>CM034407.1:7948709-8571209 GCA_019925095.2 Dendrolimus kikuchii
ATATATATAACGTCCTACTTTTCTTGGCATTTATATTGACACTCTATATTTTTGCAATTTGTACTAAATATGTATTATAGAAAAATACTTTTTTTTATTTATATCGCTAATTTAATTGTGCCCTTTTTTATTTTTGTTGGCCAAATTAAAATGTAGTAATAAATACACATGAAAAATTCCATAATGAAATAAAAAAAACTTATAAAATAAATAATGACAAATAAATGTCTACTATTTTTTCCTCCTAAATTTCCCAAAACAATAACACACTAACTGTAGTAAGTACAAACTACATATATTTTCATAGCTTACAAACAAAAATATTATATTTCCTTAAAAAAACATAACCCTAGTATTTACCACGTTAGAATCGCCGATGTTTTAAAGAATAGTCAGATAAAAAGCATATATACTTAATAAACGTATAGGTATGAAGAGATTAAAGAAAGTAAATGAAGCAAAAGATGTTTGTCAAGATAGTATCAAGCGGAGATCAGCAGTGCCAACGCGTTGTCATCCTCTAGAATGGAATACGAGGGATGAGACGGGTGAGAGGGGATAGGATAAATAAATAATCGGCAGACAAGCACACACATTGTATATTCCTAAATTAATTAATTAGTTACACTTGTGTTATGGGTGATATACAATGGACTACTCTGGGGCCGATCCCAGACATCCAGACCTTATTAAATAATTGAGGAAATTCGTTTTCCGAAATTGACCATACCGGGAATAGAACCTGAACGTTGCAGTGAGGTAGGCCGGCAAAGGCTTACCCCGCTCAACCACAGAGGCCGTCGGTAGTCGATAGGAGGATTTTATCAACCCTCCGGGCGGGGTTGCCCTTGCATAATGTTTTTTGGGGTTTTTGTGTTTTTATTTTCCTTATTCTTTTCTCTCTTTTCATTTTTATCTCTTTTTTACTTCATGTACTCTTTTGAAAAATCTTTACAAAGGGGTATTTATTTACGTCTAATACAGTATTCTTACTGTAGTCTTTTACAAACTATTATGCCTATTTTTACATTTGTATTATATTACTATTACATTACAATTTTGTTTATTTTACTATTTCCTCTAATAAAAGGGGGATTAGATAGAGGTATAAGAAACTAAATGTATGAAGGGAAAGCGGATCACCGAAACTGTCATTCATCGTACGACACACAACTGGCTGAAGGCTGTTCCACACCGATAATCGTTTAGATAGAAAATTTACAGTTAAGTAATAACTTAAATTAAGTAAATGTCGGTTTAAATCATGATAAGGACTAAAGCTTGATTTACTTAGTTAGTTAACTTTGAATGAGTTCTTAAAGTGATTAATCATAACTACACAGTTACAAGTTTTCATACGCAACGCACTAACACACTCATATCTACCGAATCACGCAATATCCTCGCAGCGAGCAGAAAATCCCCTAGATCTTCTCAGCGAAGTACTTGTTTTCATAAATCTGTCAGGATTATGATTAATCCTGACATTCTAATTGCATTAGTAAGAGGATTTCGTTGTAACTATTCATCGACGTATATGCAACATTGCTAAAGGTGTCTTAGAATGGATCTAGAGAATATTTTCCACAAGCACGTACAAGGAATTCCTGGAATGACACGAAAGAAGAAAAATATTTACTGTCGCAAATGTATACATAGGAAAGAAAAGAATAAAATACGCTTAAAGTCTGTTTCAAATCTATATTGGCTGAAACGTCCATAAAACGTAACTTGTTGCTTTATCGCAAACTTACCTATGAAATAAATTTCAATTTTATTAACATAATAAATAAATCTGCGCAAAATCTGCGGAGTGACGCTCGCGGACCGCGTTCGTAATACCGAAGTAAGAAAGAGAGTTGGTCTGAAAGAGAGTGTCGGGGTGAAGGTAAGGAAAGGAATGCTCCGGTGGTTCGGGCATGTGGAAAGAATGCATGATGAAAGAATGAATAAACAGATATACAATGCAAAAGTGGATGGATGCAGAAGTCGTGGAAGGCCACGACACACCTTCCATGATCAAATTGATCGTGTTCTAGCAGAAGGTGATGTCAGGAGCCTTAAGAACAGACGAGCGTGCATGACAAGAGTTATGAATGTCAAAGAAGCAAGTGAGGTGTGTAAGAATAAGCGTAAATGGCGCTCTGTCGTTCGTGCCTACCCCGCTAGGGAACTGGCGTGAAGTTATGTATGTATGTATAATAATTTATTTAATCCTGTTACTATTAACAAATAATTAAAGTCACGATACTTATTTTTCTGTTTACAAAATTTTTTCCATACGGTCCTATTTGAAATAGACTTTAGACTTTAAGTAACAGGACATGGTTGGTATATTATGTCAAGCATGAATATATAATTATAAGAAAACATATCAAATATATAAGAAAAGTACATCACATTCATGGCAATGAGGTTAGAACTCAGCGTTATGCTGGGATAAGAGCTGACGCAGCGCTGATTTTCAGTTCTAGCCTCCATCAAACAAAGAACGACCCAGGCAAAAGTTTTTATTTAATTTCATACATAAATATTAAACATAATAATTAAGACTCAAGCTTCAGGGGTGGAAGTGATAAATGGCCTAACGTGTGAAGTAGCTTCGGTGAACCTGCAGCCCACCTCTCCACACCCTTAGCAACTCACATGTTGCCACTCGCCAATCTTGTGCGGCATTTTTTGGGGCCATGCAAGTCAGCGTCTACCCATTTTTTCCGTATTCCCGAACACTGCAACGGGCAGACGTTATAGTCCCAGATCCCTAGCTTTATTCTTATTTTCTACAATAGTCCTACACTTACCGGGGCTTCTCCTTGGGTTCATTTTATATGGTGTATACAGGGATAATCGTCGATCAGTGTCACGCCACATTTACAGTAAATTTGTCAAGGCCTTTACGTGTAGGTCTTCTCGTGGCCCCACGCAAGCCCTCCAAAAGTCTGGGCTATTGTTATGGGTCTTGAAAGATATACATGATTGTAATAATCATATACAAGACAATAGCCACTTAAAATGTAAATGTGAAGAAAAGCGAAGCAGAAACTAGTACACAATGAATGTCTGTACCGTCCCTGCATTGAAAGTGACAAAGTCGTAAGCCTGTAGTAGGTCGGAAATAAACGTATACCTGTGTTTGCTTTTGGAGTTTAGTGAAAAGGGTCACTTATATCTTGACCGTTCAATGTCAGACGCATCTGCACAGCCGGATTAGTATTGGCACAATTTCTAACTTGTATCGGAAAATACCCCATCTATTTTAAGACTAACATTTTCCTAACAATAGAAAAGTAATACAGTTAATATTATATAAGTTATATCCACACAGCAAAGCTTAGGAAGGATTAACTCGGTGGTAAGAAAATTCATTATAAGAAATTGATCAAGTATTTATAAGTCGGACTACGCATGGTATTGTAATAGTGCAAACAGTATAATTAATGAATAGGCCATTCATTAATCACGCAAGGGTCCTGAGGGGGAGAGAGTCAAAAATCGTCGAAATCATCCTTACGTAATTAACGTATAGCCCCTTATGACAAATTTTAATTGATAGTAAGCCAAGGAGCAGTCGGTAAGATATAGAAACCGACCGTTAAAAAACTTGAATGATTGGAAATACTTTATTGTTTACCAAAAATTAAAACTATGTTCTTAAACACTGGGTACAATAAATGTCGAAAAAAGGGCAGCTTTATCACTTAAAAAGATCTCTTCCAGGCAACCCTAAACATCATCTTTAAGTATATATAAAATAAATGTTTGTCTGTATGTCCTTTATACTATCGTAAACTATACAATCGATTTTGATGAAATTTTGTGTGTGTGTTTGAGTGGGTCCCGGGATGGTTTACAGCCACAATTGGAACCGGTAGGTGGCGCTGAGATCGGGTTCTAGAATCCTCCTAATCACCTAGAACGATTTTGGTGATTTTGTTTATGTGTTATGGAACAAAGTCTTTTAGGAATTCAGAAAAAAGGCGGTACGAAGTGCGCCGGGTCAGCTAGTTCGTTATATTCAAAATAGCATCATCGTATATAATCTAAAATAAAAATGAAAGTTGTAACAGGCTCTAAAACTTGTTTTAATTTGGACAGGAAGTTAGTTTTCGAGATCATTGAATCTAAAAAAGGTCCAGCCGAAGGGCAAAAGGAAATTAAAAAACTTCCGTATTAAGTACAACAAAGAACCTTAATCAAAAGTTATGTTTTGTCCCAAGTACCCGATGAATTAGTTATATCCTAATGATTTAGATCAAGGGTGCTCAAACTTGAAACAAAGAAGAAAAAAAGAAAAAGATTTATTTAAAACTACAATAAAACTCACCTAAACTATTAAATTAAAAACAATAAATAAATGTATTTTAATCATTAAATATTTTTTTATGAAATTGAAATGTTTAAATGATCGTTATGTTTATTTGCTTTATGTGTTATAATTTAATATTACTCAGAGGTTTTAGTTTTTTTTTTTAATAAACTATTAGCAACAAAAGTTGTGTGCCTTGGAACGAACTATAAAAAAGGCATGTACATGAATTCATAACATATTTTGGTACATTTAGTAATTTTAATTCGCAATAAAATGCCTTTACAGGTATTAGTACATATTTATAAGTCTGTTAATTACCAATACTAATGTAATAATTCTAAAAAAACTATTCATAATGGAAAATTATTTTTGTGTTACAAAACATGTTCACGAAGGTTATTTATTAGACGACTATTTATGCCCCAAAGATTATACTGCGCTAAAAATCAGTGAAATAAGTTATAATAGTGGACTTGGAACGATTTGATGGGCTCATATTGGGTAGTGGGCTTTATGTGTAATCCAAAGTTAGATCCAATGTTATACGGGATAGTTTAGTGCAGGGACTTAAGAGCAACTAAACCACTTGAAAGGGGTTGTTATAAAAATAAAAATATTCATATCCAAAAGTTTTTATTCTCACTAGTTCGGTTTGATTATTTTATAAACTAAAATTTGTTTTTTATCATATTAATATATTAAATTATTTGTTAATTAAGAATTAATAGAGATGAAGCTAACAGAATACAGACAAAATTAATATCTTAATTATGACAATAATGTACTAAAAATGTCGGTACACCATATCTGCACAAATTCTTAACAAGTTTTTAGGTAAAATAAAATGCAACACTAAATTACTATTAAATCTATTACAAAACTGTGACACTTCTGAGATAAAACGAAAAATATAAGATTAAGGAAATTTTAAATACAAATATTTTTTCCTTTGGAAGCTTTTTAATAATGATGTTCAAATTCATTTATTTGTTTAAAACATAGTACATAAGGTGGTACACAAGATGACAAGGCTCACATGTATTGCCCGTGAATTTGTGCAAATTTTACTTATAATTATATTTTAACTATAACTACACATCTTATCAGTCACGATTATATATAATTATTTTAGGTACTCTATTTCAATACAACTTTAACTATGCTGTTGTTGCCGCATCCCATTTACCAAACACGTCTAAATCAGCTGGTTCAGCGGCGGAAACAGCCGAATCACTCAAGCGGCGCAAATATGCAATCCTCTGTGAGAGTTATATGTTTGTGCCGTTTGTTGTCGAGACGCTTGGACCGTGGGGTCCTGAGGCCATGAGCCTCTACCAAAATTTATCGAAACGACTCATTGACTCTTCGGGTGATCAGAGGGCTGGTGCTTACCTCGGCCAACGGATCAGTATGGCGATCCAGCGAGGAAACGTAGCCAGCCTTCTGGGCACCCTACCCATAGAAGATGGTGATCTGGGCTCAGTGTTCTACTTATAGTCTTGAAGGACTATGAGTAGAATACAATACAAATAAGTTAAGTTTTCTTGCATTGTATTCGATTATATGTAATTTGAATTAAAGCCTAAAGTACGATTTAAAAAAAAAAAAGAAAATACAAAGAACATAGTGTAAAAATATCTCCGTAAATGATTTCAAAATATTTTCTTTCAAAATCCATCTCTTTGTGTTTGTTTACGGAATAATTTTCTTTTTGATTTGATTTGCTGAGCTATGTTATTTGATTTACAAATATGGTAGCATCTTATTTGTAAGTACTTTTCCACTATAAGTTTCAATAATCAACCAAACAAGGTGATCTGGACTACAATAAACAGTATTTCTAAAATAGTTTTTACCGACAAAGTGATTTATTATTTTAAGACATATTTTTTTTAAATTATAGGAACTTGTCACTCCGTGACCCTGTTTGATGAAATCCCTTATTACATATTCAGCTGTCCTACAATTTTCAAACGCGTCTTCTGAAGCGTATACGAGGCCGCCCTCATCTCGAATACTGACTAATTTATGAAAGCCTAATGTTTCACTTGATTGAATAGTCTCAGCGCAGTTTGTACATTTTATAAGCTTGCAAATACGGCGGACTAATATTTGTTCAACATAATCCGTGTACTCTGGATCAATTAATAAAGATATGTCGTTATCTCTTATATTATTTTCTACTGAAAAATTACTTGCAATGCCATTTTCATTTCGATCCTCTATTCGTGCGTGCCGTGTAGTTTCATTGATGCATTTTACAGCAGAAGTACATGTAAGGATACTTAAACATTCTAATGACACAAAATTACCTGCATCAGCAGCTTTAAGTTCCATATTGCATAGTAATTTTTTATAAATTCCCTTAAACTGTGTCGTATTAGGGTTATCGTTGTAACCTCCATGTATGCGCACTGCACCAAAAAATAATTCAATATGATCTTGGCTTAAACGATATGTTGTAAAATAATTAAGTTTTTTGGTGGCTACTAAAGAGTCATATAATTTTTTTAAACTCTCAATACAAACTAATATCCCAAGAAAACCTGTAAAAACGGAAGATTTAAGAACAGGAGTATAATTCTTTATACTAATTATTTTTGTCTGTGGTTCTTTATAGCTTCGTTTTCTAGAAACTTTAATGCTTAAATTTAAAATGCATTCTTTTGCTTTATCTAATAAAGTAAATACTTTTTCTTTATTAAATAATAGTAATGGATGTGCAAAACCGTGTTGCCTAAGATTTCGACTATTGAAAACATCGAAAACATTATTCATTATAAAGTCTTGAGTATCGTAGCTATCTTCGAAGCCTGGAATTTTTAATTCAACACGACAAAACTCTAATGCTTTTGAAACGCTCCTACTCAGCACTTGTGTTGCTAATTTCACATTCATTATAGAATTCCTGAAATAAATATGCTTTTTTATTAGTTTATTTGCAAGATGTAATCCAGTTGTACTTTGCAAATCACACAATTTTTTTATATATTCCCACCGTATTTCTTTTTTACGCTCATTCAAAAAACATTCTTTGGACTCGAAATGATTTCTGATCAATTTAATCATGTGACATGGATCCAACAAAACAGTAACATCATAATTGTCATTAGGATGCTTAAATTTGTCTTTAACTGTGTTGGATCACATTTTATTTTACATTATAATATTTCCAAAACATTTAAATTAGTAGGATGCCCGTCAAAAGTTAATGAAACAACGTCTACACCTACTTCACTACATTTATAAAGAATCATTTTAATAGTGTTAGCCTTTTGTTCAGACGTCAGTCTGTGAACAAAAAAATATCCAATTGGTAATTTCCACGATTCGTTTAGTGAGACTAGCTTAAAAACGTAAGCTTCAGTAGCGGTAACATTTTCGTGAGGTCCTGTACCTATATCTACAAGTCCTTCATCTTGAAGAGTTTTTGATTCTAAGACTCCTGTGGTCTAATAAACATTTCATCAGCGATTAAGGCACATATTAAATTTTTATCACACTGTTCTCGTTTTGATTTAAGCCTTTGAAAGGAATGTTCAGTGAAACCTGGAGAACCATCTATATTACAGTACCATTTTCTAATGGTTTTGGGATGTGGTAAACAAGTCTCAAATTTTCTTCTGGTGTAACTATAGGCACGTGGTGATTAAAAGTGCAACGTTAAACAAAATTTACGTAATTCTGGCGAGTACTGAGCGGGCCTTTTACATTTAAGTTTTTTGTCTAGTTTAGAATATAAATTTCCAGTAAATAAATTTTCTTCTAGAACGCTATGCATATGTTCATTAAGGAGTCGTTGTTTTTTTAAAATTGCAATAACATTTTTAAAAGAAACATTCTTACGTTTCAATCGTGTATATTTTTTTATCAGAGAGCAAATCATCGCCTATGTTTGCGTTCAAGTTTAAACTTTTGACGAAGATTTTTTCGCAACTTTGCTTTACGTGGTGTGTCAAAAATTATTTCTGTATCTAAATCTTGAATTATAGTCGTGGGATCTTTACCCACTTCAACGGGTAAAGATTTTTCGTTCCCTATTTCTTTGTTTGCATTAGATGTAGACGGTTCCTGTTAAAAATAAAATAAAACAAAACATAAATAAAAAAATAACATACAAATAAGAAATAAATACCCAACAATATAAATAGGAAATTAATTGATAGGTGCAATTAAATATTTAATTAATGTAAATGAAATGAAATCTTTATTTGTATGAAACATAGATAACAAGGCCTAATGTTATGGTGAGAACATATTTCGGCATTTACTGGTATACAAATTTTATTAAAAACTAATATGGTTTATAAATGTCATGTATATGGTAAGGAAAACTATAAAACATTTGTTTTAAATCAGCCCTTTCCCTTAGTCGGCCGTTTGATATTCTTTTACAGAAATGGATATTTATAAGCTATCATGCTTTTTCATTAATTATTAATTCAAATTACTTTGTTAAACCTAGTATTAATTTAAAATACAGAAAAAAACCATTATTGTATGTGTTGCTGGGAAGTTTCCTGCGCCGCTTTTTCTCTTTTAGCGATAACTAAAATTGTATAACATCGAAAACTTACTCCTTGTTCATTTGTTTTAAATTTACTATCCAGCAAAAACAGGCACTGCAACAATATATAATTATATTTCAACTTTGCTTACATGATACTTCAAATATCCCGTGTGTATATTATCTCGTGTTTTCTGTTTTAAAAAGTATATTATGTTTATTTTCGTTACCGCAAGTACATACATATGGCAGTATCAAAATAAGTCTGTAATGTCGAATTTCATGGTGAATGGTTCATTTCCAAAACCAATAAGAAAAAAATATTATTGAAACGTATGAATCATTAGTACTATTGATCTTATAATTGAATTAATACTGCTATTTCAATACACACCCTGTGTTGTGGATTATTTTATATAATACATATTTAATAACGAACACGTAAATAAATAAAATTCGCTTCTAAAACATTATATTTGACTTGCTCTTAGGAAAATTTTCTTACAAGCGACATAAACAAAAAACACTGAAATGGTATCACATATAAATTTAAATTATGAAAAATAATACATTCTAAAAAGTTTCAACACCCTGCTTAGCACAGCTCCTTTTTCAATTCTCCTAAAACCTTTATCCGATATATATTTCTTTTCCTTCGAAATGACGAACACACAAGCGACCTTTTGTTGGGATTCCAGTGTTGGTCATATCGCGATTCCCGGATTACTTTCACCCAACGATTTGCTTCAATTGGATCCGCAGGAAGTCTAAAACGTAATATAAACTGGTTTAAGTAAACCGAACACACAAACATTACATGTGTGTCTATTTTCTATAGAGTTTTTCAATTATTCATATTTCATTTAAAAAATTGTAAGAAAGTCCCCAAATTTTGGCAAATAACTCCCCCTTCTCACCTGACATCATTAATCAATTCTACAACCTTTGAAATATCGAAATTAAATTTCATGTTTTTAAAAAGAAATCATGAGAAAAGTGTTAAACTTACCGATAATATTACCCTTATCTTATGCTCTTTTAACATAATTGCGACACATTTTAATGGCACAGGACGGCATAATGTTTTTTTTTTGCGAGAGCTCCATCCAGTAAGAAGTCAAAATGACACTAACAAAACTAACACGCGTGGGAAGCCAGTGCACCAGTTTTGGTGCAGTTTTTTTGGGCCGTTTTTGTGCAATTATTGCGTGATCTAGACGTTTATATGATCTAAGATATGGACTTAGATTATTTGTTATTATTATATGTAAAAAAACCGAATTAAATTTTTGTTTAAATAAAATAAAGCTACTGGCTAGGGTTTGACATACAGCGGGCAAACTCTAGTTTAAGTAAATATTAGCTACATTCATGCATACTTATCTAATCTTTGTCTAATTTGGTTGACAAGTTTTATTTATTACTAGCTTCTGCCTGCGACTTCGACCGCTTGGAATAGTTTAAAAAAAAGTAAGTTAAAAAAAACCCAATTTTGAAACATTCTTCATTGGTGCTCCGCTCCTATTAGTCTTAGCGTGATGATATATAGCCTTTCTCGATAAATAGGCTATCTAGCACTGAATGAATTTCTCAAATCAGACAAGTAGTTCCTGAGATTAGCGCCTTCAAGCAAACAAACAAACTCTTCAGCTTTATATATTAGTATAAGATTTCGAATAAACAAGTGTTCGCGAACGAGGTAAGTTATCTTTATACAGTTGATAATATGAACAAAAATAGCTTTTATTCATATATTCAATAACAATCAGTCCGGTTAATCGAATATCCTCTTGTATGCCTATTTCTATGATAACTGGTTAAGTCGTTTACTTCGATATGTTTATATGATATTCATTATGTCTGAACATTTGGGTAAAAGTAAAGGCGAAACTCCTTAATCTCTCCTCTAGACATCAATAACAGTCGGTTAAACATTATAGATAAAACATAAATTACTTTTAGAACCTTGTTAAAAAATCTTAACCTTCAGCCGTTTAGGTAGAGGTTAATTTCTTTTCGATTTTTACGAGTTTGTGGTGATATAACTCTTTAAATACTTTGCGAACAATTAATTACTTTCTTATATAAGTTTGAATGTTCGTTGATACTAAACGAGTGTTTTTGTTTTAATTTTATTACAGCTGTAGTGGCAATACTTTGTAAGTACAAGTTTATACAATCATCCGTTAGCTGAAATTCGAACTATGTTCTCACAGAATATCGACATGAAACGGTTAGTCTTAAGCTAATTGTGTTTTTATATCTACGATGAGTGAGTTCCGATGAGCTGCTTTCCTTTCCCCCCCTTTTTTTTTGACAACGCACGCGGAGTACATTTCGTACAATACCGGGCCCTTTGTAGGGATGAGGCTTTACACGGCGAAACTAAGCGTCGCAAGGCTTGTGTAGGACTTTGATACAAACGTTCTCATCTACTCCACTAAACCAGAACCGGCGTCCCGTGTACCCGCGGTTGTGGTGAAAGAAAACGAGGTTTTAAACGTAGGTACACCATGTTCATCCGCGCAGCAGGCCGGGAAGCAAAGTGACCCATTTCACCAGGAGACGTTTAAATTCGCTATCCCAACCACTTTTTTTTATGACGCAGGGGAATGACTTTTCTTGGGACATCATCCTCAGGCTTGAAGGGGAGGCTTTACAGCGAGGGCTGTGTGGGACTCTTGATCGACCGTATGCCCATCGAGGCCTCCCAACGGTGATGGTCGGCCGCCAAACTGTCCACTAATCTGCGCTATTCTTCTATGCGCTTTTATGGAGTGCCACAGGAACTAAACCATAGATATTACATCATTGACAGCTATCCCAACTCCCTACTATCTCTCTACCATATTTATCCTATCTGATTCAGTGGATAGAGGAGATCTCATTCCTTCTATCCCATCCTAAACTCTAGCAACACGTTGGTTTCCCCCCCAGAACAATGCAAATATATGTTGGAGCACGCACGGGGAGAGACGCGCGGAGGAGGAGGAGCCGCCCCACGACCACGGCTGGGCCGCAGGCGGCGGCTGCCGTGGGATCGCGACACACTCGCCCGCACGACGGCTAGTGCGACGGACGACCATAAATTGTATATTATAACTACCAATAAACCAGCATCTATTTAGATATCTATCTTTTATACAGTCCACGATAATTAAACCACCTCATCAGTGTGTCTGCTAGACAGGCATACTCTTCTTCATACGACGACGGTAACTACTTTCCATTCGATGGACCGTCTGCTGCTTAGCTGCTTGGCAATAAAAATAATAATGGTTCAGAAAACAACATTAATAAAGCTTCGATATTTATGTAATACATGAATGTAAAGGTTTACGCATGTAACCAAATAAATATAATTCCTCATAAAAAGATTTGTTATTCCTAATGTAACGACGAAAGAAGGCTTTATTTTACTTATATGCCAATTGAATTGACGTGGAGTAACTAGTGGTAATAAATTTCTTTATATTGAAATTAATATATTTTTCAACACACTTGCTCATAAAGTGGCTCTATAGTCACCGCAATTAGGCACAGAATGACACCCATAATCAAACTGTGAGTAAAAAAACTCACTAATGAGTTATAGATTTTTTTTTAATTTTATTGGTTGAGTTGCTTTGTTCTTAAAAAAGTTTTGATTCAAAAAAAAAGATCGTGTTCTATAGAACAAATAAATTAATGTTCCTATTGCTTGCTCATTTCATGCAACTTCTTATTTAAATAGATAATTTTAACTCGTACGTGTTTAACAAATAAAACTTTCACTCATATATAACTTTTTTATCTACTAAATAAAATGAGTTTTTGTTGTTGTTTTATTCACAAGTGTGTTGAAAAACGTCGTATGATACACGTGTGTATTGATGATTACCGTCCTCGGCTCTCTTAAGACCCTCGCCTACGGCTCGAGTCTCAATGGCGCCTCGGCGGTAATCACCAATGTTACACACTAGTACCATAATGTACTATTATTCACATATTTATTAAGCATTTGAATACAAACTGTTTAATTTTTTTCTTAAATATATAAATACTCCCCTTACGTAAAGAAAACAGTGTTTGATTTTATAATCTTGAATATATAGGTATATTGAAGTACATTTCCGAAGATATATTATAGTTTTCATTTTCCGTCTAGAGCATACACAAAAGTCAGACGGTTTCCCGACACATGAGCAAGGCTCGTTACAGCTGTCGACGTGAGAAGCATGAATTGTCCAAATTTAATCCACACAGTGTCTATTTAGGAACATACTAAATATACACCTTGTGACCTAAGGGTATAAAATAAAACCACATGGGTGTATGGAAAATAAAAATGTTTATTTATGCACTGAAAAGATATTGACGGTGTTCGCAGTAAGAATGGACTGCCCTTCATTGCTGGGTGAGGCTACTTATCTAGTGTCGACGAAGGGGTTGAGCCATTCTTTCAGTTTTTGTGGTCTGTTGTATCTGTCTATCCTACTAACATAAATAATGTTTGTCTGAAATGGAAATGAATTATTATTATCAAAAAGCGGATAACTTATAAGGTAAACGGATTTTAAGGGGCGTCAGACTATGTTTAAGATAAGGTTCATTCGAGGAGATTGATTTTATGAATTTACAGTAGTTTAATAGGATGTTTAAATACTTTGGTCTGATAGGCCGACCGTTCGTTATTTTACTATTATGGTTTCAAATCTATATATATAAAAATCAATTCCTGTTCGTTAGTCTCGCTAAAACTCGAGAACGGCTCGACTGATTTGGCTAATTTTGGTTTTGAATTATTTGTTTAAGTCCAGGGAAGGTTTAAAAGGTGAGTAAACATGAAAAAATGCTTGGAATTTAGTAAAAACAACAAATTCGCTTTTCCTTAGAAACTATTCCTAACTTCCAAACATTTGATATCTGTCCCGTCGTTTAGAAATCAATTAAATTTAAAAGTGATTTTTTTTCATTTTTTGGTTTTTACTGTCAAACGTTTGATGTTCGTTCCGGTTAAGTTTTGATGATTTTTTTTTACTAAAGTTGCAACATTCTGCAATTATCATTCAGCCTTTTTATTTATTGATTCTGAGGCGGTACGAAGTTTGCCGGGGCAACTAGTTTTAAATAAAGTTGAATCACGTTGAAGACTAAACTATAAAAATGCTTCTGTCTGCTGGTCGTGACGGCAACCACGACACCACACCACCACAGCCGGCGGAGAACTAGGAAGCTAAAAGTCCTTCTAAGCGTACCGTTCTAATAATTAAATGTTTGTTTATACAACTGTCTATGATAGTCATATCATAGATTTCATAGTGCAAAATATAGTACACTTTTTTGATATAGAAAAATACGTTCAGTAATTTTCACGTGTTGCTCTAGCAGACAAACAAAAGTCTAAAAGTTGCATTTTAAGAACTTGCTGTTACAAATTATTTCCCTTGTTTTTTTTCTTATTTTTAAATGCATTTTATAAACTCGAACTATCTACCGAGGGATAAATACACTGAATGAAAACGCTTAATTTATTAGAGTTTAAAAAAAACAATTGACTCATAAAAAGTTAGAGAAAAATTTAATAGATATCAAATTACAATTGAATAAATGAATGCTGAATGAAATTCTTTATTGCATGTATAAAGTATATATATTAAATATTTTCATATTAGGTTGGGGAAAAAGTTTCTTCGCATTTTATATAAAAATTCAAAAGGTTTGTTTCAAATTCAAATTCAAATTAACATTTATTTACATTTGACTAAAGTATGTAGGTGCCATTTTGTTGAATAACTTTTTGCCATCTTGTAGGTGGGGACGTGATCCCATTGCTATAAAAATTTTGGGGCTTCTGATCAAAAAACTGCGACAAGTGGTTTTGGCAGTCCTCTCTTGATGTTAACCTGACACTGCCTAAGGAATTCTGCAGAGACCGAAACAGGTGAAATTCTGAAGGAACAAGGTCAGGACTATACGGCGGATGCATTAACACCTCCCAGCCAAACTCTCGTAATTTTTGCTGAGTGGCTAAAGATGTATGAGGTCTAGCGTTATCATGGTGAAAAACCACACTCCTTCTGTTGATTAATTCCGGCCGCTTTCTCTCAACTTTTTGCTTTAATCTCATCAGTTGTTCGCAGTACAGTTCAGAATCGATGGTCTTGCCTGGCGGTAACAGCTCATAATGGATAATGCCCACCATACACACAGCATCACCTTGTTGCGAGTTAACCCGGGTTTCGCCACAGTCTATGAAGCCTGACCGGCCTTTGAGCACGATCTTTTTCGCACGTTCTTGTCGTACGTGATCCACTTTTCATCACCAGTTATCAGCTTCTTCAAAAATGGTTCGGTTTAATTAAGAATTATAATAACATAGTAATAAAGAATTACAAATGAGTACACGGTTCAATAGGTTTCTTTCAGTGAGCTCATGAGGCACCCAAATATCGACCTTTTTTGTGTACCCAGCTTTTTTTCAAATGCGCCAAGACCGTTTTGTGGTCAATTCCCAGTTCTCCAGCTATATCGTAACTACTAATATGCTAATCTTGCTCCACTTTTTCAAAAATGGCATCAATTTTGTCCATAACAGGGCGACCAGAGCGACGTGCATCTTTGATATCAAAATTTCCGGATTGAAAACGCTTAAACCAAATTTGCGCTACTCTCACAGATACTGCATTAGGTCCATAAACATCACAATTTTTTTTCGCGGCTTGTGTTGCATTTTTACCTTTTTTGTAGTAAAATTTTGAAATGTATCGAATTTCGATTCACTCATTTTAACATTAAGAAAAACAAATGAAAGTCGCACATTTTCCTAATTTGAATTTGGAATTCTCTGCTTTAAAATTAAAACTTTTTAATGATACCAAAACCAGCCACAAATGGTATAGCCAAAGAGATCTTATTACAAGTTCATACATACTATATGCGAAAAGACTTTTTCCCCAACCTATTAGATTACTTATATAAAGAATATTGTCAAAATTGTCTAAGGTTTACTTGTTGAATCCTATATAAGTATAGTTCGGAATTTGGTACCTGACGCACTGCACAAAGTAATATTTTCTATTTTTATGGATAGTACATAAGAATCTAGGTATGAATAAATTATTTATTTTTTATTATTTTTTTCTATTTTTTTAAGCAGATTAACTATATTTATTTATTTGCTGAAAATTACTTCCTGCAGAGATAATTTAATTAGCTAAAGATTCCATTTTCAAATTAAATTACAATATTAAAAAGAAACCTAAAGTTAAAAACTAGAACGAAACAATTTTTTAAAATTTAAATATCAGAAAGAGAGTAATTTAAATATCACAAGGAGTTCGTAAAAATGCCCCCTTTCTTTATTTTTCTGTTAACATTTGATTTTACTTGCGATATTATGCCTGCTGGTAAACGACTGATAAAATGAAAAGTGACAATAAGAATAAAGGTCCTCACATTTGTACGTTTTAGTTTTTACCTTGAGAATCTTATTCACAACTATTTTCTCGCGACAATTTATTTTGTCAGGTGCCAGTTAGATTTTCCAAATGCGTCCTTCAAGGTAAATGGAGCAGATTATTCGTGACTTGAATTAAATACACATTTCGGTCTAATATTTCACATTGTAGGCCAGAATAAATAAATACGAGTAGATATAATACTCAGCTGATATGTGATCTCTAATTTATCTATCTATGGCGGAAAAAGGCCACACAAAGGAGATAAAAACGTCAAAAAAGTATGTGCAATAAATTATGTTAACAAAAAATATTCCACCAATCAAATATTAATTTTATCACTTGCTCCAAGTAAATTTTGTTCCGTGTATATTTTTTCCCCTTCAATCAATTAATGTCATCTACTGGGCATGTCTAAGCTTCTCAAAATTGAAATACGAATCCTAATCTTCTACTTTTCCCTTCTAAGCCCAATTTAATGTGATAGTGTTTATATGCCTAGTGCTCTGTGTAAATCTTTTTTCCTGGTGTGCACAGCGGGGATAGACCTCTTCAAATTTATGCCAAATAACCTGGTCTTCCGTTTTCCTCATCCAGCCCCTGCCGGCGACCTTGAGCAGGTCGTTGGTCCATGGGGCTGGAGAGCGTCATACCTATTTATACCGAGACGTGATTACCATTCCAGGGCAAGAAAGGATGCTATGTCGGCCATCAGTCCAAACGTCAGCGGCCCATTGCCACTCTAATTACTAATTTTGCGAGCTATGTCACTTACCTTTGTTCTCTTATAGATGTCCCCATTTCTGATTTTATTCATAAAAGTATTTTATAGACCAGTGGGCCAACGACAATGTCCTCATCTCTGTTAACTTTTGAATTGAAATAATTTATTTATTTATTTAATTAATTTGTTTGGGAAACACAATAATTAATATTCTTAAATATAAAACACAAAATTAATACATATATCAATCAAGTTTCCACTAAAAAATAATTTATATAATAAAAATTGGCTCAAATAGTTAATTACAAAAAAATAAATATACAATTATACGAAAATTACATAAATAAAATGTCAATTTAATTTACATTGGTTAATATTGGATAAAATTGAAAAAAGGAATTGTCACCATAATTACTAATAAAATAGAGATTAAAAAAAAATAAGTATTAAAAAAAAAGTTTGTCATTATTCTAAAAGTTATTGGATCATTCTAAATTACAACATTTTTTAATTTGGGTCTTAAATTGATATAAGTTACCTATGAAAGGAATAAAAATAAAATTCTATTAATTTTAAATAAATAAATAAAATTCAATAAAAAAATTGAGAGTGAGAACTCAAAAAATATTTTTAAAGAAAATTTCTTTGAACAAGATTTGTTCAGTAGTTCTGTCGAAAATGTAAGCAGTCAAACAAACGACAATAATGAAACAGTTGACATTCATCTTCTTCGTCTGTTTACCCCGAAACCTACAACCTGGGTGTCTTTAAGTCCCGTGTGAAATAGGTACCTTCTGGGTAAGCGTGCTCGATCTTAGACCATATCTCCGCTCAAATCGAGCGAGATAATGGTCAAACGCGAACCTATATAGCAATAAAAAAAGACTTGATATTCAGATGGTCCCCTATTTCTAAGCTCTTATAAAAGAAAGAAGGTGCTTACATAAATTTAATTTAAGAACCGAAGATTGTCGGAACATTGGCGTGGGAAGGTCTAATTTATATGTACATATACTTTATATTAGAGCATGGGTGCTAATTTTAGCAATCGCCGTCACAAGATGTTCTCTACGAGGGGCACATCTGACGGCACAATAAATCTTTTAAGGCAATTTGTGTGAAATGTACGAGTACTTTGCGAATAAATAAGCTTTAGGTCAAATTGAAGTAGCTGAAACTGGGTTGAAAAAAATAAGGCGTCAGTTACAAAGTGGGTCAGAAAGTTTTTCATTCACGATTGTTGTCATAAAGTTACGCCACATTAAGAGATGGCTAGTACTTTTTCTGCCGAACTCAGAGTCAAATAATAGCCCATTAAGCAGGAACTGTGACAGCTGATACTTTCAAGTTACCTTTTTATTTAAGTTTGTATATTGCCATCAACAACAAAGATAGAATAGAATAGAAGTTTGTATAATCTCATCAGTCGGTTAAGCTGGAATTAGAAGAGTTCCTGTCATATCTCTGTCTTTCAATAATAATTTATATAGAGATGGGGCATTAAAATAAACGAATTTAATTGTTAAAAAAAGTTTCAAAGGTGACTTTTATTAACTGCTTTTTCGTTTTCTTTATTATTTTTTGTTTTTATTTTATTGTAAAAAGTTTTAAATTGTGTTCAATGTATTACTATTGGTATAAGAAATATTTTATACTTTATACACAAATTTGTCTTAAAAATAGTTCATAATCTAATCTAAATAACAAATAAGTAAATGAGCACTAAAAATCACATATGACAGCTTTATTTTTAAAAGTTATGTATTTTTTTAAAATTGACAATGCTTCATTGCTATCAAAATTGAAAGGCAGAAATGAACCGATTATTTTCAGCATAAGTAACTTAATAGCAAAGTAAAATTTATTATTAATTTGGAACTTTGGAAATCATGGTAAGAATCATGACTTTTAACAAGCAACCTGTAAAATTTAAATTGGATTATTTCATTTTTAATTTGTTCAATTCAAGTCGTAATAGCGTAATGGCTAGCGCACGCGTCCCTAACTCAGTGCGTGGATTCGATCTTGGCTGAAACGCATCCACCACTTGGGCTGTTTTCTGACCTAATATGCATATTGTTACAATTACCGCGTGCTAATAACGGTGAAGGAAAACATTGTGATGCAACCTGCACATCGAGATAACCGATTTGTCAAACCTGCTAAACCACCTTGGACAAGCGTGTCGGGGGTATACTCTCCGTTCCCCTATAGGTTTTTTTTAACAACTACGGACTCGAGTTGCGTACCCTTTTTTTACAACTTAATTTCTAGAAAGTTTTTAGAGTTCTGGTTCCCCTATAGTGGGAGACCCGAGTCCAACAGTGGCACGTTCGTGGGCTATTATTATTATTAATTCATTTTCAATAATGTAAATATTTCTTATAATAGATAATGAATTTAAAAAAAAACAATGACAGTAGAGAAATGTTAGTATTTATTTGAATATTTTTAATATTGATTTCAACGAACTAAACTTAGACTAAACTTAAACAATTATCCTTAAATTTACCACTATCGTACAACTATATTTGTAACAGAAATAATATGCTCATTATTCATTATTTTGGACTTCATAAAATAAAACAACGTCTTAACATATTACAAAATACAATCAAAAATTAAACACATGAAATATGTCTATTGAACAATTTTTGTGAATATAATATGCATTGTAGGTATCTATTTTTATGGATAGTTTTTAGGTGCTTACCTAATTCCGTTTCTTTTGAACTCTATAGTTTTACAATGTTAGTGATCAAATAATACAATAAAATGTCCAAACAATATTAATTACAAAAAATCAAAGTAATATTTGTATGGCATCAAAACCAAAAACAGCTTGTATAATTATGTCTCAAAACGACTTAATAAAAAAAAAGAATTCTAAAAAAGACCAAATAAAAACAGGTATTATAATATATTTTCTTATTTACTTTCTATAACTATAATGTTACTGTACTATTTAAATATAACTTTCAAAAATCTAAACGTGTTCCAAACACTGCAATCCAAAAGAATGTTAAGTATATACCGAGCCACTACAATCCAAAAGAAAGTTAGGTATATGTCGAGCCTTTACCACCATTTTATTGTAAGCGATATTTACACTTAAAATTTTAATATACCTAAGTGTAAGTGTAATTTAATTATTTAAAATATTACTTGGTCTAAAACTGAGTTATTGCTTCAGTAGGGTCTAATCTAATATAAAACTGAAAATCTTAAAACAAAATTACAGTTTAAAATACCTTTTAAAACAAAAATTATAATTAGATCCAAATGTCGCTTACGATAAAATGGCGGTAAAGACTCGATATGTACTTAGTTAAGAATATTTAAACGTACTTACTTTGAGTATAGACATGGGTAATCAGAACAAAAGAAAAACTTGTGCGAGTAATATCACGCACACGAAGGGTTCTATAATAGCGAAAAACTTTCACCGTTTTTGCCATTTGGCTATATAAAACCTAAAAAGGGTCTAAGAGAAATTACCATATATCAATAACTATTGAACCTATTGTACAATTCAATTTACCCCGTACTGATTTTATCAGAATTATACATCTTAGACCAACGCGTTTCAAATCGACACCAAGCTGTTAGGGTGCTTTTATAACGATGCAGATTTCCAGTATGCACAAATCGGTACTGATTGATGCGGGTAGTATAATCCCGTACTTTCTGCTTGTGCTCTGTTATAACCGTCCCTTGTAAGGAATCACAAAAATAAAATAGAAACATGATATCTACTCATTTCCTTTTCCTGTTTTGTTCGGCGGCTTTCTTCATCAACTCGGGCAGCCATCCCAGTTCTTCTTTGATCGTCTTCGCGTGCAGACACCTGTTTCTAGTTCTCTAAAACTTTGTCAATTCTATTTTTAGTTATTTTTTATAAGTCCATATTTCAATAAATTCTTTTACAAGCGTGAAATTTTTTTTAATAGGCTCTTCGAGGATTCCCAATATGACAGCACCGAGAAACTTTCAACCGCTTCATTACGTGCGAACTCTTACAGAAAGTATGGCAGTATTTACTTGTACCGATCGATTCTGATCTGTCCATACTGGGAACCTGTTTTTTTATGCAAGCATTGATAGAATCCAAATCTGGTTCGAAATTATCGCCATGATGCGCGCACTTTTATGGAGTTTTCCATTATGTTACAATAGATTTTGCGGAAAAAAATCGCACGTCCTAATTTAAATCTGGTGCGGATTTTCGAGGTGCGCACTTTTATGGAGTTCTAGAATATGTTACAAATTAAACGGAAAAAACTTACACGGAAATATTCATAATGCCTGCACGGCCTTATATTTGAAAAGTTTATAGGCATACTTTGTATGATAATTACAATGTTTTCTTCTGCAATGCTCAAGAGTTTTCGCTTGGCAGAGGTTCTGTTGTACACGTTCCTTAAGGAACACATTAATGTGTAGGCAGTTAATTAACTTTCACTAGAGTGAAAGTTAATTAACTGCAGGGTAGACCCTGCAATGTATATTATTTCTATAGTCACAATTAAGAGATAATGAAACGTTGCGAAATAGAGAAGAAAATACATGAAAACGGACTCCGAACTACAGAATTCAATTACAGGACGCAACCGGCAATTAACATTAGGGTGATAAGATAGTAATTTTATACTACGACTATAAGTTTACATCATGTACCATAATACGTAATATAGAACCCTGACACCGATTTAGAATAAATACTCTTAATATTTTACAAAACTATTACTTTATATATGTATACATTAGCGCTGGGTGTTAGACTATGACTTTCTAGCGTATTTTTTTCCGCTGAACACGAATTTAGGTTGGTTCAGGATTGGGGTTGGTTAATGAGCAAATAGTAGAGTAAAATCTAAAAACTGATAAAAATGAAGATCTTTTGGATTTTTCTCGATTATTTGCTCATTGACCCCCAATTTTGACTTCAAATTTGTGCTCAGCGGGAAAAAATATGCCAAAAATAGTCTGACGTACACAATTTTTTTGTGGACCTGTGTAAGTAATTACTATAAATAAACAGGAAAGCGAGTTTTTTCGTTTGTTTGTTGTTTTTCGTTCTTGACAAATTTTGAAATGTACTGGCTATAATGACATTTAGTAAATATATGTATTTCGCCGATAATGGCGATAAAGTTACGTAGGTACTAGAAGTTTACGCGAGAACGGATTATTACACTATTACGGCACGTGGTCCAAAACAACATATACATACGCGCAAAACTTTTATGCATTTAGAGAGAAGTTAGCTCCGTAATTTTGCACAGGTCCAATCAAATGTTAACGTTTAGTACACCTGATGGTATGTAGTGAGAAAAAGATGGTAGACGTGTCCATACTCAGTCCTCTCAGCTCTGTATGTACCATCTCGTGAAGCTTATGATTGTGATCTGCGCCTAAGATGTTCAAGAACTTCAAGAACGCATTTAAGTTTTGCTCGTACGCTTATAGATTATCTTTCCCTTTTAATGTAAACATTTGAGTCTTAATAGTAATAACAATAGATAAAGGACTTCTTATAATTAAACAATTAATAAAAAATATGTGCCATTTAGCCACATTGACTTGCAGGCTTTCGTAATTCGGGAAGTGGGTAGCGTACAAAATAACAATACTCACTGCTCTATTCATCGCCTCATTTAGAGTGGGATAACGACAATTATCCCACTCATTTAACAATTTAGGTAAGTAATTTTAATTGTTCTTAAAGCAAACCTATTTTAATGTCTATGAATGTGCCAATTAGCGCCAAATAAAGATACAATCATTAATTTCGATACAATGAATCTGAGGGGTCAGTCAAACTACATTTTGGCTTTAGCCAGAGTGTGGGTTTTATTATTTTCTCAGTTTCCACCTGGTGCTTGTTGACTTATAGGTAATTCCAAAATATGATTATCCTGTATATAGAGTCAGTTTACACAGGAATAAAAATGCACCCAAACAGTTTACTTATTTTTAAGTCGTAATTTTTTTTTTAATTTTATGGCATGGCAGCTAGGCCTTTACGCCAGACTCGTAATTACTAACTCTATCATGACCTCAGACTAATAAAAACTATAGACGGAGCCTATGTGAACAGAAGCGTCAAATAAATTGATTTTTTTTAAATACTTGTGTGCGTAAACATTAGTACTATACACGTGGTTTTCGTCTGTGTGGTTAATAGTAAGTTATTTTGTTAATATTTAATATTTACTATTACACCTTTATTTTTTATTGCATGAGTTCAGCAGACAAGCAGACGGCCCACATGATGGAAAGCGGTCACCATCGCCTATGGACAATTGCACCAAAGGTGCTACAAATGCGCTGCTTCTTTCTTAAGAGGGACTGTAACCCGGCCACTAATACCGGGACATAACTCAAGATTGTTATGGCGATATACTCTATCTTTATCAGTACTAATTCGATTATTTAATATTAAGTTCTCGTAACGCATTGCGGCGCGATCAGCATCCTGTTCCAAAATCGGCTTTCTTTAGCTGCCTTCACATTGAAAGCTCGGGACTCGGTCTATTTATTCTCTGCGTCTGAGATCATAACTTGAATAAAATACAGAATAGCAATAATTTTTATCTTCTTTAAATGTAATCTTAAGTCTTAACACATTCTAAATTCAAGTAATAGAATAAGTTTTAAATACACCGCTATCCCTATCCTCGCCCATACAAAACGGCTCTGGGTCCTTTACGAAATCGACTTTGCTGACGAACGATATTCTTGATTCTCTGTTTCTAATGGTCGACGAGATGGGAGTGGCTTCCCGGCAGGTTGTGTGCTCGCAGTTGTGCCCCTCACGACGGCACAGCAGGGTCTGCTGGAAGGCTGTGCGGTATCTGTGGAAGAAGAAATCTTTGTACATTTATAGCATCAGAGTAGGAATTCCACTTGTATACGAGTTTTGTGCGCTATATAAGCAAAAAAAATCGCT
Organism: Dendrolimus kikuchii; assembly: GCA_019925095.2. Lineage (NCBI taxonomy): Eukaryota > Metazoa > Arthropoda > Insecta > Lepidoptera > Lasiocampidae > Dendrolimus > Dendrolimus kikuchii. The sequence goes on from CM034407.1 coordinate 7,972,641, forward strand.
AGATTACCCTAGACGATCAAAATAAATAATAAATTCAAAATTCGCTTCGCTTTGCTGAAAACGGTACCCTTATAAAATCATCAAGTTTGTCTGTCTTTGTCACTCTTTTTATTAACCAACCGACTTCAAAAAGGAGGAGGTTCTTAATTTGATTGTGTTTTTTTATGTATGTACACCGATTACGCTGCGATTTATGATCCGATTTACGTGATTCTTCTTTAGTTTGATGCAGAATAATTGTCATTTGGTCCCCTAAAAATTTAACATAGTTTGGCCAAGTAGTTTCCATTTTATGAACATTTTTTTATGAAAATTTTCCGTTCCCGCTTCTTGGGACCTAAAATATATAAAATCTTATTCAAAAATCTTTATTAAGTTATTTTATACTTTTTAGTTTTTAAAGTCGATTTTTTTTCACCGAAGTTTTTATTTTTAGTAAAGTATTGCTTTTAGAGATTGTACATTTCGGTATTGAAATACAAAATGATAGATAAACAGACTCACAACTATTTGAAATTTTATATAACACGTGCTATTTTAGTCATCACTTGAAGGGTTCTCATAAAAATGTATACTCTTATGATTATGTTGCATCCTTATAAAAATAGCACACTTAATTTCGAGGTGGATTTAACTCTCAAAGACCCCATTCGCGTCGTTCATTTTGTATCTTTGAAGCGTCTTATGATAACATGCATATTTAAGCGTTTGGTGTGCATTAAAATTTTAAATCAACGACCGAGTTGACATATAGAGTAGGCTCTGCTGGAGCCTAACAGGAAGTCCTTAAGTGCCACAAATATGCTACCACTGCAAAATGTTATATATTTATTTTATTTCAGAACTATATAAATGTGGGAATGATGTATCTTGAACGCATGATGTGATGAATGTAAGACGATATTTCTGAACGTGCCCATAGTGCGAAAGAGGTGACGAATGAAAGAAGAGATTAGACGACGAATGGACAACGTACGCACGACGCTCTGAGTTATATTTTAAAATATTGTACCTGCGGTGTTATAAATAATTTAATAAAATAAACGCACGCATCGCTGATAATTAGAAACTCGTAAAGTGGTGTTTTACTTGCCAGTCACCATCCCACTTAAGTAATATAGGTTTTTATATTCTCTGTATATATTAATATCAGTGCAGATATCTACGGCAAGATGACCTATCAAAACAGACGAGAAAACCCCAAGTTGTGTTCAAGCATTGCTGGCCAGGTTACAGAAATTTCGAGGCCGGCAGCACTTTAGCAGCACCTCTGGTGTTGCAAATCAAGTGAGCGGATGTGCATTTGGCTAACTGTTGTCCCACGACCCAGGCTTACAGTGATAGAAGGAATACCGGGATGTTTTTAGATGGTATCCGGCAGATGCCGCGACTCCTAGACGATCTCTCCTGATCTTGAGCAGTAGGGTCTGAATAAGTATTTTCATCTCAAAACAAAAAAATCTCCTTAAAAAAATGAAAATATATTTTTAATACTACCGGATAGCGTATTTTTTATATCTTACATTTCATAACATAACTTCTTTCATATAAAAGAGACAAGAAGGAAAAATATTTATTTCTAATAGCGACACACAACACAAAATAGTATCATAACAAAGTATAGATATATACAGAAATTGTATGCCGCAATTTGGAAATGAGTTAGGCACTCAGCATTTTGCTGTACCGAAACGTAATCCGACAAAAAGTTGTTTTTAATAAATCCTTTGTAATTTTTATTACAATACGTAATAAAGCTTTCAACTTGATGACACTGCGGGCAGTATAAAAAGGATCCATAATCTTTAGCGTTATTGTTAACCATAAATATAAGATTGGGGCTTTTGTGTTTAATTTAATTAATTTATAAATAAATATAATACAGGCCATGAACGTCCCACTGTTGGGTTCGAGCCTCCCACTTTAGGGAAAGGGACAGTATACCCGCCACGCTTGACAAGTTTGACACATCGGTTATCTCGATGTGCAATTTTCATCAAGATTAGAATTAGGTAGGACATGATTTTAAAATGAGTTTGTAAGAGTAACATGACATTTTGTACTGAATCAGTACAATGTACCACTTCAAATGAAGCGAGGAGATTTGTATGGTTTGTACCGCGGCAGTACATTTGAAGCGATGAAGCCGGTGAGGCAGTGAGCGTCATTACCTCATTTGATCTGTAGAAAACTTCTATTTCGGAAATGTTCGTTAAGAATCGGATGTGATCGGCCTCCGTCACCTCATTTTACTAGCAGTCGTACATGTCATGTTGTCCCTCTTTGTCATGTGAATATCCGTAGAGGCGTTATTGTACTGTTGTCCTCGTTCCGTCCTTCCTCTTACATTTGACACGTGAGTAATAGCAGGACAAAATTTTTGAAGTAGTACAAATTTAAATTTTGAGCCGTATGAGAACAACTCTATTTTGTACGGGACAAACGTACTGCCTCACACGTGTACTACTCATCACGAATCAAGATGTGTTCTTCACTTTTAGCACGTGGTAATTGTAACTATATGCACATTAGGTCAGAAAACTACCTAATTGGTGCATGCTTTCCGGCTAGGATTCCAACTCGCACCATTTGGGTTTGGGACTCGTGCGCTAATCATTAAGCTACCACGGTTTTGTTAAATGAATTTAAGGGGTCGGTCTTACAATAAACATCGTATTAATTTAACAGCAACGAAAGTAAACCTTTTTAGACTAGAATTTATGTATTATGTAGTTGGAAGAATTTACATTGTGTGAATGGTAGAGTTGGTGCAGGAAGACCGTGACGTGCGGGAGCGTGAACGAATGTCCTTGCTCCGCTGCCGCCAAAACAGACGCGCCGACGCTGGAGGACGGGATTCGACCTTCGGCCGCCGTAAGCGGGCGGCGCAGGTGCGGGGCCCCTTGGGGTATAGGGGTTCTTACTCACCTGCACATGCTGTCGAGGTGAGAGCGCGAGTGTTCAGTGCGCGCTTACCTCGCCTACCATGGGGCGCGTTACAAACCGCCCCACGCCCCGACTAGACCAAGAAGATGTCGGGGGATAAAAGTTGTCCCCCGGCAGTGGAAAAGGCCTGTGCGTGAGGCCTTGCCTGGTAGGGCACGCGGCGTTGGGACCGTCTACCGTTTTCCCGTAGCGCTGGCATAAGGCGCGGGACGGAACACCTAGGGTGTTTAGTGGGTATTCCTAACCGGCGAGTGGGCATGCTAATGCCACCCCGACCTGGCAAATCCCACACGACTTCCCTTGTCGCGGCTTAGATCCTCAAACGGATTTCCACTAGTTTAAAAAAAAAGGTAGACCGTGACGTACACAACATGATCAAAAATCAGAAAGGTTAGGTAAAAAGCACCTCAAGTAAACGTGCTCGTAAGAAGAGATTAATGAAAGTAGGTGGAGAAAAAGTTGATTATTCTTTCTATCTTTAAATACATTTCCACACTTAAACACTGATCACTGACTAATATTGGTGTATTAAATAAAATTATAGCATTAAATAGAATTATATTATTGTAGGTATAGGTAATCTATGTTATATGTGTGTGTGTGTGTGTGTAAAATTACTGACTGTGTCACGCACATGTGGCTAAGTTTTTTTTTTACGTTACAATCCAAAATGAAAATATTAGAATGAAAATAAAACAAAAGTATGACAAACCTTAGAGGTAGACTATTTAAAGAGGTTGATTTAAATATATAGTAGTAAAGTAATAACATTTTTCGAAAGTGCCCATACTTATTTATTATTATATTTTTTCTATTTTATGGTTGCAACGCATTCATGACATTAATTTTGCCAATTTACAGCTAATAATACTTTGTTATTTCAAACATATTTTAAATCAAATTAGTCATTGAAATAAAATCTAAAGTCTTAATAAATATATTTTAATTGCCTTAAAGTGGATGGATGCAGAAGTCGTGGAAAGGCCACGACACACCTTCCATGACCAAATTGATCGTGTACTAGCAGAAGGTGATGTCAGGAGCCTTAAGAACAGACGAGCGTGCATGTACAAGAGTTATGAATGTCAAAGAAGCAAGTGAGGTGTGTAAGAATAAGCCAGAAAGGCGCTCTATTGTTCGTGCCTACCCCGCAAGGGAATTGGCGTGAAGTTATGTATGTATGTATGTATGTAATTACCTTTTCAATAATGCAATAGAAATAGAAAATGTAATTATAAATGTACAGGTCGTTTTGTTGGGGGCTAAGAAGTCGCGATTAATAAATCCACGAGAGGTCTACGTTGTTACGAGATATATTTTCGAGTGTTACTTCAATGGTGGCAGAAACAACTTAAGACAGCCACGCATTCCAATATTAAATTCAAATTTACCATATACAAAAAGTTTGTATATCCATCACGCCCCTATAAATTTTAATTTAATTACATAAAATATCCAGAAGACAAATTAACACAACTTAATACCTAAACCATCTAAACACTTGTAGTGTTTAACACTAGCCAACGGCTTAGTAAGCACGTCTGCCAACATGGATTCAGTGGGCACATGTTTCAACACAATGTCGTTCATATCCCTTAAAACCTCCCTAATGTAATGATATCGAATATCAATATGCTTGCTACGCGCATGATACATTGGGTCTTGAGCTAAAAATATAGCCCCTTGGTTATCGGCATGAACAATCACTCGAGCATACCTCATGAGCCCTACTTCCTTCATCAGACTATTCAGGTAGACTGCCTCCTTTATACTTTCGGAAAGGCTGACGTACTCTGCCTCACAAGTCGATGTCGCCACGCTACGTTGTTTCCTAGACTGCCAGGATATACACGCACCACCTAAAATGAATGCATAACCCGAATAAGATCGTCTGTCTAGTAAACAATTCCCCCAATCTGCGTCCGAGAAACCCTGTATACAATTACTAGTCTTCTTGTATACGAGACTACGGAGCCTTAAGAAAAGACTAGCGTGCATGACAAGAGTTATGAATGTCAAAGAAGCAAGTGAGGTGTGTAAGCTTTAATAATCCGAATGGCGCTCTGTTGGTCGTGCCTTTTTCGTCCTCTTCCACCCAGCGTTCTGCTTCACTGATGTCAGCTGGTCTAAGAACCTTGCCATTTACGTACTTCCACTCATTATTTTTAATTAACAGAGCTTGTACCTGAATTCTCCAGCTATCGTAATTGTCCTTGCCCAAGGGCTCGATTCGCATCGACATACTGCTCATCGTTCTGCACCTTTTCGCAATTAATTACACTGCTTTTGAATATTTTCCAATCCGAATTCTTTCTGTTAATATAACAGCGCTATGGATTTGCGCTGCCTGGGCCCATAACCAATGTTGGGGGCTAAGAAGTCGCGATTAATAAATCCACGAGAGGTCTACGTTGTTACGAGATATATTTTCGAGTGTTACTTCAATGGTGGCAGAAACAACTTAAGACAGCCACGCATTCCAATATTAAATTCAAATTTACCATATACAAAAAGTTTGTATATCCATCACGTTTTGTTAATGTAAACACGACCTCTACCATTATAGACTCGTTTTGACAGTTTACAAAGCATTCGTATTTACATTGGGAAACTCTGGGCTTCAGATAATTAAGCTTGTTCGCAGTTATTTCGATTTAAAGGCCTAAATTAAGTAGGATTCTTTGCTTCGACAAGTTCGTTTCGCTTGGGCATAGAAAATGTCATCATGATATTTTAAGATATTTTAAATTCACAGTACAGTATTCTTCTTCCATGGTGAAGGGTATATTTAATGAACGTTTACTTTGCATTGGAAGAATAAAGTGCAATGTTACCTATTTTCTACTTCCTATCCTCTTCTGACTCGTAACTGGATGGCTAACACCCTGGCTTAGAGTATGCCACCATAAAAACCCTGAGTTGTGTTGCAGAATTAGTAGCCACTTTTCAGCTCCTTCGAGGCCGGGAGCACTTCTGGTGTTACAAATATCCATTGGCAACGGTATATTGCATCAGGTTTGACGTCAGTCTGTCTATTGTATTTAAGCAATAAAATCCCTAAAAATCATAATACTATATTTTTTATGTACATAATATATTTTGTTCTACGATTATATTTTTATCTAGTGGTTAATAAATCAAGCTGTACCTGTTTTAGCAAGTACTAAATTGACCATAATTAACTGTGAAAACCTGAATAAATGAAAGGGATAATCACGAAACAAAAACTCATTAATCAAAGAAGTTAGTGAGATATTAATCAAAATGATTAATTGAAGTTGTTGAATCACAGACATAGAGATGAACTATAAACAACAACCACTATTCATATCAGAAGACTGACAACAGAGATATTACTATTGCATTGTTATGACGTTGGAGCAGCATATAGTGGTAGGTATACTTTTTGCAATCTAAGAAGGCGAGTTGGTTTTACTCGTGTTGAAGAACGTTTACATGAACATTGCGATAGTGGGCGTGAGTCAACACAAAGCCTTAGAATCATTTTTAGTAAAAACATAAAGCAGCAAGACAATAGGACCATTTCCATGGGCCAGCAATGTTAGAGTATAAAAGCTGAGATCCCGAAGAATTTGTAGACATTTCCACATCTACGACACGTATGATAACTACTTAGAGTAATTTTTCTATTAAGTCAGTTGCCGAAAATAATAATAATAATAATCGACAGACAAACACCCACATTGTATATCCCCAAGTTACTGGGGCCTATCCCAGATATAGTTTACGAAATTTACCATGCCAGGAATCGAATCCGTAATCTCCGCGTTGTAGTAAGGTCGGCTGGCAAAGGCTTACCCGTTCAACCACAGAGGCCTTCAAAATAAAAGAATTTTTCTTTTAAGTATTTTGACTTCGCTTATTTTCTCTCTCGTGTCTGACGTCACTATTCGTTGTGAGCGTGCAATCCAATCATACGCTTCTGTTCTCACGCATACACACATACGTGTTTCGTACAATTAAAGCCCGCTTGGCTTCGTGCATTGCAAAAGCTATAATTGATAGTCATATGAATTGAGGCATTTTTTATCATCGTAGAAAACGTCACAATCTTTGGTTTTGTACGAGTGTACTGCGTTATGACGTCATAATTGTAACGAGTCAAATATCTTATTGTTTTTTTTTATTATATAAGAGGCGAATAGGCAGATGGCCCATCTAATGGAAAGTAGTTACTGTCGTTTATAGTATGTATAACGACTGTTTGAGACACCAGGCGAAGTCAACGTGTTGCCAGCCTTGAGGATTGGATAGAGGGGAGAGAATAGGAGGGATGGTATAAAGAGGTCAGATAGGGGGAGTAATATAGGGTAACGGAATAAGGGAGCGAGACAGCGGTACGACGCGGACAGCGTCCCACGCACGGACATAAAGAAGGAAAATATACACGAGAAGCTGAGGGAGGGCTTCGTTGCTTACGCGGTAAAAGTAATCGAAAAGGTTTTTAACAGAAATGGTTGACAATAAGGTTATGTACACATAATTGTATATGGTTCGATAGCGTTTAAGTATAGTAAAATAAATGTCACCGTATCTCTAATATTAGCAAGTAGCAAAAAGTCTTTATTTGATGAATATATACAAAAAGCATTCTTTTAAGCGTAAAGTTAAAAAAACATATGTTGAGTTGTAGCAGTTGATGATTATTTTTGTTCTTAAGTCATAAAAGATTGTATAAAAATGTCTTCTTATTAACATATACATAACATATTACATAACCAGGTGGTAGGGTATTTGCCCGACTGGATGGCTACCAGTCTAACATCATATGTTGTAATAAAAAATATTTATTAAAAAAAAATATATAATGAGTGGGCCGTCTGCCTGTCTGCTGAACTCCAGCAATAAAAAAAAATATATATATTTTGTAATATGAAAAATATGTATAAAAAAAATTATAATGGTAATTATGGATGTTTTAAATAATTATTTGAGTCTTATGTACTACGTATTTATATTCAGACACAAAATATTTTTGTTATTGAATTAGTATGAATAAATCAATTGCTGTTCGTTGGTCTCGCTTAAACTCGAGAACGGCTGAACTGATTTGGCTAATTGTGGTTTTGAATTATTTCTGGAAGTCCAGGGAAAGTTTAAAAGGTGAGTAAATATGAAAAAATGCTTGGAATATAATAAAAACAATAATCTCGCTTTCCCTTAGGAACTATTCCTACCTGTCAAACATTTGATGTTCGTCCCGTCGTTCAGAAATCGACGTTTTTAATGTATTGATTCTGAAGCGGTACGAAGTTTTCCGAGTCAGCTAGTATATATTATATATTTCTTCTGTGCGTGTTTATGTAACTGAAACCATCTTAAACGGCGGGACCAATTTTAACGAATTTTTTTGTGTTTATTTCACTGGGTTCCTCGACGGTTTAAATATACAGTTGGACCCAGTAGGTGGCGCTGCAATCGGGTACCAGATTTTAATTTTTCAGTCCAGGACAACGTTTGCTGGGACAGCTAGTAATACTATATAAATGTAAAAGTGTAGTGTTTTGTTTTTTAGATTTTTTGTGTTTGTCTTTTGTTCGGGATTCACTTTAAAACGGGGCCGATTTAAATGCGGATTTCATTGATTGATAGCAAATACTCTGTCATAAAATCTGTGATACTTTATACCCGGGAATCTCGCGGGATTTTTCCCGGGAGTGCTTTCAAGTTGTTAGGACATGTAAAAATTAGCTTATTTCGTCTAACGTGGACGAAGTCGCGGGCGAATCCTTGTAAATAAATATAAATAAAAAAAAGAACAATGTGTATAATTATTATGTAAACACATAGATTATAAGTAAATAATAAATAAGACAATAGGATCCTCTTTCTTGTCTTATGGAAAAGGAGAAAGGCGATTTATTAATAAAAATAAAAATGGAATAGGCGAATTGCTTAGAGAAGATGGGATATGAGGTGCGAGAAATAGGCCATTAGAATTCAAACTTTTCGAACCAAACACGATTGACTCAAGGTATCTGTTTCACGCCGATATTCTGCGAGAGCGTGGTATCACTCCCATCGGGCAGGCCATAAGAGCTGTAATCAAGATGATGATTCTAGCACCACTTCAAAACTTTTAAAACTATTTCTATCTTGAACGTTTCCATTATTATTATTTTTTTATAAATGAAGTATTTACGAAGTTATACCACATTAACATTCTAGCATCTAATCTAAAAAGACTAATAAGTAATTTAAATATAACCTATATTAATTAAAAGTATTCATACAAAGAAAGAATCCATTAACACTTTTTTATTGTCCCTATTAAGGCGGAGACACTTTGTTCATGTGTTCTTTTTATTAATGGCTAGCACAATACACTACATCTTTGTTTGGTTTATTATAGCATTAGTTCAAATGGTTTTGTCCTTTTAAGCTTTCTCGTTATGTCCGTGTTGTCGAGGAGCTGGATCGCCTAGACATTCACGTGATGATGAAGCCGATGCTCGTGGGTTTCCGCGTACTTCCTAATAATGCTGCTGGTAATGATGGAGGTCGTTCCATTTAACGTACCCTGTCGCGTTTACAATGCTTTTCAGTACTTGATTTTGGAAGCGTTGTATGATTTCTATATTATTTGGTTTGGTACAGCCAGGTACAGGTACAACTGTAAGCCCATAGGTCCAAACTGGCATCAGGACTTGTTTTAAAGAAGCAGTTTACAACGTTTGCAAATGATACTGAGGTATTTCTACGCACGCTCTTTTTATGTATGTAAGATATGTCAAATACTCAATTTTCCGTCTAAAAGCACACATTTCATTTACATACGGCTTAAATTAATGAAATAACTAATTAGTCTTATACTAAAATTCGCACGAGCTGTTGGAACTTCGTAGAAATTTCAATTAAGAATTCTTAGTGGTATGAGACACTGTGTTCATCATTCATTAGCTTTTTATTTCTGTACGAGGGAGCAAAGATAGTCTGTATGTATCATATGTCTACTGCATTATAGCAAGGAAAAATATCACCATAAAATTTTCCACCAAAAACACAAAGATCTCCGCATAAGAACTTCAAACATTTATCTTGGGTTTCTAAATCTTATTAATTTCCTTTACTTTAGTATCGGTAGAATGTTGACATTACTTGTAAAGGTGTTATGTCAAAATGAACACCTAAATGATAGAGCCGTTATTAGACGAGTTCATTTCTGTCTTTCAATTTGTATAGAAATGAGAAACCAAAAATAAAAAAAAACCATCTTAAATGTTAACTGAGTAACTGTTTTTCTCATTTTATTGTAATAAAAAAAATTATTTGTGTTTCTATTATTTATAAACAACAATATTTTATACTCAAGTCCTTGAAAATAAGAAATACCATTAATAAATAAGCAGCTAAAAAGTCACTTGTGAAACATTTTTTTTACAATTAACTTCGTTTATTTTTTAAAGTTGAGAAAGACGAATTTTTAAATATAGAAACACAAGCGAACCCTCTAATTTTCGAACTAAGATACAAAATCAGCATATATTACAGTCATTACACGATCCTACATAGAATAAAAATTATCTGATATTTATCGTACAACAAAAGCTTCTATTTATCTGGACATGACGTTTGAACAGAATAAGTGAGTGGCGCGACAATTTATTTGTCCGTATAAATTATTTCCAAAGGAGTTGAACGCCATTAAATCTGAATTTCAGCTATTTGCCAAACAACGCGCCAAGTGAATGAACGTATCCCAAATAATGCTTACACGATTTCATTTTAATATATACCTAAAATTATTATAGTAAATAGCATTTATTTCAGTATTAATACGTCAAGAGACAACTTTGTACGGTTTGCACTTCTTCACGCAGGACAGAAATTTTACCAGTAAATGTATATGTACAGTCAGCGTCTTATAGAAAGAAGCAGCCAAGATGATCAAATAGATAAGAACATCGAAAGTGATCATTAGTATCGGTACAACCATTGTCGTCTAATAGATCGAATCACCCGTCTTGACCAAATACATCAGTACACCGACAACGCCAAATACATGAGTACATTCAAGTCGCCAAAACAAAGAGACACACTAGAAAAATGAACTCTATTCTAAATGTGATTAGTGTCAAATCGAGATGATTTCATACTAAACCAAAATTGTATTTCGAATTATGTATTTCAAATTGAATTACTTATTGCTAAATTTGCATTGAATGAAAAGCACCTTTCTTTCCTAATGTGAAATTAATGAAATCAATTCTGAAGACGTTTGAAACTTAAAAAAAACTCCTGATCACAGCAGTGTGATTGACGAAGAGGATGATATGTGCATAATAATATTTATTACGTTTAATCGAGGGTAAACACTGGGATTGGAAGTATCACTTATTGACTACTTACAAACATTGTTAAAACTTCTAACCCATAAGGGCAGAGATCGAATCTTTAGTATTTTTGACTGACCCACCTATGTTTTATTACTAACTCTATGGACACAGAACGATTTCACGTCGATAGATTATAATCTATCGGGAAATAATGCGTTAAATTGTAAGCAGTTTGTTCCGGTTCACAATATTTCAATAGCTCTCGAGATAGATTATAATCTAACGGTCTGTACAATTTAACCATGACATATATACTCTAATATAGCCAATTAATAACGGCGTTCATTTTAACTTTATAACTAAGTTGCATTTGGCCACAGTACCTAACTATAATATTATTTCAGATGGAACAGAGATATTAGCCGAGCCCAGCTAACTAAAGATATATTATTAACCTACAAATTTTATAAATAGTCTCAAGTTCCTGTTTCTAACCAGATATTTCAGTTCTCTTAATTAAATCAGGTTTTTCATACTTTTGTTTACATTCTTTAATACTTGATGACACTGCTTTTCAGCTTTGAGTTTTCGTTTTTACTAAATACTAACTGTCTTATTCATAGAGAGTTAGAGTAAGTTTGAACGCTTCTTTAACCACCATAAAGAACTGTTCAAACATACTTGACTATCAAATGTATCATCATCATGGAAACGCGAAGGAAGTTTCGCGGGCAGACGATAGTCTATAATATAATATGCTAAATATGTCGTCTCTCTACATTGAAGTTATTAAAAAAAAACAATTGGAATAGACTATATAAACGATGGAGACACGATGATTTTTTTTAGATTTCTTGTCTGTTAGTCGGTTTTTCTGTTTGTTCGGGATTTACGTAAAAACTACTAGGCCGATTGCGATTCGATTTTCGCTGATCGTGAGCAAATTCTCACACTTAAATTCTGCGCTACCTCTTATTCCGGAATCGCACGGGAAATTTTCCGGGAACGGTTTAAAGAGGCCAGAATAAAAAAAAAGCTTTCTTATTTCGATGCGATGTTTTTACTCATTGATAGCAAATTTTCTGAAATTAAATTTGTGATACTTTTTATCCTGGGGATCCCGCGAATTTTCTCAGGAGCTGGTTAAAGTTGTTAGGACGCTTACAAATTAGTTTATTTATTCTTACACGATTTTAGACACGATACATTATTTTTTAAATACAGCAATACTTTGTGTCCTGTGCATCTCACGGAAATTTTCCCGAGGGTGGTTTCTAGTGGTTAGTATGCATATAAATTAGCTTATACTAAAACACAATGCACTTTCTTTTTCAAATAAGTAAAAATAGAAAAAGTATAAATTATTTATTTGCATAACAATTAGTTGATTCAGATTCAATTGATACTAAAACGATGGTTTACGTTCTTTTCCGAATGCTTTGTTAGTTTATATTCCGGGAACCCCGCGAAAACTTCCTTGGAGTGGTTTAAAGTCGTTATACTGCTTAAAAATTGGCTGATTCCGATACGATTTCACCAGAACGTTAGATTAAGCTTTTTTCAATGACTGGGGTATATTATATATATGTATAGTATGATCTCAGTATAGATCATGAGAATTCATATACGTATTAGACATTAAAATAGTATCCAAGAAACATCAATTATTCATTGCTGATAAAAAAAGGTTTATCTCGAATTCTAAATTTCTTATGTATTGAAACTCTTTAGTAGATATTTCAACAAACTCACATATACATAGAAAATATACTCACATACACATAGTGTATTATGTCAAATGAAATGTTAAAATTAAGTTAATATTGTAAAATAGCTTTGTCTGTACATTGAAGCTATTAAAAAAACCAATTGGGATCCAATTGTTTGATTGATGGAAAATTGAAACAATTAATGTTTTTTTTTTCATAAATATGTTAATTTCTATGAGGTTTTCACTATTATACAGACATTTTTTACTTAAATGCTGAAAAAGCTAATATCATGGGAATTCTAGTGTAATTTTTCAGGAAACCGGATTCACTTTTTCATGTTTTTACTCCTATACTTTAGTGACGGAAAGTTCCAAAATTTTCTTGGGAATAATGCGCCTAGATATAGCATGAAAACTATTCGTGTTACTCTTATTACAGCATAGTTTAATACTTTATGACATTTTTATACATGACCATATTGGGACTCTTGAGATTTCCCGGGATTTCCTTCCACTTCCAAACCACTAGATCAACTTTGACGCAATGTTCGCAAATCACAAGACACTGTCTGTAATTATTAGAAATCCTTAGTGAAGAAACATCTGTAGTTGAATAAGTCTTTAGTAAATTACAAATATCGGGAGTTTATGAATATATCCAGGATTCATGTATTGTCATATTAAATATTTATTCAATTTTACATATTGATAAAATAACTTTATTCTTTGCTATCTAAGTAATGAAAATGAAGTCGAAGGCAAATACTAGTTACGTTATAAAAATGAAAAAGATTTTTATAACAGTAATAATACTATTGGAATTTTGATTTAGTATGAAATCATCTCGATTTGACACTAATCACATTTAGAATAGAGTTCATTTTTCTAGTGTGTCTCTTTGTTTTGGCGACTTGATACGGCTTCGAAATATTTGAGCATCCTCCATATACAGACCTTGTCCTTAATAATTTTTACCTGTTTCCAAGGTTGAAGGTGTCTCTGAGCGGACAGATATTTGAAAATGATAAAGCAGTTGACGCTGCTGCATAGGAATTTCTACGTGTTCAGGATGAAGAGCTTTTTAATACAGGAATTTTAAACTTAGAAAAAAAAGATATCTTGAGTGTTTTAGGTTAAAAGTTGACTATATCGAAAAATTAAACAACATTTAATATAAATTACCGCCAACCTCTCATTCTCTCTTTTTATTGAACTCCCCTCGTATTTGGCGAAAAGAATGCTGAAAGCTAAATTTAATATGTTTTACAAATCAGATAAACTAAATAAAATATTTCACTATTATTCATAATAGTTATACAAGGTTTGTAAGCTCGTTAAAGAAAGTTTAACAAATATGTTATATATAGTCTCATGAAAGAATGACTAAACAGATATACAATGCAAAAGTGGATGGATGCAGAAGTCGTGGAAGGCCACGACACACCTTCCATGATCAAATTGATCGTGTACTAGCAGAAGGTGATGTCAGGAGCCTTAAGAACAGACGAGCTTGCATGACAAGAGTTATGAATGTCAAAGAGGCAAGTGAGGTGTGTAAGAATAAGCCTAAATGGCACTCTGTTGTTCGTGCCTACCCCGCAAGGGAACTGGCGTGAATTTATGTATGTATGTATAGTCTCATTCAGAATGAGTTTATGAAAGACGAGACTATAAACCTTGTATAACTATTATGAATAAGGGGGGTGGTATTATTTACGTATACTTGCTGACAACGTCAAGTGCATATTGTAGTCTGTGTTCAAATAATCACACAGTGTTACACAGAACAAAGATCATCGCCGAAGAATTAGAATATTGCATAATATTGCCAAATGAAATGCAATTATTATTGTTATCTATACTACTATTATAAAGAGGTAGTTTGTGAGTTTGTGACGTTGTAGGGGGTAATCTCTGGATCTACTAAACCGATTTTATAAATTATTTTACTATTAAAAAGCTACATTAACAGGGAATGTCATAGGATATATAACATGACGCTATATACTACGGGAGCCGGTCAGAGCGCGGGTAAAACCGCGCCGGGCCGCTAGTATAATTATACATTTAGAGTTTAGACGTTCAAATTTAAAATCAACTATTGGTCTAGAACGGCGACCACAACCTACTGTAATAATTATGTTTATTAGAGCTCTAATTTTTCGAGCTGCCACATCATATGTGGCTTATATAACCGATGTAACTAAAGAATGTGTGATCACACTTTAGGCACGTAAACACAATCATAATTGAAGTTATGATAATAGCAGGGCGGAGCTTTTGTTTGTCGCGTCTGGCACCAAGTTCCTTTATTCGCTTCTCATCAAATAATATTAAGAATTCTCAGAATTTTATATGTATATACGTGATATTTCGAAACCTTGCAGTGTTCCGAAGATATTATTATTATGAACTAGCTGACCCGGCAAACTTCGTACTGCCTCAGAATCGATAAATAAAAAAGCTGAATGACAATTGCAGAATGTTTCAACTTTAGTAAAAAAAGTGGTCAAAACTTAACCGGAACGAACATCAAACGTTTGACATTCAAAACCAAAAGAATGAAAATCACTTTTAAATTTAATTGATTTCTAAACGACAGGACGAACATCAAATGTTTGACAGGTAGGAATAGTTTCTAAGGGAAATCGAAATTGTTATTTTTACTATATTCCAAGCATTTTTTCATAGTTACTCACCTTTTAAACCTTCCCTGGACTTCCACAAAGAATTTAAAACCAAAATTAGACAAATCAGTCCAGCCATTCTCGAGTTTTAGCGAGACTAACAAACAGCAATTAATTTTTATATATATAGATATAAATAAATATAGCAACAGCTAGTATAATATGCTGTATATTTATATAATATAATACATATATTTATATGTGCTAGTGGTCGTCCAGTGGTCGAAATTCGACCATAATTAATTTAAATTATGATTGAATATTATTAAGGTTCTGTTGTCAAAGACTATAT
The DNA here is from genome assembly GCA_019925095.2 of Dendrolimus kikuchii. Lineage (NCBI taxonomy): Eukaryota > Metazoa > Arthropoda > Insecta > Lepidoptera > Lasiocampidae > Dendrolimus > Dendrolimus kikuchii. The sequence continues at coordinate 7,988,574 of CM034407.1, forward strand.
ATACTTCTATACTCACAAATATTGCCAAGGCTACACTGTTAATTTGACTTTAAGAATAAACAAAAGAGTATATATGCGTGTGTGTCAAATACATGGTAGAATGTGTATTTTTTTTATTGATTTAATGTATTTATAGGCATAATTTAAAAAAAAATATTAGCATTCTGCACTTCTTCTCTATATAAACTATATGTGTGCGAAATATCATACTCCTCCGTCCGCGCAATTTTCATAAAAAAGGGTACAAAGTTTTTGCTTCACATAATAAAATGGTGATTATATTATATAAATATACATTATATTTTTATAATATAATTCATTTAGAAATACAAGACACATACCACTATATCCACCGTAAGGAGGAACAGCGGCTTTGACTCGTACTCTGCATACTTCGGTGTTTTCTAACTATAAAGTGATCTTCTTTATATAGTACAAAACAAAGTCGCTCTTCATGTCTGTCTATTTGTATATCGCTAACTCCTCGTAAACCACGCAACAGATTTTTAAACAATTTTCATTATCAGTTAGATAATTTTTCACTGAAGGTTTATAAATATAAAAAAACCTAATTCCTAATTAAGTTTTCGTGTAAGTAAAATAGAGCTACTTCCTAGGATTTGACCAGCTTAGCCGCGGTTAAATTTCTAATATGTAACAAGGTGGAAACTTTCTGTAGGGCAGTAAGGGTAAGTAACCTTAACCGTTGCAGCTACACGAGAATGTACTTAGGAGACTATCCATAATTTTTAGTGAAATTTTGATCCCTATATAGATTTTCAAAAAAATGTACAGTTAGCAAGAAAATGGCCCTTTTACACAAAATAATTTTTTGATGCCAATCGATTCTGTTTCTGATACTGATCAAAGACTTCTATAGGACCAACCGAGGTCGGAGTACTAAAAGAATCAGAAAAAACTTTTCCCGTAAATTATTTATAAAAATTTAACACCATTTTTTTATATCTTTCAGCCCTGTTTCTAATACCGATCAAAAACTTCTATTGAACCAACCTTGGTTGGAGTACTAATAAAAAAACTTCGTTTAAAAAAACCGACTTCAAAAACTAAAAAAGTATAAAATAATTTATTTCTAAAGCTATTATTATTAATATATATTATCTAAAACATCTTAAAGTCGGTGCTTAGTAATTTTCAAAATATAGTAATATTTATGTTGTACTTTGCACCGACTTCAAGATGTTTTAGATAATATATATTAATAATAATAGCTTTAGAAATAAATTATTTTATACTTTTTATTTTTTAGTGTTTGAAGTCGGTTTTTTCAAACGAAGTTTTTTTATTTTTTTGTTACATTTTAGTGTCTAGCTATTTATGGGTAGACCTACGAATGGTGCGCTCCTTAAAAAATATAGGTCCCAAGAAACGGGAACAAAAAAATGTTCGTAAAATGAAAACTACTGAGCCTAACTATGTTAAATTTTTAGGGGACCAAATGCCAACTATTCCGCATCAAACTAAAGAAGAATCACGTAAATCGGATCATAAATCTCAGCGTAATCGGTGTACATATGGAACGGAATGGAATTTTTTTCATAAAAAATGTTCATAAAATGAAAACTGCTGGGCCAAACTATGTCAAATTTTTAGGGGACCAAATGACACCTATTCCGTATCAAACTAAAGAAGAACCACGTGAATCGTATCATAAATCGCAGCGAAATCGGTGTACATACATAAAAAAACAATCAAATTGAGAACCTCCTCCGTTTTCAAGTTGGTTAAAAAAGTCAGAAATCACAAAATAGTAGGGGAGACCAAGCAGGGATTTTGGGATTTACTCGAGCGTGGCAGAATAACATAAGGGGAGAAACCTTGCACCCTTTATGTACCCCCACCATATATGAACCCTTCATATAAGGTGGGGGTATTTTTATTCAAACCGTTAGATTAAGGAAATTCCTTCAGATAATTGTCAGATTATGGGTCAGCACGACAAGAACATCAAGCTGAACCGTCTGTATATTAATCTGACGCGCTCGAATATTTCAGTGTTACTTTTCTTTGCATTTTCAAAAATCGGCCATGACTTTTGGTCGCGTCCAAATCGTCAGTCTTTTGAATAGGAGTTTCTTTAGGATTTACTTAACATCCCTTTTGAATATCAGACACGCTTGAGTATTTCTGTGCGACTCTTTTTTTTAACCTATACACGCTCTCCCACCAGTGAAAGGGCATACATCATATAACCTTTTTTTCATTTTAGCATCTAATCTTCACAATCTAAAAGGTCCCCGCGACGCTCGAGTCCACATTTAACATCTTGGGCTCCCCTACTATTAAGAAGTCTATCTTACCTAATTTACCAAATCTTTTTTTTTTACTGAATAAAAAGATAAGATTATCTCCTAAGACTATTTCTATGTGGCTGCCATGGTTAAGGTTCTTCTCCTTACTGCGCCGCTGAAAGTTTCCACCTTTATAAAACAAACCAACTAATTGTTTAAACTTTACACATAATAAAGCTACATATTTAATCATTGTCTGTAAAACGGATTAGATCAAAGACAATTTACTTAAACTTGGGTTGAGTTAATGAACGTCTACGGTGCTTGAGGTGTAAGCTACCTACTGGAAACTTGCGGATTAATTGAGGTTGTGTTAAGTCACATTGTGTCTCGACTGGTTAAACGCGTACGGGCGATACACGTCCAAAGGGCCAACAGTTTGCTTCAAACCTTAAAACTCCAAATAAACTTTAAAATAATAATTATTTTAATGCTTTTGCGGCATTATTCTAGTGTTAGAAACTATGTCTAAATACATCTCAAATACTTAAGCTACATCTGCGACACTGTTACAATTATAGGTCATTTCAGGCAGATGTGGCGATGGGTGTAATGCCGTTATCTGTGGTGCAACATTGTTTATAATTGTTAAGCAGCAGACAGACAGACGGCCCACTTGATGGAAAGCAGTTACCATCGCCTATGGACATTTGTAACACCAAAGGTACTACAAATGCGCTGCTGCTCTCTTAAGGGAGACTGGAACCTGCTCACTAATGCCGGAACACAATACAAGGTTGTTATGGCGGCATACTCTAGACCAGGTGCGGTCGCCATCCAGTCGAGCAAATACCCTACCACATGGCTGTGGGTTGTTTTGACGCCTCTTACGACGGGCCGCCTGACCGCAGGAAATTATATTCTTTCTCTGTTCCTGCACGGATGAAATGTATTGTCAGATAACATATGTACGTATATACACTAATGTGGCTATTCGTTAACGACGTTATTTTTGACTTTATAAATAAGACGCATTTGGCCACTGTTAATAACTTTAACATGATCGCAAGTGCGGCCCCAGCATTGTATCCTTAAAAAATAACGCGGTAATGATTAGCTAAATCAGTGTATATACATACGTTTTTTGTCAATGTTTAACATTACGAACAATGTCGCAACTCAAATAACACATTAAACTAACATTAACATTATCCCAGGTGTAGCAGGGGTATAAAAGATACATGTTAGTAATTTATCCAAAAAAACAACACAATCGTTGTTTAAAATGAAATGAAAATTGACTAGAATGTTCTTCTAGGAGGGGTTTAATTAAATACTAGGGGGGTAACTTAAATACGAAATAATTCTTATAACACTGTATTCCTTAATTATAAAAAAATCTAGCAATAAGGAAACCGACTTCAAGAGTAACTAAAAAGCAAAAGTAAATATTACTACAACATCTTGAAGTAGGTACGAAGTAATACATATATATATTTAGTCTACATTTCATTAAACTTTAACAAACTGCATTATACTATATATTTTGTTGTTGTTATGTGTTGTATTGTCCACCGTGACTTCACTTTCTGGTCCCAGACGGAAACTGCATTATACTATATATGGGTCCAATTTGTTATTTTTTTTTCTTTGTGTTGTATTGTCCACCGTGACTTCACTTTCTGGTCCCAGACGGAAGAACAGCAAGATATTGTAGAAACTATTTTGCTCTAGTCCTTGTTGGCTAGCATTATGCTGAGACTGGGTCCAATTTAGGACTTATTTTAACCCAAAAATAATTTCTAAATATATTCAGAAACTTAGTTGGTTATAGTTGAACATACATTTAAAATAATATTAACGTAACGAATTGTAAACCCCCTTCTTTTTTGAAGTTGGTAAAAAATATAAAACCGGTGTATTTTTGGACAACGCTGTATTTAAATTTTAAATACGAATGTATGCATGCGGTAATAAATTTTGCCGTACATGTTGGTATCTGTTTAATTTATAAATTGGTTAGGGAATTGTTACAATTAGTTTAATTACTGTTGCATAACTCAATTAGTACTGATAAATTAAACGTTTATTATAATCATCAAGTTAACGAATTCTAATTTATTCGTGTACGACATTGTGACGTGGGTATAAGTTTTAAGCCAGCCTTTTTTTGTCATTTCTTTTTTGGGGACACCCTAATTCTCGAAAGTTGTAAGTCTATAATTTTTTGTTTGTTTGTTTTCTATGATTTTGTATTTGGATAATTTTGACTTATTAAAAAAAAACAAAATTTTTGGTAAAGGTTATTGTACCAAAATTGTATTTTTTTTTAATTTTTTTTTTTTTCAGTTTTTATGGCAATTTTTAGAGGCTTTCGAAATTTCCTTTAAGGGCACTGAGTGCCTCCCACAAGAGAGCCCTAGTTTTAAGTAACATTTTCCTGAAGGGTTTGCTTTATTTTGGATTTAAATAACACAGCACTGACCTAAAGTCGATTGCCATTTCTTCACAGACATTGATCATTACAAGCTAATCTATGATTTGTTGTAATAATACAGTTGTGTTTCTTTTAACCAACTTCTAAAAGGAGGTTCTCAAGTCAACTGTATGTTTTTGCATGTTTGTTACGCGATTTCTCCGTCAATTGTGAACCGATTTACAAATCGTTTTCTTTAATCGAAAGAGTATATTTCTCAGGGGGTTCCATTGTCAACAAATTAGGTTGCCCCCTAACTTTTGTTCTGTGAAATGGAAACCCACTTTTCATTTATCCGTGCAGGAACGGAGGAAGAACACAATTTCCTGCAGCCGGGCGGCCATTCGTAAGAGGCGACAAAACAATCCACAGCCAGGTGGTAGGGTATTTGCCCGTCTGGATGGTTAACACCCCTGCTCTAGAGTTTTTTTTTTATTATTATTAACATCTCTACGGACTCGAGTTCCGTACCTTTTTTTACTACTTAATTTCTATGAAAATTTTTAGAGTATGGTGTACCTTAAGATTAACTTATTATATTAATTTATTCTACTTTTAATACTAAACTTATACTAATGTAGAGTGTATCTGTTACATGCTGGTGTTGTGAGGTAGTGCATGTGCAGTGTTGACCTTATATCTATACTTATATATAGTCCTATCTAGTGCCATGTGTGTTGGTTTTTTCTTTTCTGTGCCTGGGTTATTAATTTTTAGGCTCTTTGTGTGTCTTGGTTTGTTTGTGAAGTGATGCTCTAGAGTATGCCGCCATAATAATCTTGAGTTGTGTGCCAGCATTAGTGGCCCAGGTTCCCAGTTTCCTTTTAGAGAGCGGCAGCACATTGGTAGCTTTGGTGTTACATATGTCCATAGGCGACGGTAACCGCTTACCATCAGGGGGGCTGTCTGCCTGTCTGCTGAATTCATGCAATATATAAAAATTAAAAAAAAGGTAGGCTGTCTGGCTGTTTACCTGCGATAAGTAATAAAAATGAATGAAAGCAGAATCACAAAAAACTATATGACAGCAATGTGACTAGTAGAGTCGGTGCCGGTAATCCGAGACGTACTAACTATGAAAAAATTGTAGATATTTTGAAAAAAGGTCAAGTTAAAAGCACTTTAAACAAGCGTGCATGTATGAAGAAATTAATGAAAGATGATAAATAGAAAAGTATTTTTCAGGATCGTAGCAGGTGGAAATCTGCTTACCCCAAAGAAAAGCAGGCGTGACAATGTGTATGTTTGTATATAATAATAGAAAAACTAAAAAATCACGGTCTGTGAGTAGTTGTTGAGATGTGAAGTACCTTTATATATTTTTACGATAAATTACAAAAGTAGTGGACTATTTCTCCTTTATTCAACCCTTCAATGTAGGTCCTGACATGCAATTAACTGATTCATTATTCATGTTATCTTATTTTATATAGGTACTTATGTATCTTATAAGTTAGTAGCACAATAATAACTAATTTGTAAACATCAATTACAAAAAATTTAATATATTAAAATATCAATTCTCAAAATTCCATAATAATTTTATTGCTCTTTAAAATAATCACCCTTCAAGTTGAGTGGGGCAGCCGTTCATTAAGTTTGAGCATAAACTTATTGTAAAAGATAATTAACCCTTATGCGCTAAAAGTGTTATTTTGAACTCGATGTTAACAAATGTTGTTAAGAGAGCATGTATTTATCATGTACCGTAACCTTCGTAACTGGTTCAATAAAGTCCTTCAATAATTTAGTAACTAAGTTATGAAGCCACATGCTAGCCTGCCCATTATTGGGTCACGTAAGTCAATATACTGGTCAATATAATATAGAGTATAATAGACCTTTGTATAATTTGCTGAAAATGTTTCTTATTGTCTCATGACCGGTTTCTATAACTTATTATTCAATCACTTGCCTTAACATCGGTTGAATTTTGACATTACTTCTATGGATCTTATGCAAATTTTAACTGACAGTAAGGCAAATGAACGATCGGTAAGGTGTAGGAACCGGCCGTAAAAGCAAAAATAGTAACTTTTTGTCAGTAGGATACAAAAAATGGCTAAGTTCGTGGCAGTGGCACACAATAAACGGTTCCGTAAAGATGATCATAGTCAAGTGATTTGTTTTGGAACAAAGCTCCTTATTGCACGTAATTCGCCGGTTTCCCATGTAGACGAAATAAGTATTAAAAGAAGGAAAAATGCCGACCGCTTATTAATATATCATATATTTATTATTATACAATTAAGAACTTGAATGCAATGAAATAAGATCAATAATAATATCCATTAGTGTAATAGGTATATGTTGTTTTGAAAATAGAAGGTTTTGTAACCGCCGTTGTTATTTGACAGCATTTGGGCGCTGTCGCCATCACCTGCATGTCTATCTATAATATTATAAAATTCCAACCATGCCATGTCCGTATATTGAAGCTATGCAAAATGAAAACAACTAAAATAGACTATTTAAATGATGGAGAACACTGTACATTTTTTTAGATTTCTTCTCTGTTTGTCGTTTTGTCTGTTTGTTCAGTATTCACCAAAAAAGTACTGTGCCGATTTCGATGTGGTTTTTGTTGGTAAACAGCAAATTCTTAGACTTAAATTCTGCGTTACTTTTTATCCCGGGATTTTTTCTGGGAACTATTTAAATTGGCCGGATAAAAAAATATATGTCGAATTGCAATATGATTTTTTTTACTGATGGATAGCAAATTTGATGTAATAAAATGTGTGATATTTTTTACCCCGGGAATCTCGCGGGAATTTTCCCGGGAGCGGTTTGAAGTTGCTTGGATGCATAAAGATTAGCTTCCACAGTTTCCACTAAAACGATAGCTTACATTCTTTATTAAATGATGCCATACTTTGTGTCTCGGAAATCCCGCGGGAATTTCACGTTAGGCGTGGACAAAGCTGCGGACATGTTTTTATATAATTCACTATTTTTAACCGACTTTGAAAAGGAGGAGGTTGTCAATTCGACTGTATGTTTTTAACTTCAACTTCATTTAATTTCAAGTTTTTAATATTAGAAACTAGTATTTCCAACTACTTCCCAAAGATTTGTCAGTCGATCTGCAGTTGTCAAGCGGTAAGATTCTTCTCCAACTGAACCGAATAAATGCCGTCGCATGAAAAGACATTATAGTCTATTCTATAATAATAATAGTCTTTGTGTTGATTTATGATGTTAGAAGCTCATTTGTATTCAATATCCCTAAGCTAATGAGCTTTTGTCACCTCAAGGCCGTTTGTGGTGGCGCGTGAGTGATGCTTAATTAGTTGTTTTGTCTATTATAAAAGTGTCGTATTCAGAGAATAATAACTATTAGACATAATGTATATTAAAATCTATACATAAAATAAAACTGTAGAGGTCGAATTTCTGTACAATGAAAAAAATGCTAAAACCTGAGTCAGGGGTTGTAAGAAATGAAATAGAACTAAAACTAATTTAGATTTTATCAAATTTTTTGTTTCTCTGTTTGTACGGGCTAATCTCCGAAATGACTGGACCGATTTAAATAAAATTTTGTATGGTGGTAGCTTATATCCTTGGACCAACATATAGGATACTTTTGATCACGAAAAATTAAAGAGTTCCCGTGGGATAGTTATAAAACTTTCCACGCGGACGAAGTCGCGGGCAGAAGCTAGCAAAAAATAAAATATTAATCTTAATCACACCTAATAAATCAAAATTAGTTATATTACACACACATACACGTTGATGACGGAGACGATGGAACTTCACTTGCTACGATCATGATCATCATGATAACACTTTTTGCTTCATCTACTTTCATTAATATTTTCATAAATAAACTTTTGTCTGTTATGCTTTTGACCTGATCATTCTTCAAAATATCTGCCAGTTTGATCATGGTGATTACGTCGTGGTCTACCGACTGTATTATATTGTTTTCTGTGTACAATCCCTTCAGACTATATGTAGGAGACTAAGTCATTGTTATCTATGGGTAAGGTGCCAAGAAGGCTGGCTACGTCACCTTACTGGATCGCCATACTGATCCGTTGTCCAAGGCAGGCACCAACCTTCCTCACCTAAGGAGTCTAGGTATTAGATGTTTTTAGAACTTTTTGTACAGATTCATGGCTTCAGGACCCCTCGATCTAAGCATCCGGCATGCATATTATTAAAACTAAATATCGATACATCCAAGTAACTTCTCATAAGTTTTTTATACGATATAGAAATGCTTTATACCCATCCCATTACTCAGGTTGGGTCTACGTTCCTTCTATCACTTAAGCCAGGGTCATGAAACAACAGCTTAGGCAGTGACAAGACTCTGCCTAGTACTTATATGTGGTTATGCACCTATATACTATTTAGCAGTAATAGGCCATTCAAACCTACCTTCCACTCATGACGTTGTACAATATGGGGTTGACAGTTGCCGAGACGTAGTACAATGCACCGGCCACGTTGTATAGATGTTCATTGATGACGTGGAATTTGGGAAGACTATTGCCGTAGATGATGAACACACGCTGCACGTGGAAGGGAGCCCAGCAGACAAAGAAGGCGATCACCACAGCCGCTATAACAAATAAATATGTTTTCATTAAATCCAATTACTAGCACATGCACAGGATTTTGGTATTATGGTATAATCATGATGGCATGAATGGCAGCGCCGACTCAAATCTTTATCCAAGAAGTTGACGATTCCTCCTTCAACGCGCTAACGTGTGGACGATGGATCAGTACTGAACCTGAATCTTTGTATGACATTTGTTGTTGTCAGGTGAAAATGCTTTGTACACACCTTACTGCTCAGGAACAGACAGTGAGTGTGGGAGTCGCGGTGACTGCCGAATACCCACTAAAACCACCCCTGTGTACTTTACGTCACTATAAGTCAGGGCTATGAGACAACGTTGCGCAAAGTTTTTTTTATTCCTGAAGCACAGCAAACTGGCTGACGGCCCTACTGTGATAGATAGTTGTTACCGTCGCTTATGGACATTAGCAATACAAGAGGTGCTGCCAGCCTTGAAGGAGAAACTGGAACCTGGCCACTCATGCCAGAATACAAGTCAAAGTTGTTATGGCGGCATACTCTAGACCAGGGACGGTAGCCACCCAGTCAGGCAAATGCCCTACTGGTTGTGGGTAGTTTTGTCAACTCTTACGACAGACCGCCTGGCCGCAGGAATTAGTATTCTTTTTCTGCACGGACAAAAAAACGTGAGAGAATGGCAAACGTTGGTCTCCTTCTGCAAGAACGTCATGTCGCGGAAGGAGGAGGCCGAAAAGGATAGAAAGGAAGATAAGCGAGCGGAACTCTGTCGCGGTCGGTAGATAGGGGATCAGAGGCACCGCTACGCTCACCTCCTCCCATGGACGGAACCGCGGGCGGTCCGGGGACCCCCCGATTTGACGGGTTGAGTCGACACGTCGTGACGACGTTTTTATCCGTGCAGGAACGGAGAAAGAATACAATTTCCTGTGGCCGGGCGGGCTGTCGTAAGAGGCGACAAAACAACCCACAGCCAGGTGGTATGGCATTTGCCCGACTGGATGGCGACCACCCCTGGTCTAAAGTATGTCGCCATAACAACCTTAAGTTGAGTTCGGCATTAGCGATCAGGTTCCAGTCTCCCTTAAGAGAGCAGCAGCGTATTTGTAGCACTTTTGGTGTTGCAAATGTCCATAGGCGATGGTAACCGCTTTCCATCAAGTGGGCCGTCTACCCGTCTGCTGAACTCCTGCAATAAAAAAAAAAAAACGAACTACCTAGGCAGGTCCCGCGGCGTCTTACCAAGACAAAATTTAAAACATGAGGGTCATGGTACAACAGCCTCTCTAGACAAGAGACCTTAATAAATAAATTTAGTTTATTTTTTAGAATTTAGTTTATTTTTTAGTTTTATGTGCATTCATTCGCGACAATAAATATTTTTCTTATCTTTCTTTCTTTCTTTCTTAATGCTTAACGAATAGAATAGAAAATGTAAGAGAATCACATATCGTTACGGTATATTTCCATTGTATTCGTTTAGCGGTAATACCATTTTTTTATGTTTCTTTATGGGCAAATTGGCAAACGGACCACCCGGCGGTAGGTGGCTATCTGCAATACTATAGGAGCCGATGCGTTGCCTACCTCGTTGAGACTTTAAGTAAGTATCTGTTTACGCCCTTTTTGAAGAGCCCATATTTTAGCGCTCTGGGAAATCCGCGGGAGGGAGTACTTGTCTAGGGGGTCAATTAAGCGAGCGCTACGACAGCTTCACACCTCCCTCCCTCACCTATAATGGAAGGAATGAGGATCAACTGGTAAAAACAAAATATTTTACTTCATTATTATCACAGATTCTTCAAATAATCCAGTCTCTTTCACTTCAGATTCGTCGGAATATTTTAATAATAATATTATTTTCATCTTTGATTGAATCTCAAATTGAAAGGGCATCAAGGGCATTTGGAATTGTATTTTATTGAAATTCGAGCCATTATTAACAATATTTTTATAATATTGTCACTTTTGGCTTAGGCCAAATAGGTATGAAATTAGAGCCTACTCAATCTGTTGGTACATCCGGCTTAAATTATTTTCCATTATATGAGTACATCCTCTATGTAACTTTCCTTTTACCTTACTGAAAGGGGTTGTTCCGCCTGTTTGGTCAATCATGCGATTTATTAGGTTTGCATATCTTTTTATTACAACTTCAGCCGCGCGACTTGTGTAGATTAGGGTGGCGCACTTCTTCCAATACTGGATTCCAACGAGGAAAAATAATTGTTGTTCCTGCTACTTCTAGTTCGCCAACGGCGCCATAGACGTCGTATTCATAATAAAAAAGACAATACTGGAATGATCCCTAGTTTCTAAATCCGCATGTGAATAGTGATTATGTAACAATATACACGGTGTTGAAAAATTTTAATAATAATAAAACATTTTTCTCTCTCATATTCTGAACTATACGAACCATACATAAATGCAACTCATGTCTCAACTTTTTTTACTTCCACTGTTAAATCGCGGCTTAAATTGTAATAAAAAGATATCAACAATTTTTAACCAACTTTCAAAAGGAGGAGGTTCTCAACTTGATTGGTTTTTTTTATGTATGTACACCGATTACGCTGAGATTTATGATCCGATTTACGTGATTCTTTTTTAGTTCGATGCGGAATAGTTGCTATTTGGTCCCCTAAAAATTTAACATAGTTTGGCCCAGTATTTTTGCTTTAATATCATCAGTTGTTCGTAGTACAGCTCAGAATCGATGGTCCTGCCTGGCGGTAACAGCTCATAATGAATAATGCCCTTCCAATCCCACCATACACACAGCATCACCTTGTTGCGAGTTAACCCGGGTTTCGCCACAGTCTGTGAAGCCTGACCGGCCTTTGACCACGATCTTTTTCGCACGTTCTTGTCGTACGTGATCCACTTTTCATCACCAGTTATCAGCTTCTTCAAAAAATGGTTCGGTTTCATTACGTCGTAATAAAGAATCAGAAATGAGTACACGGTTCATTAGGTTTCTTTCAGTGAGCTCATGAGGCACCCAAATATCGAGCTTTTTTGTGTACCCAGCTTTTTTCAAATGCGCCAAAACCGTTTTGTGGTCAATTCCCAGTTCTCCAGCTACATCGTAACTACTAATATGCCGATCTTGCTCCACTTTTTCAAAAATGGCATCAATTTTGTCCGTTACAGGACGACCAGAGCGACGTGCAACTTTGATATCAAAATTTCCGGATTGAAAACGCTTAAACCAAATTTGTGCTACTCTGACAGATACTGCATTAGGTCCATAAACATCACAATTTTTTTTCGCGGCTTGTGTTGCGTTTTTACCTTTTTGCAGTAAAATTTTAAAATGTATCGAATTTCTTCATTTGATTCACACATTTTAACAATAAGAAAAACAAATGAAAATCACACATTTCCCTAATTTGAATTTGGAATTGTCTTCTTTAAAATTAAAACTTTTTAATGATACCAAAACCAGCCAGATGCAAATGGTATATATAGCCAAAGAGATCTTATTACAAGTTCATACATACTATATGCGAAAAGGCTTTTTCTGCAACCTATTATATTTATATAAATTTGAGCTAAATATAAATACTATCATTAGGATAAAAAAATACTGGCTGGTAGAATGCCACAGAAGAAAAAATACTAGACGTTTTATACATATGTGACGTATCAAATGAGTTCATCAGATTCAGATATGGATTTAACGCCTGATTTCATTACAGAAGTAGTTGTTTTTTGTTTAACTAGTGTTTTTGTTTACTTTCCTCATATTCGAAATGACTAACAGAGTGGTAACCTCGGGCGAACGGCCTATTTAGGCACTCGAATTATTAGAGCCCTCGCTACGCTCGTGCGCTAAATTGTCTCATGCCTAGAGAGGTCACTTTCACTTCTCGTGTAACATATCTTACTATAACTACGTTCGAATCTCAAAAGTCTTTCGGCAAATTGTTACGTAATTGTATGTACGTGCGCTTGCAACACTGTCTCATAGCCGCGATCGCACGCGGCTGCCGCACTGCTGTCCGCTATAACCATCACGTGTCGCGCTTCTGAGCAGCGCGAAAGTCGCATTGCTACTGCTGCGTTGCTTACGACTTAGTGTGAATGAGCTCTTATATATAAAAACATGACTGTGACACAGAAACTTATGGTTTAATAAGTTCCGCAAAGATCGTGTAAATTACATAAAAGTTATGATACATAGTGACAATTTGAAAATGAATTTACCCTATATGACTGTTATATCAAAAAGGTAAAAAGAATTGTTATCATAATTATTTAAATAGCCTATTCAAAGTTATGTGAAACTACACTTCGGACATGTCAAAACGCGACAACAATAATTGTAGGTTCTGATAATAGGAAGGAGGGATTTTTTCCTTCCGGTAGTGGGCGTGGAATGGAAGCGCCTAATAAAACTAAATAATTATCCAGAGCTTTGATAAGAGGCGTATTATGTATTTAAATCGCTAATTAAATAAAATCTGAATTGAATAATTCTTTTTTATGACTAAATAGCCTACATTTGGGTTACTCAGGAGCCAGAATTTTGGTAACGTTTCCACCGACAGCGATTTGAGATTACTTTGTTAAAATTGAAAAAAAATTACGACCTTCTGCATTACATTTGGATTTGTTGTGTTCAGTTATATTTGTACCTGTGTTATACGTGTTTGTATAGTTCTAATAAACTCTATAATAATTCCAACGGCATTTTAATTCGAGTCCTGGAACTCGTAACAATAATATTCTGAACAGTAATCAATATAATATTCAAAACCTCTCACAATCACTTTTGAATGAGACCATAATATAATAAATATGCAAATTATATCTATGAAGACCTGATAATTAAAGCAATATACAATTTGTTAAGGATTAAGGCCGTGGCCTAAATTTACATAAAGGATAGCAACACATACAAAGTTCGAAGGTTACATAGCTACCTTGGCATATCTGGTTGAATAGGCAGTTTCCTCTTGAATAGGGGGTTCTAAACGTATTTTTTCCTTTAATGAGAGAATTAGGGACAAATTGTCGTATTTTCCGTCATTATATAGAATGATAATTTATGAGTCAAATTGGGTTATTGACAGACTCATCAAAGGAGACATTTTCATAATTTTACCCGTCGTTTATATTAAAGCTGATTTACATTGAGTTTTTACCAGGTGTCAGTGCTGGCGCCGAGATCTGACTCACACTGTTTACGCTATTGAAGTCAGAAAGGAAAGATAAATTCGCGTAAACGACAAAACTTGATGCGATTGAATTATTTGTTGAGAAAATTTTCCTATCTGCTGTTAGAAGAGTTAGCGGAAATGTTAAAAGAAGAGTTATCTAAATATGTAAAAAGAAACGACTTTACGTAAGAAAATGGATAGTCGATAGAAATGAAACTGGATGTTTCTACTTTGTTTTAAAATAATTGAGATTTGAAGATCCTGCAAATCTCAATTGTTTTAACAACAGCGTAGTATCTCAAACCAGTGTCAGCTTCTGATTAATTACTTTTTTTTCTAAATTTATTATCCAATATGCTTACATTCATATACATTTGAACTGTGGCACAGAAACCTCATGGGTTTATTCGTGTCGCAGGGAGTCGTGTATACAAAATTGTTATATCAAAAATAGGAGCAGAGGCGCGTAATGACTTTATGATGGGGTCAGTATCTTTGGTGCAGATGCCGGGCATCGGTGCGGGTGCTGGGGGGAGCGGACTGACTCCAAAATATTTAATCGGGAATATTGATGTCAGCACCAACGCGACTGCGCCGTACTGACGCGAAATCAATTTATATGATGATAGTATTGGGCCAGCACTGACTTAACTCGGTTTTTAAGTCAGCAACTGACTCAATGTGATATCAGCCTTTATGCCCACTTTCACAGCAGCAAACAGAGAAGTGTTTTTTTATTTTATTTTTATTGCAGGAGTTCAGCAGACAGGCAGACGGCCCACTTTATGGAAAGCGGTTACCATCGCCTATGGACATTTGCAACACCAAAGGTGCTACAAATGCGCTGCTTCTCTCTTAAGGGAGACTGGAACCTGGTCACAAATGCCGGAACACAACTCAAGGTTGTTTTGGCGACATACTTTAGACCAGGGGTGGTAGCCATCCAGTCGGGCAAATACCCTACCACCTGGCTGTGGGTTGTTTTGTCGCCTCTTACGACAGGCCGCCCGGCCGCAGGAAATTGTATTCTTTCTCCGTTCCTGCACGGATAAGTGTGCACAAGTATCTAACTTTTCTACTTGCTGTAGTAAAAGCTGGCATAATGTAAATGACGCTTTATAAATTGTCACCGACTGTTTGATTTTACATATTGTAGATATAAAACAGCGAGCGTTGAATGCTTCTTACTATACAAGTTTCATAATAATAATTATTATTATCAATGTTTCTTAAAATTTATTTTATTTTTTATAAGCTAATGTTGTTGGAGATGCAATGGACTGTATGTAGGTTTTGATCGCTGGTTCATTGTTTTATATAATTTTGTTTTGAAACAATATTTAAGTAATTATGACTATTTATACAATAAATAATAAGCCTTCTGAGCAGCACTCCCATTTGGCAACGGTTTGTTGTTACAGAGTCTTTAATTATTTGTATTATTTATAACTTAGTTTATTTTTAGTTTTTAATTATTTCTTAAAGTTTGTTTTAGTTCCCTACTACTATTTAATTCCTATGAAAATAATTAAATTACACCAATATTTGTTGTTTGGAAATAATTTCTAATATATTTTTAGTTACTTTTCTGTAAGAAGACAAATAGACACTTTAAAAAGATAAATAGCCTTTATAATGTCGATATACATTTGACTTATTTAATTATGAATTAATTACTAGTGAGTCCATAACACGTCACATAAAATTAATTAGTTTACTTAGTTTATCTTAATGTTTGTGTTGTCCATAGATTTGCAAAAACTCGTACAAATCATCGATCAAAATCTTCTTTGCTGATTTGTATTCATATAAGCACCTGCCTTGTCTTCCTTTGAAATTGGCCAAATATATGCCAAAGGCGTTGTAGCCATAATTAAAAACCTACGTCATACGAATTAATTACTAGTGAGTCCATAACGCGTCACATAAAATTAAGGAGTTTTTGACGTTTTTGATCTATATCATACATTGCCCAAAATTCGTACCAGTATCACATTACAGACAGAATACAGATTTATATAATTTTTCTATCCGTGTAGGAACGGAGAAAGAATACAATTTCCTGCGGCCGGGCGGCCTGTCTTAAGAGGCGACTAAACAACCCACAGCCAGGTGTTAGGGTATTTGCCCGACTGGATGACTACCACCCCTGGTCTAGAGTATGCCGTCATAACAACCTTGAGTTGTGTTCTGGCATTAGTGACCAGGTTCCAGTCTCCCTTGAGAGAGCAGCAGCGCACTTGTAGCCTTTGGTGTTGCAAATGTCCATAGGCGATGGTAACCGCTTTCCATCAAGTGGACCTGTCTACTGAACTCATGCAATTAAAAAAATCAATTTGGATGGTCTTATTTTATCACATATCGTATTGTATACGGTACTGTTTAAGTTTTAGCGATTTAAGATAGTTTTTCTTTTGTACACCTTAGATAAAAAAAATATTCTTAATTTGAAAAAAGAATCCATTTCATACATTTTCCGAAACAAATTGCAGGTAGATAAGTTTAAGTGCTCTTATGGCGAGAGAGCACGTGTATAATACAAATATTGGGTCATTGAGTTTAGCACTTTAGAGATACTAGAAGCTTACTGCATTTCTTATGAGAGAATATATTTATTATAGTTTTATTTCTACCAATGATTGTAATATTTTATTTATTCAAACAAATCTATATCTATATATATAAAAGAAAGTAGTGTTAGTTACACTATTTATAACTCGAGAACGGCTGTACTGCTTTCGCTGAAAATTGGTGGGGAGGTAGCTTAGAACTAGGACACGGACATAGGATACTTTTTATCCCGTTGGAACCGGTAAGTGGCGCTGATATCGGGTTCTAGAATCCTCCTAATCACTTGGACCGATTTTGGTGATTTTGTTTTCGTGTTTTTGAGTGGGTTCCCGGATGGTTTAGATTTACAATTAGAACAGGTAGGTGGCGCTGAGATCGGGTTCTAGAATCCTTCTGATCACCTGGACTGATTTTGGTGATTTTGTTTTTGTGTGTTTGAGTGGGTCCCCGGATGGTTTAAATCCAAATTGGAACCGGTAGGTGGCGCTGGAATCGGGTCCTAGATTTTTATTTTTTCAGAGAAGGACAACATATGCCGGGGCCGTTAGTAGATTATATTTATAAGTTACCAAACTGAAATCAACTAAAGAAATAGAATTAAATACTAAAAATAAACTAACTTATACTTAGTACGGCCATAAATACTGTTACAATTAGAAATAAACAAAATATTACATTTGACTTTGGAATATGTTATTTTTATATGATTGTTCATTGTGTTTTCTTATTTTCGCGCCAATACATTGTACAACATTAATTTGCGATATTAAAATGGAGTGGGGCGATAAAGAGAACCGAATCGCTGTTATTGCATTACACAAAGTAGGTACGGAGCCAAATGAAATTTTTAAAACTCTCCATACGCTTGGTATTAGTCAAATGTTTGTGTATCGGGCTATTAATAGGTACAATGAGACTTCCTCTGTTTGTGACAGAAAAAGATCTGGCCGCCCACGTAGTGTTTGTACGAAAAAGGTGGTCAAAGCAGTAAGGGAAAGAATTCAAAGAATCCTGTCCGAAAGCAAAAGATTTTATCTTGGAAGATGAAGATATCATCTAGAACCATGTTGCGTATTTTAAAAGATGACTTAGGACTTGCAGCCTATAAAAGACGCACTAGTCATTTCTTAACTCATAATTTATAAAAGAATAGGGTGGTAAAATCGAAACAACTACTGAAGCGGTACCCAAAAGGAGATCACAGAAAAAAATTGTTTACGGATGAGAAAATTTTACAATTGAGCAACAAACAAAATGACCGTATTTATGCTCAAAGCTCTAAGGAAGCTTCTCAATTAGTCAACAGAGTGCAACGTGGGCATTATCCGTCTTCAGTGATGGTTTGGTGGGATGTTAGCTATGAAGGAGTGACTGACCCATATTTTTGTGAAAAAGGTATCAAAAGATCGGCACAAGTGTATCAAGATACCATTTTTGAGAAGTTAGTTAAGCCCCTTAACAACACCATGTTCAATAACCAAGAATGGTCCTTCCAGCAAGACTCAGCGCCGGGTCATAAAGCTCGGTCCACGCAGTCTTGTTTGGAAACGAACGTTTCGGACTTCATCAGAGCTGAAGACTGGCCGTCGTCTAGTCCCGATCTTAATCCGCTGGATTATGATTTATGGTCAGTTTTAAAGAGTACGGCTTGCTCTAAACACCATGATAATTTGGAGTCCTTAAAACAATCCATACGATTGGCAGTGAAGAATTTTCCCATGGAAAGAGTGCGTGCTTCTATTGATAAGTGGTCTCAACGTTTAAAGGACTGTATTGCAGCGAATGGAGACCACTTCGGATAAGCTTTTTATATTTTAAATTGTTTTATATTTATGTATTAAACTAACACACTGTAAAACTTATAAATGTTATTTGCAATAAAAACAAATATTTCTTTGTTACAATATTTATGGCAAGACTAGGTAGATGTAGATTAAAGACTATGTGGAGCAATAAATTGTTCGTGGGTTTATTATTAGAATTCCGATGCCAAAAACTAAAAGCACCCTTAGCGCGTGTGTACATGACACCGCTACCGCGTCGCCAAATTGTGCACAATTGGCGCCAGCGCGCCACCCGCCGCCCCGCAGTTTCGCTGACATATACTACCTAATCTTGTCATAAACAAACAGAGGAGGTCTCATTGTACCTATTAATAGCCCGATACACAAACATTTGACTAATACCAAGCGTATGGAGAGTTTTAAAAATTGCATTTGGCTCCATACCTACTTTGTGTAATGCAATCACAGCGATTCGGTTCTCTTTATCGCCCCACTCCATTTTGATATCGCAAAATGTTGTACAATATATTGGAGCCAAAATGAGAAAACACAATGAACAATCATATAAAAATGGCAGATTCCAAATTCAAATGTAATATTTTGTTTCTTTTTAATTGTAACAGTATTTATGGTCAGACTAAGTATACATATAAATTCACAGAAAGAAAAGCGGTGGCGGCATAAAGACACCGCGGTAGCAGCGTAGTAGTGGCGTATTGGTAGTGCCATCTACACAAACGCGTATGATTTTTTGCTTTGTCGTATCCGTGCAGCAACGGAGAAAGAATACAATTTCCTGCGGTCGGACGGCCTGCCGTAAGAGGCGACAAACAGGTGGCAGGGTATTTGCCCGTCTGGAAAGCCACCACCCTTCGTCTAAAATATGCCGCCATAACAACCTTGAGTTGTGTTCCAGCATTAGTAGCCAGGTTCTAGTCTCCCTTTATAGAGCGGCAACACATTGGTAGCGTCTTTTGGGTTACAAATGTCCATAGGCGACGGTTACCGCTTTCCACCAGGTGGGCCGTCTGTCTGTCTGCTGAACTCATGCACTAAAAAAAATGCTTTTAAAAAAGCTTCTTCAATTCTATAACCAAAACATAGTCAACTGATGAACGAGTGATAACGGTTCAAGGGGACTCCTTAATCATTGTAATTCCTTAGTATTATTTTTTCATGGCAACGGCAAGCGTTCACCTTTTTCAGTAACAAAAGCCCACAAAATGTACGTACATGGTACGCCTTTATATGAAACTCATTATTCCGCCGGAGATGACTTCTATTCGCCCACCTTTTTCTCAGCGAAATTGCGTAAAGTAATAAATTTTAATTCTGAAAAGAAGGGTAGAAATGCTTTTTAGGTAAACATTTTTTTTTTCAATTTATTTCAATAAAAAGTTTCAAGATTATATTAACAATTACATTGCCAAACTGCAGCGCAGTTTGTCGGCAGCGTTCTCGTGGATTGCATTAAACTAGACCTTATAACTTCTACTTTATATACTGAAGTATATATTTTTTTTCATTTCATTTGAAAGAAAGAATTTATTGCTTTCAGTTATAAGCTAAACAAGTACAATATACAATAGTGCTTAATTTAACATTATGCGACAATCATTACTCCGTACCGTTCTAGTTTTAAACTGTGTTACGGCAGAGTAAGTTCACGTCCCGTAAGTTAAAAATATCAAAACGATAGATATTTGTCTCAAACTACCTTTGAAATAATTTGTCAGCACACAAAAAATGAGTTCGTACATTACTAATTAGACAGTACATGTAACGAATACAGAGACAGCAACATTGTTTAGTAAAATAAATATATATAAATGTTTTATTTATATTACACATATGCATCTATCTTCTGCAGTGTTGATAAATACATAATAACTATATATTATAATATATAATATAATTAGTTACAAATTTGTGTAAAGTAATATATATTAAAGATTAGCCATAAAATAACATTTTCATCATAAGAATAAATAGATATTTTTTTGTTTTTATATGTATATTGTATATATATATATTTCACATCAACAACATATTTCCTTAACTACTTTATACACTCTGTTTGAACATGTCTAAGTAATAACATTTTAATAATGTGGTCTCAGTTGGTCTCTCTGCACATACATTTCTTGAATGTTGGTAGTAATATTATATTTTTATCATATACTCAGACGAAGGAATATACACTGAGCCTACGTGAATAAGAGTCTCAAATGAAGCGAAGCATTTTATAAAAACTTGTGGCCTTGAACTTTATACTCAACGTGTGATTTGCCTAGTAATGTATTTTTGGAGGTCTTCGGGTGAAATACTGTTGTGTGTTTGAATAGCAGTTCAGGAATACATATTTATTTTGTAAAATGCCAAATAATGTTTTATAATATAGTGTTCACTAAATTTAAAACCAAACTAAAAAGTATCTTGCTTAAAAAGGGATATTATACTATTAAATAATATTTAAATGACAAATTTTCATTTAAGTACATAGCAGCTCGCTCCAGCCTGTTATATTTACTATCGTCTATATAACTTTTTTATCTTGCTAAACATGATAGGAATTCATGGAGTTAAGTTGCAGTATAAATTTTAAATGTATATTATTATTTTGAATAATAATCTTCTTTCATTTTATTGTGTTTTTGTCTTACTCATTATGCACTATTTGCTACAATTCCATTAATTCGCCGAAAAGTAATTCTGTAACATACTTCTGTATAACTTCTGTAAAACTTATAAAAAAGACCTTGATATATAAATAGAATAAGAAATATACAGAAAAACAATTTTTAGTTAGACGTGTTTGTGGGGAGTTTCTTGCTGCTTCTTCTCCTTATCAGCAATACACGTTGCGAAGCAGTGTAGGTACATATTATAGGAAGTAAATTTAACTTATATATATGACTTTTAAAAAAAATCTCCAGTAGAACTTATTTGGAATAAAAACTTTTGAATTCGAATTCGATTATTTAATACTAATTTCTCGTCAGGCGCGATCGGCTTCGTATTCCAGAATCGGCTTCCTTTAGCCGGCTACATTCTAAGAGCTCGGGGCTTGGTCTAACAATTTTGTTCATTGACCCCAAGTTCTAAATAAGTGTAATACGGCGCGTGTATCACAGGGGATCATACTTTAGTTAGGACAATGAACTCAAGTGTTGACTATACCTAAGCAATTTTTTTATCCTGAGCTTAGAACGCACTACGATGAAACGCAGCCGGTTTAGGAATGAATTAAAAAGCAACACGCACAAACACGCTCAGCAGTGTGCGTTTTTGATTAATTTTATTTTATTATCGCAATGATTTTCTGGCGAGCAGTGTGTGTTGTGGCTTTGGCTTCAAAAATACAAAAAGGCAGACGATGCCGTCGTCATCGGCTCCAGGTAGATATAAGCACAAGCAGATCGGTGAATAATGAATGTGAAAATCCGTTTAACCGCCATGCGTGTGCCACCGTATTAATAATATCTTTCTTCTTCTTCCTTCTTATCCGTGCAGGAACGGAGAAAGAATACAATTTCCTGCGGCCGGGCGGTCTGTCGTAAGAGGCGACTTAACAACCCACAGCTAGGTGGTAGGGCATTTGCCCGACTGGATGGCTACCACACCTGGTCTAAAGTATGTCGCCATAACAACCTTGAGTTGTGTTCCGACATTAGTGACCAGGTTCCAGTCTCCCTTAAGAGAGCAGCAGCGCTTTTGTAGCAACTTTGGTATTGCAAATGTCCATAGGCGATGGTAACCGCTTTCCATCAAGTGGGCCATCTGCCTGTCTGCTGATCTCCTGCAATAAAAAAAATAAAAAATCTTCTTCTTCAGCCAATCTCAATCCACTGCTGGACGTAGGCCTCCACAAGCACGCGCCACATATCATGGTCTCCCGTCTTCCTCATCCAGCCCCTGCCGGCGATCTTGCGCAGGTCAAATATTACCACGACTGCTGCCGTAGCCGGGACTAGCGGGGCCGCCGGTAACTAATGGCCATGGTCTATGTTTGCGTTTCATATTTGGGGGAAATGCCATTGTCACCACGCTTGGCATGCGGGTTGGTGACCGCAGTACCAGCTTACTCGCATCGGAAACTAATAATATATGAGACACAAAAAAATCGTGCGTTTTCAAAGCGCTATTTAAATGTAACAAATAACGGTTTTGAAATCACAATAACGACTCGGAGAAAACTTACTGTCGCGGTTTTCCCTGTGCGCTTTGACATGGGGTCATTTAAGAACGTATAAAATTTCTTCGAGGCCGGTAACGTACGCCCATTACAAATGTCCATAGGCGGCGGTGATCACTTTCCATCAGATCGGCCGTCTGCCTGTTTGCCAGCGTTTAGCATTAAAAAAATATGTTACATTTTTCTGATGTTTCAAACCGCTCGCGTTTAATCGTAGTACGTGCTAAGCCACAATTGGGTTAATTTCACTTAAATCCTACACGAGAACCCCTATTGGCCGAGAAGTAAGTTCGTTCTCCACTAATTGACTCATTTGTTCAAAAGGGAATAGTTTCTCGTGAAGTCAATGATATATTTATGAACTAACACCATATTTTTATATTTAGAAGTTTTTGAGATGGTTTTTTACCACTATTTAAGACTAATGGTAATAGTACAATCATTTTGTAGTTTTACCTAGAATATTTTGCAGAAGTTTTAAAAAAGGGGTAAATCCAGAGCACATCGAAATTTATAAAAATACAATTTCCAAGACTCCCGGAAAACGTTACAAGTAACCTCTTTTTAACCAAACGATAAATAAAAACTGCTATTCTATTGTATAATAGCATTTTCCCACGACCTTGTCCACGTTGGACAGCTCAAAGATTACAGTTATTTTGCTAAATATAAAATCAAATGTTTTCAACAGGGTAATAGTGGATATTTCAGAATGAAAATATGTGAATCCCGGTAGCTTCTGTAAAACTCGGGGTACATAATGTTGCTTACTAAAGGCATACGCAACTACGAAAATTTCGAATCGGAATCAATTTTTATTCGATCTGACTGACCACTTTAAGCCTCTCCCAAGAAAATTCCCGGACTCTCGGGATATTTGCACACAGATTGTAAGTCCGAGAATTTACTATCGATCAGCGAAAACTGCATTGAAATCGGCCCAACAGTTTTTACGTGAATTCCGAACAAACAGACAAACGGAAAAAATGTAAGAAATTATAGATTAACAGAAAGGAAGAGACTAAAAAATCAAAATCGTCCAGTAAAACGTAGCATTGAAAAGTTCTTATATCATGCATGACTAGATGGCGCTGTTTTTAAACATATTTGTAGATTCCATAGCCATTTTGTGAAACATGAAACCTTTATAAAATCGGCATATTAGATTGTCTATATATCCATCTATCGGGCTGTTTGTTAGGCCAGTTATTTTTTTCGGGAACGACACTACAGGGTCTACGAGAATATTTTTTTACAGTATATAGATATGGTCGTGTGAGATTTGTTAATAATGGCGCCTAAAGCGGTCGTTTTCACAGATTCAAACACGAAAACAGACAAAATAAAGTCTGTACATACATCTAGACACGTTATTTTACTAATATAATAATAATAACTGCCCATGGAGTTGCGAGTCACTGTCTGGCCATTTTACCATGTTCCCCGAACATTGCTACGGGCAGACGCCATAGTCCCCATATTCCCAGACCCCTAGTAGCACTAGCAGTTCACTCCAATAGCTCGGTACTTTTTGTCCTCATTTTCCACAATAGTCCTACACTGGCCGGGGCTTGTCCTTGGGTGCATTATTATATGGTGTAGACAGGGATAATCGCTGGTCAGTGTCACGCCACATTTACATTAAATTTGTCAAGGGACCTCTACGTGTTGGCCTCCCCATGGCTCCAGCCCTCCAAAAGTCTGGGGCATTTTTATGGCCCCTGGTCTTTAAAGACATACATATATTACAATAATAGCAGCCCATAAATAACCCACTGCTGGGCTCGGGCCTCCCATTATATGGGAACGTTGTCTAAGGCGGTTTGGCAGGTTTGACATATTGGTTATCTCGATGTGCAGGTTTCGTCACGATGTTTTCCTTCATCGTTGTTAGCACTTGGTAATTTAACAATATATGCACATTAGGTCAGACAACTACCTAAGTGATGCATGCGTTCCGGCCAGGATCGAACCTACGCCCTTTTAGTTCGGGACGCTTGCGCTAGCCGTTACGCTTCCACAAAATTATTTTACTAAGCAAATATAAATATAATAAATAATTCTAAGCACAATATCCTCAAGGGATCAATATCCTATTGGCTTGTTTATTCACCTTTCTTGGAATGTATTTAATGCGCAATTATAACGAATATATATTATACTGTAATTATGTACTTTAAGAGAATATGGAGAGCATTGAACACATATATATTTATATAGGGTAGTTACTAGACAGTGAAGTCAAGTGGGAGACTTCTTATCATCTTCCAAGAGGACCAAGCGATTACATTCTATACAAAATTCTTCTTCAAGATGTTGTAGAAAATATTTGTTTGCTGACGGTTTTGTCTTTGATAATAACAATTAAGTGTGTGTGTCTGTGTGTGTCTGTGTGTATCTGTGTGTGTCTGTGTGTGTGTCTGTGTGTGTGTCTGTGCGTGTCTGTGCGTGTCTGTGCGTGCGCGTGCGTGCGCGTGCGTGCGCGTGCGTGCGCGTGCGTGCGCGTGCGTGCGCGTGCGTGCGCGTGCGTGCGTGCGCGTGCGTGTGCGTGCGTGCGCGTGCGTGTGCGTGCGTGTGCGTGCGTGTGCGTGCGTGTGCGTGCGTGTGCGTGCGTGTGCGTGCGTGTGCGTGCGTGTGCGTGCGTGTGTGTGCTTGTGTGTGCGTGTGTGCGCGTGTGTGTGCGTGTGTGTGCGTGTGTGTGTGTGTGTGTGTGTGTGTGTGTGTGTGTGTGTGTGTGTGTGTGTGTGTGTGTGTGTGTGTGTGTGTGTGTGTGTGTGTGTGTGTGTGTGTGAGTGTGTGCAGTTCACACGCAGTAGAAGTGAAACAAGGGATTGTAAATTTAGTGACGTCACATTTCATATATTATTATATCGTTATAACATATTAAAGCTTTTAAACACGAAATTTGAAGTATTAACGAAAATCTTCAAAACATTTCCAACTATATCTGTATGATAGTGTTTAAATTATTAAAAATAATGTATCCTATTTCATTCTCTCGCAGGCTTAGGTCCTATAGATTTGTGTTTCTCTTTTTCAGTGTCGCTTTTTCGTTTCATCGAGTTTCAAATCACAACGATTCTAAAGAACTTTCCCTTCAAAAATTGTATCTTATCTTTGGCAGGCATTTGGCGCGATAAAATACATACAACGATTTTAGTTATTCTCTGAAAGGTAATTGTATAATATACTTATGTGTCTCTGAAAACTAACGACCCGCCCCGGCTTCGCACGGGTGTAACTTACAAACCAGAGGTGAAAACGTTGAAGATATATCCTTTGATTATAGAATTTCTTAAAATAAAGATAAATAATAATATAAACATATTATATGGAATTATAGAAAGAAATTCTCTAGTACATCATTGTTAAGCATCTATTTAGCTTTCGCCTACTTAAGCTATGTAAATTTATTTTTCGGTTGCGAAATATATTGTTTTTTTCCCACTTACATAAAAACTTAATTAGCTTTTTAAAACCTTCAGTGAAAAATTATCTGACTGATGGAGAAAATCGCTTAAAAATCTGTTTCGTGGTTTAGGAGGAGTTAGCGGGTATGCAGCCGCGGAAAGCGATTTTGTTTGATAGGTGCTGTTACAGTTATTGAGTAGCAAAGTTGTTCTTGTCGTGTTTCTTTTTAAAGTTAATAATTAATTTTATTATGTACCCTCTTATTTCTAAACGATACGATCGGCCGTTTCCTTAATTGAATAATAATATCATATTTTTATTAATACTGTTCTCTATAATTTAACATAATTTTGTGTAGGAATGTTTGTCCTTGTAATGTAGTGATTGTGTATACATTTTGTTTTCATGTTGGCAGACGCGATAGATTTGTACTGTGTTCGGTTTGTTTTATTACATGTAAAACTTTAAGTGTAATGTTTTATATAATATCTTGTATAAAATATTATCTGGAATTTCCAAACAGTAATGTATTAAATTCTTTTCATTCATAACACTTTAATTAAAATAGTTTATCAATGACTTCAATCCGCTATCGTTACTGCCGATTGCTAAATTTCCTTTACTGTAAAAATTGTTGGAGACATAAGGAGGTGTTTTAAAATGCTTGTAGAGTGTGAAAAATCAGTGTATATGTGTTAAAACTATAAGGCTCTCTGATTATAAAGTATTGTGACCAGTTGCTGTTCTTTTACTACATGAAGAAAAATATTTTTTAGCTGGTCGTGTTGCTGCGGAGCTTCTTGCCGCTTGCATCTCCTTAAACATTGATAACACGCCACGAACAGATGTACGTAGAATAGGAAGATGATTTAAATTTTAACTCATTTCTATTAGTTTCACAAAATGCTCTGCAGTGGAACTTAGTTCGAATAAAACCTTGTGAATTTGAAAACGTATTTTCGCTTTCTATTAGTTTTTCTGTGTACAACGGTCTTAAAGCTACGCGCAAACGGGCCACCGGCCACAGCCATTGGTGGCGGCCACGCGTGTGCGGGTGTCCCTACAAAATGTATGAAAAAGCGTGTCAACTGCTTGTCGCTAGCCATCGGCGAATGTGATCGGTGGCCCGTTTGTCGCCCAGTCTTATGCTATTTACTTATTGATAAAAACATCAGCGAATACACAAATCTATAATATTATAAAATTTTAAACATTGAAGCTAATAAAAAAAAAACAACTGGAATACACTATACAAACGATGGAGAACACGATGCAACTTTTCTTTGATTTCTTGTCTGTTTGTTCGGAATTCACGTGAAAACAATAAGGTCGATTTCGATGTGGTTTCCGCTGATCGACAGCACAGACTTAAAATCTGTGCTACTTTTTATCCTGGGAATCCCGCGGATTTTTTTCTAAGAATAATTTAAAATAACCACCAGACTGATAAAAAAATATTGGAATTACAAAGCGATTTTTTCACGGATCGATAGCAAATTTCATGTAATAAAATCTGTGATACTTTGTGTCCCGGGAATCCAGCGGAAATTACAAGTCAAACGTGGAAGAAGTATAAAATAATAAAACCTAAAATAGATTTAATTACCAAAGAGTACAAAATATCAAAGCAATATAAATTACATTAAAGTACAAACATAACTGCTCGTTAGCTTAGAGTATAACATAAAGATACATCGTTTAGGGATTTAAAAAAAAAATGTTTTCGTTGCAAATTTTGATAATTAAACACAATCCTCTAGGCGATTAAACGGAGCATTGGGCTGAAAATGCTGACTTTTTTCAAAGGGATTAACGGAATTTTGTATTCAAAGATCATTAGGTTGTTTCTACTTTAAACGATTACGAGGGACAAAAGGCTGTTTGATTTAAACGACTATTTGCGAATTTCCCGGAGAAGTGTTGCAAATTACTAAAAAATCGCTTTACTATTAAACAACTATGTATATTTTTTTTAATTTTATTACGTATCCAGTATTTGTTATTCATTTAACCACGAAAATTATAGCAAAAATATCTATAATGTTACGAGTTGGCGGGACTCGAATTAAAATGCCGTTAGAATTATTTTAGAGTTTATTAGAACTATACAAACACGTATAATAGGTACAAATATAATCAAACACAACAAATCCAAACGTAATGCAGAAGGTCGTAAGTCAATAAAACGCGCAAAGTCCGTCACTATTAGATTCCCGAATGTACAAGCGTCACGCCCGTATCGTAGTTGTAGCTCAAGTG
The DNA here is from genome assembly GCA_019925095.2 of Dendrolimus kikuchii. NCBI lineage: Eukaryota > Metazoa > Arthropoda > Insecta > Lepidoptera > Lasiocampidae > Dendrolimus > Dendrolimus kikuchii. The sequence goes on from CM034407.1 coordinate 8,017,248, forward strand.
ACCCCTCTCTCAATCAGGCCGTCGTTTTATACTTCACAAATGCAAATGTGGCCCGCCCGGGAACGTCGACACAATTTCCTAGAATTAGCTTGTAATTGTTATCCGCAACACCTGGCTAATGATGCTAATGACTGAGTACAATAGGACAATAGGCTGTTCTCCACAATAAATAGAAATGTATCTCAATAAATAAGTGAACAAAAGAAGACGAACATAAAAGGATTACAATTAGTTCAAATGCCGACAGGTAATAAAAGCCCATTTACATTAGGTAATAAAATGTGCTTTTACAGATCTGTACGTGGAATTTGTCTTTGTCGGGGCCTAAGTTGTAACAATACAATTTCCTAAAACAAAATTATAAATAGTACATAGATCCCAAACCACTGCCGTTTGGGAGGGAACGCGTCCAATATTCTAGCCGCATTCCCACGCTGGCTGGCAAAGCCGATGTGTTGCCCTAAAGGTGCTCTTACACGAGCAACTGATATTGCTCAATCCCGGACAACTATGGAATCACGACTAAATCAAGCAATTTGGGGGTTTTTTTTTGTTAACTCAGGATGAATGTCTTTTCTTGTGACACAGGTCTTGGATACAGGGGAAGACCAAAAGCGCCGCCTAGTGTCGCGGGCTTCGTGTGCCTGTGGGACTCTTACACCAAACGGCAAACGGGATCAAGCCGAATAAACTAACCGTTAAATCTACCGGGGTCCTTATGAGAGCACATATCTAGAATGTCAGGGACGAATAACGTAGTTAAACTCTTGATATCCCTGTGCGCCGATTTGGTACTAAAACCCGGGAAGCAGGGCCGTACCACTTCGTACAGTAGAGGCGATTCCACCGATGCCCCCGTAAACAGTGGCCCCCTTCCACAGATAATAGCAATTTAGGACTATGGCAATTCGTAGCAAGTTGTTGCTGAGATACGGCCACACAATACCATGCAATATGGAACAACTTAAAAAATTAGGCACCCCTGTCCCTACCGCCGGCCTGTTCCTTTCTCGAAAAAGAGACGTAGTTGTGTGTACAAACGAGATAGAAAGAAAATTACCTTAAAAAATTCAAATCGATTGAATATTCGGCAACTAATGGCGACGTTGAGAAATGTGGAATATATGGAGCAATTAGAAGCAATATTCCCGATATAAATTGCCACATTTTATTGGAATTGTTTTACTTAATTTCTCCAGATTAATTCGTTACACTTGCCAAGCAATAATTGCTCAACAAATTGGTCGTGTAAGAGCACATGAGATTTCTATCCATATTTCGGCACTGGATGGCAACACCCATGCGTTGCCCCAAGTACAGGCTAGCACTTCGATCACGTGAGACTTCTATAAAGCGAGACGAAAGGTGTCAATAAAATCAATAGGCTTCGACACCTCTTAGCCCTTGAGTCTCGACATCGAACGCCACAAATATGTATCCATAATATACAGAGTGAATTTTTCAATTGGGCCTTCAGGACCAAATCCTGAACTATACGAAATTGAGAAAAACACTCAAAGGAGTCTTGAGACCGATTTCGATGAAAATTAAAATCGTACCTATCATTAGATTTTTGAAAAATCAATTACCTTCGTCAGAAATAGATTTTTTTTTTTTTTTTTAATTAATACATGCTTTGTTATACCAAATCATAGTGTAGATTATAGGGATCGATTTCTGTGAAGGAATGTGAAACGGCAAGCCAACGGAAAGGGTTGTTTTTGAACTAAATAATTCATTCCCGCAAAAAAACAAATTTAGAAATTTTACCTCTTTATAATATTAGTATATACTGAAATTTTAAAAGTGACTTTTTCAACCTTAAAAAACTTTACGAGTCTGTAGATATAGCTATAAATCTTATACTAATATATAAAGCTGAAGAGTTTGTTTCTTTGAACGCGCTAATCTCAGGAACTACTGGTCTGATTTGAAAAATTCTTTCAGTGTTACATAACCCATTTATTTAAAAGGCTATATATCATCACACTAAGACCAATAGGAGCGGAGCACGAATGAAGAATGTTTCAAAAACGAGGGATTTTGAAAATAAATTCCACGCGGACGACGTCGCGGGCACAGCTAGTTTAATAATATAGCCGTTTGTTTTCCCAATAAAATAAAAATAAACTTGATTGCAAATGATTACCGTCGCCCATGTTTTTGTCATGTCATCTTTTCAGAGGAACTCTTTGCTATGCGCAGTCTGACAACCAATTACCTTAATTATATATTCGCAAAATACGAGGCTATATACCAATTAACTTCAAAACACAAACTTCAGAACTACATTATTCAAATGATTTGTCTCTGCTCTGTGCCTTTAATTTCAATTTGCAACTAAAGGAACAACTAACTTGTTATAATGCTTATTACAAAGAGATAGCTCAATTAATAACAGCTAATTTGATAAGAGTGTCAAATATTTTTATTAAATAAACCAGCGGCTGCACTCGACTTTACGTTTGTGCTGAAAATGCGCAATGGACACACAACCATCAACGATGTCTGCTCTCACGCGTATCCCGTCTTAGGGGCGCGCATACGACGAAGACGTGTGTTATTTGCCTAGATTTACGCCCCCCCTCACATGGCCAGATACCATGATATGACTCATAGAGATATCATCTCTACTTAACACACATCGTTATATTTTATCCTATTTATATTGTTACGAGTTTAGCGGGACTCTAATTAAAATGCCGTTGGAATTATTATATAGTTTATTAGAACTTACACACACACGTATAACACAGGTACAAATATAACCGAACACAACAAATCCAAACGTAATGCAGAAGATAGTAATTCAATACAACGTGAAAAGTCTGTAAATATTAGATTCCCGATTGTACACACCTCACGCCTTGATCGTGGTTCTCGCTCGACTGCCCCCTCTCTCCATCAAGCCGTCGTTTTATATCTCACAAATACAAATGTGCCCGTATCGTAGTCTACGTAATCCGCAACACCTGGCTAATGATTCGGCCGCAAGCGGCCGTAAATGATTACAATAGATCAATAGGCTGTTCTCTAGAAACGTATGCCAATAAATAAGTAAACAAAAGAAGACGATCATAAAAGAATTACAATTAGTACAAATGCCGACAGGTAATAAAATGTGTTTTTACTGATATGCAGGTGGAATTTGTTTTTATCGGAACCTACGTTGTAACAATATAATATCTTATATACATATATTAGTGTAAAGTTTCATCAAATCTGTTTAGTAGTTTTTGTGTGACGACCGCACCAAATGGGAATAATACGATTACTACATTGATTGATTGATCAGAAATTATCCATGCAAATTATTTTGTCAAACCTTGTAGTAATTCAGATTCTTTTTTTTAAAAAGACCACGAATGTATACGTGGAAACTATACCATTGTTAGCACCCTAGTACAATGATTGGCACCTTATTATTTTGTTCAAAACATTAAGAAGTTTTAATATTATTTTTATTTTGTAGCTATACAATTATATATATATATATATATATATATATATATATATATATATATATATATATATATATATATTTTTTTTTATTGCAGGAGATCAGCAGACAGGCAGACGGCCCATTTGATGGAAAGCGGTTACCATCACCCATGGACATTTGCAACAGCAAAGTTGCTACAAATGTGCTGCTGCTCTCTTAAGGGACTGGATCCTGGAACCTGGTCACTAATGACGGAACACAACTCAAGGTTGTTATGGCGACATACTTTAGACCAGGGGTGGTAGCCATCCAGTCGAACAAATGCCCTACCACCTGGCAAATAATAATAATGGTATTATTATATAGCTATAAAAAAGATATTAAGATTTTTTTAAATCTTGAATGAATTAATTAACTGGATGCCAATCATTGGGCCCCCCGCCTAACAATAGTTGTAGTTTACCCTACATACTAATTATATAGTGAAGATATGTAGCCGAGGAATTTGTTGCGCAGTTTCTTCTAAGTAAAATTGCTTTAGAAGCGGTCTATCACCGCTTCTAAAGCACTCATGACTTTCAATAAGTAATGTTTTACGGTCTTATTTATATTGAGCAAAAGTAAGTTTCTAGTCTTATTTATGGTTATTAAAATAGCTTACAAACTTACTTTAACTCAATATGAATAAGACCGTAAGATTTCATTTTGAAATAAATAAATAATTCAGTAAGTACATTCATACCTAATAAACATCTATCCTGACAATTTTTTTTGTTTATAATATTAATAGGTTAAAATTTACGCATAGCGTGAAAATTTTATTAATCAAAATTAAGGCATTTGTTTAAGCGCGCCTGTTTCTGAACCGAGGTCATTTGAAATCACTTGATTAATTAGTTTATGAAAGGGCCTATTGACTAGTTACTTAATTGCTTGATGGAGGTAAATCTCTTTTCTTAGGCTCGATTCACACTATGTACAAACTCTTTGTATAATTATTTATGGTCGTTCGAATTAACATAGAAAAACATTATCAATATTATAACGTCAATTGTAGAAAACTATGTATGGTTTATTTAGTAATAATAGTCAAACTTTGGAATATGCTGCCTCTTACTGTCAGAAAGGCCAAATCCTTACTAACATTTAGAAATTTGCTGAGAAAACACTATTAGTCACACACAACACAATATAATTATTTTAATACATTTATTATAGTAACTTATGTATTTTGAAATGTATTATTGTATATATATGACTATGTATATATGTATATATTTGTATATTTATTTCTTAAATTAGTTTAGACTAGTAAAAAGTGGTCTACGAATTTCTTCGTAGATACGACGTAAAAGTTGCTTGTATAACGTATCGATGTAACATGTCGCTTATATTTCAACAATATCTTTAGGTGGTGGCCTGTTATAAACGTCCTAGGCTGCGTACGGGGTGACACTACGCGACCAACGAATGCTGTGCCACAAACAAATTATATTGAATAACTACTGTCATTTTGTTACGGATTTGCGCTAAACATTTTTTTTTAATAAAACGTCATAAAGCATGATAAAAAACTTAATTTTTTTAAGTCGAAATTAATGCCTTGAATTTTTCTTCTTCCAAGATAATACTGAATATGTTACTATCACGTTTTTCGTACCGAATAAGCATTGTCAAAATTTGAGATCGAACAATGAATATATTAGAATTCTGGAAGCAACCGACATTGTCACGTTCACTGTTCTGGGTCCTCAAAGAGAAAATTGAAAGTATATGATAATAATATATAGGTATAACAGTAAAAACAATATGGAAATAAAATAAAAAATTACTAAACTTGTGTAAAGTAGCCCGCCTTTTCTAACTTTTGAATAAGGGGTAGAAAACTGGAGATGATAGAACACAAAAAATACTCTTACAATTTATAACTTTTTTTATGTTTCTACCCTCTACTTAGACTTAAAACTACGTCATTAAGTGTTAACTTAATGGGGGGGGGTAAGTAGGAATTAGTAACCTACTTCCTACTTCCCCCCCCCCCTTTCCCTTGTTGTAAATAACAAGTAAAAAACGAAAGTCAGCCATCAAATTAACATCATATAACTCTGCCCAAAAAACGCTGAGGAAAATTTAAAAAATCCAACATACAACGTATATAGATCATATCTATATTAATATTTTTTATTTATAGATTTATATTATTTTGTAGGTGTAGCTTTATTTATAATATAGTTTAGTTTATTTATTTTTAAGGTTTTATTTGTAAGTATCTTTAGCTTTAATTTTAACACATAATTAATATTATTTTACATGTATTTTATCAAGTATAGGTTAATAAAATGAACATTATACTAATATTATAAAGAGGAAAGATTTGTATTTTTGTATGTTTGTAACGAATAAACTCAAAAACGATTGGACCGATTTCAAAAATTCTTTCACCGTTGGAATGCTACATTTTCCCTGAGTAAGCTATATTTATTTTAAATAATCGGGTTCTAAACTTTTTCAAGGCAGGACAACGTCTGCCGGGACCGCTAATGCCTAATGTTATAAAATGAGAAAGTTTGGGTAGATGTTTGTTACTCAATCACGCCAGAACGGCTGAACGGATCTGGATGAAATTTGGCACACAGATAGATTATAGTCTAAAATAGCACATAGGCTACTTTTTATCTCGCAAAAAATGTACGGTTCCCGTGGGCGCCACACAAAAGCTAGTTATACTAACTGAAGTGGATAAAGTTGATAATAGTCAGACGTGATCCAATAAAGTACCACGTGCTGCCTCCTGAGTAAATAAGTCTGGGGCTGAATCACTAAAGTATCCGTGCAGGAACGGAGAAATAATACAATTTCCTATGGCCGTGCGGCCTATCGTAACAGGCGACAATTCATCATCATAAAGTGTCTGACACAAACGGGAAGATCATGTAGAGTTATTAAACTTCAGCGTTCGTGATATTCAATAAACTTTTATTTACTCATTTTATTTGGCAAACATACAGTAGTAAAAACCTAACATTATAGGCTTCTTAGTGTTGCAGATGTCAATGGGTAGCTGTAGCTACTTTCCATCAAGTGGAACATGAAATCTTTTGCGTACAAGTAAATATATAAGATACTGCATTAATATGCTTTGTTGCAATTATCACGTGTCGACGGTGAAGGGAAAAACATAGTTTTGAAATCAACACAACGAGATAATCAATGTGCGAAACTCGCCAATGGAGATATGTGGCGGGTATACTGACCGTTCCTCAAAGCATGAGGAGAGTGCCGAGTCTAGCACTGGGACATTTATGAATTAAAAAAATATAATTAAGCACAAAAATACATTTCTAATTTAATTTATCTTTGAATGAATGAATAAATCCTCATTTGCAGAGATATAGGCAGTAGTGCTATGTCGACAATGGTTGGTAAAAAAATGTGGCTAGTATCACCGTATCTGACTTCTAATCAACTTTCCTATAAAAATACACATTTTAGAGTTAATTTGTTTTTGACAAAAACAACACCAACTTCAAACTAAAAAGCCAAAATAAATATTTACTACATCTTCAAGTCGGTGTATTTTGCAAATTTGTTGCTGTTTATTATGTTTGGGACCGACTTCAACATGTTGTAGAAAATATAAACATTTTGCTTTTTAGTTTGCAGTCGGTTTGGTTTTGTTAAAGAAAAGAATATTATCTACTTTATAGTTGCATGCTCTTCGCAGATGATATTGTCCTGGTGGATGAAGACGGGGTAGCACTTCGAAACAAACTAAACAGGTGGCGGCAAGCGCTAGAGAGCGTTGGATTAAAAATCAGCAGAACCAAAACCGAATACCTGTTTTGTGATTTCGGCGGGACCTCTAGTGCTGTGCCTCTTAAACTACAATCAGTCACACTACCATGTAACCCCGAATTCAGATACCTTGGTCAACTTCTGCAGAATAACTGTGATATAGAGAGGGATGTAAGGAGAAGAATAAATGTAGAATGGCTGAAGTGGAGACAGGTAACCGGTGTGACGTGCGACAAACTAATGCCACTGAAACTAAAAGGTCCGAATGTTGGGCCACTAAAGTGATAAACTACAAACGTCTCCACTCAGCTGAGATGAGAATGTTGAGATGGATGTGTGGTGTTACAAGAATGGATAAGGTGAGAAATGAGTACGTAAGGGGATCTTTGAAAGTTGCACCTGTGACTGAAAAATTGAGAGGAAGAAGATTAAGTTGGTATGGGCATATAATGAGGAGGGATGAAAGTCACGTGACAAAAAGAATGTTATACTACAAGATGGATGGGTACAAATTTAAAGGTAGACCAAAAAAAGATGAAACGCCTGTAGAAGTTGTAATAGTAAATTGGCACGCGTATACAAGTTTTGCCTTTTAAAAAAGTGTAGGCACTCGGCGCTCCTCAACAAGGGTTGCTCTCGATTTCCCTGAGATCCACTCATCAGATTTTGACTTGCTGACAATGGGACGACCTCAGGAGTATACTCTCTCGAATAAAGACAAATATTGAAAATCGGTCGACAATTGACGGAGAAATCGAACAGTCGAATTGAGAACCTCCTCCTTTTGGAAGTCGATTAAAAAGTGTTTCTCAAGTTCAAATTGACGTTTAGTTGTCCTTTAAGCTGTGTGGTGGTGGTTTAAGCTTAAGGGTGTGGTGTTAATTTAAATATAACAATAGCGCTTACCGAGCATTCGTATGATGGCCTTTCGCGATTTCGCCTGTCGTGTCTCGCCGTGTATGTGCCCGTTCAATAAACCCATCTTCGTTTTTTCATTCACACGCGTTGATCTGCGATAAAAGAACATTTTTTATTACGATTTAATCTTTAATAAAACGTCATATTAGTTATATGAAAGTTATTCATTGTGCATAGAATAAAAATACTTAATACTATGACCTTTTATGTGAATACCTTTTTTTTTATACAGGGGAAATCCGTTGGAGGACCATAAGCAGCGCGAGGGGATAAAGTCGCGACCCGTGTGTGGGATTCGCCAGGTGGTGGTGGCACTAGCACCTAACGTGTGAAGTGCTATTGCCACGCCGCAGTTAGGGATACGTAATGAAACCCCTGTCCGATCCTTGAGCGGCCTTTTTCCGGTCTGTGGGTTGGCTCGCGCACTCACCTCCAGCCCGGATAGACGATGGCCGGCCCCTTTACGGGTTGGCCCCACTGCTAGCCCGAGATCTGGGTCTCTCCGGTTTTCTCGGGGTCTCCTCGAGGTGAGAGGGGAGCGCGGATCAGCGCGCATTCCTCCTCTCCAGCCTTTATGTGCGGGCGGATCCGGTTTCCCCGCACGGCCGTAGCCTACGTATCACAGTGCTGCTCGTCCCAGGCTAAACCCACCTGGAGGGTGTACAGCGCCGTGTCTTCGTCGTTTTATGTAAATACCTGACCCTACGCACACAACGTTTGCGATGCAACGTAGGAGAGCAGGTATTTTTGAAACCAGGGTTTAACGCAGTTCCTTTTTCTTTATCAAATATATCAATTAAGGACTCCAGTTTCATATTTTTTTAGTTTTGCAGTTGTTAAACACTTCTTTAAATATTAATTCGTTGTGGACTGTAAATATTTTAATTATAAATAAAAACTGCACGTGCGAAATACATGATGATTTTAATAGCAACGGAGGGGAAAAAATGTACAGATAAAAGAAAGACCAACTTCGTTCTAAATTTAAATACTACACGCTTTTGTTTTGTTGTATTCAAAAGTGTGATATTTATGTCTATTGTGGTGTTCCTTAAATTACCCAGTGTATACTGACTGGGTAATACTTAATTGGAAGGTAAAAGAAAAGAGAGATGGCAATTCGTTACAAGAAACAAGCTAAAAGAGAAATTTTAACAAAGAAAGAACAAACTGTGTAGACAGGTGTTTGCCAAGACCCCGTATCTATAGTTGTCTTGTATCTATAGTTGTTTTGACAGCCATTATCCGACTGTAAGAAAGTTAAATATTTATATTTAACGGCTGGTTTGATAAAAAGAAAATTTTGTATCCCTAAAGTGGATAATATTGTAATTATCAGGATTTAGTTGATTGTACTTGTAGGATATATGGGGTACACATTTTTTTGCCTCTCGTAGGCAACGTAAATTGGTATCAGACGTACATATTGCAATAAAAAGTGGATTGATGCGCTAATAAGATTGAACGTGTCCGTAATGCAACTAGCTACTTTGCGTAAGTGAATTTATTCTTTTGAGAAATAAATGTCTTAAACTTAAACATTGTTATAACATACAAGGATATATGAAAACTTCCATAATGTAACCCATCAATCTAAACAAAATACTTGGCGCTGGAATCGGGTTCTACTACGATTTTGATGAAATTTTATATGTGTTTGAGTAGGTTCTGGGGTAGTTTAGTTTCGCGATTAGACTCGGTAGACGGCACTGGAATCGGGTTCCAGATTTTATATTTTCAGAGCGGGACAACGTCTGCCGAGACAGCTAGTATAAAATAAAGTCGCTTTCCGCGTCCGTCTTCATATCTGATAACTCCTCCTTTACGGGATTTTGAGTGGTTAACCACGCAACAGATTTTTAAATTGTTTTCACCATCAATTAGGTAATTTTCACTGAAGTTTTATATATTGTAAGAACTTGTTTAACTATTGATAAACGTCAATTAAACACTTAGAACAGTTTGCTAAACGATCGCCTTTAAATAAAATTAGTTAATCCTATTAAACTGCCTAAATATGTTTTACACAAAACGTATTGACATTTCTAAACATATTTAATGGCAAATTTTGCGTTGTGCAAGACGCTAATTGTAGTTTCTTAAATAAATTTAAACAATCGTATGCAAGCGGCCCTTAGTCTATAATTTACTGTTGTTAAAATGTAATTAATAATAATGATTGTGATTTTTATAAATAGTATAAATAATTTAATTAATGAAGTGCTGATGTAGTGTGCGGTACTTACGGTGAACCAGTTTTCTTGTCACTTCCGTTGTTAAAATCAAATTATGAGAACTGTTTACTAAAATACTGATGTGAGCGACATTTCCAGTTAACTACCTCCATTACTTGCGCTTTTTCTCGTTTAAAGTATAAAACCTGGCGGGAGTGGTGCACACAAATCAGTGCAATTCTGTGACAGACAAGTGCGAGGACGATAAGTTCTTTGCAAGTGTTCTGTGTAAATCGGAAGTATAATACATTAAAGTGATTTATGGATTGGAATACTGCTTCTCATTTCTGAGCTTTTTACATACATACATACATACATACATAACTTCACGCCAGTTCCCTTGCGGGGTAGGCACGAACAACAGAGTGCCATTTAGGCTTATTCTTACACACCTCACTTGCCTCTTTGACATTCATAACTCTTGTCATGCAAGCTCGTCTGTTCTTAAGGCTCCTGACATCACCTTCTGCTAGTACACGATCAATCAATCACGAGCTTTTTAATATATATATATATATATATATATTGTTACATACCGACAAAGAAATGCGCACACCTGCCGGTCGTAAAAGCGCAGTCTATTGCCTTCCCGGATTTAGGAATTATTTTGTTTACTTTGTGTTTAGAATTTGTAATTAAGAAAACATGCTATTGTTTTTCTACTTGTTTTTTGGCCGTCATTAGTGTTGAACTAATCCTTATTGTTATTGTTTTCAACTTTGTTGGCCGTTCGCAGATGTGCAAATTACATTTTCTTGGAAGAACTCGGCCCACGAGCTTCCATTGTGTATTGTACAGTTTACTATAAAACAATGCCCGAACGGAGGGGTGAGTCAGTCGAGCGAGGATTATGATACGAGTAAGACCTACATTCGACAAGCGATATAGTGACTGACTTTGCGCGTGTTATTGAATCGTGCACTTTGTACTAAGTAGTGTCTAGTTAATTTATACCTATGTTATACGTGGTTGTATAGTTCTAATAAATTCTATAGTAATTCCAACGGCATTTTAATTTCATACTCCTTCGTCCGCGTAATTTTCGTAAAAACCTACAAAGTTTTTGTTTCACGTATTAATATAATGATTAGTTTTAAATTGACGTTAAAAAACATTCGCATCAGTTTAAAAACGGTATATAATTTATTTTAACTACTTAACTGTTACGGCTCGATTTAAACAAACATCTTGAATTATGCATACGGCGGCCAGCGGTAAAAGAAAATCTCGTCATAAAATAAAGAAACTCGTCAAAGTATTGCCTAATAAAGTATACTGCTGTAATATCCGTATTCGTATTTAAGGGCTTATGTATTAAATTGGAGGATTTATTTGAAGAACCCATCGCAATCATTTAAGAGGGAACGCCTTGAGGTCTCTATATATATTTACAAATTGTCATATTGAGTGAAGAGAACGTCGCCCCAATAAGATTTTTTTTAGAATACGTCAATAAATTTTACTTGTTTTTCTGTGTTTTTTTAAAATTAAGATACCGTAGTTATTTTGGTAAATAATATGAATAATATCGACCCATAAATGTCCCACTGCTGGGCTCGGGCCTCCCATTATAGGTCATCAGTCATATAGGTCAGAAAACTGACTAAGTGGTGCATGCGTTCCGGCCAGGACCGAACCCGCGCCCTTTGAGTTTGGGACGCGTTTGCTAGCCATTACGCTACCACGACTTTACAAACGATGGAAGACAAAGAATGGAAGGCTAATAATTGTATAATCGTTATAGACATCTGTCCATGATTATATAACGTTACAATCATTTTTCTCTCTCGATACCCTTTACGGCTATACGACAAGAGAACAAAAAATTTCATCTCTTATGTACGTATATCTATGGCAGCCGCCCCTAATAGTGGCATGTAGATCAGAATTCGTATAAAATAGAAGTATCTAGTACATTTCGAGAAAAATGACTTCGATTTCATATGGAACCGTTTTTGAAAAAAATATCTACAGACACCTAAAAAGAAGCGAAGCTGGTAACCAGGCAGACTGTCCACTGGAAACAGATTACCGCCGCTATAGACGTTTGCAACACCAAGGGCGAAGCCAACGCTTTGCCAGCCTTTTGGAGGTGATAGGAGAGATGGAATAAAATGAATAGATGGGAAAACTGGAATAGGGCAGAGGAAAGTGGGGCATCGGAACTCTCACTCATCGTATGTAACACGATTACCTCAAAGCATACCATTTCACGCTGATGTTGTGTTTGCGTGGTATCATAGCAATCGGGCCGGCACTAAGAGCTCTTATCGAGATGATTGGCTCTACTACGTCGTCAGCATATCGTTGCGTATATAAATTCTTTACAAAATTAGGAGACTATAAATATATCCGTGTGTAAAAGCGGCCGGCAAGTGCCGAAGCTTCTTTATTAAATGAATGAGATATTTTAGAAGCTTTGTAACTTTTACACAGTCTTGTCCAATAAAATTATTACACTATATTAAGATTTGCTTGTAGCTATATTTTATAGAAAAATGTTTCACTCTTTTTCAATTTTTTACTTGCTTATATTGGGATTTGAACTTAGATGCATGAAAGAAATAAATCTCCCAAAGGATCCAAATATTTCAAACTTCAACACGTTCTTGATACATATTGAAGTTTCGAATTTATCATTTTCTCTTAAGTGGAAGTATTGACAGTGCTGAATTCATTGTTTAGAATTCCAAATAGACGTTTTGGTAAAAATATACAGTGAACTACGTATTTTGATCTACCGATATATGTCTAAAATAACACAGAATGAAATTTCAAGCTAACCGTACAAATTTTAAATATCAATGTATTCTATGATTTATTCTTTCATTTCGATTGATGAAACCTTTTCAAAGTTTTACATATTTTTACTTTTTTGTTAGAATGTAGCGATAACCTACGTAGTAAACCATAGTTATATAAAATATTATAAAATTCTACACATGCCGAGTCTGTAAATTGAAGCTATTTAAAAAAAACAACTGGAATAAGACTATATAAACGAGAGCAAGATGCATTTTTTAGAGTTCTCGTCGCTTTGTCTATTTATTCGAGATTCACGTAAAAACTACTAGACCGATTTCGATGCGGTTTTCGCTGATCGACAGCAAATTCTTAGACTTAAAATCTACGCTACTTTTTATCCCGGAAATCCCGCGGAAATTTTCCCGGGAGCGGTTTGTAGTTATTCGGGTACATAAAAATTAGCTTATTCCAACACACTTTTCACTAAACAATACCTTACATTCTTTTTAAATGCTGCGGTACTTTGTGTCTCGGGAATCTGCGACAATTTCAAATCAGTGTCCAAAATAAAAATGTGAAAAAAATCCGAGGATAATTCGGACCAGGATATTCCGAAAATGCAATTTTAAATTTTTTTGTCTGTCTATCCGTCTGTTTTATATGAAAAAATATTAGGATTTATAGTAATTTGTGTCCAGATCCCTGTTGTCAGCTTGTTGGAATGTATGTTCAGTCTGATTCGTTGGTACAATAAATTTTATCAAATTATACTAAAATTACTCGTTCTTTATGCATTTTTGAAGTGAAAACTTCTTTAAGCACGGGACATTTCTGGGATTGAGAAAAAGCACTGGCTTCACGTGCCGTCACACTCAAATTCAAAAAGTTATCACTTCTGACGTGCGATACGACAAACAGTATATTTTTTATAACTTATATTGTACAGGTTTATTTTATGCTTTAAACAAACTTCTTTAATTTTCCAAACTCGAATCCTAGGACTCGTAACTTGTGAATCCCTCTGGTCTGAAACTTCAGTTTTAAATCCTCTTTAGCGTGGTTTTTCCTGAGGAAAAACCTTAATCCACTAGACATGTGCCTGGACCAATACACATTGGCTACACTCCTTGTGAGAGCTAGAAATACGTAAATCTTCTTGCGAAGTTAGTTTTACTTGTTTCACGGACGTTGACAAATTGTCGCCTTTGCCGGAGGGAATTCTCGGTGTTGATAACATATATATCTATAATTTACAAAACAGTTTTAGGTGGAAACCTGGATTTGCTGGTTTAATATCCAATACCGTGAAGAGGGATCCAAACTATCCACCTGTCGTATTTGTCTACTTGGATAGCTAACAGCCTCGTGTTGTGTCCCGGCATTAGTGGCCAGGTTTCAGTTTCCCTTTAGGTAGCACCAACGCATTTATAGCCATTGTCACACCACATATCATCATATCATGCTTCACACAATCCACCCATAATTTACACTATTATGAGAACATAAATAAGAATTACACAATAGGACCTTCAAAAATTTATATGGAACAGAACATAGCATACATAGCAGTACTTCACTATGAAATTAAATTCGACATGACATTGTCTTTTAAAAACTAAAATAAACTAAGTTATAAAGTACAAGCGATTATAGACTGTAACAAATCGCTGCCAGATGGGAGCGTGCCCAGAAGGCTGGCTGCATTGCCGCGCTGTATGGCGATGCTTATTTGTTGGGCGCAATATGAGCCAGCCTTCTGATCACGGGTGGCATCAAAGAGTTTCTTGCAAATCTCTTTGAAGAAACTCTTTGTCGATGGACCCCACGGACCTAATGTCCTTGTCTTATGAAACATATATAATGTCATATTTAAATATTACAAAATAATTTGTCAATCTCCAATCCAATTTTCCACAGAAATAACTCCTTTTATTTCCTAATATTTACTTCAGACTTAAGACTAAGCATTTATTTATTTTTTTACTTTAATGTTTAGCTATAGATGTTGCTTTAGTTGACTAAGGGCCGATTTTACAATCATCATCATCAGAATGTAAAACTGATGCAATGCAATGCTAATTTTTTATTGTTTCATGCTGTATATCCCAGGAATAACTTTTATCCGGCGATTGAAAAATCAGCTAAAAGGCATTTAAACACCATGATTAATGTAATTCATTTGAAAAATGGAGTATGTGTTATACCAACACGATCCTGAATGAATGAATGAATGAATGTTTTTTATTGCATACATAAGTTACATATACAATACATTTATTTCCTCTATGGAATAAATTTATATACCTACTAGTATATGCATGTATATGGAAGAGAAAGTTTCAGAGCAAGTTTTGGATATCTCCAAGTTATTCTGTGGTATTGTAAGAATATATTCGATCGTCATATTATATTAACTGAACTTTAGGGATTTGAGAAATCGCTCTGAAGTGGGTATAACTCAAAGAAATCATTGAGTTATCGACTCGCATGTATTTGAAACTGAGTTCTTTTGGCAGGAATTTGAAGAATAATGTTTTTCTGTGCTGTTACTTCAGGAAACATAAGTAGTGTAGTGTGTAGGTATATAGTTTTAATATAGGAGGGAAGGGTAAAACAGAAATACCAAATCCAACGAGCGCTGTAATCACACTGATTTTATTATCCGAAAATAGCCGAATATAAATGTGTAAATGTAATAGATATATTTTTTCCTAGAAAATTATAGAATTTTGATGGATTTAAAGTAAGAATAGTGGTTTCGTATAAAGATTGATTTAAATTTGAAAAATTTAATGCAAATTAAGTTTCTGCAGTGCTTCATTAGTGGAATCTTTAGCTCTATATCATAATTTCTACAAGTGATTTTTCGAATGGCCACACAGAGACCTATAGACCTCAAGCAGCCGCTTTCGCAAATTCGTATTACCAACATGAAAAATATCAAAATAAAGTGGAACTCTTGGATATGTCATACACCGACCAATATATCTAGACAGACGTGTCAATTTTACTAAACGATTCCTCAGTTCAATGACTAAAACCGAAACGAACCATTTTGCGTTAGCATTTCACACCCGGTACGTGCCTCGCATTGTCCGGTCAGTGATAAATCGTTTATAAATAGAGCACACCGTACACTTCTGACTGCTAATACAAAAGTGTCTCCAAGTTGATTATACAGCACAGTAAGTACCAGGATTGTCATTCATACAATTATGAAAATGATTATACATAGGGCTTTTTTGTGCGGCCACGTGGGGGCACGCAGTACCCTTAAAGGAAATTTAGAAAATATCGAAAAATCGCCATAAAAACTTAAAAATTAAAGAATTTGAAAAAAAATGAAAAAAATCAATTGTGATAACCTTTACAAAAAATTAATGGATTTTTTTAATAGATCAAAATTATCCAAATACAAAATCTAATCTATTTTTCTTGAACAGTTACCGCGCCACCTCATACGAAATGTGCGCTGTTCTTCAAGAGCTAAGTGACCTGAGTTTAGATTTGCAAAATCGTAATATAAGCCTAATGAGTGCTAATCAGAAAATTGAAAATGTGGTTCAAATATTTGGACGAAGAATAATTGAACCTGGTATGTACTGTGAAAAGGCTTTGGAAGCGGTGCATAAACTGTCATTTTTTGGAGTGCAGCTACAAACAAAAAATTTTACACTTTCAACTTTCGAGAAATAGCGTGCCTCCCAAAAAAAAGTGACAAAAAAAAGCCTGATTATACAAATATCCAGCTATACACTTAAGCGAAAATCTATCCGCATAAATGCATTAGGCAACCTCTGCTAGTATGGCAAAAGGCCTTGATGGCATCTGGATCGAGGGAAGAACAAAAGGATTAAATGGTTTTCAAGTTCATGACATAGTTTCGTACCATGAAGGCTTTCACGAGGTTGAAAAGCGTTTGCTCGGATGGGCATTGTGAATGTTTGAGGGAAGTATTCTATTTAAAACGAGACAGGGGTTCCGCGAATTCGTCCGTCGGAAATTCTTTCAGTTTTCGTATATATACCTAGCTAAATGTATAACAGCTGAAAACGGTAGAGCGGACTGTAATTCTGTTAGGTAGTAACAAACACTAGGAAGTAGGTACTTGAGATTGCGAAATGCACCTTTAATGGTCTTTGCTGGAGATTAATATTTTCGTTGTGGTTTGCTCTTAGTAACCAAGAGTTTTTTTAGAATTTCAAAAATATTACGAAGTCACTAGCTCTACCTTATACTTTAAAAGGAATGGAACGATAATAATTACATACATTTATTCCCTTCGAAACCC
The DNA here is from genome assembly GCA_019925095.2 of Dendrolimus kikuchii. Classification (NCBI taxonomy): domain Eukaryota; kingdom Metazoa; phylum Arthropoda; class Insecta; order Lepidoptera; family Lasiocampidae; genus Dendrolimus; species Dendrolimus kikuchii. The sequence continues at coordinate 8,034,673 of CM034407.1, forward strand.
CCGTGACTACCTAAACCCCTCTTTCTCCCATTAAGAACAACAGTATTAGGTGCTAACTCCCCTATCTCCAGAATGTGTAGAATTCTCAACAGTAGCAGTGATGTTACTGACATTCACTTTGACTCCAAAAATTCATTTTATAAAAAGATTCGTTTAGCCCAACGAGACACTAATTAGACATAGACTGACGGACAGACTAATTTCATTACCTTACACATTTTTGTTATATTTACTACTAGAGTTTAAGTAAATAGCAGTGAAGAAATTAAATTGCAAGCTGTGTTCACCTATAATTAGTCTTTACATCGCATTTTAAACCTTAGTCATAAGTCTAGTAACTGATCAAATGTACAAAACTGTTGGTGATCCTTATTAAAATAAAATAAAAATAAAAAAGCGTTCAAATGCCCTTCAGACTAATTTTTAATAATTAATAAATTTTTTAGTAGTCTTTTAACATTTAAGGTACATTCCACTTTCGATCAAGTGAGACGTCAGCACACACGTGTTACGTGCGAGTGGGGGGGGGGGGGGGTATGCACTTAGGATTGCAAGGAAACACCAGTTCTTTTAACTAAACGCTTTTATTAACTTACATAGTCGTACGTGATTACTCTCCGCAGGGTTACTTACCCCTACACGCACAACTAACGACGCGCTGTCCCGACGATAATAATTATGTCTCACTCACAATACCGTCGCCAATATTGTGTAGACCACCTCCTGCTATTGCAGTGATCACCTCCGAATTTATCGCGCGTAGCTCACTTCCGGATCTTCTCTCAAACTACGCTACACTCCTCCTTCACTGAACTATCCACTAAACTTTTCACTAAATTCACCACTAAACTCGTCACTGTCTTCTATTAAACTTCTCTTCCAACTCTTTCGTATCGCACTTGTTGAAATGTTACGTGCGAGCGGGGTACGCACTTGTCGCTTCGCTGTCTTGAACTGAACTCAACTGCCCGGTAGGCGCGCCTTACGCTGCTTATATACCCGGAAAAATCTTCTGGAATCCATAATTTCGATCTTCTTTTCGTTATTCTTTTATTTACTATCTGTCCCTTTCTAAACATCTATCTATTTCTGTCTTTTCCTCCCCGAACCTTCTATTCCAGAATTTTCGTTCTCTTTCTAAAATGTATCCGTCTTTGTCTTTTCCTTCCAGAATCTTCTACCTTTTTCTAAAATTCTTGAGACCGGCTTACGCTGCCAGAAAGTTCTACCCTAGGTCACCACATTATACTGTGTTCCAACCATAAAGAATTTCTGTATTTAATTGTCCTGTGGTGGGTTTATCGAGATTAGATTAAAGCCGGATTTTTAGGTATATCTTACTATTCATTCTTTTAACTTTTACCGACGATATCATCCGCGGAGCTCTGGTCATCGTCGGCGTACCAGCCATTTTAGAACCAAATGGATTGGTGCGTGATGATGGCAAGAGACCGGACGTAATGTCACTCGTATCTTGGAAGATAGGGGGCCGCCAATGTAAGATGCTACTTGTATTGACACACTGGCCCCGTCACATCTTGCAACAACCGAATCAGGGGCTGACAACGCCGCCGCTTTAGTTGCAGACGTCAAACGGCGCAAATATGGAGCATTACGAATAGGTTACATATTTATGCCGTTTGAGGTTGAAACATTAGACCCGTGGGGTGTAGAGGCAAAAAGTTTATTTAAAGACATTTGTAAGAAACTCTTTGACACTACCCGCGATCTGACTCATATTTTGCCCGGAGAATTAGCATTGCTGTACAGCGTGGCAATACAGCCAACCTTCTGGGCACGCTTCCAGTTGGCAGTGATCTGGTACATAATTTACAACTTTAAATTTAAATTTATTAAGGTACGTTTATATTGAGTAAAAATCACATTGGAATCGATTTTTTATAATATGGCCATTTTTAATCATTCCCAGAAAATTTCCCGCGGAATTCCCGATATAAAAAGTAGCGCAGAGTTTAAGTCCAAGAATTAGCTGTTGCTTAGCGAAAACCGTATTGGAATCGGCCCAGTAGTTTTTACGTGAATCCCGAACGAACAGACAAAACGATAAATAGAAGAAATCTAAAATAAAATTGCATCGTGTTCTCCATCGTTTACTTAGTCTATTCCACTTGATTTTGTTTAATACCTTAAATGTACAGACACGGCGTGTTTAGAATCTTATATTATAGGTTTAATTGTAAAATTTGAGTTTTCTAGTTCATCTAACTTTAACGAGCAAAGCGATTGTATATTTTTTGTAGAAAGAATAAATATACACGTGAATTTTCAAACTTTGATTTACTTTATGCTGATATTAGACTAATTATCCAAATTTGTTTGAAAGGCGCGGAACTGAAATTTACGTATATATAGATCTCTTTGGTTGATTCATCCAAATTAAAGGAGAAAATGAATCGTATAATATCGGCTTAACCTCTGGTCGCTGATGGCACTAGTTGATATATGTACAACTAGTGCCATGACTACATATTGATGGTAACATGAAGTGGCAGACACATATAGATAATGTTTATAATAAAGTTGCACGGTTTTCATATGCATTACGCATGCTGAGTAAAGTAGCCCATCAAAAAACTGCTTTAGTGTCTTATCATGCTCATGTCGTTTCCCGTTTGAAATATGGTATCATTTTTTGGAGAAACGCGACTAACATAGAACGGCTATTTATTGCGCAAAAAAGATGTATACGAGCCATGTAGGATAAAACAGCGAGATAGTTGTAGACAATTCTTTAAAAGCCTCAAACTATTAACCTTACCGTGCTTATACATTTTTGAAATAGCAGTCTTTGTAACGAGACACCCTGAGCACTGTGAAAACATTCCATTATTCTCTCGGAGCATATTTGCTATGTCAATAAAAAAATATAATAAGTTACCCCTTGACATCAGAAAGTGTAATGCGTGTAAAATGTACAGGATTAAGTTATTTAACAACTTGGCAAAGATGACATTTTACTCAATTGAAGATTTTTTTATACAATAACATTAAGGATACATATAAATTAAATGCAATAATGTAATGTAATGTAACATGTGTGACACAATTATACAAAATATAAATAAATGACTGTTTTAATAATAATAAATAAATAACTAAGATTGTAACAATGATAAATTTAATAATATAATTATGACGAATGCAAATAAATGTACACACTGTAATCTTCCATGAAGTCAGTAAATAATGTAGTCGGTGTCGATAATAATTGTGTAGGGTAGTCTGGAGGAGATCGCCTTTGGCGATAAGACCGCCCATTGTACTTTAATGTATGTGCAATAAAGTTATTCATTCATTCATTCATTCATACAACTAGATGGCGCTGACCAATAATTATATATGCTATTTTTTACCACACATTTCATATTAACCTTTTTGTATTTTATTGATTATTTAGTTCAATAAACCAGTGCATTAATTAAGTAAAATGTTTTCTTTAGTACAACTTAGGTCATTTACGACACCATTGGTAGAAAATTGACATTACTTGAGTAAAATATATGACAAATTTTAAAATTCAAATAGGACAGTATGGAAGAAAGCACAGAGTACAATGTAGGAGAAATTAAGTAAATAGAGAATTAAAGATCATGATTCTAAGGCTGGATGGAGTGCATAAATATTTAACCAATGGTTAAAATGTAGATATGTAACCAATGGTTAAAATATAGATATTTAACCAATGGTTAAAATATAGATATTTAACCAATGGTTAAAATATAGATATTTAACCAATGGTTAAAATATAGATATTTAACTAATGGTTAAAATAAAATAATCGCTAAAACTATATGGCTAAACAGCGATTGTACTTATGATTATTTATAATATAATTAAAATAAATATTGATTTCGTAGGAAAGTTTACAATAATGCTACAAATTACGTTTTATGAATATGTCTGTCACAGCACCCTATTTGAAATAAGCTTTAGTAAGGCTAACTAATGGGCAGTGAGATATAAGAACGGGACATAAAACAATGGGCATTTGTCACCTTTACGGAAATTTTAACAGTTATTCATTTGATAAAATAGTAGTAATCAATAGAATAGTGTAAATAAAAAAATCTATCAAATAATTTTTCCTTCATAAAATAAAGGCAAGAGGTATATTGTCCGCAAGATTTCTAGTTAATTTTCAGCTCAACCTTTGCCGGAAAGGGTTTACCTTCAATTCTCCTTTCCATTACGAGTTTGGGTAATAACCATTATTTAGGAGATGGGAACTTTCAGCTACACACAAGGCTATATTGTAAAGTGTTTTGTTATCTTCGCCTATATATAAAAGTATGATAAAATAGATTCGAGTGTACTCATTGATAAATTATATTGAATAATACTTACGAAAGAGAGAGAGAGAGATAACACTTTATTGCATGCAATGCAATTAAAAAAACAGACCGTATTTACAATATTGTCTAAGCAATTCACTCAAAGTGATCACTTCCAGGCAACCGAGGTAGGTATAGGTGATGCTGGAATACCGCAATAGATATATAAATACTCAAACTAATTTAAGAAATAAATACATATATATATACATAGTCATATACGAGTATATAAACATATACAATAATATATTTCAAAATACATAAGTTATTATAATAAATGTATTAGCATGATTATATTGTTAATCAGATATGCCTATTTGTAGACAAATAGGGTTTTCTGAGTAAATTTCTAATAGTAAGGATTTGGCCTCTCTGACAGTAAGAAGCAGCATATTCCAAAGGTTGACAGCCTGCACTGTAAAATAATTATCATAATAAGATGGAGTATGTGCAGGTGTTATTGTGGGCAGTGGATACAAGGTACGTGAACAAACCTTAGCCTCGCTAAACTATATACGCGTTGAACCTGAATCTATTATTAAATCTATACATAGATCATATATTATTATGTACCTTAAATCGTTCCAATGCAAATACAATACATACTTACAATACTTGTGTAATTTTGTTAATATACAAAACAACTCAACTCAATAATAAAATATCAATAAAAGCTGCATTAAATGACATTATCCGCCGGGCTCTTGTCACCGCCGGAATCCTAGCCATTCTAGAGCCGAATGGATTGTGGCGCGACGTTGGCAAGAGATCGGACAGGATGTTTTTGGCAGCGTCCTTCCTTCCCGACACGGCTGTGGTAGCTGCTGTTATTTATCTAACAACTCTGAGGCAAATACCAGACACACAGATCGTAATGAAAAACTCCAAGTTCGTATACTGTATTGATAAATATTTGCAAAATGTAATATTTGCTTCACTTATTACTGGAGTATAGCCGATAGGTTATCGACCTGATGGAAATTAGTTACTCGCCTATGGATATTTATAACATCAAAAGTGTTATCAACCTAATTTAATAACATATTTGAAAAGCTTATATCGTAATGCTCAGGGAATACCTCAACTGGGAGTTCATTCAAAAGTGATTGCGCAAGGGATGTAAATTAACGTAGTGCATGTAAATAGGGCGTAAGTGTGCTCTTATTCTACTACTCTAAAATAAATGCTTTTACTTTCAGTTAAGAAGAAGGAATCAACCCCAAATTGAAAGTGTCGTAGTCAAAAAAGTAGCAAAGGTTAAATATTGAAAACATATTTTGCCCACAATCTGCGTTTGTTGAATAATAAGTATTTCTTTGAGTAAACAATTTAATATCGTTGCGTACTATAACAAAAAATATCAAAAGCTTTTCTACGACTTCAATAAATTGTTTTCTACCTAAACTTCCCATTTCTTAGTAACTTCTATGATTTTCCCTTTATGAAAGGAATCTGTTTGTTTACTAGAAAATGCACCAACAGCTCACCGCCCAATGTTTTTTAAGTTTCCGTTACCAAAGGCGAGAATTAAAGTAATAACTAAAATGATGACTAAAGTGATAAATAAAGTGATAAGTGACAACTAATATAAATATATTTTATTTAATTTTCACACCACTCTCGTACATGGCAGTTCCTGACACTTAATTTGTAATCTGAGTTTTAAAGAAAAATATTGCTTATAAGTCATAAGATCGCATGTTGTTCTAATCTTTAGTAATTAATGTTGATATACTAATGTGGTGAACAATAACGAGTTTTATCTATCTACCTAAAGGTAAAAAAGAAGGCTCTTACTCAGATGTTTATCTGTCGCAACCAATGATATCTCAGACAGCAGTAAAGTTAAACAAATACATTTTTTTTATTGCAGGAGTTCAGCAGACAGGCAGACGGCCCACTTGATGGAAAGCGGTTACCATCGCCTATGGACATTTGCAACCCTAAAGGTGCTACAAATGCGCTGCTGCTCTCTTAAAGGAAACTGGAACCTGGTCACTAATGCCGGAACACAACACAAGGTTGTTATGGCGGCATACTCTAGACCAGGGGTGGTCGCCATCCAGTCGAGCAAAAATAGCCTACCACCTGGCTGTGGGTTGTTTAGTCGCCTCTTACGACAGGCCGCCCGGCCGCAGGAAATTGTATTCTTTCTCCGTTCCTGCACGGATGAAATTGTCACTCATGTCACAGATTTGAACATTTCTTGAATGCTAGGATTCTATCTGTTTGTGGCCAAATGCGTCTTGTTAATAATGTCATTAACGAATAGCTGTACTAGTGTATACATTTGTTATCTATCAATATTTGAAACAATTAATAATAATATCGCGTCACAAATAACGCATCACTGCATCTGCATGAAACCGCCATCTACATTATTATAAAATTCTAAACACTAAAGCTATTAAAAAACAACAACTGGAATAGACTATATAAAAGTGGAGAACAGAGTTTGAAGTTGTTTGGGTGCATAAAAATTATTATATTCCGACACAGTTTTCACTAAAATGATATCTTACATTCCTTTTTAAATGCTGCGGTACTTTGTGCCCCAGGTATCTTGCGGGAATTTCAAGTGTATAATATAAATATCGTAAATTAACTTTACATTATATACTATGTTTTGGGCACAGTTGAACAATGTACAACTGTGGTTTAAGTGTCTGGCATCGTCCCCAAAGTTATATGTATACCTACCCAAAGTATAAGCGTAATTTTCTTGGTATAGATATACAATGTATTTATTAGTCTACTAAATATGCATTTATTGTTTGGTATAATGTAAGGTGAATAAGAAGTAGGGCTTCGAAGCCAACGCTTTGAAAGTAGCAACGTAAGGCGGTGTGTGACAATTGTATAGTTACGCAAGCAAAGGCGTGTTTAATTCTCTAGTATAAAATGATATAGAAAATAATAATTTTGAATTACCTTATATGTAATCCCATTCTCACGTAAAGACAGAGAATCAGCAGTCCCGGTACGAAGAAAAAAAAAATGCTGCTCAGTTCCAACAATGGGGAAGTTTCCCTCAACGCGCAGAACGCAGAATCCAATGATATATTGCCAGAATCTGCGAACAATTTCAAAAATAATTAAATAGATGTGAGAATAAACTGTTTGAACAAAAGAAGGTCTTATCATCAGGCGACCCTCTAGACATGAAAAACAATACAGGAAAACGAAGGTGGTAAATATAAATATAATAATAAAATTCAACATAAATATAAGTGAACTAAATGAAATGAGTACATAAGGGGTCTCTTATATAAGACCCTACTATAAGTTTAATGAAGTTCTAAAATACCCACTTAGTATTTCCTCTTACAATAATTTATTGAATGCAAAAAGTTTTGAAAGACTCATAAAAGTTTTAAATGAGCTGAATTTCAATATTTATACCCTTGTATTTATTTATACATGGATGAAAACGTGTTTAGCCGTAATTCAAACATCTTAGGGTTCCGTTGTCGTTTTGTCAACATGGAAAATTTTGGATTTTCCTTCTTACGAAAACTGAATTCTTAAATACAAATTGGAAAGTTTTTATTTAAATTAAATTCCACTGGAGAATACGTAGCGAGACACGTAGCGAGTGCTACAAAGCTACGATGAGTTATTATGAGAAATTATCATAGTGACGTCACACGAGCGCTCGGCGTATTTTAGGTATGTACTCAACTACTAACAGTTTAAAATGAAAAAAATATATATATTATAAAATTTATATATGATCTTTCCGTTTATTACAAAAAAAGTGATTCAAATGGGCATATAATGAGGACGGAAGAAAGTCATGTGACAAAAAATGTGTTAAACTGGAAGACCGGTGGATACAAGTGTAAAAATAGACTAAAAAAGAGATGAATAGATTGTGTAAAGGGTGATATGATGATTTGTGGTGTGACAGGGGACTGCCCTTTATGATATATAAAAAAACCGTTCGTCAGTCTTTGTATGTCATCAGTCATTTTTCTGAGAAATAACAGGGTGATGCTATACAATGATATAGTACTAACACTACTAAAACAGCAAAATCACTCAATATTAAGGGTGGCCGTTATATATCTAATTATGCACTTAATTTTTCTACAACGTTCATAATCGATAGTTAACTTTGGAAAAATCATGATAGCCTAATGTTATTCAAGGCTTTGCGTGAATAGGTGAGGATATCATACCTGCCTAAGTTAGTTACTTTTACTCTTAGATCATATGACATGTTATACCTCAATGCTTTTAATCAAATTAATATTAATAATTGTGAAGATGGCCTGGAACATTACGCCGGCGGCGAGAAGACCTCCTATTGTATATATGATTCAATTTGATTTCCTTTGTATATGCAATAGAAAATATCCATTCATTCATAAGAAATTCTGAAAAAAACTGATGTAGGATCTCAAAATTTTGTTAAAACAAAAATTTGTTTAAGATATATCCTTTGAGTCATAATTCATAAAGTACTTTTAACTCATTCCGTCTTCTGGTTCCCTAGTTAAATGACGAAAACAGTTCGAATCATTCACCTCTGCGGAATCTTTCATAGTTTAGATCGCCGTACCCTTACCTCATTTTTAGAAATATGAAAATATATCTCGTGGAAAATAGCGTCAAATTGTAGATAGAATATAATTTCGTGAAAGGTGACATATTGTAGTTGAAAATACTTTTCTACGGGCGTGTAACGTAATTGAATTTTTTGGAGCTTCCCTTGTAGATTGCATGGAAAATATTTAAGGATTTTCATTGAAATTTCTAACTTTAAATTAATCTCATTTTTATCTTGTTTGGCGTGGTCCGTATATTTCAATAGGTACATTAATACATTGTTTATCGCGCGATGTTGAGTGCCCGCGCTGCTTATCATGTTGAAACGACACGCGACGTCGTGTGATAAGTTTCTCAAAGAAAACATATTTTCAACAATCTATACTATAATAATTCTATAAATGGTTCGAGTTATACAATTCGTTTAAAAATGTGAAAAAATTCACGAGGGTTAATTCAGACCAGGAGATTCCGTACATGCAATGTTTAAATTTTTTGTCTCTCTGTCTGTCTATTTATTAATCTGTTAGAGCATCACGTAAAAACTACTGAATGGATTTAAATTAAATTTGAAACGAAGCTAATTTATATCAAGGGGCGTAATTTAGAATACGTTTTATTCCGATAAAAGACGTCATTTACTTGGAATAGACTGATTAGCAAAATACATGGCGTTAAAAATCGCGTTTCTTCAATTCACTAACAAATACCTACATAGTTATAAACAACACGTCATTCATTGTACCTATTACTTCAAATTAGATTGGCTAGCTACCAGTGGCGGATTTACCCTAAGGCCCAGGAGGTCCGGACCTAGGGCGGCCAGATATTAGGGGCTGCCAATCGTGACAAAAAAATCACTGATGATAACAAGACTAGATAATAAGACAACTACATGGCCTGGTGCCTAGGGCGGCCAAGACTGCAAATCCGCCACTGCTAGCTACGACTAGAATGTTGACAGAGTAGGTACATTTGATATGAACTTGAGCATAAAATAAAAAACTTAACTACATTGATACTTCAGCGTTTAAACCACACATTGTAGCTAAAACACTTATGAGTTTATAATTATTTTGTTTTACGTAGGCACCGCTCGTAAAAGACATTTTCGAAATGTGTCGTTGTATTAACTTTGGCATAGATTAAAGCGACATCTCAGGGGCTAAAGATGCATAAGGTGACACCATTGGCATGTTTGCTTAGGATTGTCGCTAAGAAAACATCAAACTTGCCAGTAAATCACTGTCTTGTTTATGTTTACCTACTCGAGAACGATCTCCCACTCCCTAAAGTTCAATTATACGAGACGGAGATATCATCTTACACTTCTAAGAAACAACTTCAAGATATCAGAAAACTTTTGTGGGTAGCCTATAATATTAGTTGTTAAATTTCTTGTGTACAAACGCATTATAGACGGAAATCTGATCTAAATAAAGAATTATTATTATAAACTTTTTTATTGCTGGAGCACAACTGACACCTAACAACCCACTTAATGGAAAGTGGTTGCTATCGTCTATGGATATTTGCGACACCAGAGGTGCCACCAATGTACTGTTACCTTCGAAAGAGAGACTGGAACCTGACTAATTATGCGGGAGTACCAATCAACAGTGTTGCAGCGGCAAACGCCAAGCCAGGAGTGCTGGCCATCCACAATTCTTGAAACCATTTCAAAATTAATCGAGTTTTAAACGTTATAACCGTTTTTGTTATAAGTTGTTAACAACTTTAGAGATAGTTTTATTGTGCCTTCATTAAGCGTTTAATTCCTTAAGCATGGTTTGGTCTAATGTGACAACCGTTACCAATCTATACTAATATTATAAAGAGGTAAAGTTTGTGAGTTTGGATGTTCGGGGTAATCTCCGGTAATACTGATCTGATTTCGGAAATTCTTTCACCGGTAAAAAGCTACATCGTTTCCGAGTGACATAGGCTATATTTGATTGTGATTTATAAATCTAAACTGTTTTACGCCCAGCGAAGTGGGCAGGGGAACGCCTGTCAAATATGTTACAGCAATAATGTTCCACGCAAGAATTGCGCACATACTCGTACGAGACACTGCGTGTGCTGTTTGCGTTTATGAATGAATTAAAGGTTACAAAGCTTAATTAATCTGTGATATGCGTGCGTGTGTGCGTACCATAAATATGTTTTTGTATGCGACTGAAAACTTCCTCACTTGGCTGTGCTCTGGAGGTGTGCGGCCAAAAACCATTCGAAATCGATTTATTCAACAAAACCTATTTACCGAACTTTTGTGGTCAAAAAATGTAATTGAGTTTAAAGGTAGAACAAAACCGATAAAGCTCCCATTTCTTAGGTTATTACCGATTCGACATTTTTCTCGGTGTCCGATCGCTAGTAGCAATCCAGACGGCTAATCCTACCACCTGACTGTGGGTTGTTTTGTCACCTTTACGACAGTCAGTAATCTTAACTAAAACACAACTTTTATTTAAAAACAATCAGTATCCAGCAACTGTTCCTCATTTGTAGCAGTTCAATAAACTTTTTGAAAATATTATAATACTGCGCTGCAGGATGTCCCTTTAAGTTCCTTTCAGAGACTCACGTCCTAACATTTTCTCGACTAGTATACATAATAAAACTACGTAAGAAACGTCGGAATAATAAAAATCAAAACGCCGCGCTTAAAACCGTTAAAACTTAGTTTTATTTTTCAAGTCCTAAGTTGAATGAATAAATTAAATCATTTCATTGTTCACTAAAAATTATATTCTTAAAAACTAGATGCAATAAATGTTGTACAAAGGGCGGCTTTATCGCTTAGAGCGATCTCTCGCAGACAACCCCTTATACTAAGAATATTGTTACGAGTTTAGCGGGACTCGAATTAAAATGCTGTTGGAATTATTATAGAATTTATTAGAACTATACAAACACGTATCATACAAGTACAAATATAACCGAACACAACAAATCCAATCGTAATGCAGAGGGTCGTAATTCAATAAAACGCGCAAAGTCCCTCACTAGTAGATTCCCGAATGTACACACGTCTCGCCTTGATCGTGGTTCTCGCTCGACTGCCCCCTCTCCCCATCAGGCCGTCGTTTTTTACATCACGAATACAAATGGGCCCGTATCGTAGACGTAATTCGCAGCTCATGGCTAATGATTCGGCCGCAAGCCATACACGAGTACAATAAAACAATGGTCTGATCCCTAGAAAAGTATGCCAATAAATAAGTGAACAAAAGAAGACGATTATAAAAGAATTACAATTAGCTCAAATGCCGACAGGTAATAAAATGTGTTTTTTTACAGATATGCAGCTGGAATTTGTTTTTGTCGGAACCTAAATTGTAACAATATATTAAAACATGACAACGGTGGTGTAGACAATAAATAATTTGAAACATTCAAAACATAAACGTATTTAAAAATTGTGTTAAGCAATAACTAATATGGTATTTGACTCGTTTAAGTTATTTCATCATAACTTGCTATATTCGTATAAAATGTAGGCGGCTTCAGTGGAAAAAGAATACTAATTCTTGCGGCCAGGCGTCCTGTTGTAAGGCGCGACAAAACAACCCACAGCCAGGTGGTAGGGTATTTGCCCGTCTGAGTCGCTACCACCCCTAGTCTAGAGTATGCTGCCATAACAACTTTGAGCTGATTCCAACATCGGTGGCCACAGCACATTGGCAGCACCTCTGGTGTTGCTAATGTCCATAGGCGACGGTAACCGCTTTCCATCCCAGTTGGGCCTTCAGCCTGTCTGCTGTGCTTCAGCAGTAATAATAAAAAACGTTTTGTAAAAAGACAAAAATATCTCAGCTGATTTAACTGACGTTGATGAAAGATACATAAAGTCAGTTGTGGTGACAAGACCTGCGTTTGCATGTTATGTGCCGTAAAAAACCTTCATTCTACGTCTATTGCGCGACCATCTCTTGCTAATTTACATTAGCCATAAACTTAGCCCGAATAACCTATTAAATCTTCAGACCTTTATAAGTTTTCTTTTATACTCCATATATTTTATCCTCGCTAGCAAATAATATATTTTAACAATATATTAGCCAAGTTTGGGAATAAATTTAAATTTATTGTTTAAGTAAATTTATTCGAGATCCCTGGGCAATTTTGCTTGTGCGCTCGCTCTCCATTGAATATGGCCTATTGATCCTTACAAGCTACACTATGATTTGGTTTAATAATAGGTTTTTTCAAATTCAGTCATTTATTTCTCGAAAATATAATACTTTGCAGAACACATCATTATTAACAAAATGTGTCGCGACAGTATATGTCTAACTATTATAGTTATGCCACAATAAGTGTTCTTTTATTTTTAAAAATTAATTAAGACGCCGCCGCTAGAAAAGGCTCTTTATTTGTATCTTGGTATTCGTCCTTATCAAAATAAATTGCATCATATTCAAAACTGCTTCAATACTTTTATATAACTTTTTGAATGATTCAATTCGGATATTCCATTCGAAAGATATCACAAGTTTAAAAAGGTAAGTATTAGAAAAAAGTTGCGTGGTCTCTGCGCATCCTAATCGGCTAGATAGGCTTATGCGATGTAGGCGTCACTGGGTTACGGGCTGTACGGAAGGGGAAATATTTTGAATTCACTTAGTAGGTAATTAAACTCAACAAAAAATAAAGAGGTTTGTGAGTTTGTAACGTTATAGGGGGTAATCTCTGGATCTACTAAACCGATTTTGACAATTCTTTCACCAGTGGAAAGATACATTATTCCTGAGTGACGTAGGGTATATTTGATTGTGATTAATAATAAGTATTTTCTAATTTTTTTCTGATGCCCAGTGAAGTGGGCACGAGTCAGCTAGTGTTGTATGATTTTGAGATGATTTAAGAACTGAAATAGTGAGTTAATAATTACCAAGAAATGCGTGACTGTAAGGGGAAGTTGGAGGTCACCGGGCCAGTTGGGCCCTTTCTTTGTGTCATCTCGGTAATATATCTGAATATGTGACATAGACACCTCTCTATATCTTGTAGTTTTGGATTTGGCCATAGAGATTCATTTGAAACATTCACCTGTAGAAGTCACTACACAATGCTGTAGTGAAATCGACAAAAAGTAAAAATATGGCTAGCCGACCTATATGTCGCGAACGCGACTATACCTTTAAACATCAAACGTCAACGTGACATAAGAAGAACGTTACTTCAATTTTTGAACTACATTTTGAATACCAACTTCAACCGACGGCTTTGTAATCTTCCAATAAATAAATTAGTTATTCTCAAGAATTTAGCGCCTATGATTTCCCACTGCGAATTCTGGAAGCTCAAACACTATATGTGACTGAAAATTGTTTTTTTAAGACGGATGTATGAACATGATGAGACATAACACTTTCAGTTTTTGCTAGAATAGCTTCAGTACCCTAAAACAATTAAAAAATATCGTCATTTTCATTTTATTACATAAGATGTGACTAATAACAAAGACTAAAAGAATGACTAAACAGATATACAATGCAAAAGTCGATGGATGCAGAAGTCGTGGAAGGCCACGACACACCTTCTATGATTAAATTGATCGTGTGCTAGCAGAAGCTGATGTCAGGAGCCTTAAGAACAGACGAGCGTGCATGACAAAAGTTATGAATGTCAAAGAAGCAAGTGAGGTGTGTAAGAATAAGCCCGAATGGCGCTCTGTTGTTCGTGCCTACCCAACAAGGGAACTGGCGTGAAGTTATCTATGTATGTATGTATGTGACTAACAACCGCGGAACACTAAAAAGAATATAGATAGACGGTGTAATATCTGCCGTGACGATACCTTGAGGGCTCAGTGGAAGATCTGCGCTGGTTTTAACACACCAGCATTATGCTGAGACTGATGCCCCTTTTAGGACAAGACTATGTTACTTTAGTTTTTAAATTTTTCTTCCTTTTTAGATATATAGACTTCTAACATGTGCCAGTGAAACTTCGTTCGCATCGCCGTGACGACGACGACGTATCTGTCAGTGAATTACAACGGCAACGCCAATAATGCCCGGTTCCTATATCTTACCGATCGTTCATTTGTACTCCTATCGCTTAAAATTTGACATAAGCAAGTAATGACAAAATTCAACCGACCGTAGGGCAAGTGAATGAATAGTAAGATATAGGAATCGGGCCTAAAACGTGATCACAGCGCCAAAAAGACGTCATTTATGGAGTAAAAAAATTAACTAGTTTTGACTCGAGAAATTAGCTAGCTGTGTCGAATTTATTTTCGGATTCTGGAAAATGAAATCGAATCCTTTTGAATACGGCAAAGTTGTGGAATGCAATATCAGAGTCGGTTTTTCCCGAAATGTACAATCCGGGTATCTTCAAGTTTCGCGTGAATAGGTATTATCTAGATAAACGTGTTCCGTTTTTTCGTCCAACATTAGGTGTGATCGTGGTCAAACGCGAACCTATTTACCAAAAAAAGGTATTTATTTCAAAATGGATTCTTACAGATTACTTATTGAAAGTCATGAGCTCAAGATCGCCTCCAAGGCAATTTCAGTTAATGTTAAAGGAGAAATAACAGCGCAACAAACTCTCCAGCAACATATTTTTACATCATAATTATGTATATACGTTCGAATAAATCCTCATGATTTTTTTCTCATCTTAAAATTCATTTTACAAACTAGAAGCTGCTGTTCTAGTTTGTAGAATGATTTTTTATGTTACGAGTGGGACTCGAATTAAAATGCCGTTGGAATTACTATAGAGTTTATTGGAACTATACAAACACGTATAAAACGAGTACAAATAAAACTAGACACTACTTTTTACAATCTGCACGATCAATAACACGCGCAAAGTCCGTCACTATATCGTTTTTCGAATGTACACGTCTTGCTTGTATCGTAGTCGTCGCTCGACTGGCGATCTCTCCGTTCGGGCATTTTTTTATACTCAGCTTACAATATGTCACGACCGTGTAAACAATGATTTCCAAGAATCACACCTGCGCCGCTGTCGACGCAATTCCCATAAAACAGAATTATGCACACCTGCATAATTATGCCTGCGAATGGCTATAAACAAGTACAATAACAATAGGCTATTGTCTAATTGCAAATTTTAAACACAAATAAAACAAAAGGAGATAGTTATAAAACAGTTTTGACGTTATTAGCTCAAAAGCCGCGGCAGGTAATACAATACAGGTATTGTATTAGGCCCCACTTGTAACAATTATAGTTTTCACTTTAAATTACGAGTGAAAACTTGATTTTCTTTCACTTCACAAAAAGTTTTCTCAGAATATTTTCTAATATAAGAAGTATATTTTATGGGAACTGAGAAATCAGCCGTTAGTATTGTCAAGAGGTACCTTTTTTTCTTATTCGTGAAGGAATGAAGAACGAATACTTATTCCTGTGGTCGGAATACTTGTCATAAGAGGTGACAAAACAAGCTACACACAAAACAAAACAAGCCACCCAAGCCGGGTGGCAGGGCATTTGGGCGTCTGGATGACTACTACCTGGGGCCCATTTCTGCTATCTCGTCAAAATCGCGGGATAATACCGTCTCAGTCGTAGGTTTGCCTGATTTCGATATTCTGTTAATACCAATGGCACGTCCGTGGCACGCTACTCTACCTTTATACATATTTATAAGCGAAAACTCGCGAAAGTAGTTTTCAATATTCGTTTCGGCTGACGCCATTCTTTTTATTACTGTAACCCAACAGACAAACTGACGATCCAACTGTCATGGGAAGCAGTTACCGTCGCCCATGGACATTAGCAACAACAAGATGCTGCCAATGTGCTGCCGACCTCGGAGTGGAATCTTGAACCTAGCCACTGATGCCGGTCGGAACACAACTCAATTTCTGCTAATCGCAATACAATTTTTATTTCTACTGTTAATCCGCCGCGGCGATATCGAGAAAATATTGTGGATTTAGTAGAATACGAATTTTTGACACTATCGCAATGGAATCATACTTTGAATATCTTCTCAACGCCAAGATATTGAAAGCAGACTGGGCCCCTGGTTTAGAGTAAGTATGCCGCCATAATAACCTGGAGTTGTATTCCGGCATCAGTGGCCGGGAGCACATTGGCTTAGCATGAACTTTGGTGTTGCAAATGTTCATGGGCGATGGTAAGCAGTTTTCATTAGAAAAGCCGTCAACCTGTCTTATGTACTCCTGCAATCAAAAAATATATAAGTACGGTATATATAACCACCGAACCACAATTTCTATCAGAAATATTATTTCTGCATTAGGTAGCCTGTCTAATCAATGAGGAATATGAACTATATGTTATTACTAGGATATGCCTGCGAGTTCGTCCACGCTTGACTTGAAATTTCCCTGTGATTCCCGGAACACAATGAACCGAAGCATTTAAACATGTAAGCTATCGTTTTAGTGAAAATTATGTCGGAATAAGCTAACTTTTATCCATCCATACGACTACAAACCGCTCCCGGGAACATTCTCGCGCGATCCCGGGATTGAAAATATCATACATTTTATTAGATAACATATGCTATCGATAATTGAAAAAAAAACGACATTGGAATTTTATATTTTGTTAATTTAATCATTTTAAATTATTCCCCGAAAACTTCCCACGGGATTTCAAGGATTTTTTTTTCTATTGCAGGAGATCAGCAGACAGGCAGACGGCCCGCTTGGTGGAAAGCGGTTACCATCACCTATGAACATTTGCAACAACAAAGGTGCTTGCTACAAATGCGCTGCTGCTCTCTTAACGGAGACTGGAACCTGGTCACTAATGCCGGAACACAACTCAAGGCTGTTATGGCGATATACTTTTAGACCAGGGGTGGTAGCCATCCAGTCGGGCAAATGCCCTACCACCTGTATAAAAAGTAGTGCAGATTTTAAGCCTAAGAATTTACTGTCGATCAGCGAAAACCGCATCGAAATCGACCCATTAGTTTTTACGTGAAAACCCGAGCTGTTTGCCCGGGATTCGCAAGAAATCTAAAAAAATTGCATCGTGTTCTCCGACGTTTATATAGCATATTAAAGTTATTTTTTTAAATAGCTTTAATGTACAGACGCGAACTTTTTAGAATTTTATAATATTATGGATATACTAATGGGCCCGACAGACGTTGTCCTGCCTACCAGCTAACGGTTCCAGATGTGGATCTAAATCTAAACCATACCGGGATCCACTGAAATACATACAAAATTTCACCAAAATCGATCAATCCATTTTTGAGTTTTAGCCAGAATAAGGAACAGCAATTGATTTCTATATATGAGATATAAGATTCAAAGCGACATTACAAACAAAATGTGAAGTACGTACGATTTAAAAGTTAGCAGTGTTCTCATTTTTAGTCCACGTATCACAGCACCAAATATCTGTTATCAGCACTAAATTAGCACTAAATGAGCACTACATTTTGATATATAAAACGAGTGATTCTGCCGACGGTCACGGATAGTACACTGCTAGCTTAATTAAAAGTTAGCAGTGTTCTCATTTTTAGTCCACCTATCACAGCACCAAATATCTGTTATCAGCACTAAATTAGCACTAAATGAGCACTAAATTTTGATATATAAAACGAGTGATTCTGCCGACAGTCATGACGGTCACGAATAGTACACTGCTAGCTTAATTAAAAGCTAGCAGTGTTCTCGTTTTTAGTCCACCTATCACAGCACTAAATGTCTGTTATCAGCACTAAATTAGCACTAAATGAGCACTAAATTTTGATATATAAAACGAGTGATTCTGCCGACTTGACCTTTCTAGCTTTACAGACGTATGTGAAGTAGTATTTCATTCTGATAAAAGCGCGAGACAAATCATCACTCATAATTACTTACACGCGCCAAATTATTATCAGTCAATCGCGCTCTGATTTCGACACAACCATGGCGTTAATCATAACAAACAAGTTTCAGGAAAATCATCGGTCATGGACGAGAAGTTACTAATACCTCCGAATAAATTACATCCAGAAGTTCACGCTCTTAAATTGCCTATCAATCAAACGCCGCTATTTTATCTCATTTCCGAAAGACGCTCAACGAAATTACTTGTAAAAGAAGATTAAGCCTAAATCTCTTGAGCCTTTATATGCAGTAATAAACCAAAACAAGAACGATTTATACAAAGAAAAATAGAAGTGATATACCTACATTGACATAGACAGACTAGACCCGCTGCACTCAACCTGTTCCGCTTAGGGTTCTCATCCGTACTATGATATATCGTAATATATTATAGAAAAATAATATAGTACAATATGTATTATATATTCATCGCTAGTTCAATTGTTACGCTGAAATTATTATTTTAAAAATAATAGATCCTTACTAGCCAAAGCAAGAAGTAGTAATAAAGACACATGGTAAATCCAATAATTAAATAAAAGTAAATGTATACTAATTTTCCCTTTTAAATTTCTCAAAAGTATCTACTATATTTTTTTAGCTTAAAAACAAAAATACAATTTTTTTAAGTGTCTACCCTAGGCCTGGCACCAGTGGCCCGGCTGGCATACTATATAGTTCTATAAAAGAATACATTTACATTTAACGTCTTTGTTGTCCATAGATGACGGTAACCATTTTTCATTAGATGGGCAGTAAGCCTGTTTGCTCTTCTCTTATCTATATATAATAATGTAAGTAGAAAAAACCAATATTTTTTTAACCGAGTCGCCGAAGCACGCTCGATAAAAATTAATGCAATATGAACCTGAGTGAAAGTTTGCTGGCTGAATAAATAAGGGGCACGGTGCAGAATTCAACCGCAGCAAAGCTGCGGTGAAAACTAGTTATTTATTAAAACGAGAGTCGAAAGGTTATTAGATTTAAGCGACATTTTAAAAATGTGTCAGAAGAAGACTTCACAGTTTCAAATGATCTAAAGTATTCATCATTTATAATCTATATACTATATTTGAATACAAAGAATGTCTATAGTTTTCAGTAACACACCTGGATTTTTATATATCTTTTACAACAACAACAACAATACTCTTTATTGTACACCAACATAAAAACAGTACCACAATTTCATATATTAGAATTAGAAGGTAGTAGTACAATGGGCGGCCTTATTGCTTAAAGCAATCTCTTCTAGGCAACCTTTAAGTTGAGAATATAATAAAACTACTTTTTAACGGTTTTAAGCGCGGCATTTTATTTGATTTTTATTTCGACGTTTCAGCCACTTTTCAGTAGCCGTGATCACGGAAGACAAAGATGTCAAGTGTCAATGAGTAATGTTAAAGTTTTAATTTCATGAAAAAACCCATGGATAAAACCCACTACGTTACGTCATTTACAAAATATTACTTGAAACAAATAACTTTTAACCGTTCGGCATAACTAGTTATTGTATATTTTTTTCTACCTTTAATCCCTTAATACTCTTTAAAGAGATTACTTAAATAAATAAGAAAGCGTGCTTAAAAATAATTACTTACTTGGAGGATAATATATATAAATGATGTCAGAGTAAAAAGCGAAGGGTGACGCGCAGAGGATCGATATTATCCAAAGGATCATTATGATCCTTGATGCCCTTGTCAGGCCAGCCATCGCGTAAAGGTGAAGCGGGTGGCATATCGCCAAGTAACGCTCCAGGGAGAATGCTGATATCGTGAGCACCGATACGTAGGTTGCCCTGCAAAAGGAAATAGGATTTTAAAATTCCTTAAAGTATATTTACATAAACTGATACAGCTGCTGATTTGAAATTCGAAGGAAGGCTGCCTACTTAATCCTGGCATCTTGTAAATTGATTTATAGTCAGCACGGTGCTGTCAACTCAGGGCTAACTTCAACGTTACCAACTGAATATTTTGACGCCAGTCCACTTCCCCTGGCAGCCGCACCAGTGCAATACTGGCTACGAGTAAATGATGAAGTCAACAATACTGTCAGTGGCTGACACAGCTGGCTTGTTGGATGACGTCGCGTCGTATCGGAAATTCGAGCAGCTGAGATTTGAAATTTTGCTTTGTTAAAGCAGTTGCGATTTGCAGGATGACTGAATGAATACACTTTATTGTTCACCAAAATTAAAACTACATTCTTAAAAACTAGATACAATAAATGTTAAACAAAGGTCTGCCTTATCGCTTAAAGTAATCTCTTTCAGGCACCCCCATAGGATGTTCAAATCTCAATTGTTTTAACAACAAAGCAGAACCTCTAGTTTCATTTCTATCGCCTATCCATTATCTTATAAAAATCGTTTCTTTCTACATACCTCTTCTTCTAACATTTCCGCCAACTCTTACAACAGCGGATAGGAAAATTTTCTCAACAAATAATTCAATTACTTACTGACTTCAATACCGTGGCTACACCCTAAGTAAATAACCAAAGCTACTGACTGCATGTGCACAGTATGAATTCTCGGCGCTTGTTACCTACCTAATGTAAATCAGCATATAGTTCAAACCGACCCAAAAATGTGCAAACGCTGTAATCCATGCACTTTTTCTTCTTTATACATTCGTAGTCCACTGTTGGATATATGCCTTCCTAGGTTTGCGCCATATATCCCAGTCCTCCATCCTCCTAACCCATACATGCCAAATGTTTTATCAAATACTCGGAGTCAGAAACAAAATCTGCATATAATGGTCTGAATCTCGTGAATTTACGATTTTTTTTTAAAGTATTGAAAAGTCATATAATAATTACACTGGTACATACCGAAAATATGCATATGTAAGAGCTAATAAATAAGCACTTATAGTTTATTTTCATTGCGAATTTTATAGCTAAAAATATGCAAAAAAAAAAATGTTTGTAGGTTTATTTCAGTAAACAAGTAATGATTTCTTCTGAAATTTCAAAAGTTTTGGGCTCTGGTGAAAAGTTTGCGTTTTGTGGGTATCCCATTTTTTGCTGATATTTTAAAAGTAACCCTAGTACCTATCGATACTCGCAATCGTTTTGTAGTAAAAATAAACTGCATAACAAAATCTACTTAATGGATTTCGTTTAAACCAATGTTATTTGAACGTATTTTTTAACTTTACCATATTAACTACATTCCCATAATTTTTTATGCCGTAGTGTTATATTTAATATTCGTTATCTTTTGTCTTGTGTTTTAGTGTGTATAATTAATTAGTGATTTACAATTTCTTGTGATGTTGTGCCATCGTACCATTATGTTACTATCTGGCGATTGCGTCTCGACTGATGATGTCTTCATTTCCCTGTACTTTATATACCAAATAATATACACATCTACCCTCACATATAATTTTAATTTTAATCTGTTTGTATAACTCATTATATACAATAAAAAAGATACTATACAGATAAGTAACACAGAGATTAAATACTAAAAATAAATATAATTAAAATACAATATAAACTTAAAGCGTGGTAGCGTAATGGCTAGCACACGCGTCCCACACTCAAAGGGCGCGGGTTCGATCCTGGCCGAAACGCATGCACCACTTAGGCAGTTTTCTGGCCTAATGTGCATATTGTTAGAATTACCACGTGCTAATAATGGTGAAGGAAAACATCATGATACAACCTGCACATCGAGATAGCTGACGTATCTAACCTGCCAAGCCGCCTTGGACAAGCGTGGCGGATATAGTCCGTTCCCCTATAGTGGGAGGCCCAAGCCCAGTAGTGCAACATTTATGGGCTGCTATTATTATATTATAAACTTAAAAATAAATTAAGCTACATGAAAAACCAGAACTAAATAATAATTATACGTATTGACCCCAAACCACTTTTAGCTATAGACAAATCTGAATTGAGGAAACTGTAAATGTTATGTAGCTCAACAGGATCACTGCTAAACAGTTAGTTGACGAAATGATATCAGACTAACGACTGTTCAAAAGAACTTATCGGTTTCATGTACGTTCCATTTAGTACAAGAAATTGCGAATAAAATCTCCAATATTTTTGTACAAATTGCGGGTTTTCTCCGATCAAATTTTTCTGAATCGGTACCTGATTCAGCAGAATCGTTATCTATTTTAGGTAATCTACAACAGCAATTTTCGATTTATTACTTAAATGATATTAGCTAGAAAAATTTACTACTTTTTAAACTGTTTTAACATAGTAATATTCGATAATCACTTTCTAGGAATGGACTGAGTTCAATTGCTAAACAAATTAAAGTTACCATGAGCGCTAGCGAACCGCGACGCAACGATCGATAAAACACGCTCAAAACAGTCAAAACATAGTTTTACCTGTGATGGCCCCACCCAGTTAGCAATTGTGCCTTGGGTTTATGCGTCTTGCAATCCCCGCATGTTGCCGCCGATCGCTCTGCGCGTGAGTCAGAGCGGTGCCTAACGCCACGCTTCCGCGACGCACGGGGAGTAGTATCGCACCCGCCGTAATAACTACACATCATAAAGCTATCGAAGATTTCCGCCAGTTAGTTACTAGGACATTCGCCTCAACCAATATATAAACTTGAAGTGGTCAGTGTATCTGCGTCCCTTGCGCCCGTGTAGAAGGTCCTTGCCACATTTGTATATCGCCACGTGATAAACAGCGGCAGACCCCCTGAACCAGCGCTGTCATAGGCTGGTATCTGACTGGGAGGTAAGTGCAAAATTCTCCGGGCACCAGTTCTTAATTGGGCCATATATTGAGCACACAAATTACTGCTTTAATACAAACCTGCTACGCGCAAATTGGACATATCTCACGTCGAGCATCGTCGAACATTCGGTAGCCGTATATTAGGCACTTCGGCCGGGACCGTGACCGAATATTCGGTATTCAGCTAAACAGTGGTTTGGCTACATACACATACATAAATAAAATAAAATATACACATAAATAAAATTGAGGTGTCTGTTTGTAATGTCAAAATAACAGCTTTTTATTAAATGCATACGAAAGTATATACGGTACTTATATCAAATCAAATCAATTTTTAAAAGGCGACTTTCGGTCTCTAGTACTACAAAGAAAAAACTTATACTAAAAAAGTAGAATTTTACTTATTATCTTTTTAAGTAATACCATATTTTAAGAACCTCACTAACCGGAGAAAAAAAATGTTGAATGTTTTAAAAATCGATACTCGCTTACCATATAATTAAATCCAAAAGCATTGTTATCTGATTCTTTAAACCATTATGTTAATAAGAATCTAGATATACTACGCGTTAAAAATATCGATATGCCCGCGTAATATTCTGTTGCTTAACACTTTTTTATTCTGTTAGTATGTATTTATCAGTTATCGATATCAATTATTTATGACCTATTCTTTTCTTTTAAAACTTTTACATACTAACAATATCTTTATCAAATACAAATGAGTATCTTAACTTACTTAACTAACTCTATTATTTTATATTTTTTAAATGGCAATACAAAACATCTAAGCGTCTACTATATTACTGTCAAGTGTCATACGTCAGACAAAGCTATATGAACTCAGTTCCTTTGCCTTACATTGTGAGGAATGAAACACAAATACATAAATTATTCGTCAATACAATAAATATTCTACAACTACTGTTCACATTGTGTACTTATAAGCAGAATATTTTTTTTTTAAATAAAATTTCACAGTAAAACATTACATTTGAATTTCCCACCAAAAGCTCTAGAATTATCCTAAAGGAGGTTATATCAATGTCAATTTATGGCCAAATTCTATTTTCAGCCAAGTTCTTGTAAAAAATGACAATCACACATGGGTTTCTAATGGCATAAGCTACATAAACACATTGTAAGTATGCATGTAGGTGACCAGACCAGCGGCTCCTAAGAAGCCCACCAGTCTCTTTTTTGTCTGTCTGTCTGTTTGGATGTTTCGGCTAATCTCTGAAACAGCTAGACCGATTTTGGCGGGACTTTCACTGGCAGATAGCTGATGTTACAAGGAGTATCTGAGGCTACTTTTTACTATCTTTTAGAACAGCTAGTTGTAATTTTTTTTTATATTACCCGTAATTACTTAGCTTGCGAATATAAAATGTAACTAAATAAAGGTGCTGTGTTTTTGTCTTGAATTAAAAAAATATATCAGACTTTGTAAGAGCATCCATTGTTATTGTAATATGTATTTTTGATAATTCATATTTTTTTTCAAAAATGTAATGTTTTTGTAATGAATACCAAAAATTTTAAAAGCCTGAGATGTTTTAATACCCAACATTCCGCGAAAAGATTAACAACCCCTTTTTCCCAAATATAGTACATGTGGCACAAAAATGGGACAAGCGTATAAATTCTTGTGACATAAAATACCGTGATGGGTACACAATTTCTATGACAAAATAACAGAAATACATTATCCATTTGTACGCTTTTTTTATACATTTATGGGTTATTCTCATAATACAATTTTATTCAGGGTTCCACCCACAGCCATTTTGGAAAAATGGCGTCGTTACATAATCGTCATATCCATTTCGGCTGTCCAATTTCATAACCTAGTAACTAACATTTGTTTTTTTATGAATATTTGTTTTTTTTTATTGCGAATCTGGCAAACAGGCAGACGGCCAAGCTTATGGAAAGTGGTTTTTTTATTGGGGTCAGCACTGATGTCGTCCCGAACGAACATGATATGTCCGGGTCAAACACACATTCCTCTATTCTACTCGTGTTCTACATTTTAACTACCTATCTATTTTATCTATACTAGGTTACACTTTTTATTATATTTTTCTACTTTATTATCTACTACTAACACTTATATTACTATACAATACTTTTTTTAAGTGGGGGGAAATGCATTTCGCACACTACCGGGTTCTTTGCTAGGGATTAGACCAAAGCGGTGAGAGGTGAGCCACGAATAGCTACCAGAGTCAATCGCCGGCTTGTGTGGAGACTCGACTAATCAATACTCCACTAAAACCACCCTTCTCCCATGTGCCCCGCGCTCATGGTAGAAAAAGTGTGAGATTTAGAACGTAGTGACGCTCACGCTGATCCTAGCGCATTGGTGCTTGAGAATGCCCCGAGAATCAGGGCAAACTCACTTCGTTAACAGGGGGATGATTCCTCCGCTCCCTAGATGCTGGAGAGCCCCTAATATATAATACTACGGAAAGTCTGGTTAAGTCGTGGTAGCGTAATGACTAGCGCACGCGTCCCTAAAACTCAAAGGGCGCGAGGTCGAATCCTGGCCGGAACGCATGCACCACGGTCAGTTTTCTGACGTAATCCACATATTATTACAACTACCACGTGTTAACAACGGCGAAGGATAACTTCGTGATGAATCCTGCACATGGAGATAACCGATGCGTCCAACCTACCAAGCCGCCTTAAACAAGCGTGGCGGGTATATTGTCCGTTCCCCTATAGTGGGACGCCCGAGCCCAGCAGTGGGATGTTTATGGGCTGTTAACGCCTATAAACATTTGCAACACCAGAGGCGAAACTAACGCGTTGCTTTTCTGTTGGGACAATGAGAAAGGGATAGAGAGATGAGAAAGAGGGATCAGACAAGAGGCATGGTAGGGGAAGTGAGGCATCGATACTCGCACTCATAGTATGAAACACCATTAGCACAAGGCTAACCGTTTCAAGTCGATATACTGTGAAAGCGTGGTATCGCACAGATCGAGCCGGCCCTAAGAGCTATAATCAAAATAATATTTCCAGCGTGGCTCCACCACCTCGAATTTTTTTTGTGCATCTATTACTAGAGATTTGCTGATGTATTTATAGTGTTTGCTGAAACATGTGAAGATTGTATCAAAATATCGCTTCGAAATGAATCAATAGCACATTCTTTAAGTTAATAAAATGTTTTATTCTCGAATGTAAAATTTCTTGGAATGCATTTGCTAGGTTTTGAAATAGCACAGGTAGTTTGTTTGACTTTAACAACACCGCTGTCAGTGTGGAGATAAGGTGAAGCGCCTCGGTTACCATGGTTTATCGTGTACCGAAAGTGCCAGATGAATTCCTCGTCCATAGTCCGTCTTCATAATGACATGATCCGCCGGGGTACCTGCCGCTCTACAACCGAACAACTTGTGCCGCAACGATGGCAAAAGACCCGAAGGAATGTCATTGGTCCCTGGAAGCTGGGTGGCCCTTTAGTATGGGACGCGTTTTGCGTCGATGCTCTGGCGGCGTCCCATCTTCCTTCGTCATCTTCCAGTCGCTAACATGTCCGCCAGCAATGCTGCTGCACAACAGGAGGCCCTAAAATGCCGCAAATATTCCGCCGTCAAGATCCTGGGACCATGGGGCCCTGAGGTGCACAAACTTTATGGAGACATAGCAAAACACCCGGTAGACTTCTCACGTGACCAAAAGACTGGTCTATACCTCGGGCAACGCATTAGCGTTGCCATTCAGCAAGGGAATATGGTCTTTCAACTGACAGCGGTCTGGTACAGGATTTTAGTGTTTAATTTTAATTTGTATATATAGTTTTAGTTAGTTTCATTTATAACTACATATATTTATTAAACTAAAATAAGACAAAAATATTTTTTATAAATATATCAAAATAAGATATACTGTATGGAAAACTTTAAATGACTATGTAGATGTAGTTTGGCTAACATTAGTGAAAATAAATGTGGCTACCGTACAAGTAAACTTTACTTACATAGATAGTGAAATATTTGCTTCCAAAGTCGTAAAAAGTGTTTCCGCCTCTAACTTTTGTATTACGAAACTTTTGAAAAATATCCAAGGAACGAAAATTAGTTTGAACAAGATCCGATATAATGTTTAAGATTATAAGTATTTCATCATACGTGAAGGAGAATACTGGTGCAGATATTATGAGTTATGTGAAATGCCCATCTGCGTACCACCACTCTGATTGTATCTCCCGCCAAACAGTTTCGCTGTGCTTCGGAAAGAGAGCCAGAATTGGCAGTGAAATTACTGGCAACGGTACTAAATAAATAAAGTCTTAATGTCTCATTGTTCCAAAGCCCAAAATGTTGTAGATAACGATGTTCAATAGAAGTGGTGATTAGCACATTTGCTTTTTTATCCGTCTTTTCTTTTAATAATGACTGCAATGCCATTTATGCATTGTTTTTGCCAATGTCATGTATGGAAAAGCCAGGTGATAAATATAGGCAAAAAGTAGGTAAACTAGCAATTTGGCCGGTAATTTGGAAAAAAAACTGCCAATCTAAAACATAAGAACACTACACTGTAAATATAACAAGTTGAGAAACTAACAACAAACATATTTAACACAAAACATAATAACAAAGAGCACAACTAAATACTAATTTTAACTAAATATCAATCTAAGTATAATTTAGACAAGTTTCGGTAGTCCCGAAACTCTCCTAAAGCCCTGCTCGCAAGAAGGTCCCCCCTACTTTAAACTATCCATTCAAGTCTATTTTTCATAAGATGTTACATTACATTTACAAAAACAGATGATAAAGCAATAATAAAACAATAAATAACCCGGTTTTAATATTCCCCGTGTATACCAAACCATAAAAAAATATAATAATGATAATTTCAAGTAAATAAAGAATATAATAAAATATAAAAAAAGAATATAATATTGATAATTTCAAGTAAATAAAGAATATAATAAAATATAAAAAAAGAATATAATATTGATAATTTCAAGTAAATAAAGAATATAATAATATATAAAAAAAGAATATAATATTGATAATTTCAAGTTATACTGTGACATTTATAATCATTAACACAATATTGTCATTTATATTTCAACGTATTTTTTCGCACTTTCATAGAATACCTATTTCATACTTGAATAAAAATAATATAATTTATTATAACATACAAGAACTCAGAAAATCCTATTAAAATGTAAAGCATATAAAAGTACTTACGCTTCAGATATCAGGGCTCTCAGCTTGCAGAAACCGATTCCCAAACTGTAGGGGTACTGGTGCCAATATATCGACAGGTCGTTTGGCAGCCCTGTAACAACGGCAAAAATACTATAAAGCAGTGCATGTCATGTGGATGTTTCGATATGGCCACACGCTATGAGGGTGATCGTAAACGGCCACTATTAAAATACATGGCGTTCGTTCGTTGTTGTAAACTTAGTAAAATTATCAAAATTATTATGAAAGTCATGACATTTAAAATATGAATATACATACATAGCTTCACGAAAGTTCCCTTGCGGGGTAGGCACGAACAACAGATAAAATATTAATATAATGTATTAAAACTAAACTTAAAGTTACCATTTTACTGGACAAGATAATAAGAGCAGTAAGTAAATAATTTTCTTGTTGTTATAGGCCTATGACAGTTCTAGTTCAATTGTGAACTAGTAAACTGGTACTGCAACATTAAATCAGGTAATGGTTTTCACCACTATTCGGTTTAATACGCCAGTTACATCTAAGATATCTATTAAACAGAGATTTAATATTTTCTTAAGTTTTCGCGACTTGTATACATAATAAAACTATGTTTTAACGTTTTTGACACTTGACATCTCTGTCTTCCGTGATCAAGGTCACTGAAAAGTGGCCTAAACATCGGAATAACAAAAATCAAATAAATTATCGCGATTAAAACTGTTAAAACCTAGCTTTATTAAACAGAGATTTGTAGAAAATCATTCGATTATTTGGGAAATAGACCGCAGTAATACATTCTAATCGTAGCCTTTTGTATTAGTACTACATAGCGATGGCAAAGAATAAAGTTTTAATGTCTGAAAGTTGAATAAAGTGCTTATACAAAATTAAGCTGAAAAGTTCAAATGAACGATGCCCGTAATGTATCCTATAACAAACAAAGAAGTTTTTGGGCATCCCGTCCGTTCCAATTCATTGCCTTTAAATAAAGGGTAGCCTTTTTGGGTCAGATAATAAAAAGTTTAAGAAACATAGCTATAGACGGCTGTCAATATAATTTCGTTCGTACAAAGAATCGCCCACATATCTTTGGACAAAGATAAGGTTTTACAAATGTCATCCAATTCAATTCGGACAATACTGTTACATCCTAAGCGCCGACAAAGACATAAATTCCACGTACAAATCTGTAAAAGCACATTTTATTACCTGTCGGCATTTGAACTAATTGTAATCCTTTTATGATCGTTATTATCGATCGATAATTATTGTGGAGAATAGTCTATTATCCTATTGTACTCGCTCGTTAGCTTATTAGCCAGGTGTTGCGGATTATTTTGCATTTGTGAAGTATAAAACGACGGCCTGATGGAGAGAGGAGGCAGTTGAGCTACGGCTACGTTACGGGCGTGTACAATCGGGAATCTAATAGTGACGGACTTTTCGCGTTTTATTGAATTACGACCTTCTGCATTACGTTTGGATTTGTTGTGTTCGGTTATATATGTACCTGTGTTATACGTGTTTGTATAGTTCTAATAAACTGTATAGTAATTCTAACGGCATTTTAATTCGAGTCCCGCTAAACTTTTTATCCGTGCAGGAACGGAGAAAGAATACAATTTCCTGCGGCGGGACGGCCTGTCGTAAGAGGCGACCAAACAACCCACAGCCAGGTGGTAGGGCATTTGCCCGACTGGATGGCTACCACCCCTGGTCTAAAGTATGTCGCCATAACAACCTTAAGTTGTGTTCCGGCATTAGTGACCAGGTTCCAGTCTCCCTTAAGAGAGCAGCAGCGCATTTGTAGCACCTTTGGTGTTGCAAATTTTCATAGGCGATGGTTACCGCTTTCCATCCAGTGGGCCGGCTGCCTGTCTGCTGAACTCCTGCAATAAAAAAAAATAAAAAAAACTCGTAACTATACTTTAATACTACCCTAAGTATTGTAAGTAGGCTATAACTGTTTACTTACGTTTCATAAAGGTGTGTAAGAACATAAGAGTTGATGAGTGAGAGTTTTAATGGCCTACTAACCCCTCCTATTCTATTCGTCTATCCCATCTCCTGTATCCCTTTCTTCCTGTCTGATCTCTCGTTCCCATCCTCCATCCCCTGTACCTAGTTTCTCTTATCCCATCATAAAGGCTGCCAACGCATTGGCTGGTAAAGTCGTGATAGCGCAATGGCTATCGCACGCGTCCCGAACTCAAAGATCGCGAATTCGAATCCTGGTGGAATCGGATGCACCATTTAAGCAGTTTTCTAACCTAATGTGCATATTGTACAATTACCACGTGCTAGCAATGGTGAAGGAAAACATCTTGTTGAAACCTGCATCTGATACATCGAGATAACCGATGTGTCAAAGCTACCAAGCCGCCTTAAAAAGCGTGGCGGGTATGCTGCCCGTTCCCCAACAGAAGCAGGCCCGACCCTAGCAATGGGACGGTTATGGGCTGTTATTATATCTATCTATAATATTATAAAATTCTAAACATGCCGTGTCTGTACATCGAAGATTTAAAATAAAAACAACTGAAATAGAGTATATAAACGATGGAGTACAATTTTTTATTTATAGAGTTATTGTCTGTTTATTCGGGATTCACGTAAAAACTGCTGGGCCAATTTCGATGCGGTTTTCGTTGATCGACAGCAAATTCTTAGACTTAAAATCTGCGCTACTTTTTACCTTGGGAATCTCTCGGGAAATTGCTGGGAATTATTTCAAATGGCCAAATAAAAAAAAATCTAATTAGATTTTTGCACTGATTGATAGCAAATTCAATGTAATAAAATGTGTAATATTTTTATCCCAGGAATCCTGCAGACGTTTTCCCGGGAGCGGTTTATAATTGTTCTGGCGCAAAAAAATTAGCTTATTCCAACACAGTTTTCACTAAAACTGAATCTTTTTTAAATACTTGCGGTACTTTGTGTCCCGGGAATCTCACTGGAATTTCAAGTCAAGCGTGGACGAAGGCGCGGGCATATCCAAGTATTATTATATAACGTGTTGGCTTCGCCCCTTATGTTACAGACGCCTGTAGCCGATGGTAGCTCAGCACGCGGTCCGATGCCCTTTCAATGGATAATTCTATAAATTAGACCATTAGATGGTACTTTTAACTTATTTTAAATTAGATTTTTTTATCTTTGCTTGTAGGCAAACTGGCAAACGGACCACCTGGTGATAGGTGGACACCGTCGCCTATGGACATCTGCAAGACTAAGGGAGTCGATGCGTTGCCTACCTCGTTGAGACTTTAGGTATGTGTTCATGGCCATTTTGAAGAGCCCCATATTTTAGCGCTCTGGGAAAACCGCGGGAGAGAGTTCATTCCATAACTTGGACACACATGAAATGAAGGAGCGTCCGCCACGTACCGTGGAGGACTTCTAAGAGTCGAGGAAGTATGGATGAACTCCCAATCGCCGGCGAGTGGTGCGATGATAGAATAAAGACAGAATAAAAAAATAGATTAAAAACTAAAATTAAACACTTGATAATTTAAACTAAAAGTAAAAAACGGATTACAAAATAATTTTAATATAAACATCAATGGTGATTCACCAAATATGACCATCAGTTGTGGATTACGTAAATTGGGAAATGTAGTTCTATTATGTATACTAGTCGAAAACTTAAGAAAATATTAGGCATGTGTCTTTCTTGTTACGCACACTACACAAGACATGTTGAAGTTTACGAGAATGCTAAAGAAAATGGCGTTTAGCGCCATATTTATCTATATATATAAAAATCAATTGCTGTTCGTTAGTCTCGCTAAAACTCGAGAACGGCTGGACTGATTTCACTAATTTTGCTTTAAAATTATTTGTGAAAGTCCAGGGAAGGTTTAAAAGGTGAGTAAATATGAAAAAAATGCCTGGAATAGGTATAGTAAAAACAACAATTTCGCTTTCCCTTAGAAACTATTCCTACCTGTCAAACATTTGATATTCGTCCCGTTTAGAAGTCGTTCAGAAATCAAATTAAATTTAAAAATGAAGTTTCTTTTTTTTTAAATGTCAAACGTTTGATGTTAGTCCCGTCGTTCAGAAATCAACGTTCTTTAACGTTAAATAAGTTCCTTGATCGTTAGTCTCCAGGGCCGATATGGAGGGGTACAAAAACGATAAATTAAAACATGTCCTATTTAAGTGTAGATTACACCCTTTTACGTTTTAAGTAAACGATTTGTGCTATATGACCAGCCTTAGACAATACAACAAGTTCGTGTTTGATACTCCGTACAACAAACAAGGAGTTTGTGGGACAGAGTCGAAAGGATTCAATTTAGAAGCAAATGGATAACAATTTCGAACGGTTAGAGAAAGGTTTGAATTTTTTTTCTTGGAATACGTGAGTTTACTGTAAATATACTCTAAATTATCACCGAATGTGTCTTTGGTAATAATAGCCAGTTTAGAGAACACATTTACTGAACACAAAATGTGACAATTCTCGACAGATTTTATATTATATTATTATTGGAAGACGTAAAAGATATGATTCGTATTGTGTATAGGACGTTTTACACACACGGTCGTGAAAGTATTTCGGACAGTAAATTAAATGGTAATAATTCTTGTAGAAATAAATGTGGATTTTCTTTTGAAATACGATTGTATTTTCTTTTTTAAATATCTTTCGTTAACGTAACCAGCAGACTGGCAGACGACCCACTTGATGGAAAGCGGTTATCATCGCCTATGGACATTTGCAACACCAAAGGTGCTACAAATGTGCTGCTGCTCTCTTAAGGGAGACTGGAACCTGGTCACGAATAACACAACTCAAGGTTGTTATGGCAACATACTTTAGACCAGGGATAGTAGCCATCCAGTCGGGCAAATGCCCTACCACCTGGCTATGGGTTGTTTTGTCGCCTCTTACGACAGGCCACCCGGCCGCAGGAAATTATATTATTCTTTCTCCGTTCCAAAACGGATAATCGCACGGGTTTTGAAGCCATGAGTCTACAAAGAACTAAAAAGCGGACTAATAGACTCTTCGGGTAATCAGATTGGTACCTACCTCTGACAACGGATCACCATAGCAATCGTACGAAGTAAAGTAGCCACAGGTATATATAGAAAGGGGGCCGGGCGGGCTGGTCCCATCCCAGTATGGTCTAGTATTCACCCCAAGTAGTTGGGTTACCGATTCGATACCTAAGAAACTTCACACAAAAATCAGTGATATAAATAGTGAAATAATTATCTACAGCCAAGAAATCTATACATACTTAGTTTTTATTACACACTATTATACAGTACATTCCGTTTAGTTACTTTTGAATACACAACGTAGATAGATTAAATGTCAAATACGAAATGAAACCTTCCGATCTGTCATAGTTCGATTTTTATTTAGTCTTAAGGGATTATAGGTAGAATACAGTATAATAACTAAGATTTCTTTTTTATAAAGTCTATGATATTGCTACAACCTAGGCGCCGCCAAACACAAATTCCACGTACAGATTTGTAGAAGCACATTTATTACCCGTCGGCATTTGAACTATTTGTAATTCTTTTATGATCGTCTTCTTTTGTTTACTTATTGATTGACATACGTTTCTAGAGAACAGCCCATTGTTTTATTGTACTCGCTCATTAGCATCAATAGCCAGGTGTTACAAGCTAATTCTAGGAAATTATGGCGACGTTGCCGGGCGAACATACATTTTCATTTGCATTTGTGGAGCATAAAACGACGGCCTGATGGAGAGAGGAAGTCAGTCAAGCGACGACTACGATCAAGGCAAGACGTGTGTACATAACGAGAATCTAATAATGACGGACTTTGCGCGTTTTATTGAATTACAACCTTCTGCATTACGTTTGGATTTGTTGTGTTCGGTTATATTTGTACCTGTGTTATACGTGTTTTTATAGTTCTAATAAACTCTATAATAATTCCAACGGCATTTTAGTTCGAGTCCCGCTAAACTCGTAAGAATATTTTTGTTGAATAAATCATGTAATAAATATATATATATGAGGAAATTTTGTAACCTAAAGTCAGTTACTGTAACTCAATATACGCAATATTTTAAGCAAATCCTTCGAGACGACGTTTCCCCGTATTCGGGGTATAGTATTTATATATAAAGTATATTTACTTTCATTACCGCTGGCAGCTGTTGGAATAATGCTTAAGCCTTTTATTGAATCTTCAGATTTGTAAATAGAATCTCGAGTATATAGGTGCTCTAGCGTTTTAAAACATTTAGGCAACGCTCATTATTATAAAATCAATATTGGCCTTCAAAATACAGGCTTCACCTAGTTTGGGTGCAGTAGCTAATTATATAAATAATGTAAATTTGACTTTTTGATAATAAAGATTATTCTAATTCTTATACAAATACGTATACAGAGAGAAAAAACACTTAGCCAATTTTAATACTAATTAAATTGTGACACGAAGGCCAAATTTAAAGATAAGTTAAGAGCTACCACATCAAGTTAATAGAATATTCGAGACTAGTGTAAATAGATTTACTGCCCCTAAAAGAGCGTGATAAATAAATCAACTGTGCCACGAATAGTCAAGTTTATTATCTCTTGTTGTCTAACCTGTGTGCCTCGCAGTTTTATGTAATGGAAGTAGTAATTAAATGGTCTAAAAATGTGGCGCTTTGCCCTTCATACAATAATCGAATTAGGGCTTTGGCAACTTCGCTATTTTGCAGCAGTGCCATATTCGTTTATCCTTATGAAATCATATTTGTATCTTTCCTTTCACATTTTCCTAATAATTATAATGTGTCTTCTGGTTCCAGTTCCATCTCACACTTCACAAAATTCAGCTATCTCATTTTTTAAGTGAAATCTTCTTTAGGTGCGCTGAGCACTTTATTTGTGGGTATTGAATGAAACTGCGCCGTTCGTTACACTTGGTTGTGTAACGCTCATTCGTGCGTAGTCGACTTAAGTCGACTAAGAGAGCGAGAGAGATATAGTCGCGTACTCAGGGAGTGTTACTTGCTTTGACTCGCCTTGATCATGTTTGCACTCCTGTCATGTGGGCTTAAGACTCTTAAGCATGAATCAATTTTTTAACTACCTTTACTCTTATATAGATCAAACTTCCAGTTTAAAATTCTTTCTGTCATACGATTTTTCACCCTCTTCATAACATACCCGTACCATCATAAGCTTCCTCTAAATTTTCAATCAATCGTGTAACTTACAAAGCCGTGGCGTAGCTGGCCTTAGAGGGGCCCTGTATCAAAATGTCTTGAGGGCCAAAAGGAAGGGTACAGTTTTTTTTATAAAAGAAACAAAAGGTACTTAAATTGTATTAAAATAATTATATATTGATTATAATTTATTACTTATACTTAATACTCCTAGGAGCTAAGTTAGACTAACTATTCAAAACAATGATACACTTCTCTCGCCCTTTTTTCGGCAAACTTATTTATCAAATCACCCTTTGCTGATAACGATTACAGGTTTTCTGCCTCTATAGACAATAATGACAAGTCTGATAGCCGTTCCTGTTCCCCCAGCAGTTATTCTCAAAAATGTTATTAATTTACAAAACATTGTGGATAACATTTTAGGAATTTTTGCTTATATATTTTGGGGACCCCTGCAGCAGGCTGCATGCCGTATCATTGATACGGCTGATAAGGCGGTAGCTGCGCCCTTGTTACAAAGACACCCGTATGTATTTGTTTCTCACATTATCCCTTTCCAAACCACACATCTATCTCAACAATCTCATTCCTGTCAATGCCTCATGAGTGGGGCAAATGTACTCTTTAGAGTGGAGATGTTTCCGGTCTGTCACTTTAGTATTTCATCCAACTCTGTATGATGTGACCAAGCTTTATTGCCGATTTATATATCCGTCCTTTCAAATGACATTTGTCACACGTAACACTGGTTACTTGTCTCAACTTCCTAAATACACTCTTCTCCCCACATTCTTTTCTACGAACCCGTATTTGTACAAACACCTTGTTTTACCTTAGAAGACATTTTTGGTATTTCACAGTCCACGATTTTGCACTCAACCACAAAATTTGCTGATGTTTATTTGTATGTCTTATTCAATTAAAGTAATACCCAAAGATACATACTGCACTAGAAGTCCTAAATTAACTACATAAACATAATAATTACCCAAAAGTTTATTCAAAATCCCGTAAGAAAACAAGACGTAGGATGTTTATTGGAACATTTACAAAATGGTAACTGTGAAGATTTGGAAGTTTATTAAAAAACATTTGTGCCCCATGGGAGGAGAAGGTGCACAAATTGATAATAATTATATATTCTTGTAATGCAATTTGAAATGTGATATATAAAAATCTTTTTTTTTTCATAAATTTATTATCATATAATCGAATATAATGCAAGAAAACTTAACTTATTTGTATTGTATTTTACTCATAGTCCCTCAAGACTATAAGTAGAATACTGAGCTTAGATCACCGTCTTCTATGGGTATGGTGCCCAGAAGGCTGGCTACGTTTCCTCGCTGGATCGCCATACTGATCCGTTGGCCGAGGTAAGCACCATATCATCAATCATAATAAATAAATAATTCTTTGCAAAGAGAAAACTCATTATAAATGAACTGATATGATGGAATGATAGAAATGTTCCAAAACAAAGTACTTAAGGACATGGTTAATGCTCCTTGGTACATAAGATCAGACGATCTCCATCGAGACTTAAAACTGGACCTCGTCATAAACGTAATTAAAAAATACGCTGACGCCCACCAGCAACGGCTTCATCACCATGTAAATGTGGAGGCCATCCATTTCCTTGATAATAGAGATTTATTAAGAAGACTCAAAAGGACAAAACCATTTGAGTTAGTGTTATAATACTCTCATAATAATAAATGAAAGAATGACTAAACAGATATACAATGCAAAAGTGGATGGATGCAGAAGTCGCGGAAGGCCACGACACACCTTCCATAATCAAATTGATCGTGTACTAGCAGAAGGTGATGTCAGGAGTCTTAAGAACAGACGAGCGTGCATGACAAGAGTTATGAATGTCAAAGAAGCAAGTGAGGTGTGTAAGAATAAGCCTGAATGGCGCTCTATTGTTCGTGCCTACCCCGCAAGGGAACTGGCGTGAAGTTATGTATTAATGTATAATAATAAAGTGTAGTGCTATGTGCTAAGCATTAACAAAGAACACACGAACAAAGCGTCTTCTCCTTAATAAAGACAATAGCAAACGTGTTATTGAACACATTCTTAGTTTAAGTTATATCTATTTATTTTAGGTCAGATTTAAATGACTCATTAGTCTTATTTTCTAGATTAGATTGTAATTTTAATGGTGTATCACTAAGATACATCATGAATTGAAAAGAAATATAAATGAACGGTCGTATCGCTAAAAATAATATCTTGCCATTATTACATTTTCAAAATTTCATTAAATACGTAGTTTATATAATTGTTTAAAAATGTAATTACTATAAGAAATTTCTTATAGTAATTGCATTTTCGTTTTTCTTTGTGCTTCTACTAAATTTAGTTAAAACCCCCGTTTTTGTTTTAT
The DNA here is from genome assembly GCA_019925095.2 of Dendrolimus kikuchii. Classification (NCBI taxonomy): domain Eukaryota; kingdom Metazoa; phylum Arthropoda; class Insecta; order Lepidoptera; family Lasiocampidae; genus Dendrolimus; species Dendrolimus kikuchii. The sequence continues at coordinate 8,072,922 of CM034407.1, forward strand.
CTTTTATTAAAAACATCCGCTGCTTTAAAACTATAGCGAGGATAGCCTTTCTCCGTATAGTTTTACAGTAAATTAATAACTTCGTAAGACAAAGATCTGCTCAGTTACTCTCAGTTTATATTACATTAAAAGTATCGTAGGGACATACGACGCAAAGAGTACATTGAATATTGGTACGACGTCTTATTTATATACAAATATATTCGTAGGTCAACCACCCTGATCATTCTGTGATGCGAAGCTTGCTAAGAAGGCTTATCTCCTTCGGTAGTGTGAAAGGGGTTTGTCTGCTTGCCTCTACCTGCTAGCATTATGACGCTGGGTAAGCTTTGACGCGGTAAAGCCATGCCGAAATTATCATCTTGATACTGCTCTTACGGCCGGCTTGATCGGTGTGATAGCACGCTCTCACAGAATAGCGACGTGAAAGGGTTAGCCTTGAGCAAATCGTTTTTCGTACGGTGAGTAAGAGTTTCAATACAGTGGACCTCTCCTCCATTCCGTCTTCCCTGTCGCACGTTCCTGTGTATCAATGATACGGGGCCCCGAGGCTACAGTGGCCCCGAAAGTGTGTAAGCAAAAATTCCTAAAATGTTAGCCACAATCTTTTATAGATTAATAACATGTTTGAGAATAACTGCTGGGCAAACAGGAACGGCTATCAGACTTGTCATTATTGTCTATAGAGGCAGAAAATCTAGAAAAACTAAAATCGTCTTCAGCTATAGATGATTTGATAAATAAGCTAGCCGAAAAAAAGGCGAAAAACATTTATATTTGATTTGAATTGTTTGTCTAACTTAGCTCCTAGGAGCATTAAGTATAAGTAATAACTTATAATCAATATGTAATTATTTTAATTAATTTTACGCGGCGTAGTGCTGGCCACCAAATGTTCTAACGGTCTTATTCATATTGACTTAGAGTAAGTTTGAAGGGTTCTTTAAGAACCACAAAGAAGCCTTTAAACTTACTCTGACTCGATCTGAATAAGAACGTTGACACTTGACATTTTTGTCTTCCGTGATCACGGCTACTGAAAAGTAGTTGAAAAGTCGGAATAATAAAAATCAAATAAATGAACGTTAATGTTAGAACAGAAATGTTCTTTGTTTTTGAAGTAAAACTTATTTAGAATCGTTGTGATTTGAAACTCGATGAAACGAAAAAGCGACACTAAAAATTAAATAAACACATAAATCTATAGGGCTAAGCCTGCGAAAGAATGAGATAAAATAATGTATATTTAATCATTTAAACAGTATGATCATAAAGACAAAGTTGGAATTGTTTTGAAAGTTTTCGTGAATACTTCAAATTTTTGTTTTAAAGCTTAAATATATTATAACAATATAATATATGAAATATGAAGTCACGAAATTTAGAATCCCTTCCACCTCTTGTCACTCTTGTTTCACTTCTACTGCGTGTGAGCTGCACTAACTACTACTACTCCTAATTTTTTTCTTCTATATTAAATCGTCATTATATGCGCACATGCAGTTTTTTTTATTATTAACTAAGATTCGCCCGCGACGTCATCCACGTTTGACGAAATAAGCTAATTTTTACGTATCCTAACAACTTGAAACCGATTCCGGAAAAAATCCTGCAAGATTCCCAGGATATAAAGTATCACAGATTGTATGACAAAGAATATTGATCAGTGAAAATATTACATCGGAATCCATTCTTTTTACAACCGAACCAACCGCTCCCAAGAAAACTCTCGTGGGATCGGCCCATCAATCATCAGTAGTTCTTACATGAAACCCGAAGAAACAAACAAACACAAAAAAAAAACTTGAGAGGTGTCAAGGGACACCCGGATGGAACGAAGTTCCTTTCGATTAATTAGTGAAGGAATTGTAATTGGAATTGAGAGAGAGAGACAGACAGACAGAGAAACATGCGACGCCGCACAGCTTACAATAGCTTACTATAGCAAAAAGTGTCGTGACAACTTTTCGTAAGAATTTTTTCCGTCTAGCCCCCTTTCACAACGCGCGATAAGGAACTTCGTTCCAAAAACAAAAGACTACACAAATTTTATAATATTATAGTAATTTTCACAATCCACTACAATATTAATAATATGTGAACAAGTGTTTTACTATTATTACTAAATATTTACAGCATTACGATTCAAAGTTGTTTCTAAACTAAGCCCTAGCATACATGTTTAAGTTTTGTTCGCGTAAGTTATAAGTCTAAGCACGCACTACAATTTAATAATACTTGATTCAGATGAGAAAGTATGAGTCTGGCAATGACAGTTGTAGTGTATGGTTAAACTTGGAAGCTTAAATTAGTAAAACTCACAGGTGGCCCGCCAGGCTTAAGTTTAAACTTACTCATAAGAATATCTGTCATTAAATACTGATATAAAAGATTGAGGGGTTCTTCAGTATATATCGGTATGTAAGTAAAACGATTTTCTGATATTTGGCAAATAGAATCTTTTACTTTATTGTCCCAACTAACATGTGATCGACATTTGACCTTTCGAATTACTAATATTGCGATATGTCTTATATTAAATTTCATTGCTAGGACTTCTAGGTTCTGTACAAAGTACGAGCCTAAGCTTTTTTCGGAATAAACTCTAGCCCTTATTCATCACTACCCTGTAGAGATGAATAATAAATTTAGTGCAAAAGTACCTAGACTAAATTTATTACTGACTTTATAATGGCGAGTGTTCAGAATGGAGCCTACGGCTTCTTTCTATTACTGCACGGCTCACCATCGGTTGGGCGTTCATAATCACTTCCTTGAACTGCTTCGCTCATGTACGCATAGTTTCTTAAAAACATTTCTCTTACGTGCCCTGGGAATTTGGAATGATCTCCCAACTGGGGTTTTGTAAAAAGGACGTCATTATGCTTTTTCGAGGTCGGCAGCGCGTTGATGCGATCTCATGTGTCGCAAACGTATAGGCAACGGTAACTGCTTTCCGTCAGGCGGGCCGTTAGCTTGTCGGCTGTACTCGAATCAAATCCTGCCCGGAAAGCATGCAGCACGTGCTGACGGACTACGAAAAGATTGTGTCTCAAACGCACAATTATTTTTTTTTATTTTTTATTGCAGAAGTTCAGCAGACAGGCAGACGGCCCACTGGATGGAAAGCGGTTACCATCGCCTATGGACATTTGCAACACCAAAGGTGCTACAAATGCGCTGCTGCTCTCTTAAGTGAGTCTGGAATTCGCCTTCGACGGGCAAGGCGGGTATCCTGTCCTTTCTCCCATAAAAATGGGCGGCCCAGCAGTGGAACATTTATGGGTTGTTATTATTGTAACTATATAGGGAAACTCTCCACACCTGAATAAGACTTACACAGTGCTCTGCTGTAGATATGCAAATAAATAAATCGCATAAGAAACTCACCAAATAGAAGCAGCAGTAAATCGCTGACGGCTAAACTGAACAAATAATAATTCGTAGCGGTGTGCAAACCCGGATGTTTCACAATTACTACGCACACACACACATTGCCCACTACTCCGGTAAGGAAAATCACCACCAGCACTATAGTCAAGGGCAAAATCTCGTTCAGTGGTAACTGTTTTGCCCCCATTAACCACCATAGCATTTCTTCTTCGGTACAGTCGAAATGGGTTACGTTATGGCAGCGTTCATAAAAGTCGTCATAAGTTTCGTTTCCTCTTAGAAAATGTTCTTTATCCATTTTTATATATTTATAACATTCAGTTATTTACAGGTACTAATTCGAAATTAAGTTGGTTTTTTATAAATGGATTTTATTGCTAACGGTTTTTCCAAATACGAATGGTTATTTTTCCAAAGTTATTTTTCCAAATACGAATATTTAAAGATTGAAACTTTATTATCTTATAATTAAGAGTTACTAGTTTTTCACTGATAAAATTCATTAATGTTCTAATATGAATTATATTACGGTTCTATACATGTATAACAAACACACTATTTAACATTTAAATATTGTCGATATTTTTTACTTATATAAATTAATTAAAATGTCAGTTCCAGATACCTTTGTTTTTGATTTACACTTTATAATTTGTATTTAGTTTTATGCTATACTTGTATTGAAACTAGTAGTAAATGTTCTCCTTTAACTAATCACCATATCAGTTTTTTTTAAATATGATATAACATACAAAATATTATTACGCAGATAAATATGACTAATAAATTAAGCACTATTTTGTTTACTTAAAAAGGTTGTTAATTTTATATTAGCAATTCCCATCACTAAATAATTAACTCTTAAAAGGTTTTGTTATTTAAAAAGTTTTTCATAATTTTCGAATTCTTTCAGCAAGCGCATGTCGGGCATGTCTGTTCCCATTGAATTCCCGCGCGGACTGAAACCGCTCCAGACTATCCATGTCATGTATACATTAAACTGTTGCTTGTTAAGTCTCTTTGATGTCTTTTGCTAAGGTTTTGTAGCCATTGGCACGGAACCCCTTGACGTCGTCATTTCCGCCCATCCTTCTATGTATGTTAAATTCATTTTTCTTAGTAACTGCTGAATTTACAAGGATGAAAGGTAAGAACAAGATGTAATATGTTATACGGTGCTATGCAATGCTTTATTGAAATTGCGAAATAGTGAAGACAAAGAGTAGTCGTCAGATATGTATGTAAGAATTGGAAAAAATGTTTTTCAGTGAACGTAATTATGTGGTGAATCATTAGTCATGTCTTAAAATATTCGCCGATTAGTTTTTGTACTTAAGTCAATAATTGACGAAATATTTGCTTCCAAACTTGTAAAAATTGTGTGATTAAAAATAAATTACAAATTATACTACATTAAAAACTAGAACTAAATAAAATAAAATTAATGAAAAGGGGAATAGTTATTAGAAACTAGGGAAGGCAAAATACAAGGTATTCCAGACGCTTTTGTGTGGAATGTTACAAAAACTGTGTTACTACTACACATGGGTCAAGAATTGCTAAAAATAGAGCAAGAAAAGTAGCAGTTGTGACAGGGAAAAATAAGTCAACATAACGTTTGCATATTCTATAGACTTCATACTTTCGATTGGTAGGTATGAAATTGTCTATTAACAAAACCAGTGAAATGTTTTTAAAAAATATTTAATTAGTAATTAATCATATTTTGGACTGAAATTTTTTAGTCAACCCATTTGCAATATATTTATTAACATATTTAATTTGATATAAAATACTTTTCATCCATTAATCAACTCGGTGAAGGTCGTTTTATACTTCAGTATATTGGGCGACGGGGTGCGAAAATTAGCTTGCGCACTCCATACCAGCAAGATAAATAAACATTTATTCTTTATGTTTCATTTTTAAGATTCCCTATCCACTTTGGCAAAAAGGAAAGGAGGGTTCCTATGTATTGATCTTTTCTTTCTCAAAAACTATTGGGTTATTTATTATACAGGAAGATGTACTCTATAGGCGTTTTATTTCTGTAGTACATTTGATTCTCGTTAATTTGAATCCCTCGATAATTTAAATTTTTCCCCGGTCCCTTGAAAAATACTCGAATAAAATCTATATTAGTTGGTCCCCTCGGTAATTTGCCAACATGCAATAATTTGAAGACTGAGTTTCCCTACTCTATAATTTGAGGCGTTACCCTATACTTCGACGCCCTCAGAACCGATACAAGTGACGATTTCTCTTTAGTTCTTACCACTATCGAAAATTCCTTGGACAATGATAGACTCAAGTCCCTCACTCAACAAACTTCTTTTGAAAATAGAACAAATGTTTAAAATAATATATCATGAATTTTATACAAACTATTGTTTACTTGATTTTCTTTCCTTCCTGCCCCTTGATTATAAGCTGTTATTTGGTACTCTTGGTAATATGAAATTCTCCCTGGTCCGGTAAGTGTCAAATTATAAAGTCGATTGTATATTTAAATATCTTTAGTGAGATCTTGGAAAATTATGACTTTATTTAATGTTTTTTTTTATTGAAGTCAATCAATCGGCTTGCGCCCCTTAGACACCGGCCTGCACACGGGTGCTACACCTCATACGCCCCCGGGTAAAGACGGCCCTGCTTATATCATTAGACTTCATACGTCTTTTAATTGTAAAATAATATGCACATATGTACCTACAGACACGGTTCTATGATATTTATATGTAACAATAAAATTCAATTGAATGCACGTTGTATATGAAACGATGCCAAACCGCTACTGCGCCAAAATGCTAAACAATAAACTAAATTTATTCCGGTCCAATAATGTGTTAGTAGTAACGAGTTTAGTATCTGCGAGATTGCAAACGCAAGTAACACTGTGTTCAATTCCGTTCTTGTGTTTATTAAAATCTATTAATGACAATAACATAATCCTATTAATGTTACAAACAAGCGCTATGAATTATGGCATCCAACATCGCGCAGTACGAACGGAATGCGGGAAGAGACGAATAACGAGTTATCGCCGGGCACGCGACCTGAAAGCCGATACCAGTTGTGTCCATATTACGAATTTTCAGAACAAACTAACCCACAGGTTTAGCAAAAATTTTTATGTACACGAAACGGTCCCGACTAGAAAATTTATTTCATTTATGAATGATAGCAGTGAAACTTGTTAGCATTATCTCGTTAGATTGTCTTACAACACTATTACTCGAGATTTTTACATGGTAGAGGCATGTTGCAATCATTATCTTGTTTATAGCTGCTTGATTATAACTTCATATCACGCTTTTATAGAATATGTTGTGTTGCTTGTGCTAATCGTGTTTCGTGGGATGAGTGAAAGTTCCGATGGCCTGCTTCCCCCCTTCCCTTCCCTAGGGGAAACCCGATTGAGGGCCATCTACCGCGAGTAGGGGGAAATCGCGGCTGGTGTATGAGGATTCGCCAGGTCGGGATGGCCTAGCACGTCTAGGCAGAACTAAACATGCTATTGCCACACCACAGTTAGGGATATCCACTAAAACTCCTCGATATTCCGTCCTTCTTCCTTAATGCCAGGGTCATGGGTTTTTGGCATAGCCCCTCCGCTAGCCCTGGTAGGCGATGGCCTATCGGCTCATCCGCTGCCGGGTAACTACTTTTATCCCCCGGCATGTCCATGCTCTCATTGCGTGGGGCGACCTGCAACGCGCCGCACGGCAGGAGAAATGAGCATCTCGACGGCATAACTGCGGGTGGGATACCCTTTCCCCGGCGAATTACCGGCACCGCCTGCTCACGGTGGCCAAAGGTTCAACCTAGCCCTCGGCGCCGACGCGTCCTCCTTTGACGGGAGCGGAGCAAGGATGGCCGCTCACGCTCCCCTTTCGCCTCCTCCATCGTAAGCATAACCCGCTCGCAGAAGGACATCACATCCCCCTATTCCAATCTCTTCCCGGCCCTTTTATCCCATTCCTATTGTCTGATCCCTCAGTCTCATACCCCTAGCCTCCTCTTTATTTTATCCAAAAGGGTAGTAACACGTTGGTTTCACGCCTAGTGTTGCAAACGTCTATAGGCGGTTACTATTTTCCATGAACTGAGACGTCTGCCTATTTGCCAGTTTCTCTATAACAAAAAACCATCACCTGAGGAGCAGGCGCTTAGAAAACTCTTTATTTAGTTTTTTTTTTCACTACCCGAAGCAGGCAGACGGCTTACTTAATGGAAGGTGGTTGCCGTCGCCTACGGACGTTTGCAACACGCGCGTTGTCGACCTCTAATAAATTTTATAACACAGTTCTTAAACAACCCCTGATGGCGCGTAACGGGTTCTGCTCTACGAGGAGGGGAACCACCAACGTAACGACCACACACTATTCCGCCTCTGACAGTCCCGCGACGCTAACGTATTACCTTTGATGTATAATACGTGTAGTGTGGTCGAAATTACTCAAACAACCCTATATCTACCAGCACAAGCTAACAACCCTAAGTCGTAGCGCAGCGAGAATACCTCGGCGGTCTGTTCCTGTAGGCGGAACAAACATTCTAAAGTACCGTTACGTAATTGAGCATTAGACCTCAAGGAGATGGGGGTGAACAACGAAGAACGACGAAGTGTGAAGTGAAGTTACGAAGGTGACTGCTGTTTCCGCCACCGAACCAACTTTTTGTAAAGGACAACTTTAAATTGCAAAAATTATAAAGAGATGGATTCTACAGGGCTTTAGTAACTCAATTAAGTTCCTGTGCGTTCATGATGCGAATAATGCCTTTTGAAATGAAAATCTTGTATATAATTGTTTACATATTTATATTATAATAGAAATAATGCAATAACTGAGCGCATTTTTCTTAGCGACTAAGCTAATCCAACAGAACGTATACGAGTTGTGAGACTCGAATTAAAATGCCGTTAGAATGACTATAGTGTTTATTAGAACTATACAAACACTTATAACACAGGTACAAATATAACCGAACACAGTAAGTACAAACGTAATGCAGAAGGTCGTTATTCCATAAAACGCGCAAAGTCCGTCACTTATTACATTCCCGATTGTAGTACACACGTCTCGCTTTGCTGGTGGTTCTCGCTGGACTGATTTCCCCCTCCATCAGGTCATCGTTTTATACTGTGCAACTGCAATGTCCCCGTATCTAAGTCGACTTAATCCGACACACCTGGCTAATGAATGCCATGAAAGATTACAATACAACAATGGGCTATTTTCTAATCACAAATTTAAACACAAAGTAAACAAAAGAAGATGACCATAAAAGAATTTAAATGTTATTAGTTCAAATGCCGACGGGTAATAAATGTGATTTGTTTCAGATATGGATTTTGTTCTTCTCGGAAACAGAGTTGTAACAGTATTAAAACTAGATTTCGACCATATCAGGAACGAAAATGAACGAAAGGTGCGGAATCTCACGGCTTAGAAATAAAGGTCACAGGAAATATTTTCTTTACGTCGACACAGATAAGTGGCTTAATAAAGACACGTATGTGTCGAATACAATCAAGATACGTTTGTTTACGTTCATTAGCGCATACAGTACAGATTTGCACAGAAACCGGCGGGCACATTCGCATTTGTGAAGTATAAAACGACGGCTTGATTGATTTAGGAGGCAGTTGAGCTACGACTATGATATGGGCTACATTCGGGAATCTAATGGTGACGGACTTTGCGCGTTTTAATGAATTACGACCTTCTGCATTACGTTTGGATTTGTTGTGTTCGGTTATATTTGTACCTGTGTTATACGTGTTTGTATAATTCTAATAAACTCTATAATAATTTTAAGGACATTTTAATTCGAGTCCCGCTAACTCGTAACATTAATATACAGGAAAGATATATTTTGATTGTGTCGGTAGGTAGGTAGGTATTAATTATACAATCTTAGTGTCTGTCTGCAGATTATTTATTGATTTTCATGTTGGAAAAAACAGTAAGTGGCCTGACCTTATCGCTAAGAGCAATCTCTTTCAGACAATCTAATTTGTAAAAAAAATTTGACTAATCGGGCGATGTAGTTTATGTAGGAAACGAGAGATAAATACATTTATATTTAAAATAATAATTGGCAAGTATTGTTTGGTGTAATTAAAGTAGAGACGTGAGTTTGTAACTCATAAATAAAGGGAAACGTGCAGCGGAGACGGGATTAGATAATTATGTACGTGCAGCGAGTGAATGAGGAACGCCCATTGTATTTGTATTCGACTTATAACCCCTTAAAACTTAAGTAGAATTTTGAACATATATTTTAAATAATTCGTTTATATTCAAGGACGTATTCAATTAGACAAACGGACAACCAGGCGCACCAATTGGTGCCATCGTTATATGGTGAAAACACCACCAGGTAGGACGAAGCAATTCGCTTTATCTTTTCTGCCCCCCCCCCCCCGAAATGTTCCATTAATGCTAGACTAATAGAATGACAATAAATGGGAGTGACATAATCTAAATTTATACTTCTATATCTATACTTCTATACTATATATTATATTATAAAGAGGAAAGATTTATGTATGTTTGTAACAAATAAACTCAAAAACTATTAGACTGATTTGAAACATTCTTTTACCACTAGAATACTACATTTTTCCTGAGTAATATAGGCTATATTTAATTTAAATAATCAGGTTTTAATTTTTTTCAAGGCAGGGCAATGTCTGTCCGGACTAGTACTAATACCGGATACTTCTACTCTTCTACTCGTACTTAATGGAACGATATGTTATTTCCATACCTTTTTCATCCATTTAGCTCTAATGCCACTTGTCTGAGGGGGCTGGTGCGCACTGCTGAAGAAAGTAATAATTTGCCGGAGTTTTTTTTTCCTTACAAATAAAATTTGAAGTCTTCAAGCCACGAGTGAATCTATAGATATCTCATATATAAGCGTGCACCATCGAAGAACGCAATATAACTTATAATCAGGTAAGATAGAGGTCAAACGCGGCCCTACACAAACGTAAAGAAGATATTAATATCCGCATTATATTTTATAGAGCTCTCCATGTGGGAATCCGATTTTCATACGCCCACTCAGTCTATATGGGCCTATTTATGATAAGTAAATACAAAATATCGGGCACGAACAACATTTTGAGCCGATATAAGTCCATACAATACATTTTTATGGGACAAACTGTTGGAGAAATATATTATGTAGTAGTACTCAATTACATAAAAAAGGTTGTATTATGTTGAAGATATATATTATAATGTTATGTAGTAGTACTCAAATACATAAAAAAAGGTTATATTGTTTTAGATTGGTCACACTGTTTTTTTTTACTTGTTGAAAAATGTGTGTTCTAAATGTTTGTCAAAATAAACTTAATCCTTCAACGAGCTTTTGAACACCAATCAAAAACGTATAAGTATATTCGTCTTTACACTGAGGAATTTCCAATAAATTGACGGGTCTTGAAACTTGTAGAGCCTTTGAATTACATTTTATTGAACATCAAGAAACCAATAAAATGGTATTAAGCCGATTTTTAAAGAATAGTTTTGATGGTTGATTGATGATAGATTGATTGTATATTTTAATTTGATTTTAATGCTAAGGCGTATATAGTAGAATCATGGAAGTAATAAGTGCTACGTACAACCGTAGTACTTATTACTTCCATGAGTAGAATATTTTATACGTAAACAGATGCTTGAAAGTTTACTCCGTCAAAATTAAAAAATGGCCGCGTGCGAATAGAAATCGGACGAAAACTTTCTACTAAAAGATACATTACTAGTCTTATTGGTCAAAATCAACTATATTTAAATATTTCCTGAAGTTTTGTTAATGAAGATATTCATTCATAAACCTGCAAAAATGTGAAAATATGTACAAATAGTAATCTATACTAATAATATAAAGGGGAAAGATTTGTTTGTTTGTTTGCATTGAATAGACTCCGAAACTACTGAACCGATTTGAAAAATTCTTTCACTGTTGACAAGCTTTTTCTTTTTTCTTTTGAGGCGGGGAAAATGCGTCCCGCACACCACTGGGTCGTTTGCTAGGGATTGGACCAAAGCGATGAGAGGTGAAGCCACGAATAGCCACCAAAGTCAATCGCCGGCATGTGTGGAGACTCGCTACGCAATTCTAAACCATCCTCCTTCCATATGCCCCGCGCTTATGGCAGGAAGGGCGCGGACTTAGAACGTAGTTACGCCCACGCTGACCCTAGCGCATCAGTGATTGAGAGTGCCCCGGGAAGCAGGACAGACTCACTTCGTCAACAGGGGGATGACTCCTGCGCTCCCTAGATGCTGGAGGGCACTGTTGACAAGCTACACTATCCGCGGGTGACATAGGTTATATTATTATTTATGGTTGATTATATTAATGGTTTTCTGAGTAAAGTAAATATATTGTTTGGAAAATAATTTACTTATGCGTTCAATCTCTAGAGCTAATTATATATTTTTTTCAAATTTCTGCTGGTAAACTTCATCGATAATAAGCACGATCATTTTATACCTATTAATGAGATTAATTTTTAATTAACAAAAAATCTTTCTGGCCTAGAAAATACTCTTTCATTTCAAATGACTCGCTTATTTCCTTTCCAGCCTCCTTTTTAATATTCAAGTTGTTTTTTCACAAATACATAGTTAGAAGAAAAATATTATTGTGAGCATGTGAGATAGTAATTTGTTATATCTACCCGCATTCGTTTCTGAATGACTACATCGGGACTATAACGGTCTTATTCATATTGTTAGAGTAAGTTTGTAGGCTTCTTTAAGAAGCTTACAAAGTTACTCTAACTCAATATGAATAAGACCGTAAGACTATTAGGGGTCGTATTAGGTACCTTAGTTATAAACTAAGGCACCTAGTAAATTATGTTATACGATGGATGATTGATGATTTCCCTGACGTAACCGCCAATGGCCACCGCTATTATGATTTTTTGGAATGCGTCTGCAAGAGAAGCAATAGAACTGTCCACTTGTTTTATAATAATAATAATAATCGGCAGACAAACACACACATTGTATATCCCCAAATTAAGCAAGTTACGCTTGTGTTATGGGTAATATACAACAGACTACTCTGGGGCCGATCCCAGACACCCAGACCATAGTAAATAACGGAGAAAATACGTTTCCGAAATTTACTATACCAGGAATCGAACCCGGAGTCTCTGCGTTGAAGTGAGGTAGGCCGGCAAAGGCTTAGCCCGCTCAACCACAGAGGCCGTCATATATTTATATCTGTGGGAAGACTTGGGTCGAATGTTGCAGATCTAGCTTCTAGTGTTAAGGTCTACGATCCGAACGGTTTCGTACTCCTTGCCGCCATTATCTACGACGGATCGCCATACCAGTCTCTGAAGCACAAGTTCCTCCCACATGGCGCAAGGTAACGTTTCAGACCGGATGGGATGCCGTCTCTTCCTTCTGCGAGCACGTTATGTTGGCGAAGGAGGAGGCGGAGCGGGAGCGTAAGCGTACGTCCTTGCTCCACTCCCGCCAAAGGAGGACGCGCCGACGCCGGAGGGCGGACAAGAGCCCCTTGGGGTATAGGGGTTCTCACTCACCCGCACATGCCGTCGAGATGAGAGCGCGAGTGTTCCGCGCGCGTTTATCTCCTCCCGTGGGGCGCGTTACAAACCGCCCCACGCCGGATTTGACCATGACGTTGCCGGGGGGGTAGTCCCCGGCATTTGAAGAGGCCCAGTGAGGGGGGCCCACGCCTGCCAGGGCATGCGGAGACGGGAAGCCCAATTCCTCGTAGCCCTGGCATAAGGCGCAGGACGGAACACCCAGGCGTTTTAGTGGGTATCCCTAACTGGGGAGTGGCAATAGCGTGGCACCAGTTCTGACTGGGCACGCTAGTGCCACCCCCGATCTGGCGAATCCCACACACTCACACAGGTCGCGAACATCCCCCAGGCTTCTGTGCCTGTCGCGGCTTAGTCCTCAAACGGATTTCCCCTGGCCAAAAAAAAAACAAAAAAGGTAACGTTTCAGAACGCCCCGGTAACGCAGGTAGATTTTCGTTTCCAGTACTCAGATGAAAGTAAAATACGTTCTTAGGTAACCTGGCTGTTGCTACTCTCTCCATACCTGACGTCGCAGTTAAATATTACGTTATATACTGTGGTATTGTTATCAATCCTAGTATTGTTTTTCCATGTTCAAAGTAAAGGATTGATCGTTTATGACGCTCTTATAGGATTAGGTACTAAATCCGGAGAGTGACGTCTGCAAATAAGAATTCAGCTATTTTATTGGACAAGATGAAATACAAAGACTCTTATTTCATTTCAGTTGTCTGAATACGTACATATCGGCCTTGTGTAATGAGGGATAATCCTGAAAATTCAGCCTATGCCTTCTGAGAGCATACCACTATAAATTACGTGTGTACATTTAACAATAACATAACCGTCTTCAATATAAATAGCAAAAAATAAATATTTAACTAACTTCTTTCTACAACATCTTGAGGTCGGTGCTAAGTAAAACATAAAAAAACAACAACAAATTTGCTAAATATAGTCATTTTTATGTTGTACTTCGCACCGACTTCAAGATGTTGTTTTTAGTTTCATATTGGTTTAGTTTTTGTTAAATCAAAGGTTTTTATTTTTAGTTGCGTAAATACCTAGCTTTAGAAATAATATATTAAGCGCCTGTAGAAATTATAGTACTGGCACGCGTATGTATGGTTGCTATCTTACTTTTCTATGTAGAGGTTCGTCAACAAGGGTTTCTTTCGATTTCCCTGGGATTCACTCACCAGATGCTAACTTTGTAACAATTGCAGCACCTCGAGAGTATAGACTAAGTAATAAAAAAATTGAAAATCGCTCCACAATTTACAACGGAGTCGGTTAACAAATTTCGAAGGTGTCTCTCGATTTCCCTGAGATCCACTCATCACATCCTGACATGGTGGCAACGGGATCAATTCGAAAGTATATTCTTTTGATTAACAGAAAAATTTTGAAAATTGGTTCTCAATAATAATTGATGGAAAAATCGAGTAACGAACATACAGACGAATTGAGACCTCCTCTTTTTGAAATCGGTTAAAAATACAGCGATTTGCATTCTTATTTGGTAATTGTTGACTTCAATTGCCACCAGGCTTTGCATTCATTACTGGTTTTAGCATTACTGGCTTGCTGGGAGAGATTTCCATGATTTCTCTAATTTACACACGTGTGTGAACTAAACGAGGTAATAATTAAAAATAAAAGTTGCAAATATTTGCAAATAAATCGTTTCGAAACAAGATAAAAAATTAAAAACTATAACCTGACAACAAGTTAATAAAAACGATAATTATCGCCTTATCACAATCCCAATTTTAATCAGGTAACAGTATTATCTATGTTAGGTTACCTATAAACATCTGTTGATAATTAAGTCGATAAAATATCTAATAAAAAGCAAATTAGTGTAGTCGGGTAAAAATGTAACCAATGTCATCCGGACCACATAACAATGAATCTGATGTGTAAACTTTATATTTAGACACTACGATGGAATATCCGTAAAACAATCACACATAGACTGCTGAACTATAAGTATAACCCTTATTTTTCTCTTTGCGTAGACGAGTAAATATACTTTTCATGCTTCTCTATTGGCAATCTTAAGCATTGTAGAAAGCGTCGTAGTTAAACAGATTAGAATAATAATCCATTATCTAGCAACATTCGGTGCCCTTTTGTTTCTGGTGCCCAACCACAATGATTAATGCCATAAGCTGCTACTACTAGCATATTAATGATTTGTGTTCAATTTACTCCCCTTTCCCAGTATAATTTAACTATAAATATATAAAATAAAATAAATTAATAATAAAATAAATAAAAATAAAAAATGCGACAATATTTCGTAATCAATTTGTGTAAATATATATATTTTTATACCACATACATAATTTTCTACTATAATAATATTGTTTATTTTTAAACTATTGGCATAATTATATTTTTTTTTTTCTACATGAAATTGGATAACAAAAATGTCACTCTTCAAGTTACCGCCAAGATTTTTCACGACACATTTACTTTAGACTGTTTTATTTATTTAAGTTTATGGCTTGGCAGCTAGGCCTTTGAGCCAGATCTTTACTTTAGTCTGTGGATAATCTTATATGTAGGGAGGGCAGAGTTAAATTACTTTAGTTAAAAATACCGATATAATTTTATTAAAACATTTTCGTAGATATTTAATGGATTGTTTATAATATCGGAATTACATGACCTGGAATAATATTGCAAAAAAATCTAGAAAAATGAATTATAATATAATTATATTTCTACGTCATATGTAGTGTTAATTACTTTCATAAGATTCCTATGTGATTGATTATTATCAATGATATGATGCTTCACGTGAGCAGCGGCGTTGCTTGTATGACTAGATTTTTTTTAAAATAAAACATACTATTCAATTTGCTTCTTTTTAATAATTTCAAGGTTGATACATTTCATCTTCTTTATCTTATTATACAGACATTATACATGTTTACTATACAGAAGTTAGGCTAAAATAAGATGTAAATTATTATTGTAGGGCTAAAGAAAATGCAAACTGAATACGTGCGGCAATTTTAAAATCAAATCACTATAACAACTCCACATTACAATAGAGTATTTATAAATTACGTAAACAATCTTATTTTTCTTTGCATTCAGATTTTTTTTCCTTTTTCTCACATTAGAAAAATATACAAAACAATTAATTCCACATTTTACCTATAATGGTATGAAGCACGTAAATGACAAAACACATTTACATCAAACTAAAAAAGATAACAACGACCACAACGTTTTGGAAAAATGATGTCATCATTTTTTAGCATTATCGTTATGTCTCTACTAATAATAATAATTAATGTCTCTACTTTGTTTAGCCAATCTCTATAAAAAACATAGATTTAATCGAATAACGGTCTCTATGTTTCTGTAAAGTCAATAATAGAAATATTCTTGTCGTCTATAGACAGTCAGGCTTCTAAGAAAATAGATTGTAACCACCCCAAATCAATCATGCAATAATTCCTCTGAGGTTACCACTTTACAATAATGTTAATTAACTCTTACGAATCCAAGCCAAGTTAATGAAAATGGCTAAAGTTCTGTTACGGTCGACAATTGCACTCATATTTAAAAAGTACTTATTCACATTTCATACGAGTCTTGAAAGCAATATTAATTATCTACATAAATATCGATATTATTGTTTTGTAGAATCGATATTATAGGTTTTTTAGATGTATTGTACAACCGTAAGCATTTAGAAAAAGATAGTGGATGAATATCCACCTGACCACCTGGCTACCGAGCCATAAACTCCGAAAAAAATAGTGTATTATCTATGGCATTCTTGATTCTATGAATCACAGAACACTATGGAAATAAAATTCTTTATAATACAATAAATTAGGTTTTCATGTTTGACTGTTTAGTTTGGTGATTATTGGCTTATTGTTTTTCAGTTTTGTTTCCACGAATTTCTAAGGTTGTCAAGAAAAATGTATTTGAAATTGTAAATATCAAATAATGTCTACAGAAGAAATACACGATATATCAATGCCGATTACTGAGGCAGATTCTTCACAAACACATGGACACGATGGTAAATAAACAAAAATAACAACAAAATATATCAATTTTGACTATTACTTCTACTTGTAAAAATAACTTGCATGCACATTGAAGATAAGTATGAACTAAAACTATTACAGCATATTAATATATATTATTCCGAACAAAAGATGTGATATTATTGACTTTTAAGATATGTTACTCATATAGTGTATAGTCGCGACGACTTCAGCTATGTAATATGAAGGGCAAAATTCAAAGTAAACCCAATACTTGAAAATAAAGGGTAATCTGCGAATGGCAACAGGCTTTTCAATATAATAAAACAACTGGAAAATTCTGTGAAAGCTTAGGATAAACAGCAGTGGATAATCTTAGTTAAGAACCAGTCTAATTTTTTATGTACCTATAAATTTTAAGTCTTAAATAGAAATAAATTCATAATATGTAGCATCTGCTAAATTATTAAGAAATAACAAGCTAAAGACATCTCTCTGCTAGGCTGGGTCACCTATTTTAGGGTAATAGATAATCAAGCTGGTATATTGTTAAAATTCTAGTAGTAATTGGTGTCAAACATTAATAATTTAAATGAGTAGGATTATTTAAAATGTTTTCTTTCACCTTCAATGCATCTTAATTTTAACCAAAATGATTAATTAATCATAAAAACTGTCTAAGTACACATGTCCCGAGTTTGAACTAATGTTGAAAAAAATAGCTTGGGAATATTTTAGCCACCTTTTATATGGTAATTATGTGTTTGGTTTTAGCATCTCTCACTGCTACAGCAGATGATGCCTCATCAAGCAGCGCAGCAACTCCCCAAAGCACCGAGGGACAGGCATCTCGACAGTCTAATCTCCAACGTATACAACAAAGGAAACAACAGGTTTACAACTGGCCACATAACAAGAAGCTACTAAAGTTGGCTATTTATTCAGCTTGCCAGGTAACATTTGCAGTTTCTTCATTATTTTATTTACCCAGATTTAATCCCAGACCTATACTTATTTTTTATAATTGAACTTGGGCTCCTCTATCATTGGCCAAGACGAGAGTTTCTCATTATCTTTTCATTTTTATTTCTTTTTTTTTTACTTTTTTCTAAAAAAAATACATGTTACTACTACTTATTTGGTATGGCTAATCATCTCACTTACGATGAAACTGAAAATGTGTTAAAAATCACCATCTGAATAGTATGATATGAAAATACATAAACACACACACACACAAAATATAAAAAACTGATCTCCACCTGTAGTAGGGCCTAGGGACCAGGCTACCAGTAGTTAAGGCTCCAGACATAGGAATTTCCTCACAATACGGGCTGTGTCCAACAAAGCTGCCTTCTACATCACCCAGCTACCAAGCGCGAGCCTTTCAAGGTGGCGGTCAGGCTATTCGCTATTAGTCCAATATTATTATTATTTTATTTTCTGTGGATATATAAGTTTTACTACTTGGATATGTTTGGGTATAATAGGTATCTTGGATAAGTGGATGGATGGAAGGGTGAGTGAGAGTATGATTGGATGCATGAGTGGATCGGGTATTTAGTTGGATGGTTTGTAGGATATGATGTCTTTCTAATTTATTTATTTCTTATTTTATAAATTACAATTCTCTTATAAGTATAACAATATTTACATTTTCCTAGACCTATACTGCAAAACTATGTTTGTGTATTGTATTGTGTATTGTGGATTAAACACATGTACAATTTTTACTCATATTATAAAAAGGTAAAGGTTGTGAGTCTGGATGTTCAGGGTAATCTCCAGTACTACTAACCCGATTTTGAAAATTCTTTCACCTGTAGAAATCTACATTATTACTGAGTGACATAGGCTATATTTGATTGTGATTAATAAATCAAAAATGTTTTATGCCCGACGAAGTGGGCATGGGGACACCTGTCAAATATATTACAAGAATAACATTCCATGCAAGACATGCACACATTCTCATACGAGGCACTGCAAGTGCTTTATGTGTTTATGAATATTAAACTTGATATGCATTTGTCTGTGTAGGGGGGCATGTGTATTTTTTAATGACGGGCAATTTTGATGGCAGCTTTGGACAAAAATAATATTAACTTTGTACCCTCCAAAGGGGTAAAATTCCATGTTTCAAGCTAATAAATTACTTTGAGTAACATTATCATGATTTGCTTTTTTAATGATAAGGGTTCAGATACATACCTAAAGGTGGAGTAAATGGTCTCACTTTCAGTTTGTCTCTAAGTGTGTCTTCTGCTGATTATCTCGGGAAGTACTGTTGCTAGCTATGTGGCTGTGAAATTTTACACACTTATATAAGGACACTTGTGTATCCATGAATCGGTATCAAATTTGAAAATTGTCAGGAGCCTTAAGAATAGACGAGTGTGCATGACAAGAGCTATGAATGTCAAAGAAGCAAGTGAGGTGTGTAAGAATAAGCCTGAATGGCGCTCTGTTGTTCTTGCCTACCCGCAAGGGAACTGGCGTGAAGTTATGTGTGTATGTATGTATGTGCAAATTTGAAAATTGTTTTGCTCGAATGTTAAAGAACCCAAAGATATAAAGCTCAAATGCCAATTTATAACAATTAGATACATTTGCATTAAGATAGAGTGGAATAAAAATAAACATGTTCAGTGGGAGGAATTAATAAAATTAAAACATTTTGACCTACACCTTTTCAAGGAATGAATTTTTTCTCTATAATGGTAGATTACATCAAAGACTTGAACAAAACATTTATAAAAATTTTAAGCTTGGAGAAGAATATAAAACTTATTTTGCCTAAATGCTTTGAAATGTAAGAAAATATATTTTTTTTGACAGACACCAGAATGTACATGTAATGGATGGAAAACACCAGTTCCACAGCAGGCTTTGAAAGCCAATCAAAGAGCTGACAACCAACCATTAGCAAGTTTCAATGACCCATGTCGTAACTGCAACCATGTATTAGGTAAGTACCATAGCAGTATCAAATTTATGAAAACTCATTTATTTTATATGTACTAGATGATACTTTATGAATATTCATACATTCATCATTGCTCATATTCTGCCTCTTCTGTATAATGTACTATTTAATCCGAAAACTCCTTATCTCAAGGACCATTTTAAATATCTACACCTTAGTCATACTCATCACCTCAGATCATCGGAGAACATATGTCTGGAAACACCTGTAAATCACTCGCTATTTTACAATAAATGCTTCACAGTTCATGCAGTGTGTCTGTGGAATGCGCTACCTATGAAAATCAGGCGTGCGCAATCTCTTCACGCATTCAACGGACTTGTGAAGGATTATTACCTCAGGCTCGAAAGTCAATTATGGTATCTTTATCTCTACCATATTTACATAATACTATATATATAAATTTTATATATATACATTTTTATTCTAGTAATATTGCAAAACCTACATGTTACAAAATTTTTTCGAATCCATCCCTAAGGTAGTCTGGAAGAAATTGCTTTTAGTGATAAGACCGCCTATTGTCTTCCGTACTTAAACTTCTTGAATTGTATCTTAATGTTAAGCAATAAAGTATATTGCTATTTATTGGATCTCTATGAATAATCATAAAATAACAGTTGTACACACTGCCATCTTCAGAAGTGATACAACATGGCGACTTATCATGGGAAGACTATTAACACACTTAATTGTCTTCTCTAGCAATTGATTGTGCCAGCCCAGTGACTTGTAATCAAGACAATGATTCCAACATAGCTTTACCATGTGTGGCTAATTTTAATTGTTGAGCCATGGTTTATTAGACACACCACTTAAGTACTTACAATATCAGATTTAAAATGGGCCATTGAGCTAACAATGTGATCTTAGCAGTTGGTAGGTTAGTTTCTCTCTCCTTTGCTTAGATAATATATAATTATCATTTCAAGAAGTATTGTCATCTTGCTTGTTCAATCTCTTCACTCATAAATAATTCATATTTCAACTGTAAATTCACGATTCCACCTATGTAAACACATACAATTGAAAGCAAATCACTACTCCAGCTCCTATTTAAGAAAGCAGAAAGCTGATGGAACTCAGTTCAGCAGACAAGCAGAGGGCGCACCTAATGGAAAGCATTTATCATTGCCTATAGGCATTTACTATAAATTTACTGCTGCTCTTTAAAGGGAGCCTGGAACATGGCCACTAATGCTGGAACACAACTTAAGATTGTTATGGCAGCATACTTTAGACCAGGGGTGGTAGCTATCTCGACGGACAAATAACCTACCACATAACTGGCTGTATTCTGATACAGCCACAGTCGTGTGGCTGTGCTCATGTGTTAGATCCACAAGGACCTAATAAAACCGTTGTACATACATACATAACTTCACACCTGTTCCCTTGCGGGGTAGGCACGCACAACAGAACACCATTCAAGCTTATTCTTATACACCTCTCTTGCTTCTTTGACATTCATAGCTCTTGTCGTGCACGCTCGTCTGTTCTTAAGGCTCCTGACAACCGTTGTAAACAGTCAAAATCCAATTTGATCCCTTTTTATAGAAATATTTTTCCTATACATTGTATTTTCTGTTTCAGAGAAACATGTAACTCAGTTGCAAGGCCTCCCTGTGGCAGAGGTGAATCGCCTCTTAGGTGCTGTGGTGGATGTAGAAAACATATTCATGTGCATGCATAGGGAAGATGACCAAGATACCAAGCGGGTCTACTATTACTTATTCAAGGTTTGTTGTACTTTTGTATACTGTAAATAAATAAAAATAATGAAAATTTTAAACAATATATGAGTCCGAAATTGCCGTCAGTTGATGACATTTCCAAAATGCTGGTCGCATTTCATCCTTGTATGGCAAGCTAATTACACTGCCCTAAATACAGGCCATCTCTTTGGTCACGTGAGACCTCTGTTAAAAAAGTTGATAGGTAGTACATAATAGAGTCTATGAGCTTCTTGACCCTATGATATGATATATTGATTTGTGGCAGAACAATTCCCTTCCCCATGTTGCAAAACTAGTCAAGATATACTTGTACACATTGAAATGTGATGTGTTACACCATTCAGCGAACCTTCAGATGTGATGTAGATAACACTAGTTAGATCAAAGATGATTAATTCTTTTTGACATGGGTTTATATTCTAGTGGCTGTGATGGGCAATACTTTGTATGATAAATATATTAGCAATCTATAATTAAACCTCAAATCTCTGTTAAAAGAGCAAAAAGAAATATGTATACTTATAACATTAAAGGAATAAAACAGAAACTAAACCAATAATATCTAAATGTTTATAATTAATTGAAAATAATTTTTTGTTAGTGTTCCTGCATGGAGAAAAAGTTAATTTAAAGTATTGTACGTATTACATCACCTTTACTTATTTAAAACAGGAATTCCGAGGGCCTAAAGCGTTTGCCTTTAGAGATTCGCTTAGTGAAATTTTCCAGTGTCTAGATATACTGATAGTTGTAAGACATAGCATAAAATTCCAATTTATTTTAATCCTTTTCATGTCAGGCTGTTTGAAGATTATCATAACTAGTACTAATTAAGAATTTGTTATTTTTAATATAGATCTTTCATCACTACAACCATTTCAGATCCTCCGTAAATGCATACTGACCCGAAGCCACCCACGAATCGAGGGTCCCCTCGGGCAGCCTCCCTTTGAACGCCCCTCAATTGCCAAAGCGATTACCAATTTCGTCCTGTATAAGTTCAACACACTATCACAAAGGGAATGGCAGACTATGTATGATTTGGCCAAAATGTTTCTGCACTGTTTCAACCATTGGAACTTCGAGACACCTAGTGTGAGAAAATTGGTAAGTGACCACAATTGTTTTTAATTTGTGGGCCAGAAGAGTAAAACAGCACAACATAATGTGTAAATAAATAAAAAATAATTTTAAACATTTTGTTGAGTTTAATATTAAGCCAATATTAGACGATTCATTTCAAACAAAGTGCTGCTTTTAAACATAAACTTTAGTCATTCAATGTCATTGAATACTTTTATGACCTTTTAAATTTATGCCTTTCAACCAAATTGATTCAATGTCGTTTTGGTATCACAGCTAGTATAGTAAGTGGTACGAACAAAAGTATTACAGCTAACAAATTATTGGCTGGTTCCCACTATATCTTACTAATCATTCATTCCATTTCAAGTACTGTCAAAATTTAACAGATGGTAAGGCTGTAAATTATTATCTAATATACAATTGTATTACCTAATTAGACCTAAGACTTTTAAGCCAAGTGTTATTTAAATCGTTGCTTCTTAAAAGCCAACCTCGGCTAAACATTAAGTCTATGATTTACTTCATGTTATTAATTTCATTTGAATAGCCCATATTCAAGCTTTTATTAGAATAAACTGTTGTAAGTAATCACAGAAAATTATATGAATCTTATTTTAATTTCAGCAAGTTTCAAATCCTGAAGACATTTCCGCATATCAAATTAATTATACCAGGTAGGTGCCAATTAATATTTCAATAATGACAGATAAATTTCGATTGCATTGGAAGTATGTGCTTTGAAATCTAGGGTCTGATTTCTTAATCTTGTATGACGAATATCCCTGCAAAGTTAAAATTAAATATGTACAGTTAAATTAGCTTCGAGACGTTTTTGCGTTTGTAGTAGTGTACTGTCAGCACATAAATAAATAAACTATTAATATTATAAATGCGAAAGTAACTCTGTCTGTCCCGTTGTCATGGAAAACTACTGGACCGATTTGGCTGAAATTTGGTATATATCTAATTTTAATACCGGAGGTGGACAGGGATACTTTTCATCCCGGATAATGGGATAAGTTTGGGGATAGATTTATGTAAAGATTATCCCAGAAAGTAGGATAGGTTTTTATTTTGTGATTGGCCATTTTCCTCATTTTAATAAATTTGGTCATTTTGGTTGATGTGATGAATTTGGCCTATTTGGTTGGTGTGGTCGATTTGGTTGATTTGGCCGATTTGGTCGATGTGGTCGATTTGGCCGATTTGGTCGATGTGGTCCATGTGGTTGGTGTGGGCGATTTGAATTGATTTGGTCGATTTGGCCATTTTGGTGTCCATATGTAGTTTTAATACCGAAAATTAGCTTAGATATTTTTCATCCGGGAGATGGGATAGTTTTGCGATGTAAAATGAAGTAAATCTTCCGGGGCAAATAGCAGTAACATAAAAATGTAATACACTTTAAACTGTGTTGTAATCTCTTTAAACAAGAGACAAGCACTAGAGGTGGACCCCCAGTGTAGTTGCGGGATAAACTCTAGTACTTTTTATATATTTTTATTAACAGGTACTTAAAAGGAAACTAATATTAAACAATTTTAATATAAAATTTCAAGGACATTTAAATGTCAAGTTTAGAAGTTATCCGTGCTATCTGTGCAGGAACGGAGAAAGAATACAAGTTCCTGCGGCCGGGCGGCCTGTCGTAAGAGGCGACAAAACAACCCACAGCCAGGTGGTAGGGCATTTTCCCGACTGGATGGCTACCACCCCTGGTCTAGAGTATGCCGCCATAACAACCTTGTGTTGTGTTCCGGCATTAGTGACCAGGTTCCAGTCTCCCTTAAGAGAGCAGCAGCGCATTTGTAGCACCTTTGGTGTTGCAAATGTCCATAGGCGATGGTAACCGCTTTGCATCAAGTGGGCCGTCTGTCTGTCTGCTGAACTCCTGCAATAAAAATAAAAAAAAGAAGTCCTGTAAATATACAAATACTACTACAAACGCAAAAACGTCTCGAAGCTAATATACCTGTACTACTATTATTGTGTGTTGTAGATGGCTGGTGTTCTGTCATGTACCAGCGTTCTGTGATTCGTTGCCTCACTACGAAACGTCTTTGGTGTTTGGAAGGACACTTCTTCGTGCTGTCTTCAAGTCTGTGTGCAAACAGCTGATGGACAAATGTCATTTAGAGCGAGATCGGATGCCCCCGGAGAAAAGAGTGAGTTCGTATGATTCCTCTCAATAGTATTAACAGTTGTGAGTTAATTAATAATAGTGTTAATAGTTGTGAGTTAATAATAGTGGTAAGAGTTGTGAGTTAATTATTAATAGTGTTAATAGTTGTGAGTTAATTAATAATAGTGTTAATAGTTGTGAGTTAAAAAATATCATAGTTTATATTCATCATGACCTAAATAGTAAGTGTATGAAATAGGCTAAAAAATCAATTCACGTGTGGTTGAATTGCCTCAATTATAATGATGCACATAATGTGTTAATTTTTTTCTCTATGTTGTTGTCTGTATGTTATGATGGTGATCTTAGGTATAGTCAAGGTGGCGAAGTCCGACTGTGGGGGAAATAATAAACAAATCTGTTAGTGAAGATAACACTCTAGCAGCGAGAGTTTGAGGTTAAATAATACTTCAGCTGGCAGAGAGTAGTATACACTGTCGAGGGCTGATGAGAACTGAAGTGAACTGATTTATTTTGGAAACGGTAACCTTAAGTACAAATATTAACAAGTCATAGTGCTAATACAATGTATAGCACAATGTGTGAGCGGGACGGATGATGTGCGAGCGAGATAGAGCAACTATTAATATGTGCGCTACCGTGTTGCGCTAGTCAGCCGCATCTGTACACCGTCGCGCTCGCGCGTACATTTGCACTGAGAGGCTATACATTTCGCGTCGTTTAAAACTGTTCCCGGTCGAGACTCCGTTCGCGTCGAGCTCCCGGGGGCACGCTTATTCGCCCGCGAGTGTGTTGTGCGTTGACCACCAGCCCTTCTTGGAGAAGGGTACCGGTGGCAACTGTGCTGTGTTCGAGATAGTGACTCATGCAGTGTTTGTGCTGATAGACTTTTTAAACTGTTCCCTATGGCGGATAAACCGCCGGGGAAGTCTGCGGTCAGCAGCCGCGACCCCAGACTGGTCTACAGACCAATTGAAACTGGAACCACCACTCCCCCCACCGCAGGCGGGACCCCGCTCGTACCCGCTGGAGTTTTATCTCCAGAGAGGGGCGAAAGAGGCCCACGCCAGGTCGGGGGAAAAAGCCGAAGGTCTTCCTCAGAAGAGGAGGAAGAAAAGCCCAGGAAACGGCTCGATACGGCGGACACGCCGTCGCCGTCTGACCCAGAAGAGGGCGGCGGAGAGGAGATGGCCTCCACTTCCGCCACCTCGGGAACAGAGGAAACTGGCAGCGAGAGCTCAACGTCGTCGGCGGACACGACACCGTCGCGCTCCACGTCGTACGTGGAGCTGGAGAGCCTCGCCAACGCCGGGAAAGCCGTCGCCACCAAACCAGGAAGTAAGGACACTTCAACCGCCGCTGGGAGCGCAGGAGCAGAGGCAGGTAGGATTAGTCCTAATATTATGTCTTTCGCCGAAGCAGCGGCGTCGCCGCGCGTGAGTCCGACTCCGCGGCCACGCACGAGTCCGCGGCCTAGCACGAGCCGGACTCAAACAGGGCCGACGGCGACCTCCACGCCGGAACAGGCCGGCGCTGCGCCGCCGACAAGCGTGGGCCCCACAAAGCCCAAAGGGTATCCACCGATAACGGTGGATGTTATGCCCAACTGGACTAAACACTTTAACATTTTATATACTAAACTAGGACATGCTCCCAGCGCGCGCCCATTTGGGAAAGGGGTGCGCTTTATGCCGGCCAGCCCTGAGGAATTCAGGGTGGTGCAAAAATACCTCGTTGAGGCCACACAGGCAGACCCACAAATTCAGTGGTTCTGCTACAGTGTGGACTCCGAGAAGCCCACCAAAGTGGCCATCAAGGGCCTACCTCCGGATACAGATCCGGAGGAAATCAAAATGGCCCTAGAGGAGTGGGGCCATGAGGTGCTGTATATTAAACACATCCCAGGCGTGGGAGGCAGACCTGGCTGCCTCTTCCACGCCACCCTGAAACACCAGAGCCAAGAGGCACTCTCCCGGCTATATTCCCACACGGAATTATTATATATGCCGGGAGTAGTTATAGAGGGATGGCGGGGGGTCAGCGGGGTGGCACAGTGCCATCGCTGCCAACGCTTCGGCCACTCCTCCAATAACTGCCATAGAGCGCCGAAATGCGTGAGGTGCGCGGAGGAGCACCTCTCGTCAGTATGCCCCCGCCCGCGGCAAGACAAGCCGACATGTGCCAACTGCGGGCGGGCTCACGCGGCATGCTACAAACGATGCCCGCTATATCTCAAAGAGGTGAGAAAGAGGAGGGCCTCAGTCCCCCCACCCCCGCCGAGAGGCCGAAAAGTGGCCGAAAAGCGCCCGCCGAGGCCCACGAGGGCCGAACGCAGACGGGCGCAGGCCCCACTCCCACCGGAGACAGCGCACCCCCAGCTCGCCCCGACTCCGGCAGACATACCGCAAGGAAGGGGGGGAGGGGCAACATTGGCAGTGCAGGCCAATGACCCCACCGACCGACACGCCCCCCTGCCGCAACGCAAGAAGCGACACAGGGCGGGGCGCAAGCATCGCCGACGCGCGCCAATCGCCGCACAGGAGGCGGGGCCGCGATCGAGCCACGCCCAAACGCCCGCCCCACGCGCAAACTGCGCACATTGCGGGCAAAATATGCCAACAAAAGCACCGGTGTTTGTACACCGACAACCCGCCCAGGTCGCGCCGGAGTCGGATGGTAAACAAACCGGAAGGAACACCAGGAGACCACAGAGGTCGGAGTTGGCTGCCAGGCCGGTTGCACCAGCGCAACCGAAGCAGCAGCCGTGGGAATATCAACCATTGCCGCAAAGGCAGCCGCGCAGCAGGACGAGGCGTACCGCCACTCCCGCTGCACCAACCACTACAACAGCAGGAGGGATCGACGCCAGGGACCCGCTGCAGATCATTCTCCAGCGTCTGGACCGCATGGAGAAGTTCTGCGGGGCCCTGACGGAACTGATCTCCACAATCGCCGCCGGGGGAGATCTCAAGGTGGCGGCGATTCGCATCCTGCCCCGAGTGACAGCTAATCCATAATGGATAGTGCAAACTCGGGGCAATTGCGACTGCTGTATTGGAACCCCGGAGGAGTGGCGGGTAATGAGGCCCAGCTGCGCACTCTCGCCCAGTTGCAGGATATCCATATTATACTCCTGGGCGAGACAAAACTCCGGCCTACTGTTACATTTAAGATGCCAAACTACATCGTGTACAGGCGTGATGAAGTTTCGCCCCAGGGCCGAGCGTATAGGGGCACGGCGGTCCTAGTGAGGCGAGACATCGTACACGATGAGTTGCCGCATCCCGACTTCCAGGAGCTCCGCGCCATCGGGGTACTCATAAAGGCCGCGGCTAGGGAGGCGAAGATCTTCGCCGGCTACAGACCGCCAGGCCCCCGATGGCACCGCACTGATCTAGAGAATATATTTTGTGGAACGACCCCCACAGTGTTGATGGCGGATTTGAACGCGAAACATCACGCGTGGGGGTCAAGGGTCATTAACCCGACGGGCGGGAGGCTGATGCAGGACGCCGAACACATCGGCCTCACGGTGCTCGGACCGGGTGCACCTACCCATATCCCAAACAACACTCGCTACAGTGCGGATGTGTTGGACATCGTAGTACACCAAAATATAAGCTGCCCAATCCACGCGGAGGTGCTGTACGACCTAGATACGCAGCACCTCCCAATACTTGTCACGCTTGCATTGGCGGCGGTGGCAGTGCCGCCGAGAGAGCAGCGTGCAAGAATAGATTGGGCAGCATACGCGAAAAGTATGGAGCAGACCATCCCCCTAGGAGGCCTCTCCGCTCCAGAGGAGGTCGAGCGAGCCACTAGGCTCATCATGGAGCGGATGGAGGCCGCTAGAGAGGCCGCAACTACGATGTTCACACCGCGGAGCAGACGTCCAGAGCTCCCAGCCCGGCTCAGCCAGGACATCAGCCACAAGCGCGCACTCCGGCGCTTGTGGGCCAGAACCAGATGTCCGGTGCTCAAGGCTAGGCTGAACGCCTTAACAGCCCAGGTCTCGGAGGCCGTGAAGACATGGCGAGGCGAGATCTGGGAGAGTGTCATCGACCGGGTGTCCGAACACGCCACGGACTTGCACTCGCTAAACCGAGCTCTACAAAGGACGCCAATACCCACGTACCCACTGCTGGATGCCCAGGGTCAGAGGCGGTTTGCGCCAATGGATCGTGCTGAGATTCTCGCCGACCATTTGGAGACGCAATTCCAGCCACACCCAGTCCCAGCAGGGGTATCGGAAGAAATAAGGGAACACCACCAGCGCGTCGAGAGGGAGGCTACCGAGTTCCTGTCGCGCCCACACGAGCCGCTCGGCGGGGAGGCGTTCATCTCCCCGGCCGAAGTCCGAAAGGCGGCGCTACGTCTCCCCAGGCGGAAAGCGCCGGGTTGCGACGGGACACCCACGGAAGCCCTGAGATTCCTGCCTAGAAGAGGCTTCGCGGCGCTCGCGCGCCTTTTCAACGGAATTCTCAGGACCAGCCACTTCCCCGACGCCTGGAAGACAGGCAAGGTCGTTATGCTCCCGAAACCGGGCAAGGATCGGCGCCTGCCCGCGAGTTACCGGCCGGTAACACTACAGCCACACCTGGCCAAACTGTTTGAGCGTTTGCTGCTGCGGCGCCTGGTTCCACATATTGAGCCACGCGCGGAGCAATTCGGATTCCGCAGCAGCCACTCGACCACGCTCCAGTTGGTGCGCGTGCTACACCACCTTGCCACAGCCCTGAACGGAGGCCGAGACTCCGTCGCCGTGTTCCTCGACGTCGAGAAGGCCTTCGACAGGGTGTGGCATAAAGGACTTATATATAAATTAATACAAACAACTACACCGCACGCTATAGTGAAGCTAATAGCGTCATTTTTACACGGCCGGGACTTTTATGTTTCGGTAGAGCAAACGATCACATCGCAAAAGCGTACAATTTCTGCCGGTGTTCCCCAAGGCAGCTGTCTGTCGCCAGCATTATATGGTCTGTACACAGACGACATCCCGACCCTAGAGGGCTCGTTACGACCCGGGGAATCGGATATAATGCTGGCGTTGTACGCAGACGACAGCGCCTATATCGCGACCTCTATGAATGCCGATCACGCAGCTCGCCGAATGCAGCGCATGCTCGACAAGATACCGGCGTGGTTGGACAGGTGGCGCATGGCGGTCAACGTGGGGAAGACTGCCGCGCTACCAGTCACACGCCGACGGATCATGCCGAAGCAGCTCCAGCTTCGAGGCCAGGAGATCGAGTGGCAGACCTCGGTCCAATACCTCGGGGCACACATCGACAGGTCGTTGAGCATGCGGCTCCAAGTGGAGAAGGCCGTGAACAACACACGAGCCGCCAGAGCCCTGCTCCGACCTGTCCTCTCGTCCAGCCTGCCTCTGAGGACGAAGATCGGGGTCTACAAGACCTATCTCCGCTCGAGGCTCACATATGCAGCTCCGGCATGGTATGCGCTGTGCTCGGCCTCCAATAAGAAGCTGCTACAGAAGCAGCAAAACATCACCTTGCGGATGTGCACGGACGCGGGTCGATACGTCAGGAATGACGTCATCGCTCGCGACACGGGCGTCCCGTCGGTGGAGGACTTCGTGGTGATGTCGGCGCGTCGTATGTTCGACCGCGCCGACAACTGCCGCCATACCCACCTGAACGGGATCGCCCCGCTGCATGCGCGACCCCCAGAAGGCGGAAAGAAAACCTGGCTATCGACCCCACGTGACCTCATTCGCCGGGATTAGGGTGATGTAAGAGGTCGCGATCTATGCCCCTAACGCCACAGATAGGCCACCAGACGCCAATGATGGCCAACCGAAGCCCGGGAAGGCCATCGGAAGCCAAGACTGGCCAACCTACGCCGCTGACGTAGCCCACGTAAAGCCGCGGATTGGCCCACGCGAGCCGCCGACACCACGGCGGCTCTCCTACATAGTTACCGGAGGGTAGTCGCCCTCCGAGCTGCAGCCGGGGTAAAGAGCCCCCAGCTCGAAGCCCCCTCACCAACACGGCGATGCAACAATCGTCGGGTTGAAGAAAAAGTCTGTCTTGCGCTAGTCAGTAATTCGTTGTCCGCTGCGATGACTAGACGTATGCAGCTCCCATAACTCCATTGAATTCTGTCTTCGAATTGTTAGCGGTAAATTCCGTTTAAAAAAGTAAAAAAACGAGAGGTGTAAGAACTTACCCCATTGTCGGACTTCGCCACCTTGACTATATATTAATTTAATATATTTATATTATGTAATATTGGTAATTAAAATAGCGATTACGTTTAATTTGGGGCTTCATTCAATACTTACTGTAAAAGTTCTTTTGCAAATAAAATTTAATTTTCTAGAGAATGGAGGTATTTCGGTGAATTGTGATTGAATAGCAAGTGAAGTTGAATGAATAAATTATCATGAAATTTTCTGTACCAATTTTTTACATGATGGGGATGAATACAGAAGATATCATATTTAATTATAGATCTATAATAGAAACAGATATATTAGTAATTAGTAGTTATTACATACATACATACATAACTTCACGCCAGTTCCCTTGCGGGATAGGCACGAACAACAGCGCCATTTAGGCTTATTCTTACACACCTCACTTGCTTCTTTGACATTCATAACTCTTGTCATGCACGCTCGTCTGTTCTTAAGGCTAGTAGTAGTAGTAGTATTAGTAGTTATTATTTGGTTATATTTAATTTCAGGTCCTAGTACTTACCCATTTCCCCCGTTTTCTGGCATTATTGGAGGAAGAGATATTCAGCGCCGACTCCCCAATATGGGACCCGGAGTTCAAGCAGAACCCACCGAACCATCTTCAGAATATTCTAGATAATAAAACACGTGAGTAATACAGATCTTAATAAATTAATAGCAACCTTCTAACTTCCTAATAATAATTTCTCTATAACATTTGTGTAACTATAATCCTAAATATAGTTTATAAAATAAAATATCCATTATATTTTATTTATCAAATTTTTTTATAGGTTCTAATGATTGTTTAAAAAGAGCCTTAAAAATTCCATCCACTTCACTGTGTATCTTTTGTATCACAGCTTATGCTGTTTTTAAAGTGGGGCCAGACAACGTGTTTTACATAATACCACCCCATAAATGTACTATTTGTATCGAATTTTCCATTTCAGCGGAAAGGGTGGATATCCGTCGCGCTTGTTTTATAACCCTTAAAGGGGGCCAAATTTAATATTATTTTTGTCCATAATCGGCCAGCTGCCATCAAAATTGCGGCCCAAAACCAAGAGAATTATATCGTCTCTTTTAATACAAATTCTATGTAGTTAAAGGGAGAAAGCTTGACTCAACGTTCATTTCAATTATGTGTATTTAACCACAAATTTGTAGTGCTTCCCAATTAGCATGTGTAACAGTTCAACCACAAATTTGTGGTGGTTCCATCTTAGAGGGCTAAGCAGAATATCAGGTTCCACAAATAGTTTTCAAGATTTTGATTACAGACGAACGACCCGTCGTTAAAATGAGATGTAGTATAGTACAAGTGAAACTTAGATGTATTCTTGAAGTTCGTATATGTCATAGCGTAGAACACAACGTTTAGGAGTGATCACAACACTCAAAATTCTCCTTCAGCAGTTCCACATAACTACCACATTTTCGCTTACGTAACGCTGACAACGACCCATCTAAGGAAGGTCGAAGTGTACGTTGATCACAGAACATTAAAATCGAGATGTTGACAAAGGCGCCTTTTCAAGTAAACTATACATGAATCAATGACATTTAACGCTCCATAGTCAATTCCCTTTAAGCTTATGATTGTAACTCTCGCAAGTAATGTGGAACGGGAAAAATCGCGGTCATCAGATTGATTGTGAATGCTTAGTGGAACACGCCCATAAAGGGCTGAGAGGCTGTTGCAAAGTATTTGGCGGGAAGTGAAAGGACGCGTTGTGCTGTGCAGTTTTATTTTGTAAAAATATGTAAAATTACTCTAAAATGAATAGTAGTTGTAGGATATTGATAGTTTTTGAATAGTAACTAGGTATGTGTTTTTGTGAGAAATGTGACCTGTATAGTCAAATGTGGCCTTTCGAGTCGTCACAAGAACTCCCTTGAATGGCGTCACTTGATAACCTACAGTTCAGCTAAGCTATATACATATATAGGCTTAAGAAAATGAAGAAACTATATTGTAATTTAAGATCTGGCTTGAAGGCCTAGCTGCCAAGCCATAAACCTAAGTCAAATTAATTAATTAAGAGGCTATTGCACTCTCGTTTAGCCGCTTTCGGTACATTCATGCCATCTCTTTCACACTACACACTTAGCAGTGTGCTTAGTGTGAGTTTTTTTACAACTTGATCACGTTAAAGTTAACGCAATTTTGTATGACACGATTATGTGTCCCTTCACGTTCACGAAACGGCGGAAAGTCATTTCCATACAAAATAGCGTTAACTTGAATGTGATCGAGTAGTAAGAAAACTCGCACTAAGCACACAGGTAAACGTTAACATGTGAGTGAATTTGCTCAAACTCAAGAAACTTAATTTCTTTAGCAGTTTATTTCAATCTTACTTTTACTGTACTATAGACGCTAAATTGTGTTTTATATAAGGGTGAAATATATTTTGCAGCCATTCGTCGCGGTGAATTCGAAAGAGTGACAGCAAGTGGAGATAGCAAAGATGGTTTCACAACAGTTAGCCTTTCATCAGGTATGTCGCTTTGATTTATATATTGAAGGCATTCAAAGTCTAGTAACTGAGGATTGAATAAAAATGTTTTCTGTCTACATAGTCAAGTAAATCTGACATTTTCTCTTAAGCCAATAGGTACAGAGATAGTTGCTTGCATATTTTCGTTATTTCCCTCTAACTTTTGAACTATAAAATGCAAAAATTGAAAAATAGTTATTGCTCATTCAGAGATTAGAAAATATTTTGATTGAGATTCAAGTTTGATAATGATTTGAAACGTTCACCCGACGCAAGGACTCTCAGGTATTAAAGATGCATGAAGACACATCTAAAACATATGTTTTTTGTATTGTGGGTTATTTATATTTATTATAATTATTTTTGCTATTATCCACGTGTCATACACCCAGGCACAATAAACCCGATAAAGCAGGAGGGTGTAAAACGCGGCGCGGAATCGCGGTCTGGGTGTCAGCCGATGAGCGCTGCGAAACGGAGGCGCATCGGGTCCGATACCGGCGACGACGTGTGCGAACGAACCGTTGCTGACATCGTTGCTACCATAACAGACCCTAATTATATGTGTGGACCTGATGTAAGACTTTATTTTCTTATTTTTCTACTCTTACAGTATAATAAAATCGGTGTAAACCTGTTAGCCTTGAACTAATCGTGTTTCGTCGTATTAGTAGGAGCCCGATTGGCTCACTTCCCTCCCCCTATCCCATGTTCCCTATCCCGTCTTCTCTATCCCATGTTCCCTATCCCATGTTCTCAATCCCAGGTTCCCTATGCCATCTTCCAATTCTGGATTCAACAAACAAACTAGAAATCTAAAAAAAATATTGCATCCTATTCTCCGTCGTTTATGTGGTCTATTCCAGATGTTTTTTTAAATAGCTGCAATGTATAGACACGGCATGTTTAGATTTTATCTAATATATAAAATTCTCGTGTCGCGGTGTTAGTTACCAAACTCCTCCGAAACGGCTGAACTGATTTGTATGAAATTTTGTGTGCATATCGAGTAGGTCTGATAATCGGTCAACATCTATTTTCATACCCCTAAATTATAAGGGTGACCCACCCCTAAATATTTTTTGGTCAATATTGTTTTATTTTGATTTTTTTATGATTTGTCATTGAAAAATACATACAACCCAAAATTTTCACCGTTCTACCACTTACCACTATATTTTAATAGCGATATTAGTATTTTAATAATTTTCTACTGAGTTGATTTAGATTCAAATTTGAACCAGGTAGATGGCGCTGCAATCGGGTACCAGAATTTAGGTGTTTTTTGTTGTTTTATGTGTTCAAGTTTGTCCCGGAATAGTTTAAATTACCGATTGAACCCAGTAGGTGGCGCCGCGATACTCCTAAACGGTGGGCCTGACTGATAAAAAAATTTGTTCAAGTGCATTTGAGACTAGTTTTGATTAACACTTGGTCCCGGTAGATGGCGCTGGAATCGGGTGCTTGATTTTTGTTTTTTAAAGGCAGGACAACGTCTGCGGGGTACTGCTAGTAATATTATAGATTTATTAAGTAAAAAAAATAGATAACGGAAAACAGCGCCATATAGCATTCATGTAACATTTCAAAGATATGACAAATAAATATTGTAGTTTACGTAATTTTAATATAGGTGGCACTAATGAAGTAATTTATCTCTAGAGGTCAAGGTCTCTACAGATTCGACTAGTATGGAAAATATCTTTGATGTCTATAATACTGTGACTCCCAGGCACTATTCCAAATGCAAGCGCCACGCGATGAAGCGGCTAAATTGGAAGAGCAACGTAAACTGATTGAGTTCCACGTGATCGGTAACTCTCTAACTGGGGCGGTTAATAAGCAGACAATGCTCTGGTTGATAGGTAAGTGAATGTGTAATTTTGATTTTAAAATTTTACGGCTCGGGAGCTAAAACCTTTAAGCTATGTTTTTTGAATTCAATTGTGTTTGTTCTTATAAGCAAACTTCAGCCAAATTGTAAGTCTTCGACTGACGTGAATGGACTGGGAACTTGTGTCGACTTCAAGTTCCCTAAACAGTTGAGATTTCCCATACAAATATTCAATTTTTGATTATGGCAATATTCTAGAAAATGACATTGGAAACGAAATAATTATCACGAAATTTCCCGAATAACTTTCTTTAAAAAATACATTTTATCCATAGAAACGGTGAGAAACAGTTTCTGCGAAATACTGAGGGCCTAAAGCGGTCAACTTTGGAGAATTGTCTAGTGAAATTGAGACGTATTTAGCTACACTGGTAGTTGTAAGACGTAGCATAAACTTACATTCTATGTTGATACTTAATGTTCATCATATGAATCTGCGAAAATGACCTATTTAGGCCTTCAGATATGAAGTCTATGTAAAGGAAATCGCTTAGAGAGCTCTAATATGCTTATAAACTATAAAGAAAATTAATAAATATATTACTTATGGCGTATTGATTTATTTCTTAGCTAATTATAAAATGAAAAACAGGTCTCCACAACGTCTTCTCGCATCAGCTTCCTGAAATGACCAAGGAATACATATCGCAGTTAGTTTTTGACCCGTAAGTACACATTTTTCTTAGTTTCAAAATGTTACAATTTTATTTCATTTGAAATTTGGCAACTATTTTGTAATCATAAAAAAAACTAAAAAGTTAATATCCATATAATAGATTTTTTTTACACGAGATGTGAAAGTGACCTATTTAGGCATGAGATGATTTGGTGCTAGAGCGATAGTGGTTTGAGTGCCTAAATAGGCCTTTAACCGAGGTTAACATTCTGCTTTTCATTTCAAATATAGGTAAAGTAAATACTTGATTTTAATCAGGTTAAACAAAGAACTACTTCTCTAATGAAATCAGGCGTTAAATCCATATCTAAATCTGATGACCTCATTTAATATGTCACATATGAAACGTCAAGTAAATTTCTTTTTCTGTGGCATTCTACCAGCCACTATTTTTTTGTCACTTGACCAAACATGATGGTTAATATTTAGCTCAAATTTATGTCAATGAAATAATAATTTAATGAAAAGTAATTTATAAGTAAGTATAAAATTATGTTACAAAATTGTTGTTATTTAAAAATTTTGATTTAAAAAAAGCCTTAAAAAAGTTGGGACATAAGTCGCTTGTATTGTCTATGGTTCGCATAGTTTAAATTTTTTTGACAGCAGCGAAAAAAGTACTGTTTTGATTCCTGTGATCAGGCAACTCCAAGCATACTTTCTGAATATGAGAAAAAAATAATAATTTCATTACAGAAAACATAAAACATTGGCATTAATCAAGGAAGGAAGACCTATCGGAGGCATCTGTTTTAGGACATTTCTTTCTCAGGTAACATTCTTACCTATCACATAAACTAAGTTATTCTATACGTTTTTTCTAATAGCTGAGTCTAAATTGACAATTGCAATGTTTCACAAAAGTTTAACAATTTCAATTGTCACTTTGGTATCGGTGCCCCAAAACCAAGATATAGTTGAACCGATTCATTGGCTTAGTCATTATCTTTAATTAAAATCTTTCTTTTACTTAAACTAAATAAAAAATAGTTTAAATTGAAATGAAGAATAAAATTATAGAAGTTTTTGCCTTAAGGATAGAACAGTAATTAAGTTCAATATTTCAGGGTTTCAGCGAAATAGTATTTTGTGCCGTGACATCGAATGAGCAAGTGAAGGGTTACGGCACACATTTGATGAACCACCTCAAGGACTATCACATTAGGAACAATATACTGCATTTCCTCACGTTCGCTGACGAATATGCTATTGGTAAGGACCTATATTGATTGCATTAATATATCGTGCAAGAAGAATATTAGGAACCGAAAACACCCTGTTATGGTAGAGCCAGACTAGATTCATTATCTTGATTCTTAGAACCGGCACGATGGGTGTGATATCACGTTTTCAAAGAATATCACCGTGAAACGACTAGCCCTGAGCTAGTCGTTTTGTACGATAAGTGAGTTCCGCTGGCCCATTTCCCCCACTCCTAGCGTTTGTCATTCTTAGTATTATATCATTGAAGAAGTATATTTAGAATGAAAATCTTGACTTTAATGTATTGCCTTGTTAAGATTGTTCCACCGTGGTTGTTGGTGGCATTGGTAACGATTTTTTTCTAGATAATAAGCCTTCGGGAAAACCCCTTTTCGAAAACACCTGGACCCACTCACACCAACACATCATATAGGCACTCCAATACATGCATGCACTCACCCAACCATACGCATTCAAACATGAACTTGCGCACTCAAACACCAACACACACGCAATCAAACATTAACCTATGTATACAACACGCGCAACACTTAAATGCGTTTGTAATGAAGTTAGTTCCGTGAGATTGCGCAGGTCCAGTGATTACGTTTATTACACTTTAGTTTTATGCAAAAGACATGGCATTCGAGTACGCATAGCGGCTAAATGAGATCACAACATTCTCCTCTCAGTTCTATCTGTGAACCTTATAATTGTGCGTTGCGCAACGACGTGTACGAACTTCAAGTACGCATTTTAGTCTTGCTCTTACTATGCACGGACGTTTTCGTGTGCGAGTATGTGTAAGTTAGGTAATGAGTCTGTGAATGTGACTCAGTGGGTGTATGTGTGAGTAAATATCTCTTAAGAAATGTGTTAAACGTGTAATAAAATTATTTAGGGTATTTCAAGAAGCAAGGCTTCAGCAAAGATATAAAACTCCCTCGCGCAATGTACCAGGGCTACATAAAGGACTACGAGGGCGCCACCCTCATGCACTGCGAACTCAACCCGAGGATCGTTTACACGCAGTTCACCTCTGTGGTTAGAAGGCAGAAGGAGGTAAACACCAAGTGTCCATAAGATTTGTTATTATTGTCCCATTTGATTGGTTGCACATACGAAATTATCTTATATTTCTATATAGAGCACTTTTATATACATATAGTACTGTGTAAGAGATTGTTTCTTTGGAACACATTCAAAATTTACTCAAGCAAAGTCGAATGACATGATAAAGTTGATGACTGTGATATACTTATTGTCCCGAAGAGATAATTTACATAAGATATGAATTCGAAGTATATACAGAATAACTACATTTTACAGATTGTGAAAAAGTTAATAGATATGCGGCAAAAAGAAGTAAGAAAAATTCATCCTGGATTGACATGCTTCAAAGAAGGGGTAAGTTATACCGAATGTCATGTTAGTTAGATATGGAAAAGTCGTAGCTTAGTGCAGTGTTCCGCAAACTTTTTGGTACATCTAGGAAAACGAAAAATTTTGGAGGTACACCACAAATAAAATATTTTTTTTAGTAATATTAATCAACATTTATTTGTTAATTATGGACACAATATTTATTATTAATCAATAAACCTAAAGTTTAAATTGCAGCATAACCTTATGTTACCGAGGCACACCAATTAATGACCGCGGTACACCAGTATGCCGCGGTACATACTTTGCGAAATACTGGCTTAGTGTCTCATTCCAAGTTTAGACACTTTCTGTTTTAATAAGCACTTTGTTACGATTGATTTATATATACCTATACATATTATGCATACTAATGTTAGTATTGAAATGACAATGTGTGTTTATGGGTATTTAATTGTGGGCGCAGGCGTGTTTTTGACCATATACGTATAATATGTTTGCTTGTCAGACCTTTGTTTTCTATTGTAATTACATAAGCTAGTGGTGGCCCGTGGTCGAAATTCGACCATAATAATTTGTTGTCAAAGACTATACTTCTATAATCACAGATTTTGCCAAGGCTATACACTGTTAATTTGACTTGAACAATAAACAAAAGAGTATATATGAGTGTGGATGTCAATACATGGTAGTGTGTGTAATGTTTTTTTTTATTGATTTAATGTATTTTGTATGCATAAATTTAAAAAATATTAGCGTTGGTTGCTTCTTATCTATATAAAATATAGGTGTGCGAAATTTCATACTCCTCCGTCCGCGCAATTTTCGTAAAAAGGGGTACAAAGTTTTTGCTTCAAGTAATAATATATAGATTTATATTTACATAGATAACGCTTTATTGCTCACCAGTAAAATAATTACAAACATAAATTGTTACATAACTAATTTCAAGCCGATAGTTTGTGACAGTTTGGTATCACACCAATCGAGGGCCCTAAGATCTGTTATAAAGATTCGATCATGGCTCTAGCAGGTGAAAATTTGATTTTATGGCGAATCTTAGTGAACTAAAAAGTTATTTGCGTTACAATTATACCGTGTCCAAGGATTTATCTTACTTTTGACTTTCTGTTATACTGGATTACAATATACTCTTTTTAAAAAGATCTACTTATTATAGATGAAGGAATAAAGTTATTTAATTAAAAATGTAGGATATTAAGAATATGTCTAATTCTAGAGGTGGTGCGATCCTAACTTCCCCGAGCTGTGGGATGCAGTCGGATGATTAGCTTACGGTTTAGGGATGTAACAGTTCGCACGCCCAAGGAGGTTGTATTTTGTTGATAGTAAATTTCACGTTTCACAATTATGATACTTCATTGTTCCAAGCGATGTAGTAGTGTCGTCCGACGAGTCGTGTAACACGTGTGGACTCAGTATCGTTATCATATCTTAATTTAATACATACATACATACATAACTTCACGCCAGTTCCCTTGCGGGGTAGGCACAAACAACAGAGCGCCATTTAGGCCCATTCTTACACACTTCACTTGCTTCTTTGACATTCATAACTCTTGTCATGCACGCTCGTCTGTTCTTAAAGCTCCTGACAATTAATTTAATCGTAATTCATTTTTTGAAATGTTTTAATTAAAAGCAAAACAAGACAGCGTTTTGGTTGTAAAAAGTCATACTCTTGCTTTTATTACACTTTTAAGTATAAACATGGGTTGTACGTCTTTTTTATTACACAACACAATATTTTTAGCAAATGATACAGGTGCACCAAATTGATTGATATTTCTTGATAAAGAAACTCGATTTTTACACAAAATCGATTTGGTAATGCTTTAAGGCAGTTTAGGGGCATCATGAATTGTGCAATGATCGACCTGTCTGTCATAAGTAAAATAAACTGTAGGACAGAGTATAATATTAATTCCAGAGAAAAAATATGCTTGTCATGTATTATTTGCAGTCCAATAATAATAATAGAGGTCAATGGCCACAGTACAGTGGGCCCAATTCTGCTATTACTATCTCATCAAAATCGTCTCAATCGTATGTTTGCCTGATTTCGGTGTTCTGTTAATTCCAATGGCGTGCCTGTAGCATGCCACTCTATCTTTATAGATATTTACTAAGCGAATCCCAACGAAATAAATAAAAATATGGTAGGCTTATTCCATAAGTTCACATGTTTTTGCCTCTAGGGCATGCTAAATGTTGTACCTATTATTATAATTAATAATTCTTATTTATTTGGTATTAATGTTATATCAATATTAAAAAAATTAATTAATTCAGAATAATAACAATCATAATTAAATTAAGTCATTTTTTAAAATAAATGTCATAAAAATAAAATTAGTCCACTAGTCAGTAGCAAATAATACATTGTATACTACCTCAGTAAATTAACGTCTATCATTAAAATAATAATTAACAATATGATTTGTCAATCAAAAATCTCCTTAATCTATATTTATAATTGTTAGAGTTTTGCATGTTAATAATACATTTTGGTAGATAACTATAGATTTTGGTAAGTTTTCAATATTAATTTTGGCTAACACCATTTCTGTTAATGCCAATACCAATTTTTCTATTATTATTCCACCGCGACGATATCAAGAATTTTTGTGGATTTGGAAGAGTACTAATTTTTGACAACTATCGCAATGGAATCGTGCTTTGAATATCTTCGCAACGCCACGATATTGCAATCCCCAGTTTTCCTAGAGGTGGCATATATAAATGTGTGTGTCGTGGCGTCAGGTGCGCAGTATCCCGGTGGAGTGCGTGCCGGGCGTGCGCGAGACCGGGTGGCGGCCGGCGGCAGGCGCGCGCGCGCACCACGACCACGACGCCGACGCCGACGTCGCCACGCTCAGGAACGTGCTGCACGCGGTGAGTCTCGCATCATTATCAGCCCCATTCTAAACAGACTGTCCGAGCCCGCTATACTCTTACCTACGTCCCACCGAGCTTTAGTGAGTGACCAGCTTTTTTTTTAACGTAGTGTAATCCATCATGGATACCCTACCGCCCAGAAATAAAATAAAAATATTTATTCACTTCCCATATATTTTTTTATTGCAGGAGTTCAGCAGACAGGCAGGCGGCCCACTTGATGGAAAGCGGTTACCATCGCCTATGGACATTTGCAACACCAAAGGTGCTACAAATGCGCTGCTGCTCTCTTAAGAGTGACTGGAACCTGGTCGCTAATGCCGGAACACAACTCAAGGTTGTTATGGCGACATACTTTAGACCAGGGGTGGTAGCCATCCAATCGTGCAAATGCTCTACCACCTGGCTGTGGGTTGTTTGGTCGCCTCTTACGACAGGCCGCCCGGCCGCAGGAAATTGTATTCTTTCTCCGTTCTGTACGGATAAAAAGAAAAACAAAATGCATAGAGTACAAAAATTTGAGAAACTTAAGAAAATGGGAAAGACAGGAGCCAAAACTAGGTAAAGCCTGTATGATGGGACTCCTGGCCCTCGCCTCCCATTAAGCACTATTTCTGTAATAACCGCCACCAAAGAGCACTACAATGAAAGAAAAAATAGAGAGATGTGTGTGTGTGATGTGAGTGTGTAATTATGGTTACAAGTGTGGCTGGGTGTAGGAGTATCAATGTTTGTAAAGTGTGAGTGCTAATTGTTATTCAGCCACTGTTATCAAATTCTCAGTTTCTAAGTAGTTTTGAGACTTAAGGAATTTACAAATTAAATGTTTTGTCTCTTCTTTGGGTAAGTCATAAGTATGACATAGATATTTATGAGACAAGATGGCTGTGACGTAGTGTTAGACTCTCGATGGCATGCTCGTGCCTACTAACTAAACCACCTCTTTAATCCATCCCCACGCCGTATGTCAGGACCTCGGGAAAGAAAGACATCCGATAACACTGACAGCGTCGGCTCATTAAGCCCCATTTAGTGCAGACTAGGTATTGCGCCCTCTATGGATACTTCACTAGACGCGCATGCAAGAACACATCTGCAGCGCCGTCTCGGGGCCTAGTTAGTTCGTGCAAGTACGGGTATGCATGGAGGACTGTTCTCACCTTTGGGATGGGTCAGCGAAATACCAATTCGAAGCGCTAGAGTCGATTGAGCGGAGAGCCAGGAAGCTGATAGGGAATGACCAGCTATTCAATCACAAACTTCACAGTCTTGAGCATGGATTTAGGGTAGCCATCATATCGGTTTTCTACCGGATACACTTTAAAGAGCGTGCATTGGAGCTCTTCAATCAGATCACCATCGGACAACCAGACGCACGGACATGCGGCACGAGTATATGGTGAACATATCACCTATACGAACGAAGCGTCACTTATGCGCACCGTAAAAGAGTGGAACGCTTTGTCGCAGTCTGTTTTTCCCGACACATACAACATGGGTGTCTTCAAGTCTCATGTGAATAAGTATCTTCGAGGTAAGAGTCCATCACTTAGGCTATATCTACGCCTAGTATCAGAAAAGATCATGGCCAAACGCGAACCTATACTAGAAAAAAAGTTACTGAGTGGCCTATCTAGTAATAATATAAATACTCTAATTTTTAATTACCTGGACTAAAATGACAACTGCCACCTTTTCTTATGTTGCAATCGTGGAGTCTTGCAAATGTCCATAAACAATCTAAACACTTTAATAAAATAAAATTACGGCCCGCGGCACTTCATTTGAC
This sequence comes from Dendrolimus kikuchii, assembly GCA_019925095.2. Lineage (NCBI taxonomy): Eukaryota > Metazoa > Arthropoda > Insecta > Lepidoptera > Lasiocampidae > Dendrolimus > Dendrolimus kikuchii. The sequence goes on from CM034407.1 coordinate 8,116,453, forward strand.
ACGTCTATGTAGCCCCTAGAAGTAGTCTAAGGGCCATATTTATACCTTCGCACTGTGCCGTTAGCCGGATTGCGGCAGCCGAAATCACAACCGCAATACATTCTATGGATGAGTATCGACTGCACACTGAACCTCATCACCGTGCATGTAACAACCGTTTGACTGATAGACAGCGGTTTCATTTCTGTACTAACAGTGGTATTTAATTTGTACAATCAAACGTCACTGTCATTAACTTCAAACAATAATGACAAGTGACTGATCAATCGAGCTCCTCACCCCCTTCCAATAACTGAACCGAACACGGTCACAAGCATTTCTAATATATCTGTTAAAACAATAACTAAGAGTTCCTGTAAAAGATTTAAAATTAAACATAATACGAAGACTATAAACGTGATTACATTAATAATAAAGGAACAATACTATTTCTGTAGCATCGTTTACAAGAGCTTAATTCCACGTTTGGTACGATATCATATATGGAACCTATTCCAATATTGTCAGGTAAAGAACCATGCGGCTGCATGGCCATTCCTCAAACCAGTGGACAAAGCTGATGTGCCTGACTACTATGATCATATCAAATATCCAATGGGTGAGTTGTTAATTTTTATAAATAATAATATATATCCGTAAGTCTGTACAAGTTACTTTAATAATTAAATGACAAATTATTTTTGTAGATATTGCATAATAAATCATTCATTTTTTAAATCGTTTATGTTTTTTCTCAACTTTTTGTTTGATGGAATAAATCACTGTTGCAACTTTAATGTTATATGAAATAATAGTAAACAAATATGTATATTTCACATTTGCGAACTAAGTAAATTATGCCTATGTTATCGTTAATAAACAACGGACGTCTCTGGGGCCGATCCCAGACCATACGAAATGACGGAATTTTCGTAAAAATTGTATTTACAGATCTGCGCACTATGGGCGAACGTTTAAAGTCGAGATACTACGTGTCAAAGCGCCTTTTTATAGCCGATATGACGCGGATATTCACTAACTGCCGCCTCTACAATTCACCTGACACCGATTACTACAGGTAAAATTTCTACACTAAAATCATGTTCGTTTACTGGGCATGTAAAATGTTTTCTCGAAGTTTTTGTTTTTAAAATTCTTATAACTTCATAGTCTCACTCCGATATCTATTGAACATTGTGTGTCGATTATTCCTTAACAAAATCAAAGGGTAGCCCCTACATCCTTCTTTGAAGTATAGCCTATTTCCTTGCCAAGTTACTCTAGCGTTTATAATTATATGTGTCAGTATTGACGTATCTTCTGTATTCTCTCTCTTTCTCTCTCGGCCTCATCGCAATTGACATGTGTCAACCAAATAAATTAACTTTATTAATTGCTCACTCAGTGAATTCATATAATATTGTTACGAGCGAATGCCGACAAAAGACAAAATCACACCTGCGTCTGTAGAAACACATTTTATTACCTTTTCGGCATTTTAACTTCTTTTGTTTGCTTTGTGTTTAAAATTTGTAATTAGAAAAACAGGCCATTGTATATTGTAATGTTTATGATAGTCATTAGCCAGTTGTGATTCTTAGAAATTATTGTTATGCGGTCGAGTATTGCGTCGAGACATATTGAATAGTTTAGTATAAAGCAATGCCCGAACGGAGGGGTGAGGAGTCAAAGCGATAACACAAGGGAGGCAAGACGTGTGTACATTTAGTGACGGACTTTGCGCGTGTTATTGAATTGTGCATTACATTTGGACTTATTGCGTCCGGTTATATTTGTACATGTGTTATACGTGTTTGTATAGTTCTAATAAATTTTATAGTAATTCTAACGGCATTTTAATTAGAGCCCCGTAACTCGTAACAATATTAAAACAATATAGTTTTTTTTAACAATTCTACGAACTCGAGTTCGTACCCTTTATTACAACTTAATTTCGAGGAAAGTTTTTAGAATTTATACACGCTTCTTGGTTATTTTTGTTTTTGTATGTGACATTTATTCAATGATATTTGTGTTGTGGTGTACGATACGAATAACTTATTATATTAATTTATTCTAATTTTAATATAGTATGTTATTATGAATGACTAATAATGACCACGCTATTGTATGGTTGGTAACCTGAAGAATAGCGATGTTTCTTAAAATGAATAAATTATATTAGTGTAGATGTCAAATGAATTGCCTCTTCTACAGATGTGCGAACACACTAGAGAAATACTTCCATACAAAGATGAAAGAGGCCGGACTCTGGGACAAATGATCGGAGTTCAGCTTCGACGCGTTCTTCATACGCGAGCTCACTGCGATGGCTGCGGCCACCTGCACGGCCGCTTGTGCTCCTAGTACCAGCGAGTGAACGCTTTGACTTTCTTTTAGCAAATATCTTTATTAATAGCACACACGGAATGATACGTTAATTTTATTAGTAAATTTCAAGTTTATTAACAACTGGCTATTTATACATGAAATGAGCACTTCGATTTCCTTAGTTTTTTTGTTTAGGAAATATCTAGGTTATTATTAACTACATAATACCCTGCAGTAAAAACAAAGTAAAGCACCATTGTACATGTAAACTAAATGTAAAGTAATGAAAATTGATAATAGAGAAATATATAGTAGGCTTGTAGGAATGTCTACTATACTACTAGTGGTAATGTAAGTTATGCTCTTGTAAGTATTGTAAAGCAAATTGAAAACGAAACAAAAAAACTTGATGTATGTTTTATTACAGTTTTAATAATAAATAGAAGTGAGTAAGTGATAGTGTTAGAAAGAATTGAGTAAGTTGGAAGCAAGTAAATGCTGACCAGCTGTGCTGACAATCAATTTTCAATATCTAGTAATTATATTTGAAATATAGGTACGATTTATGAGAAGTTTCAAATTTTATTTCTGGGTGATTTTATATTATATCAATTTTGTAATCAATTCTTTGATCTGAAACCATATAAAAAGAATTGTTCTTCAATGCTGAAGCTAAAATATTTTATTCAATAATAATTATTACGATGAGTGTTGGGTGTCTGCTGTCTTCGGAAACACACTCGGAATTTGAGGACTTATTTACCTTGTACATAGTCATTGGTTTGTATAAGGTATTTATGTTTACTTAGATAAATAATATTTAGCGAATAATTTCTCATTTACTGTCTTGTTTATATATGCAAAAGTACTTCAATGTACATAATATTTATAGTACTTTTATCTATATTTAGTTAATATTTAAGCTGCTTGACTACTCATATATTAGTTTGTTCTATATCTCATTTATTTTGACCATCCATGTTCCTTTGTTTTATTACTGGTTATAATTTGACATAAAATCCTATACAAGGAAAATCAAATTTTAACCAGTTGTAAAATAATTAATGAATATCCACTAATACAATATTTCTGATTTAAATTCCTATCAGTGGTCAGATATAATAAGTAATTAATACCGGACTCAGCTGTGAAAGAATGAATCCGCTATTGAAAATCGCGGTGCGCGCATACCTTTCGAGGCTTATAGTTCCCGGCACATATCTTGACCGGTGGCGGAATAGGAGATCGCTCTGCGCACCGAACCTAGCCAATGTAATCGGATTTATGGACATATGGATAACAACACGTTTTTGTCTACTCGAAGGGGATAAAACCTTATACTTCGAAAAAAAAAAACAAATTTCCTCTTATACGTAGGCCAAAGTAACCTCTCATCGATCCTGTCGGGAATTTTACATAAATGTACAGATTTTTGCCCAGGCTTAAGTAGTACTAGATCAGCTGCAACAGGCTGTACTTTGTATGAAAAGCAGTCTATCGCCCAACCTTTGGTAACTGAGCGACGTTAAAGCCTTGGACTGTAAAAATATCTTCATTTCAACTTTTTATAATTATAAGGCAAAATTCTTGCGAAGCTCTATTAAATTATTATAAACCTTTTTCGAGATATTTAGATTAATTTGGAATGACTAACTTATAAAAATAGTAAAATTAAAAAGCTAGGTATTCTACATTTATCTACGTAATTACATTGTATATCGTTTTTGGTCAAATGATAATGAAGTTTATTATAAATTTTAGTGTATGGTTCATTTCGATGTTTTGCAGGATACAACTAATTTATGTGAACTCCTCGAGTCAAGCTACAAATGTTACATTTTATGCTTTATTGGTGACAAATAAAATACAATTGTACAATACAGTATTGGTTTTTATTTCAACACATTTTTCGCAGGGATCAGAACATTTTAAAAGGGAATGTAAACATTTTACACATTTTAAAACTTTATAAAGTACATACCAGTCTCCTCGTTTTCCTTTTTCATTACATTTAATATAAAATCCAATGGATTTAAGTACCTAAGCTTAAACAATATTGCGTAAATAACTTAAATGCACACTTAACTAATTAAAAATAAAGTTATAGAAAATTAAGTTTGAGTCGAGTCACTTTTAAATACAATTTTGTACTAAAATAAAATAAACCAAGTCGTTTATTCAGGGTTTGAAACTTTCAAAAAAATTGCAAGGTAGACATGCTTGGTATATAATATTATGAACCTATAAACACTTCGCTGCTGTGCTAGTCTCAAAGGGACAGACAATATGGCTTGACAATATAGTGATGAAACCTGCACATCGATACAATTGATTTATGAAACCCGCCAATTTCCCTATTCCAAAGGAACAGGGTGGGTATACCGTCAGATCCCCTAAAAATTTAAATAGACACGAGCCCAGCAGTGGGACGCATATAGGCGGAGATTACAAATTTACTTATTGAAATTTAATTTTAAAACGTTTTTCATATATTCCTTTGAAACCATTATATTTAGGTAGTTACCACGCACTATACATGAATAACTTTAACAATGTAAAATGAAAAATTTGTCTCAACATTACATGGACGTTAAGGTTTTTTACGGTCAGAACATTTATATTTAGATTCTCGTTATACTAGCCAGTTCGAAATTGACCGAATGTAAAAATATAACTTAAAAATTGTATTCAAAATCGACCCAATTTCAGACTAGATTAACTGCCATATTTCTCACAGTCACGAAATAAGTGTTATACTAAAACCACAAATTGTAAATAATTCAATAACAGAAACTACTACTAACATTTTACAAACTTGTAGTTTCATTGAAATTTTAGTATAATTATAAAATTATGAAGTTCTTTTAAAGTTTAAATATATTTACTTTATTTATTTCGTTTAATTTGGAAGAAAAATTTTCATTCGTACAATGAAAAGAAAAATGACACGGCCACATTCATGCATTCATTTAAAACTTCATTTATTCTTATAAATGTCAACATACTAGATAGCAAATGTATAAATTGAAGTTTTATACATAATCACTTATCGAATATACATTTTTAAATTTGGTTGCGATATGGCCCCATTTTATCGATATTTACAACATTTTATAAACATATATTACTTAAGGAATTCCAACTCATACTAGCTTCAACTAGATGGCGCTATTATATACAAATCAAATTCTTTGAATAATAATTGAAAAGATCACAGTCAATGTTCGAACTAAACATCTTCAACTATAAAAAATATACTTGTATCTCACTATTATCAAGGAAGAATAGGTGCTGCAAATGAAAATGGTCCAAAAAAATGGAAACCCTAGATGTCGCCACAAGACTTCTTCTCTCGTCTTTTGATATTTTATTATTTAAAACATTTTTCAAATAAAATCAGTCAAATATTTAGTCTTAAAAGAAATTCGATAAATAAAACGTTAAAAAGCGAGATAAGAATAGCTTCTTGCGCCACCTAGTTACGTAAGATTTAGACATTTTAGGAGTTACGTTTTTCAATGGACAAGCATAATTCTCGATCCATGCTGTTTATTTTATGATTGGTGTAATTATGATAAATGATAAAATAAAAGCAACACATTTACAATCCATTTAATTTATAATTTTTCGAGATGAAATTTTTATTATTAGTATTTAACTTAAGTAAGTAATTTAATAAGAAAATCGACTGTGATGTAATATATTTTTAATACGTTACAAATATTATTTAGAGAATTGACTTCCATAATTTCACTAAGTACACCATCTGTTTAAGACAGACAGAGGTCAGTTCGGTTGCCCTTAATTTTTAAAATTTTGTTGAATACTTATATAATAAAAACTTAGGCAAATAAATATACATAATATGTATATTTTATTGTTTTTTTTTATAAGAATGAAGCAAGATACCTCAAAGCTACACATTCAAACACATTAATATTTTGCTTAATTTGAGGTATATGGTTTTTAGTAGTAATTTTCTTATAGTCATTCCAATCAAACATGGGTTGTTTTAATACTCAATTTAAAACATTTTAACTCGATTATATTATGTAAACTTCATATTTATTTTTAAGGAATACTTCATTTATGGTTAACGAGTCTACAAAAGAACCAAAAATCCTTCAATCGATTAAAAATCGACTAAAGTAAAGAGAGGGACAACCCTAATTTAAAAGGTGAAATTGTTATGTATGGACGGAACTGTTCAACCCATAGAATTATGTACATTAATAATCATAAAATCAAGGACTACAAATTAGAAAAAGGGCTTTAAAGAATTAAGCTTATGAGATCACGAATAAATCGCAACTTAAGTACAAACTTGACTAATTAAAAAATTAAGTTTTAAGACAAATATTAAAAAATGAACGGAAGATACCATTTCGATATAAAAGGGTTGTTATAACAAATTAATAGGGGTTGAAGAACACTATTTCGTTGACTAGGCGGAGTTAGCGGTGTTATAATAGCTTAAAATACACACAGTACAACTAAAATCGACATGCCAATCGATTATCACTCAATGTCACATGCAATCGACTAAAATCGATTTAACTTGAATTGTAACCGATTTTGCAAAAATGTCCTTAAAGTAAAATATCACTTGTCATTCACTTCACGGTCACTGGATCAAAAAAATGCCATTTTGATTAAACTTCAATTTTTTTTGAGTATTTTTTTATAATATTCCAAATGAACACATCACTGTCTCACTAATTCACTAGAGTTGCTTGACCGGGTGATTTTTTTCTTATTTAACTAAGGCCATACTCTGCAACTGATTTGATTTTAAAGCCTTTGATTTTTAGCTTCCTTGAATATTAGACATGATGTTTTACTCTCATAGTTTGCCAAATTGTTTCCTTTTAGTTAATTTCACACTAGCAACGTAGGGTAAAAAAATACTGTGTCAAAGTTTTCTCTCTATACCTTTCGTATGGTACTTTGGCACGGCGGGATATAAGTGGGATAATGATGATGCTCTCACTCTTGGTTGGAGCCGGTGGCAGATGAGCTGGGCTCTTGCCTTGAGCTCTCAGCCCTGGGCGAACCAGATGGCGTTGAGACGCACGATCTGAAAATGAATTTAAATTCAGCCAAGTGCTTCACTACACACACTTGTAACTTTTCATTGAGATGACCAACGTTCATTGTTATTGTCATTTGGCCAAATAAAACTGTTAAAAATAATTGTTTTTAATCGTCTCCAAGCCAAGCAAGTTATGCTTGTGTTAATATATCACGGACTACTCTGGGACTGATGTCCGAATTTAGGGATGTTGCTGAAACGAATTTTCGTAGAAAGAATTTTTGTAGCTTGTTTTTTAATGTCATAAAGCTGTATTGTGGTACTAAAAAGGCCCATAGGCGATGGTAACCATGACTCAGATGAACCGTTAGCGTATCTGCTGAATTATAGCAATATCGAAAAATGACCAATTGTATAAGAGTGAAAATAATTGTTGTATATGATTTCATTTTTCTAACACGTCATGATCGTAGAATGGCAAAATATAAACGGTGACAGTGAAATTTGCGAAGCCATGAGGGTGATAGTGACCTGGGGAGGTGCTGCGGTCGGTGGATCTGTTCGCGCAGCGTGGGCACCAGCTCGTCGGGCGACGAGGCGCGGCTGCTGCGCTCGCTGCCCGCCTCCTCGTAAGAGTTGTCACTAGTCAACTGTCCAAAAATACAATACATTTTATTATACAATTACATAATGAAAAACACATTTTGTTATCTATTATCAGGTATATCCTGTATATACACAGTATGCCGTCTGACATTCCTTCACAGAAATTATTCCTTAAAAGCTACTCTGTTAGTGTAATAATATTGAATATTTTTTTCAACACATTTGCTCAAAAAATGCATTTACGAAGCCTATAAACATTGTTAGAAATGTGATTTTTTCACAAATCAATAGCAAATTTTATGTAATTAAAATGTGTGATGTTTTCTATGTCGGGAATCCCGTGGGAATTTTCCAGGGAGCGGTTTGTAGTTGTTCGGGTGAATAAAAATTAGCTTATTCCGACACCGTTTCCACTAAAACAATATCGATTTTTTTTAATACTTGGCTACATTGTGTCTCGGGAATTTCAAGTCAAGTGCGGGTGAAGTCGCAGGCATATCCTAGTGCGTTATAACAAACTCATTAGAAAAATACAAGCATTGTCTATTCCTAAATGATCCAAATCGTGTGTTCAGGACATGGAGCAGCTGTAAATCTCAGAACTTTAAATGAATACAACACGTACCAGTGTGAGAGGATGCCTAATCCTGGCGGGGCTGAGCGCTCGACTCCTCGCCTCCTCCACTTCCAGTTGCAATATGCTCTCCTGGCTACCAGTGAACTGAAAGATACAAATACAAATTTCTTAAGTTTTCGTGACTAGTACACATAATAAAACGTAAGTTTTAACGGTCGTTTTATTTTACCTTCTACATTATATAAAATTATAAGAGTTTCTTGCGCCGCTTCTAAATTTGATTAGGCTCCCATAGAGTAAATTACAGCCAGAAACAAAAATTGTAATGAACAAGTTGGCGGTAGGCTAAATAAAACTTTAACAATACTCATTGACACTTGACATCTTTGTCTTCCGTGATCACGGTCACGGCTACTGAAAAGCGGTCGGAATGATAAAAATCAAATAAATAAAATACAGCGCTGAAAACCGTTATAAAGCAGTATTATTATATACAAATACTACGGAATTCAAATAAACCGGTAATGTAACAATATTTTTTCGCCTCTGAGTATTTATTTTGTCAGATGATATCATCTTTTCATTTTATTTCGGTATAAAGTAACAATAATATTAATACTACTACACAGTAGAACCTTTTTAAGTCGAAAACCTGTCAAACTCGAAACAAATTTGTGTTCCCTTCCCTTCAACCGTCATAACCTCCGTTGCTCGAAATCTGATGTGAAGTCGGAATCAATAGTGAGTCCCTTTATAAGCAAATTCAGTACTTATTTTCCCTGTATAGCACGAAAAAATAAATTGGACCTCTGTATCTCGAACATAGCAATATTTTCTATAAATATAAATATAATATAAATGTTAACCTCTACAATGTTTCTTACGAATCCTCCATAAATAAGGTGAAAACAATATAACTCGAAATTTTTTGGCGTCTCCCTTCAAGTTCAACTTACATAGTTTTTACTGTACTACCTTATACCTACTAAAAAAAAAATCATTTAGATCTTATAATAACAGAAGATCCTCTTTATCCCGACAACTGACGTGGTATCCGTGGGATATACGAATTAAGTCAAAAAGATGGCGCTATGGTCGCGTTTTTTGTGTCGCCATTGCAATTCATTAACAAACACGTCACCATGACAACGTGAACGAAGTTTTCCTGACACTACTAACAAACAATAATCTTCCTCTAATGCTCCTACTACACCTAGGATAGTGTCAGTAACCGTCACGCAGATGTAGCCAATGCGTTATTTAAGAAGCGACATTGTTGTTGACGTTACTGACAGATAAGTCATGTATCTTTTTTTTTGCGGCGGGGTAATGCATTTTGCATACTACCGGGTCCTTTGTTAGGGATTAGTAGGGAAGTAAGCCACTGAAGATAGCGCAGCCACCAAAGTCAATCGCCGGCATGTGTGGAGACTCAGCAAGGTACCTCCCTCTACATGGAGAAGTCACCCATGGGCCAATACTCCACTAAAACCACCCTCCTCCCATGTGCCCCGCGCTTATGGCAGGAAGAGCGTGAGACTTAGAACTTAGTTACGCCCACGCTGATCCTAAGCGCATTAGTGCTTGAGAATGCCCCGGGAAGCAGTGCAGACTCACTTCGTCAACAGGGGATAACTCCTCCGCTCCCTAGATGCTCGAGGGATAAGTCATGTATCTACACTAACGTAGCCTAATCATTAACGGTGTTATGTTTGAACGCGATAAGTAGCTCGCATTTGGACACAGTCATTAACACTAACATTATCTCAGGTGGAGTAGGGGGGTATAAAGTATTTAAAAATGTATGTTAATAAACATAAAACACTCACCACAAAACCATAATACTTGAGTATATCCATTTTGCACATGGGACACGTGCGGTGCTCCAGCAGCCACGGGTCTATGCAATTCTTGTGGAAATCATGTCTGTAACCAAAATATTCAAATTTTCAATTAATCCATGCTAACAATTAAATTTGAATCTGTTTATCTCTAGTAAATACGTTTTTACATACATACATACATACATAACTTCACGCCAGTTCCCTTGCGGGGTAGGCACGAACAACAGAGTGCCATTTAGGCTTATTCTTACACACCTCACTTGCCTCTTTGACATTCATAACTCTTGTCATGCAAGCTCGTCTGTTCTTAAGGCTCCTGACATCACCTTCTGCTAGTACACGATCAATTTGATCATGGAAGGTGTGTCGTGGCCTTCCACGACTTCTGCATCCATCCACTTTTGCATTGTATATCTGTTTAGTCATTCTTTCATCATGCATTCTTTCCACATGCCCGAACCACCGGAGCATTCCTTTCCTTACCTTCACCCCGACACTCTCTTTCAGACCAACTCTCTTTCTTACTTCGGTATTACGAACGCGGTCCGCGAGCGTCACTCCGCAGATTTTGCGCAGTGCTCGCATCTCGACCGCGTTTACTCTACTTTCATGCTCTTTCTTCCATACCCAACTCTCGCTTCCATACGCGAGCGTAGGTACCAGCACCGCGTTGTGTACGGCGAGCTGGGCCTTCTGGCTGAGGTTCTTAGCGCCTAGAAGTTTACCTAACGCTCCATTTAAACTATTCCCCAAATTCACTCTTCTTTCTATATCAGCGGTGTACCTTCCATCCCTGCTAAAAGCACATCCAAGATATACAAACTCATTCACTTGCTCCAGCATAACATCATCGACCATTATCCTTGCATTCGTTCTGGTTTCTTCTCTTTCAAACACCATAACCTTTGTTTTCTTCGCATTCAAATGTAAGCCTCTCGCCTGACAGTCATCTTTAATCATAAATACGTTTTTATCCGTTAATAATAACATCGGCTCACAAAAACAAAAAGTAGTCTGTAATTTTGACCAGATTCCATCTATTCTAATGTATTATAAGGTGTATGGACCAAAAGACTCCAGACTCGGTCTTTTGGTCCATAAACCCTCAAAATTTTGAAGGTATGGACCAAACTGATCGCAGATTCGGATTCAGCGCATTAAAATATATAATAATAATAGATGAGTGTGGTCAAAAGTACGGACCACTTATTTTTTGTTGGCCGCTGTAATATAATTCTTCAATTTCTATAACTTACCTACAAGGAAGAGATCGGAGTGTTTCTGATACTTTGTAAGGCTCTATACAAATGGCACAGCACTCGCCGTCACCTTGCACCTCCTGGAAGCACACGTCATAAATACATTTACACAAATACAAAACTATTCTTTAAATAGAATTAGTATTAGACAATAGACAAATGTTACCTATATGGAACCAGTTGGTTATGGTAATCGTAACTATGGTGCCTAATTCAGTTGGCACAAAATTTTTGTCTTTTTCCTGTCTTAAGATCAGATCATTTAGACAAACTTTTTTATTAGAAATTATATTTAGTTGTGTACATAAAAAATGGTCAGAAAACTGCCTAAGTGGTGCATGCGTTCCAGCCGGTATTAGAACCGGCGCCTTTGAGTTTGGGACGCATTCATTAGCCGTTACGCTACCACGGCTTACTGTGCATATTGTTATAATCCACATGCTAACAACGGTGAAGGATGAACGATGAACATCGTGATGAAACCTGCACATCGAGATAACCAATGTATCAAACCTGCCAAGCCGCGTTGGACAAGCGTGACGGGTATACTGTCCGTTGCCCCTATAGTGGGAGGCCCGAGCTCAGCAGTGGGACATTTATGGGTTGTCATTATACATAGAAACTGAAGGTTAATGCTAATATAATTTATTAATAAAATTTCGATTTCATGTTTGTCCTACACAAAGTTTCATTTCAGGAAGCGGTACTAATGGGTAAGCAGAGAAAATAATAACAGCGTGAGCCACACGCAATACATATATTTTTTGTGTAACAGAAGCATAGATAATCTATATATATATAAAAATGCATCCCTATTTGCCTTGGTCACGCCATCACGCGTGAACGGCTGGACAGATTTCGCTAATTCTTTTTTTTGTTGTTGTTTGTTATTGTCAGGAGGAGCTTCTTATGAATGAAAAAAATAAGAAAATTGCGCGGAAAATTAGAAAATTTAAGAATACCTAACCACCACATAAAATTATTTCTAATCTAACCTTAGCGCTTTGAACAATATAAACTTATTTAATGTAACCTTTATGACATTTGACATAGAATTGACAGAATGGATGCTGCAAATATCGTCAAAGAGGATGTAAAAAACTGAATATCGTTTAAAACAGATAACTTCGGTCGGAGTTATTTTATTGATAAAATACATGTACAATAATTCATTTAGCTGTAATCGGGTTCCAATATTTAGGTGAAATTATTTTTGTGTGTGTTCAAGTGGGTCCCGGGATGGCTAAGATTATAGATCTATCGGTAGATGGCACCGCTAAAGTTTTCCTAAACGGTGGGACCTATTTTGATGTTTTTTTTTTATTAAAGTGGATTCGAGAATGGTTTAAATTAACTGTTGGTCCCGATAAATGTCGCTGCCATAGGGTTCTAGATTTTATGTCTAAGGGCAGGACAACGTCTGCCGGGTACAGCTAGTACTTATATATATAAAAGATAGAAAGAATGAAAAAAATAAACAAAAGGCTAATAATATTTAAAAATAATTTTTCCAAAACATGCCAGTGATTTGATATCCACTTTAAACGCAGGTTTTAACATAATTACTTGTATATATATTTTCGCTAATCAATGGAGTAGTTATAACATATATATACATATGTGTAATATTAGGTCATAAAAATTGCCTTAACGATGAATGCATCCTGCAGAATAATATAGAATTGGAATCTATGTCATTGAAATGAGACATGGGTGTGTTATTATAGGACAATACATCTTACAAGAGCTGCTTATACAAACGTAATGCATTTTAAGTCGTGGTAGCTTAGTGGCCACAAAATATTTTTTATTTATTACAAACAAAATAACAAGATGATACGCACCCTATCTTCAGTTTTTAAGCTTTTAACAGGAATTTTGGAGAGCGCCTTCTTCGCAGCGCAACACAACCGCTTCTGTTAATTATACAAAAATAAAGAAATATCACAATCAAGAAAAATATCATGGTCGTATTGCACAGCTAGTATTAAATAAAGAAAAAAACTTACAGAGAGTCTGTCCTTGGCGTGGATATATCTGAAGCGCTGGATGTAGTAGAAGACAAGCCAAGCGAGAGAGATCACCATCAGAACGATAAACGATATTGACACAAACAGCACTGATGTTCTAGAAATGAAAACAGATTTCAATTTTATATATTTTCATGGTTTTAGATCGTCTATTAGTATTGGCCGGTTTCTATGTCCTTACTATTCATTCACTTGTATGGAGCTTATGTCAAGTGTTAATCGCTAGTAAGGCAAAAGTACGGTCGGTAAGATACAGAAACGGGTCATATGTATGTCAACATTACTTAGTTAGACTATGGTAAGTCTCGACATTTATCTCCGTAGACAAAGTTAATAGCCAGTTCCTATATCTTGCTAACCGGTCATTTGCGTTAAAATGTGACATAAACTCCGTACAAGTCATGTTAAATTTCTACCTATGGTAAGGCAAGAGAGTGATATTATGGAAACCGGACATATCTTTATAAGTCACTACACTCTACGTACAAAATTCGGCTCGGCGTATTTTACGAAGCCAGAGACGCGTTGCGATTCTATAAAATAACAACTAGAATATCCTACTACCGGACTTAGGTTTTGAACTTCTTATTTTAAGGTAACTGATGATATGCCTGTTATGCCGGTCTAAGGATGATTGATAGATTTTGCAAATCGGTTCCAAGGTTAGAAGCATTAGAAGCTTCCTTGTATAGTTTGTATATATTTTAAACTAAGACATGACAATATTCAACTTTTTATAGCAAAATAGAAAATATGATTTCAAGGGATAATGAATCGAATTTCATACGTCCAATAAACAATAGTTAACAGTTACAAGCTTAGTAGTTAAGGTACTCTTGTCCTAAACTCCAAGAGCGCGTGTTCGAATCTCGGCCGGAAAGCATACACCACTTAGGCAATTTTCTGACCTAATGTGCATATTGCTAAAAATACTACGAGTTAACGATGAAGGGGAGTTCCTTGGAACTCCCCTTACCCACCCACCAAGCGATTGCTCGAATGGAGTTTTTTTGATAATACGTAGACCTATGTCTTCTTGGGGTTAAAATAGACAAGGTTTTGTCTCCCCCATTCAGAGACTCTCTCTAAGGAATACTCTACTTCAGATACAATTCTAACCCAACTTTCCTCCACAAATGATCGAGGGATGTTTACACGACCAGAGTACTGCGCATCGCCTGTGCTGTCATCCGCATTGAAATGAATGTTGCGAATAAACAACATATCAATGATATGTAAGATGAACAACGTTGGCGATAGCACACAATCCTGGGGCACACCAGCGTTGATAGGCTTGAAACTTGAGTAACAACCGTCGACAACGACTTGAATACTGCGCTCATCAAAAGAGATGGATAGCCAGGTGCAAGGCCCTTCGGGTATTTCACACGATGGCCTCTCCGATAGAAGAGCCCTGTGCCAGATCCGGTCGAAGGCCTTAGCAATATCTAGAATTCTAGACTAATTGCCAGTGCTTCCCCTTTACTCTCAATGGCTTCAGCCCAACGGTGGGTTAGGTAAACCAAAAGATCTTGAGCTGAGCGACTGTGGCGGAAGCCGTATTGCCGATCGTTTAGCAGCTGGTAATCTTCGACGTAACACAGGAGCTGCGCGTTGATAATGCGCTCCATCACTATTGAGAGCAAAAAGGTTATAGCTATAGGCCTATTCGACGTGTCTGTTACGTACCCTTTTTTGGGGACAAGGTGCACGTGGGCAATCTTCCACGAAGTGAGGACACAACCCTTGTAGTGAGAGAGAGTGAAACGTCGGGCAAGGACTGGCTGGGGACAGCTCAGCTAAACACGTCTGCAGCACAATGGCAGGAATGCCATCAGGGCCAGAAGACTTTTTGACGTCGAGGGAGAAGAGAGCACATCGGACTGCTTTTTGAGTAAAGCGCACCTCCGACATTCTAGACTTACACAGGGATTGTAGGTGGAGTTTCTCCTATGTCTCAAGAGTTGAATTGGCCGCAAAGATTTCACCCAGAAGATTGACTTTATCTTTGGCGGCATGTACCAGACGGTCGTCCACTGTGCGCAGAGGTGGAAGAGACGCCCGACAAAAGTTTCCTTGGACAGCTTTGGTGATGGCCCAAATAGCTCTAGTCCCAGAAGAGTAGCTAGAGAGGCGCTCACCAATTCTGTCGATGTAATCGAATTTTGCGCTGTTTTTTTAAGGACCTGGGGGCGGAATTGTACCTCTTTTTCAGGTCAGAGGAACTTGGATCCTGACGAACCCGCGCTGCAGTCCAGGCTCGATAAGCCTGTTGCTTTAGCTTTATAGCCTCACTGCTGGACTTATCGAACCATGGTGGTTTACTCGTACCACCGATAGGTACAGTTGAGTTTGGAATTAAACATTCTATTCCCTGCAGTATTATATCGGCGATCCAGTTTGTGCTCGGATCAGAATCTTCCGACGAGAAACATAACTGCCTCCATGGAGTTCATCCCAATCTGCTGACCTGTATCGCCACACGTTCCGTCGTCCAGCGGAACGAGTCCGATCAGGAATAGGAAAGGGGCTCCACCGAAGATACCAGACAATGATCAGAGGTTCCCAGTGGAGCACTGATGGAGATCTGGTAGTTCTCCGGGTGTGTGGTCAGCAGAAGATCCAGCAAAGAAGACTCATGATCCACTCTATCCGGTATTCGGGTAAACTCCGTAATCACCTGAGTGAATCCATGGGCGAGAGCAAAATCGTAGGCAGTAGTTCCTGACAGATCAATTCTCGAGGAACCCAACCACTCAACGTAATGAGCATTAAAATTTTGAGTATGACTACCTCTGCTAAAGGATACTGCCCAAAAACTTTGTCGATCACCTCATGAACGAGTTCAAAAAAGCAAGCTGTTTCAGTCTTTGTGCATTCCCTGCCATGGGACCGATATACGCACGCATAGATTCGGGTGGAACCACCAAAATCTACGCGTACCTACAAGATGGAAGATCCCTATCTTCAAGGCCGTGGAGATTAGAATAAAAAAATATAATAAAATTAGGTTAACTTATTTCAGAAAAAACGGCAATTTCATAGGCAAGGGACCTAATAATTATTATTATTTGATTTTTGTGAGTATTTTATTTACATAACCTAACACCTGACTGTATTTTGTAATTTGTATTTTGTATTTTGTATTTTAAATACATATAGTTGAAATGCTGTATTTTGTATTTTATATTTTAAATGTGCGCGAATGTCCGCCCCTTAATGATGCCAATCATGACCCTGGTACCATTGTCAATGAGACGCGTGATCTCCTCGCCTTTCCACTTGTAAGTGAAGACAGCGCTTATATTGCCTGTAATAGAAGACATATTATTTAAAAAGCGGCAATTATATAGGTATGTATGTAGTAAATACATACATAATATTTCCCCAGTACTAGGGCATTTGGTCTCATGTGTGGCTACCACCCCTGGTATAGAGTTTGTTGCCATACTAACAATGGACCGCCGCGCATTGCCATACATACTAACACCTGGAGGCCGGCAAATTGGTTTTGCAGTGTCCATAGGGAACAGTAACTACTTTCCATCAGATGTCCCTGAAGGCTATCTGCTATACTCCAGCAATAAAAAGTGGTTTGCTTATAAAAATCACATGATAACAGCAATATATTAAGCCGAAAAGCATTTCCCTCCTTAAACGACCATACATTTCTCAATACAGATCTCGGGCCTTTCTAGGGGTCGGCCAGTGTACCTGCTAATCTAGTGCCAAGTGGATAGCGAGTAACCAAAGTTCGAGTCTTGTGTATTCCCGGGAGAGGTATCAGATAGAGTCGAAATTAGGTATCGATGTCAGATTTAATAATATGAGTGACTTGATGTGTAAACGGAATTTCGAAGTGTTCATCAAATTCTGCATAACAGTAGTTTAAAAAGTAGTTGATAAAAATAAAACAGATACATAATAGTACATTGTTACATATATTTAATAATATATAGAAAAAATGTTCGAAAATAAAATAGCAATAAAAATAGCTCTAAGAAAAGTAGTATAGATAGATAGTAAACAAATAAAACACAAATAGTAAATAAGTGACATAATATGTACTAAAATAGTAAACTTTATAAGAGTACTTACTACTCGTAATAAATAAGTAACAAATATAAATGTAAGCAACAGTAATTAGATAATTAGCATATAGGAAATAATGTAAACAAAATATAGAATAAATAAAATTGTATAGCCTAAAAGTAAGAGACTCTATAGTATAAGAATGTAGGTATTAGAAGTAAGGACCATTGTAAAAAAAATTTCACAGTAACGAAATGAAATAAAAAAGATAAAATAAAAAGAAAGATAAAAAATACAAATAAAAAATAAACATAGAAAATAAAAGAAAAGTTAATAGCCCGGACAATCAAGTTCGTCCGGAGAGAAGAGAATAAAAAAAAACCAAAGTTCGAACCTATGTCACTGAAACAACACAATGAGTGTTAATGCACTAAGCTACCACGACTTTATTTCTCGCCCATTATAATCATTTACCTGTTGCACCAAAAAGCTGGCAGCGGGAGAAGCTAATTTCGGTATCAATGTATTATTAAAATGTAGATTCTCCTATAATATTAATGTACTCTGTGATGTAGATGAAGATTTGCTTTACTTATACTTTATACTTCACAATGCACACTATAATTATAATAATATTGTCAAATCTCAACCTAAACCTAAAAATATTTCCTCTGGTACACGTATTCATACAAACGTAACCACGTAGAAATTTCTAGTAACAGTATACATAAATATGTAAATTAATTTAAAACATTTTATAGGCAAGGCATGATTACATAATCGACCATCAAAAAAAAAACGTGTTCAAAAATCACAAACAAAAAATTCGTCATAACAGATGTAGACGAGTTATCTCTGAATAAATTATCTCGTAGCACTATCACTACATGTTTCATTGTGTACCTGAGATAAGGTGATAAGGCATGCACAACGTATTTTGTAATTGGGTTTCGTTATTACTCATTGTAACGAAATTGGGGTGGCTCGTAAAACCTTTATCTCGTTAATAGTATTTTTTGTTAATAGAAAAATTCCTTTTATAAACGTATGTCGATTTTTTAAGAGGGAAAATCCGTTTGAGCTCTATCCATCGCGGGGATACCGTGGTGGTGAGTGTGGAATTCGCCACATTGAAGTGGAACTAGCACCGTAAGCAGGAAGTGTTATTGTTACCAGAGTGGGGGATACTAACTAAAATCCATCGGTGTTACGTCCTTCGAATTAAAGACAGCGCTACGGGTAGAAGGTATATGGTCTCACCGCGAGGCCCTGGCAGGCGGTGAACCGTGGCGCTTTCATTCTCTCTTTGGTGCTTCACAAGAGGAGAGGTGAGCGCGCGCGGAACACCCGAGGCCCCACATCAATGTCATGAACGGCTTGTAGGAACCCTTCCTCTGGGGCCGCACCGCCTGAAGGTCTAGTCACCCTCCGGTGCCGATATATCCGACTTTGGCGGGCGCGGAGCAGCTTGTTTCGCACACGCTCCGTAGTAAACGTATACCAAGTATATATCACACGTTCGTACATCATATCCGTGCAGAAACGATAAAAAAAATACTAACTTCTTCGGCCGTATGGACTGTTGTAAGAGGCGATAAAATAACCCACAGCCTGGTGGTAGGGAATTGCCCGTTTGGATGGCCAACACCCCTGCCCAGAGTATGAATCTATAACTTGTGTTCCCGCATCAGTAGTCAGGTTTCTCGGATTAAGACTGGTAGCGCATCGGTAGCATGCTTAGAATGTCTATAGGGGACGGTAACCAATTTCCATCAGGGGTGTTAATGTAAACAAACAAATATCGGTACATGGTACATCCAGACCAGGAATCAACTAAATAAAAGTTCGACTGTCTCTTAATTTGTAAATATGGCTACGCACATTTTATAGATTTTTGATATCTATGGAGTTAAACGAATATTATAGTTGTCGACTAATTTTCAAACAATTAGGCACCAGACAAAAGCTGAACTCTTGTAACTCCAACACGAAACGTCGGCCAATTTGTAGGTTTTTGACAGCCAACGAAACATTTGTGGCAGCTCGAAAACTTACATTTTACTTAACAGTTGAGATTCTTCACACAAATACAATATGCTTAATGAAACATGTAAAAATAAATTCCAAAATTATTTTCATATATAAGAGTGAGAGCGCTAAATTATCTTACTTTTAAAATCTCTCGTTTAAGTTATGACGTCATAACATGTTATTCTTTTACAAAATCTAGGAAGCTTCGGTGTTTTGGAAGACGATACAAAGTATCTCGGTAAATCCAGTAACCCTAGTCTTTCTTAAAAAGCAACCAATATCCTACAACGATAGTTCAATTGCAACCAAGTACCTATGTATTTTCGGAGGCGCAAATTGGTCTCGAGTAGTGTTTTTATCTGGTTTCTTCACTTTTTCCGTATTTCCTTCCGCATTCCTTCCAATTTTGTTCAAAAACCTTCAATATTTGGAAACCTGTTTGCACCAACAAGGGCAAATACTCCTACCTCGCAGACGTGTCAATGAACTCATAAACTCATTTATCCGTAACTACATAAAATATGCAAAAACAATAAAATCATAATCTACATAGTCTTTTTGCCATTAATTACGGTCATCACTAATGAACTCCTTCAAGTTATAGATGTGCTCGATTTGCCATTTTTTAAGCCCTTAAGATAACGCGTTCTAATCACAGGAACGTTTGATCTTTTATTAAGGCTATATAAACTTGGACCCATAACATACTTTAGTTTATCAGAATTCTCACGTTCGGCAACGCACGGTTCAAGTCTACCTCAGTTTCGAGTTTGATATAAGTGACTTGAGGGCCTAAAGCAGCGGTTTTTGGAATAAATTACTTACTAACATTGACACGTGTCTAGAAGTGTAAGACTTACCATGAAGATCTACTTTATTTTGATACTTGTCGTATTAACTCTGATCTTATGCTGGGTTTCTATTTTATCTATATATTAATATGTGAAGCGAAAACTTTGTACCTCTTTTTATGAAAATTGCGCGGACGGAAGAGTATGAAATTTCGCACACTTATATATATTATAATTTATATAGAGAAGAAGTACAGAAAACTAATTTTTTTTTAAATTATCCATAAAAAATACATTAAAAATAAATTAAATGACACTTTTGTTTATTGTTAAAGTCAAATTAACAGTGTAGACTGTGTGAAATCTGTGATTATAAAAGTATAGTCTTTGACAACAGAACCTTAATAATGTACAAACTTTAATTTAAATTAATTATTATGGTCGAATTTCGACCACGGGCGACCACTACTACTATTAATTTAGTTTCCTTAGGGATTACCCACAAATTACGTCACACGAATTTCATGATTCTTTAACCCCTTCCCCGTGCTTGTCACAGCTGGTCACATTCGTGAGACTCCTCCTTCCTTAGTGTGACATCACATATTTTGCAATTTTACACCAAGAAAACATTAATTTAAAACGGCAGTTCTTTAATTAGTTTTATTTCCATTTAAATTATTATTATTTTATAATTTAAAGACTGCTCAAACAGATAGACTTGGAAATATTTTGAAGTTTGTCGTTAATAGTACAAATTTCGTGTTTTAAACCTTAAATATATTAGATTTTGAACTCTGTGGCGTCACAAAATTTAGGACCCTTCCCATCCCTTGTCACACTTCGTCGACTCCCTCCCCGCCGCTTACGTGTGACGTAATTTGTGAATGGCTCCTTACCTGCTATTGATTAAAATTTGAGATAAACCCCACACAAGTAGTGTAATTTTTCTACCATTTGTAAGGTAAAAGAATCGATAATCAGATAATTGAAACTGGACATTAGCCCGATTATCTTCCAGGCGTACAACAAACTAGGGTCTGCAAATCAACACATATGCATAATCCTATTATTAAATCAGAAGACACTTGGACTTAAATTCTATTTGTGCCACGTGATGCGACCATGCGAGCCGGCAAATCGAATTACCTTGACAGTGAAACCCGCAGAATACTATCGCATTAAGCAGTGTCCTAGCTAAGATTAGGCATTTAAAACGCGTGATATTAAGTTTGGATTATAGAGGACAGAATTACTTTCATTATTAGCCGTCACAAGGCTTCTCTGGCGTGATTTTTTAATTTGTCCCTCACCTCTTGGTATGTGAATATTATAAATTCTCACATATTTTTTTAGAAATACATTATTCAGAGTAATAAAATATAATTATGTAGTATTTAAATACAATTTAACGGACTTTAAGCAAGTTCTATTTTAAATTTACTCGGACATGTCACTTCTCAGTCTTTGATGCGTGATGTAACAAAATGTAATTAACAAGAAACGTAGCTTTAATTGAAATTATTAAATAAATAACGTGTTGTAGTTGTATAACTGATAATAAACTATGTATCAGCCATTTAGATGAAGCAACCAAAGTGATACAATGAAAAACACAGTTTAATCGTTCAATGTCATTGAATATCGTAGTATACATTCAGTTCTATACGTTTTCAATCAAATTGATACATTTTCCTTGACGCGTCTAATATCAGCACACCATGTGTAACAAAGCCAAATCAAAATCGCTATTTTTACTTTTTTACTGGGTTATAAAATGAAAAGTATAAGGCACTCATCCGTGCAGGAACGGAGAAAGAATACAATTTCCCGCAGCCGGGTAGCCTGTCGTAAAAAGCGACAAAACAACCCACAGCTAGGTGGTAGGGTATTTTCCCGGATGGATGTCTACCACTCCTGGTCTAGAGTATGCCGCCATAATAAATTTGAGCTATGTTCTGGCATTAGTGGCCAGGTTCCAGTCTCCCTTTAGAAAGCGGCAGCCCATGGTATCACCTTTGGTGTTACAAATGTCTATTGGCGATAAAAACCGGTTGCCATCAGATGGGCCGTCTGCCTGTCTGCTGAACTCATGCAATAAAAAAAAATGAAACTCCATAACTAATATAATCTGTAATTACTTGAAATACGGCGAGTCCAGGTTTCTGAACGTCGAAAATACAACAGCCCTGTTGTAAAAAATATTATTACCCTTGAAATATAATTCCTAAAAGCAACAAAAGTCAGAGTAATACATCATATTCTGTTACAATATTATTTGTACTTTTCCATGAGAGAAAATTAGCTTTGAATTTCTTTTCAACGAATAAGCTCATATGAGGGTTGACGTCGATAGATCAATCAGATGGGGACAAGAGAGGCAATCGGTCTCCCTGCTGTTTTATACGGGCGAAATTATGATTATTTTTCTTTTATTATATTATCTATACATGGAAATTATAAAAGTACTAATTCGTTACCAAGAAAAAATAATGAACGACATTTGATAAAAAAATTCTATCCATATTATTTATTATTTATTGTGACGCAATCGGGAAAAATGTTTTTCTTTCTTAGTAATTGGATGCTTGATTTGGAAAAAATACAATAACAATTGCCTTAATACTTTAAAAGATAAAATCTACAAAATTCTAAACATGCCGTGTCTGCACATTCAAGCTATTTAAAAAATCAACTGGAACAGACTATATACACGACGGAGAACATGGAGCATTTTTTTATATTTCTTGTTTGTTTGCCGGATTGCCTGTTTGTTCGGAATTCACGTTAAAACTCTTGGGCCGATTTCAATGCGGTTTTCGCTGATTGACAGCAACTTTTTAGAATTAAAATCTGCCTTACTTTTTATCCTGGGAATCCCGCGGGACTATTTCTGGGAATTATTTAAAATAGGTGATCTCAGGAGCCTTAAGAACAGACGAGCGTGCATGACAAGAGTTATGAATGTCAAAGAAGCAAGTGAGGTGTGTATGAATAAGCCTAAATGGCGCTCTGTTGTCCGTGCCTACCCCGCAAGGGAACTGGCGTGAAGTTATGTATGTATGTATGTATGATTTAAAATGGCCAATTGTTAAAAAAAATCGATTCTAATGCGGTTTTAATACTGATCGATAGCAAATGTTATGTAATCAAATATGTATTATAGGATATAGGAGTCTCGCAGGAATTGAAAGTCAAGCGTGGACGAAGTCACGGGCATATTCTAGTTAACAATAAATTGTTAATTTGACTACAGGTTTAGGTTTCCTTGATTAAAAATACATTATGTTTAATCGTTAGAATTATCTACATTAAGAGTTATAAACCAAATTCAATCACAACTGTGCTCCAAATATTTTCAATTTATCAAGCTTTAAGAATGTACATAGGTATTTTAATGCATAATTTAAATGTAAAACGGACAATCCAGCATTTACTGCTAGACTGTCCAAAGTACGGTGTCGCCAGACACAATCTGGATTCGGCAACAAAAAGGCAGTCAAAAACAAAGTTGACGGAGTCAATTATGTAAGTTGTTGGCTGGAAGGGATACCTGATCGTGACTGGAAACATACTGCACTAAAGTGTAAGAGGACGCCGGGAAAAGGAATAAGTCGTAGCAATAATGACCATTGCCTCGACTTATATCTGAGCTTTCATGTGATGAGACCATATTATACAAGAATAGGCTTATACCTTTAATTCAACTATATTTTACAATTATTATTTTATATAAAATAAATTTTTATTAATTATTCTAATTAAAATTTATTATTTATATTTATTTACAATTGTATTACAATATATTTAATATTAATTTAGGACTAAGAGACGATATATCAATCACCAGATAAAAGATATTCATAGGATAAAATACAATATGGTAGAATTAAAACTATCAGTTGCATGAATAACACAGTTGAATTGTTTCATTTTTTAATCTCGTCAGGTCATAATTTATTTGACTGATAATTTTTATCTGATGACTGAAAAATCCGCCTTAAGACTCTTTGTTACTCAACAAGATAATTTAAGTTATAAATAATACTTGTAAGACATATATTGACTGATCTGTGTACAAATTTATCAAATTATTTATAGCTGTAACTATATGCTGTCAATGTTAGGAATCTAACAATCCTAGCCTAGGGTTATTTGGAAGAAGTCGCTTTTTAGCGATACAACTTGTTTATTTGTTGCTTTGGTTTTATAATGTGCAACCCAAGTTATAGAGAGAGTATTGAAAACCTGTAGTAAACATTAAAATTAAAACACACACCACTTAAACATCTTATTTATATAAATACTACCATTATTGTCTTATGTGGGACGTTATGTTGCAGAACAGCCTTTACTTTTGCAGTTAAAGAATTTCTATGACATCTGTACCAATGGATTAGAATAATGGCTTAAACTTTTTTTATACTTTCCTTTTTTATCTCTATTTTATTAGTAATTATTATGGTGCAATTTTTTTGTTTTCGTTCAATATTGACCTCATTTAAATTAAACAGACATTTTATGTGATTTTTTTTTATTGCAGGAGATCAGCATACAGGCACACGGCCCAGTTGATGGAAAGCGGTTACCATCGCTTATGGACATTTGCAACACCAAAGTTGCTACAAATGCGCTGCTGCTCTCTTAAGGGAGACTGGAACCTGGTCACTAATGCCGGAACACAACTCAAGGTTGTTATGGCGACATACTTTAGACCAGGGGTGGTAGCCATCCAGTCGGGCAAATGCCCTACCACCTGCTGTGGATTGTTAAGTCGCCTCTTACGACAGGCCGGCGGCCCGGCCGCAGGTAATTGTATTCTTTCTCCGTTCCTGCACAGATAATTTTCGTATAATTGTAATTATTTTTCTAATTAACTGTTTGAGTCGATTTTTATTTTTATTATACAAACTAGCTGTACCCGGCAGACGTTGTCCTGCCTTTAGAAATAAAAAATCTAGAACTTGATTGCAGCGACATTTACCGGGACCAATAGTTAATTTAAACCATTCTCGAATCCACTTTAATAAAAACAAAAAATCATAAAAATAGGAACCCGTTTACAGCGCCATCTACCTAGTTAAAATTTGAATATATACCATCCCGGGACCCACTTGAACACACACAAAAATAATTTCACCTAAATATTGGAACCCGATTACAGATAAATTAATTATTTTACATGTATTTTATCAATAAAATAATTCCGACCGAAGCATCTGTTTTAAACGATATTCAGTTTTTTTACATCCTTGACGATATTTGCAGCACGCATTCTGTCAATTCTATGTGAAACGTCATAAGGTTACATTAAAAAAGTTTATATTGTCCAAAGCGCTAAGGTTAGATTAGAAATAATTTTATATGGTTGTTAGTATTCTTAAATTTTCTAATTTTCCGCGCAATTTTCTTTTATAAGAACCTTCTCCTAACAATAATAAACACAACGAAAAAAGAATTAGCGAAATCGGTCCAGCCGTTCACGCGTGATGGGGTGACCAAGGGAAATAGGGATTCATTTTTATATATATAGATTACTTTTTAATGGAAATTTGATTGATATGTGTAATTTTGTGTTTTATATTTAAGAATATTAATTATTTTATGTTCCCCAAACAAATTAAATAAATAAATGGACAAGTTATACGTACATTAACAATTTAAAAAAATTGCACATTGTTGAAAATACTGTAATTAAACGTCGAACTTGTTAAAGCTATTCAATAATATGCCTATCAAAACACGTCTACATTACAGTCCACGTTTCGTGCCAAAATCGTAGTTGGAAAACGTGGCGAATTGGCAATGATTTGTATTTATAATTCCTCGGATTATAAATACAAATTACATTGTATTTTCGAATCTGCTATCTTTATCATCTATAAATAAACGAATTTAATAGAAGTAGTTTAAACAGTGGTAAAACGAAAATCAATAACTGTTGCCGAGTTCTGCGTCTAATGTATCGTTTACATTATGCCCCACTCGACGGCAGCAAGCAATGGAATGGCGTGAGAAATGGACAGCAGGTTTATCATTCTTGATATCTTATTGCCCATTTGCCTGCTTGATGTCGTGTAAACTAAACGAGAGGTTACAATCCATTCTTCTACCATAGCATTGGTAGGAAAGTGACGTTACCTGTATGGAGTTTGTATTAAATTGTAATATGTACCCTGATAAGTCTCAATTTGACGGATACAACGCTCGATGCGCAACATGACCACTCCATGTTTTGTCTTATCAAACAAGCAATGAGGTTTTATTTTGTCACTAATTAGGTAAGCGTTGTACGCTTTCTGGCCGGGCTTCGTATCCAAAAAACTGGACTGGGAGGCGTGTACTTTAGCTACTAAATTACCACAACATGTGAAAGGATCCATGCACAGCGGTAAGGATGATAGTCCCCTCAAGCTTATTTTTATAGTTTATAATTTGAATGCCTAGAAATATTTTAATGATCAAACTGATTTTATGCCTTCGTAATGGAAATTTGGAATGGGTTTCACATACTATAAAAAATCTGTATAAAATTAATATTTTGTAACATGTCTTAAGAAAACTATAAATATACATAGTGAACAATTCAAACATGCTTGTTCAATTCACAGAATTTATTCATTCATATTTTTCACATTGTGACGAAATTATATATGTGGTCGTTTTTGTGCCAGCTTATTGAGGTCAGTCAATTTCTATATGCAGTTAAAACGCGAAGTTTGGAGAAGAATACTTAGATACTTTTCAGAATTAAACTTTTTACTGGGCGAATATCATTCTCATTCTTAGTGTTTTTATTCCATTGTAAAATTGAAATATACTAAAATATGATATACCTCGTCTATTAGTCTATTATTTTATATTTTGTTATATTATTATGCCAGGCGCCGCTTTACGCGTTATTCCAGAATTGACACCTAAGACTACATTTTATCTATTATATGTACAATATGTATATGCAACATATGGTTAATCTCTATAATGGAGGCATATGAATTGTTGCGATTATTATAATTTGAATAATTCTATAATGAATAATTTATGAACGTGAGGAACAGACGCCGCTTTATCGCTGCGAAGTAATTGCTTACGCAACTAATCTGATAATTGATTTTATGCATTCTGTTACGACATATGAATTAAAATTTTAATAGTATATTAACATTTTCATTTTATAGTACATGGGATTCTTCGTAAAAATATTGAACGTTTACAGTATTATTATAGATTCCAAACTAATAGTAAATATAAATATCCTATCCTACTAATATTATCAACGCAAAGTTTATAAGAATGTATGGATGTATGTTTGTTACTCTTTCATGCAAATCTACTGAATGGCTTTTGATGAAACTTTACAATAATATAACTTTCCGATTTTCCATCACCACGCAGACGAAACCGCGGACGCAGCTAGTAGTAAATAAATGGATGGCCGGTTTCTATATCTGACTATTCCTTCACTCGCCTTGTCATCGACTGAGTTTTGGAGCTTCTGCCAAAGTTTAACCGATAGTAAGGCAAATGACCGGTTGGTAAAATATAGAAACCGGCCATGAATATAGCTAAACCGACGTATGTTCCTTAAAATTGATTCAGTAATCGCTTCTATAGACAATAGATCGAATACTGAATCTAGATTTTTTTCTTCTATAGTTCACGTGTCTAGTAGGATATTCTACTGTTACAAACATACTTCTGTCTCCCATAGAGGTAAGCAAGTAGGTAGAAAGTTTTCACAATGCATACATAATAAAATTCAAAAGTCTACTTGATTTGTCTGTTTTGTTGTTTATCGTAAGATTTTTAAACTTTTTTTATAGCAGGAGGGGCACGCTTTTTCACTTAATAATCACGCTTAATTTCACTACATAAGTATATAGGTATATAAACGAAAAAATCATTTAAAATATAATTATCATCTTACAAGTCGTATCTAAAGATACTAACTACCTCAATATTTTGTTCCACAGCTTATCTACATTATTGGGTAAGGGTACATACACCACCTAATCTCAAAATAGCTGTATCATATTGTCAATACTTTTCAAGTCAAATTAAACTACGATTTTTACATAAATAGACGGTCGAAGTTGACGAAATTACAAGCGTTTTATTTCTACTTCCATATGATATGACGTGACGTGACGGCCTTTGTGGTAGAGCGGGCTAAGTCTTAGCCGGCCGAACTCGCTGGAACACAGAGACTCCGGGCTCGATTTCTGGCATGGTACATTTTGAAAAAGAATTTTCTGTTGTTTACCACAGTAACTAATAAATAACAGAATCCCAGACACCCAGACTATGGTATGATTGGCCTCAGAGTGGTCCGTTGTATATCACCCGTAACAAAGCGTAACTTGCTTAGCTTGGGGATATACAATGTGTGTATGTTTGTCTGCAGATTATTATTATTTAACCTTTATGCAAATAATATGAATTTTAAAAATAAACATAAGTGAATGAATATGTATATACAATAATTTAATTTATTATTTTTAGGTTTTATGTTTATATAGTGTGTAAATACACTTGTACAAATATTTTTGAAATAAAACAGAAGTATAAGTAATAATGTATAATTCGTCATGTGTTAATGTATAACAATAATATAAACATCATAAGGCGAAGATAGCACAAGTAATAAAAATTCTTGTAATGCATTCGTAAGACGGATAGCAAGTCCTCCGCACACACAGAGTACTGACCGGCTGGCCTTGCTAACCATGTACGGGATATACGTGTGCCTATATGTACTTGCTTTGTCTTATCGCAAAGTTATTCGTATTAATGAATGTAAATTATTTATTTATTCAGGGTCAAGGGAGTACTTTCCTCCGAAAAAGCCAACGATTACTATAGGTCATTATATACATCTTATATTTAACAACAGATAGGTCTACTCTTAATATAGGACGCTAAGTACGTGGACATTGGATTTTTCCCATCTTCCACGCACGACTATGGTACAATGCGCGGCTGCCCAACATCAGGAGGGTTCAAAACGCCGCACATATGCATCCAATGGCAATATTTGTAGCTTTTAGTGTCGAAACTCTAGGGCCATGCGGTCCCGAAGCTTATCGAATCCGTCGAGACCGATCAACTTGTTTGATAGAAGTCTCCGTGACTAAAAAGTTGGTATGATCTAGTATTTAGGGAACGTTACTATTCTGAAATGAGAGCAGTATTTTAGAAACGTTTTGAGCTGACGACGATTTGGGACTAGGAAGTATAATAATTTTCATTATTATATATTTAATGTTAAGCTGTATGTGTGTGTGTGTTTATATTCTAGTGATCTAGTCTATCGTATTAGTTTATATTATTATTCTAAGTTTTTAAGGATTAAAATAAGAGTATTTTCGTAAATTTCATATCGTTGAAAACAAACGGATAATTGTCGAATTTTAGTGTATTTTGACTGCAGTACATTCATCAGATCTTTTCAATTTAAAAGCAACCTTTTAAATTAGCACTTAAACATTATAAAATCCTTTGTACGATAAACGCGTTCTCGAAAATTCCTACTCTTTATTTTTCCAACATAAATAATTTATTTTGCGATGAATAACAATGTAAAAAGGACACCGGTGTAATTCCATTATTCATGAGTGGGTACGCTGTTTCTTAGACACTCGTAGAGTTAAAGTAAGCGCAAATAATGTAAGATGGAAAACAAATTGATACATTAAAGAATATAAGATTATTTAGATGAAAACATAGTTCCAACATGTCAATAATTGACTAGTCTAGACTTCAATTCTTACTTATAATAGGTAAAGGTATACTGTTATTACAGTTACTAGATTCTAGGTACTTTACTTAAAGACGACCGTGACGAAGGCACAGTATTCTACGTTTGGTTTTAAAAGACTATAAGTAGAATATATAATTTATTTTATTAGCAAATTTAACCTAATAGACTAACCTCTACCTCTCGATGTAGTGGCTAGAAACTCTCCAGCAACATAACTTGCTAAGATTATTATGTATGACTAAAGATTATTACAGAATAAAGATTATTATGCTGGGGCTTCATCTGCGTTAGTGTTAGACTGTGGCCGAATGCGTCTTATATAAAGTGTTAAAAATTATATTATTAATGCATAGCCACATTAGTGTATATACATACGTTATCTGCCAATATACGTCATTAACAATGTTGCATCTCAAATTACGCATTACACACATCGCCACATCTGCGTGAAACGGCTCATAACTTTATCCCAGATGAAACCGCACCTTGTTAGATAACTTACGTCCTAAACTAATGTTGAACTAAAAAATTATGATGTGTGTCAAGCATGGCAAGCATGCCATTGAATCGACATTATATAGTAGGTAGTTTGATCGCCATGGTGTACTTGCTGGTTTTAATACTTTATTTAGAAGGATCCCCGACTTGATTTAAATCAAAAGAAAGAAAATACTGTTCAGAATAGGCAGTCAATAAGGAAGTGCAATCTTTTCAATTCTACATATCACCTATGTCATACAAGGCTTATCTCAAGGCAAACGTATCAGTAAACTGTAAAAGTCTCTGCGCGAATAAATTATATTTATTGTTTATATTATTCACGTCATCAAGTTATATGCAAGATTGTGACATCAAACACTACATATTTCTTGGATTTCTTTGTTTATTAAGCTATAATCTAGCTATTGGGTGGTCTAGGCACCTAATGAGGTAACAGGCGTGTTTAAATTTTCATAAATAATGTAATAATGACACTGTCACAAATAGTTCTTTAGGTATTCTCCGAAATCTACTTCCTAAATAAAAAAATTGCTTCCAAGAATAATCTTATAATACTCTATTTTGCAGGGGAGAGGAATAACGGAGAGTGACCTTTGAACCGAAAGAATAACTATCTCTAACACTTCATTGCAATAATGTTAAAACAGTTTTAATTTTATTAAAATACAATTATGAATAGCAACATCTCTCACAATAACACATTTATCTTATGGAAGTGCATATCGTTTTCAGAAGACATTATTAATAGTTAAGGTTTTATTCATCTGCCTGAAAAACAAAGCATAGCTATTATACAAATAGTCCGGTCAAAAGTTCTCTCACATCCTTATTCAATTTAATTTCGAATACTGGCCGAAAATGAACCTGATTTTGTATAAGGAACTTTTGCCATCTTAAAATAAAAATAAATTGATTTTTTCTTCTTCATAAAATGTGAAGTGGACGCAAAAGGAAGACAGAGTCGCAGTTATTGCGTTGCACCGCTGCCGTTACGCGCCAACTGATGGTTGGGACAATAATACAGGCTGTTGTTATTAATCAATAGGTTAAATTGTGGGTAAAATTCATTTTTCGAAAATCTCGCAGAGTATTCCGGCTCATTTCACAGATATGTTGGCGTCGTTTAATCAATGTAATATCCATGCTATATTAGTATCTGAGTCGTGGTTAAAACCATGTCTCCCTTCAACACTCTATAACTTACCTGGATACCACCTTATCAGAAATGATCGTACAGGTTGTGGCGGTGGGGGAGTTGCTATTTATCTCCGGACACATCTTCCTTATTCAATTGTAAGCATGTCACCGCAACCCCCTTCTTCTGATATTGGTGAGCACTTATTTATTGAGGTGGAGCTTTATTCTGTAAAGGTCTTGGTAGGTGTGTTTTATAGCCCTTCTCTTAAAGTTAATTATTTCACGTCCTTCGAAAAACTTTTAGAAGACTTAATCCCAAATTATAATCATTCCATTATTATGGGTGACTTTAACACCTGTCTTCTAAAACAGGATCATCGTAGTATGTCCCTCGAATCTTTAGTTACGGCTTCTGGCCTGACCATACTTCCACTGAAAGCAACACATTATTTCCCCAATTCTACACCGTCTCTCTTAGACTTGATAATTGTTTCTTCACCCTCTTATGTTATTTCTCATGGTCAGTGCTCGGCGGACGCTTTTTCTTATCACGACTTGATTTTTCTTTCTTATAACATTCGTCCACCAAAAGCCAAAACTAAAGTTATCCTGCAGCGTAATTTTGGTGGTATAAACTTGGCCGCCCTAGTCAAGGACGCCCAAGAATCGGATTGGTCTGGGGTCTTCAAGGCAGCTACTGTAGATGAAAAGGTGTATGTATTTAATACAGCCTTATTGAGGTTGTATGATTTGCATGCACCTATGCGACGTGTTAGAATAAAGCATCTTCCTGCACCGTGGCTTACAGACGATATCAAGAAGCTCATACATAAGAAATCTATGGCCAAAACCAAATACAAGCTCAAACCCAGTGATGAAAACAAACAAGCTTTCATAAGAGCTCGTAATCGCTGCAATAGAGTGTGTAGGGATGCACAGCGCCGGTATATTCATGAATCAGTTGAGAAAGATAACCCATCAAAAGTATGGAAATTTTTGAAATCACTTGGAGTTGGAAAGTCAGTGCAAAATCCTGTTCCAAATAACTTCGACATTGATAGTCTTAATCAACACTTCACATCTACAAAGTATTTTGACAAAATTACTAAGTCAAACACATTGAAAGATCTTTCTTCTATTCCAACTCCTTTACATCCAAATTTTATTCTTAGTCCTTTATCTGAATGTGATGTTAAGATTGCTATTAAATCTATATCTTCAAATGCAGTCGGCAGTGATGGTATTAGTCGCGGCATGATCGTGCCCATTCTTGATGTCATAAACCCTATTATAACCCACATCCTTAATTCGTCCATTGCTTCTTGTATCTTTCCAGTTGCTTGGAAAGAAGCACATGTTATTCCTCTCCCCAAAAAGCCAAATCCTTCGTCTTTTTCTGAATTCCGTCCAATTTCCATTCTTCCTTTTCTTTCCAAAGTATTAGAACGCTTAGTCCACAAGCAATTTAGCACTTTCCTTTCTCAAAATTCATTAATGAATCCTTTCCAATCCGGGTTTCGTCCAGGCCACAGTACAGTCACAGCACTGGTCAAGATTACGGATGACATCCGGCATGGGATGGAGAATGGCCTGTTGACTATACTATCACTGTTAGACTTTAGCAGTGCCTTCAATAATGTTGATTACGACTTATTGCTTGGTATTCTTCGCACTCTTAACATATCTCCATCAGTAATCGACTGGTTTCACAGTTACCTGCATGGGCGCCGGCAGAGAATTCGTATTGATGAGACATACTCATCCTGGTGTGGTTTAACTGCCGGTGTTCCTCAGGGCGGCGTTTTATCTCCCCTTTTATTTGCTGTTTTTATAAACTCTATCTCTGACAAATTGACTTCTTCCTACCACCTATATGCAGACGATCTACAAATTTACACACAAAGTGAAACTGATGCACTAAACATTGCAATAAACAAAATCAACTCTGACCTGGATCACATACTGAGATGGAGTAAAAAGTTTGGCCTTGCCGTAAATCCTCAGAAAACTCAATTGATAATCGTCGGTAGCCCTAGGATGAATGCTAAAGTTAACTGGTCCTCCTTACCACAGGTTCTTTTTGACGGCACACATATACCTGTTAGCGACACTGTCAAAAATCTCGGCATAATCATCGATAGGGATCTGTCTTGGCGGCCTCACATCACCGATTTAAGTCGCAGAGTCTTCTTATCTTCTAGATCCCTCAGAAGATTAAGAAACTTCTTGCCCACTGCTACCAAGATTACGCTTGCTGAGTCTCTCTTACTTCCCATACTTGATTACGCTGACGCCTGCTATCTAGATTTAACCTTAGAACAGCTGAATAAGCTTGAGCGACTTCAGAATTTTTGTATCAGGTTCATATTTGGATTGCGAAAATATGACCATGTTTCCGAATATCGTAAAAGACTCAAGTGGCTTCCTATTCATTTTCGCCGGAATACTCACATTCTCACTCTCCTGTATAATATATTATTTACTCCTAATAGTCCCCAGTACCTTAAGGAACGTTTTAAATTCCTTCGCCTATCCACTGCCCACAATTTGCGCTCTGATACGTATCGAAAACTTATGACACCTGCACACACTTCATCCTATTATGATAACTCTTTTACAGTGCAGGCTGTCAAACTATGGAATATGCTACCTCTTACTGTCAGAGAGGCCAAATCCTTACCAACATTTAGAAATTTACTCAGAAAACACTATTTGTCCATAAATAGCCATGTCTGATTAACACAATATAATTATGCTAATACATTTATTATATAATATATGTATTTTGTAATATATTATTGTATATGTATATATTTGTATATTATATTTATGACTATGTATATATGTATGTATTTGTATATTTATTTGTTAAATTAGTTTGAGTATTTATGTGTCCCTTGCCTTTTTCCTGCACCACCTACATCACCTGATTCAAATTTGTTTTTGATTTAGGTTGCCTGGAAGAGATCGCTTTGAGCGATAAGGCCGCCTATTGTATCGCCTAGAAAATATTGTAAATATGGTCTGTTTTTGTAATTGTATGTTTTGGTGTGCAATAAAGAGTTATCTGAGTAGCACTTCATACAAGACCGTACTTGTGCTTGATAGAGATTTAGCAACTGAAGTGTTGACATGACAGGCATACTGTGCCCACCCCAAATGATTGGCAAAATTTGAAAGAAAAGTAAGAGGTATATCAATATTGAAAATAATATAACACTTTCTATTAACGTAAAAAACTACATCACAAATATTTGTTTTATAAAAATTTTAAAGTAAAAAAAATATATCACGAGAAAAGCTTATAGGAAGGTGCTCCATTACTTTGTTTGCTAACATTGATTGGATCAATTAGTTTTATGATCGATTCCTATATCTTATTTAATTCATTTCCCTTACTACTGGAAGAAATTTCACATAAACTCCATACAAGTAATATCAATTTACTACTAATATGATAACGTGGTCGTTGTACCATAGTGGATAGTAAGATCTAGAAACTCTACACTAGTTATAAAAACCTGAATTAACGCACATGATTACAGTTTTGAAATAAATAAGAAGTTCATAAAAATATGTAAAGTCGTGGTAACATAATGTCTAGCGCACGCGTCCCACATGCAAAGGGCACGGGTTCGATCCTAGCCGGAACGCATGTACCACTTGGGCAGTTTTCTGTGACCTAAAGTGCATTGTTAAAATTACCACGTGCTAACATCGGTGAAGGAAAACACCGTGATGGAATCTGCACATCGAGATAATCGATGTATCAAATCTGCCAAACGTGGCGGGGGGTATACTGTCGACTGTCCATTCCCCCATAATGGGGGGCTCGAGGCCAACAGTGGGATATTTATGGGCTGCTATTATATTTATTATAACAAAAAGATGTATAGAAAAGTCAAGGACACCTAGTTTTCTAAAAATATGTTGAATAATAATAATATGAAACATAAATACGATGAATCTTTTAAGCACACATAAAATCCTCGAATCTTTCTATCTTCACTCGATTTTGCAAAAATCGTGAATGGGTTCCAATTTGTATAACTGAGTCCAATTATCCTTCATATTCCTGTTTTGATGTTATTAGATTCGTTTAGTTGAAAGGAAAGCATTCGTGTCATTTGCAAGTAAGTACGTTTTTGATGTGGGATAAGAAACATAAGATTAAATGGATTTCTTCAGGTCTAGCCGCCGGCGCTGACAGGGTAATTAATGTTTTCATTTATTTGTAATTCCATACAAATACTAGCTTAAATCTAAAGGTAATTTAGATGATAAGATTATGTAAGGAGCCATATACTAGTTGCAAAAAAATTACGTCTTTGTATATTTGTAATTTACTTTATATATAAAATAATAGCTGTCCCGGCAGACGTTGTTCTGCCCTGAAGAAATAAAATTGAGAACCCGATTCCAGCGCAACCTACCGGGTCCAAATATAAGCTATCCTATCTTTCAAGTCGGATCAAACTGCACACGGTGTGCAAATTTGATTAAAATCGGTCAAGTAGTTTAGGAGTCCATCGCGGACAAACAACGTGACACGTAATTTATATGTTATATTAAGATTAGGATCATTCAGATTCATGTTTTAGTTTTTATAACGTTACTAATTTTTTGCAAATATGTTGTTAAATAAAGGAATATATTCTCAACTAAAAAGACAATTTAAAAGTAATTTACACAAGTGCGTGTTTAAATTGTTTTTTTAACTCTGAGATTTCGACAATATTCAAATAATGACGCGGTCTCTGATCATACGATTTGAAGCACACGATCGAAACAAACAATCGCGACACATGACAGGAGTGTGACACTAGAATTGAGACCGCAACACACGACTTATATGCAAATATGAAGAACTGTCGCCTATTCGCCTATTGCAGCCGCTCGTCTCTGTCTCGCGCTACAGATGTTCTTCATACAATAGTATTTAAAGGAGATGTGTAGTGTCGCAGTCCCCTGTCTTGCGTTTCAGTTGCGTACTTCAAAGTTTACCTTTACTGCAAAATGGTAGAAACGCCAGTGTTATAGAGAAAAATCAAATCGGAATCCATGAAACATGCCGAATTCTTTGAAGGTAAGTACTTTCAATTATATATAACAGTCGCGGAGACTTACTGCTAAGAAGTTTTTAAAAGATGGTCCCTACAAAGGCAAATAAATTCTGAAGATTTCAAGATACTATCATAATACATATTTGTAAAAATTTTAAAGCTATAAAAAAGAAACGTCATAACTATATACAATATCTAATGCTTAGAAAATTAATGCTAAAAGAAGGGACCTACTTTCCCAAGACGTGACGGTATAACCTTAATCATTAGCCTGATTGGTCGAAAAAATGTCAACTTACGTCCATCGTCTGTGGATAGTTTCATCTTTTCGAGTGAAGGCGCATCTCTTTCGTTGTAAATTAGGACCGCCGCTGCTTTCGCACGCCAAGCATTCTGCACCTGTAATCCAAGAATTTTACTTAATGAACTATTTTCTAATTTTAATATCAACAGACAATCAAAACAGTTTTTGAAGCTCATATATGTAGTTTAAGAATTAAGCCTACTTCCTTCTCTATGTACCTACACCGCTTAGTAACGTATTAACGCTGTGTAAGAAGAAAAAGCGGCAGGAAACTCATCAACAACGCGTCTGTCTAGATTATTTTACTTTATCTGTTTAAATTTGACTCAAGAAGTCTTTTCTCAAATCTAGAAATGTACAGACATAAGGACTAAGTATTTGATTTTAGTAATTATCTAACAAATTAATAAACGCACACATTGTATAATTATGAATATACGGTTAATATACCATAATAAAAGCGTAACTTGTATAGCTAGGAAATAGCTGACCCAGCGAACGTTCTGCCATAAAAAAACATCATAGGGGGTGAAAAATACTTTACGATCTATTCTCATACCTACTAGATATGAAAAAAAAAAATAAACCGGTTTTAAGCCCTTTCGGAGGAGTTTCTACCACAAACACAGTGACACGAGATTTTTATACTTAGATAAGTGTGTGTGTATGGAGACAGCCCGCTAGACAAATATTTGCGCATAATAACAATAATGTAGGCTTATCGCAAGCTCTAGATTAGCAAGTGGGCTACACTGAGCTTAATAGCGGCCTTGTCATTTGCGATATGAAATTAAGTACTTTCAGTCCATTAGGTCCACGTACTAATAACTTCATGACCGCAATTTTGGCCATAATATCGTTGCAGCTTTGAGTATTAATAATTATACTTGTCTAGCTTCCATGTTCTTATAGTTTTTGTACGGTATTTTGACTATGCAGCAAGTGGCGAATAATAAGCCTTTAATATCAATAAATAATTCTCAATATTCTTTAAATATTTATTTTATATATCTACAGATAAACCACATGCATTGTACCTATATTAGGCTGGAGTTGGTTCCAAAGTCTCAGACCCACCTGAGTCTAGTGTTTGGTATACGCTTCAACTGATTTCCATTACTACTCTTATAAAATGGGAAGTTTGTGTACGAAATTTACTTCATCGGAAAACGAACCTGAGATCTGCATTCCATTGAACTTAAAGGTCTAACGCTTAGAGCACTATATTACAGAAGCCATAGGTATATTAAGACTAAAATGTTATATTATATTTGTGGCTTGGTGCTAAAAGAATCAAAGCACATTTTGGTAAGAAATAGGAATTTCATTTTTTTTTTTCAACATTATTTTAATGAATAAATAATTTTAACGATGTTTAGTGGTGTATAAAATGACATGTTTTTTTTTTACATTGACGAATGGCTGTGCAATATTAAAAAAATATTTTAATACGAGGCATATATATTCATATAATATATGGTATAAACATTTTCTTACCTTAATCTCAAAGTTACAGTTGCCCCGCCTAATGACAGCAACCCACGGCTCCTCTGGAAGGGGATCATTGGGCGCGGCCACCGACACCAGGGGCCACGTGCAGCCCGTGTGGTCGCGCTCGCCACCCGGTCCTTTCGCCCGGACGTGCACCGCTACGCCGCGTGACGACCCTATATACCCTTCGCCATATTTCCCCGACTAAGGACAAAAGCAAACATACGTACTTTTAAAGTTTCATGACTTTTGACTTGTATCACAGCTAGTTTTATTTTATTGCTGAAGTACAGCAGACAGGCTGACGGTATATATTGTTACGACCGACAAAGACAAATTCGCACCTGCATTTTATTACCTTTTCGGCATTTGGACTTCTTTTGTTTACTTTGTGTTTAAAATTTCTGATTAGAAAAAGAAAAGAAAAACAGCCCATTGTGTATTGTAATCTTTTATGGTAGTCATTAGCCACGTGTGATTCTAGGAAATTCGGCCCACGCGGCCGAGCAGATATATTACATTTGTACAGTATAAAGCATTGCCCCAATTAATAGATGTGGCAGTCAAGCGATAAACACAAGCGAAGCAAGATGTGTGTACATTCGGTAATCTATTTAGTGACGGACTTTGAGCGTGTTATTGAATTGTGCGTTACGTTTGGACTTATTGCGTCCGGTTATATTTGTACCTGTGTTATACGTGTTTGTATAGTTCTAATAAACTCTATAATAATTCCAACGCCATTTTAATTCGAGTCCTGCAACTCGTAACAATATGATAGAAAGTAGTTACCGACGCCTGTGGACATTTGCAACACTAAAGGTGCTACCAACGAGCTGCCGAACTCAAAGTCGGATTCGAATCTAACCATAAATAATCACCATAATTTACTTTATAATTGAATAAATTTAGTTCACAATAAGTATGCTATATAACAAACTGCCTCAAAGTAGTTTTCTAATTTTAAAACAAAATTGTCAATTGTCTTCTGTTTCCATTTACACATTATAGAGCAGGAACCCGGTCGATTCAGATTTACGTTATATTATAGAATGAAAAATTTTTACCACATGTAAGAATGTATGTGTGTATCACCAGAGGTAAGAACGATTGGATACTATGAAATCTTGATTCTTAGTGGTTTAGACATTAACACAATATACACTTTGAACTATGTGTTAGAAAAGTCTGAAAAAATCAAGATACCTAATAGAGCTTAAAAAATAATTTCAACCAGAAATACTTAAAAATAATTTCAAGAGAAGATCCGTCGAGTTCTTTTTGAGATTAGGGTATTTTTGATTAAATGCATTTTTAGTATTACATAGCTAAATGATAAAAATTAAACAGATGAAGTTCCATTCCATGAGGAACACTTCAATGTGGAGAGGACTGACACAGTTGAAAGTGAACTGCAGGTGCGAACGATGAGAACGCAATACACCTATAAAATCTGGCAAGTTACATAGCTACGAGTATATACCACCTAAATCTACCTACCTATCATCTAAAAACCGATCAAACACTTGAAACACACGTAAGTCAAAGATTACAGACATAAAGTTACAAAAGTGAACGCACGAATCACATATTGATATCACGGGTGATAATCGTACATTTATAATTAATCGCAATGGTTGTACTCTAGAAGTTACGACGTACTTAGCCAAATAAATATAGCGATAATCATATGCGTGGCATGACTGTGATTGCTAATCGTAAAGTACCTTTACTTTATCATTTGTATTCTAGATAATTTTTGTTGCTTATTGTGCATAATTTAATAATTTAGTGGTTAAAGTATGCAGGTATTCGTCAGATATCGATGCAAGTCGGGAATAACAGTAGCGTAGACTTGGACTCCTGGTGACATACTAAAACCAGAGCTGGATCTAAGAATGAGGGCCTTTGCTCCAGGTAGCAAAGATCCGGAGGAGGTCACTTATAGTAAGCAGTAGAGTCAGGAAGGTGTTACAGATGTCAACATAAGCCTTTAAAAGTTTTTAGTGTCAAATTGACGGCGTTCCTTTGGTATCTCACAACGCCCAAAATGCTCCGTCTGCCGTTCCACAAGGCGACCGCGATCGTTATGGTCGTGGCGAAAACGACACTAATATCGTCATCATTTTTGATCACAAAACGCTCACAACGTCCCATGTTAAGAGGTGGGTCGAAGTGGGCGTTGACCACAGAGCATTAATTCTCTCTATCTCTTGACATTCAAAAAGGCGCGATTTTCAAATCAACCAATGACATTTGTGTACTTCGTCGTTTATGACATCAACGCTCCATTAATCCGTTCCACTAGAGTTTATGATTGTAACGTCCGCAAGCAAGTGGAATGGGAAAAATCGCGGTCGTGACGTGGTCGCTGTGAGTCCCTTCTGGAACGTGGCCATTATGTATGCTAACTACTCTAAATCCGAAGAACGATGAGAAAGGCAAATTACAACTGAATGTTTTAATTGAATGTTTAATAACCAAAGTATTGGTAAATTTAGATTTAATTAAACATTACAAATTAATGTCTAGAATAAAGAAAGGTTTGTTTATAAATAGATAGGTAAATGTTACATTTTATTCCAAGGTTACGTATTTTAAAGTTTATTATGTAAATAGGTTTGCTCGCTTTGTCACCCGTATTGGATTAGGATGAAAGCATGCCAGGTCTACGGCGCGTTAGTAATGCTGTGGACCCGAGACCCTACCGCATGGCAAATAGATGAATATCAGATTTAGTGATTCATGATCAACAGGACATCATTATAAAAAAATCATCCCTATTACTAATAAACTATGACAAATATTTGTTTTAATATAATACTCTTGTGCAATAAAGTATATTCTATATCCGCAATACAATCAAGTAAGTAAACAAGATAATTATATAACATACTAATTATAAATATTATTTATTAATTTACAAAAGCATATGCATAAACTTGTCTAGTTACTTTTTAGAAACAACTCAACGGATCTTGTTAAATCCAATTATCATTAAAAGTATCTTTTAAGCTCAACCATCTTGAATTTTCTCCGAATATTATAGCCTGTAATTCAAAGGGGGTGTTTTTACAACTTTAGTAGGGCATTTATGATTTAAACCTCAAGACACTGTGAGCTCTTTCTGCGTACACCGGAACACAAACCACCTTAATTGACAAATTCTCTTTTTAGTTTACCTCCCATACATTTTAACATTATACAAAACTATCAGCGCTAGGCATGTTGCTGAAGAGTTTCTTGCGCCCCTTTTCTCTTCAAGCCACAAGATGTTGCGAAACGGTGGTAAATTAGATTAGGCTCCCATAGAGTAAATAATAATCATGAACAAAAATTAAAACTAAATAATTAAAATGAACAAGTTGTCGGTAGGTTAAATAAAACATTAACAATACTCATTGACACTTGACATCTTTGTCCTCCGTGATCACGGCCAGGGAAGTGGCCAAAACGTCAGAATAATAAAAATCAAATATAATACCGACTTTAAAACCGTTAAAGTTTAGTTTTATTATGTGTAATAGTCGCCAAAACTTAAGAAAATACTATTAAATAAAAGAGTCACACAGAAATATCATTGTTATTTTGAAGTGGTATATTTTGTTTCGGTCAATATATATATATATATACAGAACTGTTAGGGTTGTCACTATATATATATATATATATATATATATATATATATATATATATATATATATATATATATATATAGTGACAACCCTAACAGTTCTGTTTTAATCATATGGCTATAATACCCTAAAAACTGCCCAAGATGATCAAAATAAAGAATTAATCAGCTCATTATTCAACACAATAGCCGGCTTCCTATTATGTTCAGAGATTACACAAAATATTCAAGTAATTAATGTTTAAACAAAACAATTAATCGCCTTTGGGCATTTTTGGCTTCAGTGTTTGAAAGCGACCTTTTGTTTTTATAAAATAAAAGTTACTAATTAATTTCGCAATACAGAAGTCAACATTACACAGACCTATTTCCTAAATATGTTGCCTTATATAAACATCGGTAGGAAATGTACCTACACGTCGATTTTACTTATGTGTGTGTAAAACTCGCCAATCTGACAGTATCCCATCCATTCCCCAGAAATAAAGAAGTACGATTATTTTTTTAAATTTATTAATAAACATAATTAGCGGTAAGAGCGTCTATTGTATTGTAATTTTTTATTTGTGTAACTGTATCTTTGTGTGTTACAGAATAAAGCATATTCATTCATTCATTCATTCATTCATTCACAAGCCCAGCAGTGGGATAGACATTAGGATGGAACAATCATAAAAACTCTAAACTAACTTTCACAACGGTAATTTTTTAACTACTATAAGAATTCCACACCATGTAACTTGTATCAATTATCACAAACGCTGTTTAATTCTTTCGATTGATTAAACCACTTCGCACACATTAGGCAAATTGTAATTAATGACGGTTGAATAAGTAATGAGGAAATTTAATTTGGAAGCGTGGTTATTTGATTTAACTTCCCACACATTACGCGTAATTACAAACCATAGAGGTGTATTACAATGTGCACATACATGAGTAGGTACATAATTATTGTGACATCTAATTCACTTCAGGGTAGACAGAGAGTATATATTTTCATTTGCTTACTATCCTGGCATAATGCTTTCGTTTAATCTACTTTCGATCCAGCTCCTCGATAACAAGGGCTTATTCAAAATTCTAAAACACAAAATCTTTGAAGTTAGTACTAAGA
This sequence comes from Dendrolimus kikuchii, assembly GCA_019925095.2. Classification (NCBI taxonomy): domain Eukaryota; kingdom Metazoa; phylum Arthropoda; class Insecta; order Lepidoptera; family Lasiocampidae; genus Dendrolimus; species Dendrolimus kikuchii. The sequence goes on from CM034407.1 coordinate 8,159,972, forward strand.
ACAAAGTTAAAGTGTAACGTACTAGCTATTAACAAAGAATACATAAATAAAATATCTATAACTTAATAAAGACAATAAGAATATTGTTAACGGATACGTGTTTAGTAAAAATACTTTTAGTTAATTTAGATTATAATATGTACGTAAATGTCATTAATTCTTTATAGTACACCAGCTAGGGACAACTAGCCTAGCGCCCGCGTTATTGTGAATTTTGTAAACAGAGGGAGAAAATCTGGCCGTTGGGAGTCCCACACGCAGGATATTGATGCAAACCGGCCCTTGCAGGTGTTTTATTACCCTTTTTAAATTTGAGTGATCTATTGTTCGCGCTAATCTCTTTGTTCACGCCGCCGTTAGGATTCATAAAACCTTCTTTCCTCTGTTGGTGTTTCATGTGAATTCTTGGAAGCCATTGAGCTGACCATTTAACGATATCTAAAACCAGTGGGCGGCATGTTGCTAGGAGGCCATGTCTCGTTTACAAATGGATGCGGGTCGGTCAGTCGGGAAATGCGCCAGTCGTGTTCTTAATGCGAACGACGCACTACCTAGTGCACTTTGGGAGCGAGTATTTTATAACGACGACCTTTGCGCGATTTATGTGATAACGATTTACTGCCCTACGTTTTGGTTTTGTTGTATTATTATGTGTGTACTTCTAATAATCTTTGTGATAATTCCAACGGTATTTTCGAATTTACATCCTACAAATTCGTAACATAATAGTAAGAGCCCATAAACGTCCCACTGCTGGGCTCAGGTCTCCCACTATAAGAGAACAGACAGTATACCAGCCACGTTTGTCCAAAGCGGCTTGGAAGGTTTGACACATAGGTTATCTCGATGTGCAGGTTTCATCACGATGTTTCTATCACCGTTGTTAGTACGTGGTAATTGTAACAATACGCACATTAGGTCGAAAAACTGTCTAAGAGGTGCATGTATTCCGGCTAGAATTCGAACCGACGCCCTTTGAGTTTAGGACACGTGCGCTAGCCATTACGCTGCGATGACTAACGCTACATAATATATTATTATTTTTATTTTTTATTGCAGGAGTTCAGCAGACAGGCAGACGGCCCACTTGATGGAAAGCGGTTACCATCGCCTATGGACATTTGCAACACCACAGGTGCAACAAATGCGCTGCTGCTCTGTTAAGGGAGACTGGAACCTGGTCACTAATGTCGGAACGCAACTCAAGGTTGTTATGGCGACATACTTTAGACCAGGGGTGGTAGCCATCCAGTCGGGCAAATGCCCTACCACCTGGCTGTGGGTTGTTTTGTCGCCTCTTACGACAGGCCGCCTGGCCACAGGAAATTGTATTCTTTCTCCGTTCCTGCACGGATAAAGTATATATGTCAAGAAGTGAGCACATTATAATATTTAGAAATGTCAAACTTAATTTTTAATTCAATTCCCTCATAATAAATATCATTAACGCCATCTAGTGAATGTGTAACTAACCATGAGAGCAACACATTAAAATTGTCGTTGTCATGACGATGAATTTGTTAGTGAATTACAAGGATGGAGCCAATAAAACCTTATCGGAGCTACGATCGACTCATCGACTTTATTCGTCTAACCCTTAAGAACATTATTTTTTCTGGATAAAAGGTGCCCGTATGTCCTTTTATATATAGCTGGTAAAGTGTATTTAATATTTCATGACAGTTCATTGCGTAGTTAAGGCGTCACAATCAAACAAAGAAATCGTCGGTGTCAGTGCAGGACCTTGTAACTACTACATTTTTTGGTGATATTATTTTTTCGTCAAATTATTAACAAGTAGGTATTACTTATATGTAACAATTTTGACAAATAATAATAAAAAAAAATTAGTTACAAGGTCCTGCATTGACGCCGACGAAATTCTCATTCGTGTTTATTATTATATTAGTTTGGGTTATAATGTTATTCTTAAAATAGTCGAAAAAATAAATCCAGCTGGTCTGGTCACCATTCGAATCCCTACAAAAATAAGACCTCGAGGAAGCCGATGTTTATTCAATAAGCGCGCTCCGCGGTGTTGCCATAAAGAAATTAATTTACAAGTTAAAACGCCTCCGCGCGTTTGCTGAATATTTTTGGCGGAATCAAATAAAGAATGGAAATTACGGTGGAATATTTTTGTTATTGGCAATATCCTACCTATATTGAGTTTTGAAGTTGACGTTTGGCAATGACGTTGTTTGCTTGAAATATTTATGAAGTTATTGACTTATTCTAAACATTGACGTAATCGAAATACTATTATTAGCTTTTTTTTAAATAATTAAAATATACTTAGTATAGTATAAGATTTTCGATTGCACCTTCTTCATCTACCTTAAAAATAAACCAAATATCATGAAAATTAGTAGATAATGTGGATAAGTATAATTTAGAATTATCCGGAAAAATTTAGTCCTACCAAGGCGCCTAAGGCTGCATGCAGCTGTACCGCGGGCGCCTCTTTCTTTCTTTAACTGAGAAGGATAGAAAATTCTGAAAAAACTTTAATGTGGTAGATTTTAAAAATAATTTCAATGATTTGTTAAATAAAAGTATTAATATTAATTATGAATTCATTAGCACTTTTCTTATCGTCTTTATTGAGGCAAAGACACATGTTTTTTATTAATATTTGGTTAACTTAGTTTACATTTAAATATAGTAATTTATTGAATATATGACTGACTAAGAAGTATTAATCTTTATACATTAAATTGTAATATAAAAGTGGTATTTTAAATATTTCATTAAAAAAAATTGTGTGTCTGCAGTTCAAACGCAGTAGAAGTGAAACAAAGTGTGACAAGGGGTGAGAGGGATTCTAAATTTCGTGATGTTTCATATATTATATCTTTACTACATTAATACATTTAAGCTTTAAAATAAGAAATTTGAAGTATTAACGAAATATTTCAAAACATTTCCAACTCTATCTGTATGAGCATAGTGTTTAAATTATTAAATATTATGTATTCTATCTCATTCTCTCGCAGGCTTAGTCCTATAGATTTATATATTTAACTATTTTTAGTGTCACTTTTTCGTTTCATCGAGTTTCAAATCACGATTTAAAAAAGTTTCACTTCAATATAATGTGTTCTATCTCATTCGCTCGCAGGCTTAGTCCTATAGATTTATGTGTTTATCTCTTTTTAGTACCGCTTTTTCATTTCATCGAGTTTCAAATCACAACGATTCTAAAGAACTTTCAGTAAAAAACAAGTTTAAAATAAATCGGTTGAGTAATTATTAAGTTATAGGCAATGACAACAGCGGGATCTTCTAATAGAAGTAAAATTTGCTTAAAAGAAGAACCCAGCAATAGACTATATTTTCATTTTCATTGTTAAAACAGTATAAATGCTATGATGACGTTGAGAACGTTAAAGCATCAACGGCAGTCTCCTCGCTCAGCATGGTGGTCTCGTTCGTATTCGTGACAGCAATATCAATTATTTCTAGACTTCCTCTTCCTGCATCAACAGATCACAATCAACGCGGATTTATTATGTTTAAATATGAGTACGTTTTCATCGATTAACATATAGGTGCAAAACGATTAGTTTATGTCCTTACTTTTTAGGGTTCCATAACAGTTATAGCATCATCTTTATAGAATCATCATGTCCTACCCAACGGAGGGACGATTGTTTGTCTGTTGTAGACATTTTAATCAAAATCTACTGGGTATATATGAATCGAATTTGGCAGGTTCTTGTATTCTCTATACGCTGGTACAGTGTAATCGTGAAGCAATAAGGTATTATAGTTACCTTATAACTAATTGTAACTGAGAAACCAATAAGAGTAACTTGTTTTTCTCGTGGACATACATTATTTGTGAATGAAAAAAGTTCAATATCATTGAATTATTACACGGAATATGGATGGCATAGTACAATAAGCAGCATAAATTGTTGTTCCTTGGAAGATAATTTTGGGACGTCACACATACGATGTTTGCAATCAATTAAGCTACTGAATTAAGTTTACTTAAGAACATTTAAAGTTAGATATTGTACAAAATGTTTAAAATTAACAATCTAAAAACTTCGTTTAAAAAAACCGACTTCAAAAACTAAAAAGTATAAAATAACTTAATAAAGATTTTTGACTAAGAATTTATTTAGTTTATTAAGAGACAAAATAATATAAAATTTTCTACTGTCTCTTAATAAACTAAATAAATTCTTAGTCAAAAATCTTTATTAAATTATTTTATACTTTTTAGTTTTTGAAGTCGGTTTTTTTAAACAAAGATTTTTTTATTTGTTACTTATAAGTGTCTAGCTATGAGTAGGCCTACTAAAGGTGGCGCGCGCCTTAAAAAATGTAGATCCCAAGAAATGGAAACGGAAAATTTTCATAAAAAAATGTTCATAAAATGAAAACTACTGGGCCAAACTATGTTAAATTTTAAGAGGACCAAATGACAACTATTCCGCATCGAACTAAAGAAGAATCACGTAAATCGGATCATAAATCTCAGAGTAATCGGTGTACATACATAAAAAAATACCATTCAAATTGAGAACCTCCTCCTTTTTGAAGTCGGTTAAAAACAAGGTGTAATGACCACTACAAAATGGTGTAATGAAACCGGGAAATAAATAGAAATTAGGAATGTATCTTATACGTTACTAAAGAACCAATAACGTAAATATAACTTGCTTAGCTTTAATATACATTGTGTATACGAAAAATATGTTTAAACTAATTTCGTTATTATTACATTGATTGGATGGATTGCATAGTACAATAAGCAACATAAATACTTACACTGGTGTCAATAAATTATATATTCATCCATTCACAAACAAAACCTATGTTTTCAACTCAGACATTTTAACGAGTAAAATAACGTGAATTCGCGGACAATGAGTGATACAACAATAACATGACCGGCAGTTGGTGGGAGCAACAGGTTAATCATATACCACGTGAGTCATCACCAACCGTAATGACCGAGATACATTTTCACACAATCCACTTACAATCAACATAACGTAGTTCTAAGCGGGTGAAGTGTTTAGAAAGAAAAAGACTTTCATTTCAAGATAGCGACGCACTTACATTGCTTACATGTTTTATGATGTAAATACTAGTATAATATATCAACTTTGTGAATTTATACGCCGCATATTTAGTAAACAAGGTTTGCACTCAGCTTGTTATATAATAACTGACCATAGACGTCCGACTGCTGGACTCGGATCTTCCACTATAGGGGAACGGACAGTATACCAGCCACGTTTGTCCAAGGCGGCTTGGAAGGTTTGACACATAGGTACCTCGATGTGCAGGTTTCATCACGATGTTTTCCTTCACCGTTGTTAGCACGTGGTAATTGTAACAATATGCACATTAGGGCAGAAAACTGTCTAAATGGTGCATGCGTTCCAGCCAGGACTCCCCGCCCTTAGAGTTTGGTACCCGTGCGCTAACCATTAAGCTACCACGACTCAGTTTGTTGCTGTGCCGGAATTATATACGAAGCAACGCTTATTTTCATTGCAAACCTTTTTGAAGTGAAACTTCTATATCGACGGGGGGGTCTTAGGATTTTTCTGTCTCGAAAAAGCGTTACGGCCGCGTGGAAGAGCGGTATAAATTTAGACTAGACATGGTGAGAGGCGGCATAATTTTAGAGTAGACTATGCATGCGTTTTTTGGATCCGGATCGAATTCAGTTTTTTGAAATAAAAAATGCATTCATTAAAATGTACCTAACCTAACCAAATCATAATTTGCAGTAAACCTGCGAAAAATCGAAATGTGTGCTGAGACACATAGTAGAAGTGAAACTTCAACGGACAAGTGGAAAAACGAATGGCAACGGATAAGTGGCAAAACGAATCGCAACAAAATTTTAACTTGAAGTTTTACGGGCAGGTTTTTAAATTGGAAAAGTACATTTACATTGTACATTTTTTATGTTGTAACACACCAGAATCGACCCGAATATATTTATTAATATTTTTATGTTTATTATATGGTTCAAAAAGAGTTACATTTTATGTCCTGACTGCTCCATCTGGGGTACAAGATCACTGGTGCCCAAAAGGCTGGCTGCATTGCCAATTTGCCACGCAGTAAATGGTATGTGTAATGTATTATAATGAACTAATTTTAACATACTAATATTTAATATTAAATCGTTACCGTTTATGTCAACCCTAATAGTGCTTATGATAATATTTTGTAACTGTCGACGACGGTATTCTCGAATCCAACGGGTAGAACGTAATATTTACCAACTTAATATTAATATATTATAATATTAAACTTGTAGATTAAAGTACCCACTCTGTGTTGTGATTCAATCACTCCAAATTAAAAAAAACAATGAATTTTAATTCAAAACACTCAAGGAATAAGATATAAAATAGTTTGTACTCCGACTTGTTTACATTGCTCACATGCCTGTTCACTCTTTATGTCGTGAATAAAAACAATACAAATTAATTCAGCCACAGAAGTGATGTTGTAGCGTTTGCCAGATAACGCCTCTACACCTGTGTTATTTTACATACATTGTTTGTATTTTATTTTACCAACAATTGGTATGTAAAAGCCGCGGTACGTATTTAATTTATTTATTATCTTTTAGAGATTCGGCGACAACGACGGTTCAACTTAAATTATTTGTACAAATTTATACACAACTAGGATATGCCCGCGACTTCGTCCACGCTTGACTTGAAATTCCCGCGGTATTACCGACGCAAAATTAACGCAGTGTTTAAAAAAATTAAGCTATCATTTTAGTGAAAACTATTTTTTTATTGCAGGAGTTCAGCAGACAGGCAGACGTCCCGCTTGATGGAAAGCGGTTACCATCGTCTATGGACATTTGCAACACCAAAGGTGCTACAAATGCGCTGCTGCTCTTTTAAAGGAGACTGGAACCTGGTCACTGATGCCGGAACACAACTCAAGGTTGTTTATGGCGACATACTTTAGACCAGGGGTGGTAGCCATCCAGTCGGGCAAATGCCCTACCACCTGGCTGTGGGTTGTTTTGTTGCCTCTTACGACAGGCCGCCCGGCCGCAGGAAATTGTATTCTTGCTCCGTTCCTGCACGGATAAACGGTTGTGTCGGAATAAGTAAATTTGTATGCACCCTAACAACTATAAACCACTCTTTAAAGTCTAAGAATTTGCTGTCGACCAGTGGAAACCGCATAGAAATCGGCCTAGTAGTTTTTACGCGAATCCCGAACAAACAGACAAGAAATCTAAAAAAAAATGCATCGTGTTCTGCATCGTTTATTTAGTCTATTCAAATTGTTTTTTTTAAATACCTTCAATGTATAGACACGGCATGTTCAGAATTTTGTAATATTATAGATAAAATTTTATCGACTGTCCGGGTCTGTTATCGCTAATATCAATAAGTACATATTATAATTTTTAATGCGAAAGTTTGGGTGGATGTTTGTTGCTCAATCACGCCAGAACGGCTGAATAATCTGGATGAAATTTGGCAGAGATTATAGTCTGGAATAGCATATAGGCTACGTTTATCCCGGAAAAATGTACTGTTCCCATGGGATAACATTAACGCGAGCGAAGCCGCGGGCAGAAGCTAGTGCCTAATATAAGCAGTTTATTATGATGGTTTAAACAATAAAATATTATTTATTGTACATACATACATACATACATACATAACTTCACGCCAGCTCCCTTGCGGGGTAGGCACGAACAACAGAGCGCCATTTAGGCCCATTCTTACACACCTCACTTGCTTCTTTGACATTCATAACTCTTGTCATGCACACTCGTCTGTTCTTAAGGCTCCTGACATCACCCTCCGCTAGTACACGATCAATTTGATCATGGAAGGTGTGTCGTGGCCTTCCACGACTTCTGCATCCATCCACTTTTGCATTGTATATCTGTTTAGTCATTCTTTCTTCTTTTATTTATTGTAAACCAACATAATAGAAAAGAAACAATATATTATTTAAATACTATAAGTTATAATGGGAGCGATTTAGAAAAAAAAACACCTAGTCCTAAAAGAGCTCCTCACTAATGTCCCTGACTATGTAAGGGATGACGCCTGGCCTGAAGGGCCAGAATAATAAAAAAAAGTATAATGGGCCTTATTGCTTAAAGCAATCTGTTTCAAGCAAAATTTTGTGTAGATATTGTACTAATAATGTAAGGCACTGTCTTTTACAAAATTGGTAGGCTATGTCACGCTATACGCTATCGACGAATGCTTATTGTAAAAATGTAATAAAGTTTGTGTCCTGACGGATGGACGCTTGACGTATGAACACTTGACGCATGTACACATCTCCAGTTCCAGTCTCCACTAAGAGAGCAGCAGCGCGTTTGTAGCACCTTTGGTGTTGCAAATGTCCATAGGCGATGGTAACCGCTTTCCATCAAGTGGGCCGTCTGCCTGTCTGCTGAACTCCTGCAATAAAAAAATATATAAAAAAAACACATGGCGTATGGACGCTGAATCTTCGTACTAACCGTTCGTCAGTTGCGTACAGCGTCTTGTCGGACGTAGCCCACGGCGTTTGTAACAGACCATCCCCTTAGACTATTTACTTTAAATAGTGGTCGCCCGTGGTCAAAATTCGACCATAATAATTAATTAAAATTATAAGTTTGAACATTATTAAGGTTCTGTTGTCAAACTATACTTCTATAATCACAGATTTCGCCAAGGCTACACTGTTAATTTGACTTTAACAATAAACAAAAGAGTATATATGCGTGTGTGTGTCAAATACATGGTAGTGTGTGTAATGTTTTGTTTTTAATGTATTTTTATGCATAAATTTAAAAAAATATTAGCATTCTGCACTCCTTCTCTATATAAACTATAAGTGTGCTGTGTGGGAAATTTCATACTCCTCCGTCGACGCAATTTTCGTAAAAAGGGGTAAAAAGGTTTTGCTGTCTTTTTGCTTCATGTATTAATATATAGATTTCTACTAACTTAATGTCACCCGCGTGGATTTTACTCGAATGTCCCATGGGCACCCTTTCACAGATCAAGATAAAATTTAAGTCCCACAATTCTACACCATTCACATCGCCTTTAAGATTTCTTCTCCAAGTTAGGTCGCCTAGAAGACATTGTTACCGAAAAAAACTACCATATGAGTTGCCCAAAGTATTATAACTCTCATTTTTGTTATTTTTACTTTGGTAGGCGATAGTTTTATCTACCTATCCTATCTAGATAATATCTATCTTAATTATTTATAGATAACATTTTATGCCATATCTATCTAGGTATATATATAGGTCTCGACCCCGAATAAATAAAAATCAGTGTAAGAACTAAAACCACCTGCAAGCCATCTTTAAAAACATAAGCCATTAATGGGAGTGATGTCACATGAGTATATTATTTTGAAAAGCCCCGAAACCATACGATTATAGTTTTTATTTATAAACAATTTGTTGATAATTGATAGATTTTCACAATCAATACAATAAACAACCTAACTCTCGAACAAAACGGATTAATATTTGACTTACTTTTCTGTATGCGTAAACTAGAAGTTTCCATGTATTTGAAATGATGCAATGTCGTTACATTTCATCATTTCAAAGATGACAGACAACAAGAGGCTTCTTACTGTATGTAACGCTGTCTGAGCCATTTTACAACTGAAAGAAATATTTAAATTCATAAAATGCGTCAACCTTGATTACTGCGTCCCAGTAAGTGCATGACAACTTGGGCTCGCATAGTCCATTCTTTCATTTTGCATGATTAGTAGTTTAGATGTAGTATCGATCAGTCACCTAGTTATTTTAGGCGATTATAATACTATTACAGCCCTGAATAAAATACCTTCAGATTTAAGACCAATTAGAAGCACAAACCGAATGATAAAAATTCTAATATGAAAAAAAATCATCATTAATTTGGAAAATTTTATAACATTTTGAAATATTACTCAAGTCTGATAATACAGATTGATTTATCTAGGCTTAGATAAATACAATTGATAAAAAAACCACTTAATATCAAAAATGTTTCATAATTACCTACGTTAGATGAAAGAAAGTATAGAACGAGAACTAGAGAAACATATATTAGAACGTTAATTAAATAAAATTAGGTGCGTGGAGTCCATCGACAAAGAATTTCTACAAAAAAAGGGGGAAATTCTTTGATGCCACCCCATGACCAGAACCCACACTACGAGCCTTCTGGGCAAGCTTCCCTCTGGCAGGAATGTCGTACATAGTCTTTCATTAGGTTATACATTTATTTTTAGTATTTTTTAAGTATTTTAATCATATTATTTTTTTTCACTTAATTCCCAATATTTATAACTACAACAAATACTTATAATAACAATATAAATCACAATTATCGCCAAAGCAAGCTCGTTGACCCATTTTTTTTATTTATCAACAAATTGTTCAGTGGCGTGTAAATCAGAATACTATATTACCGCTTTTAAACAGCTGGGAAATAATCGGTCTAACACACATTCGTTTGGAGTGAATGGCATGCAGTTAGACCGAAATTGCCGAAAGGCAATGCTCCGATTCCAAAATAAGTTAGAACCGAACCTAAATCACGCCACTTTCGAATTAATATACATTTCGAGCTGTTAACCTGATCAATGTAAGGGGGCCTTATTCACTTATCACGAAATGGTTTCAAGTTATAGGGTAATGCCCGCAGGGGGGCTTGGCTTTGTGGCGAAGCCTTAGGTGAGTAGCGACACCTCGTACCTGACTCCGGGGGCCAAGGCAAGGCCCCCGCCTCCGTGCTTGCCTTAGCCAGCCGGCACGGAGTGGAGATCGCTAGACCTAAGACTCAAGCTCCAGGAGTAGTAGTGATAAATGGCATCACGTCAGAAGTAGCTTTGGTGAACCTGCAGACCACCTCTCTACTCCCTTTAGCCACTCACACCCATGTTGCCGCTGTCTTCTATGGCATTTTTTGGGGCCCATGCAGGGAGTGGCGAGTCACCGTCTGCCCATTTTTCCATGTTCCCCGAACATTGAAACGGGCAGACGCCATAGTCCCCATATTCCCAGACCCCAAGTACCACTAGCAGTTCACCCCAATAGCCCGGTACTTTTTGTCCTCATTTCCCAAAATAGTCCTACACTGGCCGGGGCTTGTCCTTGGGTGCATTACTATATAGTGTAGACAGGTATAGTCGCCGGTCAGTGTCACGCCACATTTACATTAAATTTGTCAAAGGGCCTCTACGTGTTGGCCTTCCCATGGCCCCACGAAAGCCTTCCAAATGTCCGGGCCATTTTTATGGCCCGTGATCTACAAAGACACATTATAATATTACTCAGCACTGAGACTGGCTTACAGACTGGCTGGCAGACTTATGACCGCCGCTTCCGCAAAAATTCCCGCGGGATTCCCGGGATAAAAAATATCACACATTTCATTGAATAATATTTGATCTCGATCAGAGAAACAATCATATTAAATTCGATTTTTATGTAATTTGGCACTTTTAAATAATTCCCACGGGATTCGCGGGATAAAAAGTAGCGCAGATTTTAAGTCTAAGAATTTACTGCCTTGTTGTATGGAACTTATGTCAAATCTTAACCGATAGTAAGGCAATTGAACTGTCGGTCAGATATAGTAACCAGCCATTAATTTTCTAACTGACTGTACACTTATAATGTAGGTAGGTTTCATGCGCAGGAGCATATAACTTAATTGGTTGACAATATTTTTACGTTGAGTACTTTGGGGACATAATTAAAGAATGCTTTGATTACTTTGAGAATAATCTCAGTTTCCCTTTGAATACTTTGGGACATCAAAACAGTCTTTTTTATTTTTTTATTAAAAGTTTCTTAGAGGAGTTTGGGAATTATTGTATAAGTATTCTTATCTTTTTTAAACAGAAGAATTGAGGACTTTGGGAACAAGCTACTGAGATGTGCTCTTGCGATGTTTGTGAGTGAAAGACTTAGATATAGAATACCGTACTCCTGGAAACCGCAAGTGGTCAGGAGATTCTTATCTCTAGAATCTTAACGACATAAACCCTAAGCTCGGTTACAGGAGCATTCCATGTTTTGATACTATTTAGAATGGAACAGATTATTATTTATTGCACATATCTTACAAAATAATTTGATACATACAATTGTTACGACAAGTTGTTTCCATGGGCGTTTTTACAGCTAGAAGTGATTTCTACCAGGCAAACCTTTAGATGGACACAAACTCGGCAGAGAACGGAATAGGTATGCAATGGATATCCTACTAATATAATATTATAAACGCGAAAGTTTGTAAGAATGTATGGATGTATGTTTGTTACTCTTTCACACAAAAACTACTGAATGAATTCTGATGAAACTTTACAATAATATAGCTTACACATCAGAATAACACATAGGCTATAATTTATAAATATATAGTGTAAATTATTCAAAATATAACGATTTTCCATCACCACGCGGGTAAAACCGAGGGGCGCAGCTAGTAATATATAAATTTAATATCATATTTAAGATTTTAATAAAGTATGTTAAAAATGTTTTAAGAATATCAGTACAAATATCAGTATAGTAATCAGTATAGTAGTAAAATTATCACAAATTCTTTTTCACAATATTAATTCATAAACGTCTTACAGGCAATACAAAGGTATAAAAAAGGAAAGATTGAAAGCTTTCAACAACCATCTGTTACTTATATGTATGGCGGCCAGTTTATTACTAATTTTTAATTTTTTCGCGATATCACTACACATTGTATAACAGTACTTAGAGTACACTTTACAGTTAGATTTCATCCACATATATCACATACACTCATTACTTTTTGACAAAAATAGCTTGTAAGATAAGAACTATTTTATTTTTACCAAAATCACTACGATACTCTAAATCGTTCACTTAACACAGAAGTTCCTTATACACAATCTCTTTGAAACACGCCTCAAAAGGTCATTACATACTAAGATTCCCAAGAGATATAAAAAGAACCCGTTTTTAAAAAATATGCAGCTAGTCTATTTTTAAGATTACAAAATTAAATGTCAATAGTATCTCAATAATGTTGTTTACATTTATATTTATTCTATTATTGTGTGTTTTTGTTCCTTGTAATAAAAACGGCCCCGCTTTCAGCTTAGCGAGTGTCCATTCCTTTTTAAGTTTATGTTAAATAACCGATCCTAAAATTTCATCTTTCCTAAAATCACGTAAGTCTGGGGTGACTGGGATCTCACTCTAATACAGGACCCTAACAAAAATAATAGTAGGCAGTGAAACAAGAGTGTTGTAACACTTATTATCATAGACAAAAGCATAATAATAGAATATGTAACGATATGTCTCTGACAATAATATCAACAATGAATGAGGTAACAAAAGTCATTGTCATTTATAGACGATAAACAATAACAGATACACAATAGCTAGTATGGGTTACGACATAAAACCACTACTCTACGCATTCGTAACATTTTTAGTCTCTTATGGCCTTATATCACTTGTATAGAGCTTATGTCAAATATTAACCACTCGTTAGGCAAATGAACGATTAGTAAAATACAGGAACCGGCCATAAGACTTAAGTTGAATATTGAGCCTATGTCACCATCTTCTATGGACAAGGTGCCCAAAACTCTTCTAGAAGGCTGGCTACATTATCTCGCTACATTGCGATGTTGACTCATGGTAAAAAGAGATAAACACCTAAATCTATAGGTCTAAGCCTGCAAGAAAATGAAATGGAATACATTATATTTTAATTTAAACACTAAGCTCATACAGATAAGAGTTGGAAATGTTTTGAAGTTTTTCGTTAATACTTCAAAATTCGTGTGTTAAAACTTAAATATATTATAACGATATAATACATAAAATGTGACGTCACGAAATTTAGAATCCCTCCCATCCCTTGTCACACTTTGTTTCACTTCTACTGCGTTCGAACTGAACACATACACATTTTTTTTATACACTGTATCACCGCGGCAACGTCAGTACTAGGGATATGTCAATCCTAACCTAGATTTGTTTGTACGTTGTATGATCTGTTTCTTCTACTTTTGATCGTGATCCAAACATGTTAGTCTGTTTAAGTTGCGGATTTAGTCGTGTTAATTTATGAATTAAAAATTCCTTTCACACAATTCAAAAGCGAAGTTCATAAATAAAATATTGAAAAAGCTCGAGTAAACTTTTTAATCCCGAACCTTTGTTTTACATGTGAAATAAACTTTTAGGACAAACAAAAGTTACGCTGGATTTATCAGTGAACGTTTTATACTTAATGTTTCATACTGTCAAATGTCAAAGCTGGAATATTCTGAAAAATTGAGTTGGTTGATCTTAAAAATTACTTTAAAAATGATTTGTACAAGATTTATTGAGTTGTTTTTAACATAGGAGGGATTTTCTATGAAATACTTTTTTAGGGTTTCATAGCCATATAAAAACAATAGACATTTATCATCTGTACAAGATCCATCATTAGCATGGATCGAATGGGAAATTTCGGAAACACTTGGCCGAGTTGATTCAAGTTACGTATGTTATGTATCAAAAAGATATTAAAATTCTGGCAGAATATGCTAATTTATTTTTTAATATGCGCTAACTACATATGCTTTGTGTTGAATAATTAAAAAACTTAGCTGTGGGGTCGGGGACCCCGTAAGGAACGAAATTCCTTAGCTTAACAGTCATGTCGATTTGTGCCAGTTCACTCTACTGTAAGCGGTGTAAAAGAACTTCGTTCTATTTCATTTATTTCTTACTTATTCTTGGAATGTTTCATATTATTTATTGTCTTCAGCGCCACTGTTGTCTTAATATTTCCCTTAGTTTAGGGGGTTGCCTGGAAGAAATCCCTTTAAGCGATAAGGCCGCCCTTTGTTCAACATTTACTGTACTTAGTTTTAATAAAGTGTTTTTATTCTTTCATTCGTTCGTTCCAAAAATGAAATGTGGTTCTATCGAGTAGAACGCCATTTCATCACATATTATAGTCATCGAATGCCCTCAAGAGCTAGCCACTTGCCTTTCTCCACGTTCCTATTTTGTAATGCATCGACCCACTTCTAATCAGGTTCTAAAGTACTTATTGCCCTTTTGAGGAACCGATCTCCGACAGCTGGCACTAAATATAACCAATGCGAGTTACTTTCATGTGTTCCCAGTTGGCACGAGTGGGTGTGTGGAAATCAAATGTTGAAATTGAAGACGTGAGGCGTCATATGTGATATGGAATTGGGTTTATATCCGATCAAATTGTTCAGGGATTACAAGTGAAATATGATTATTTTTCTTATGAGCGATTGAAAGCCAGTGACTTTGAACGTGGAACCTACATTAGGGGCCGTCCATAAATAACGTCATATGTTATGGGGGGAGGGGGTCGACGAAGTGTGACAAGGGGTGGCAGGGATCCTAAATTTCGTGATTTCACATTTCAAAATCTATATTAAAGTTAATTACAGAACTGCTATTTTAATTTTATAATTTACTAGCTTCTGCCCGCTATTTCGTCCGCGTGGAATAGTTTAAAAAAAAACCCCGAGTTTGAAACATTCTTTATTGGTGCTCCGCTCCTATTGGTCTTAGCGTGATGATATATAGCCTACAGCCTTCCTCGATAAATGGGCTATCTAACAATGAAAGAATTTTTCAAATCAGACCAGTAGTTCCTGAGATTAGCGCATTCAAGCAAACAAACAAACTCTTCAGCTTTATAAATTAGTATAAGATTGATGTAATATTGCAAAATATGTGATGTCACACTAGGGAGGAAGGAGTCTCACGAATGTGACCAGCTGTTACAAGCACGGGGGAGGGATCAAGAAATCACGAAATTCACTAAGAACACCAATAAAAGTTAGCACCAACATTATCGTAAACGGGTGATTCAAAACTTTACACTAAAATCGCAATGACTGAATGCATTTCAATGTGGAAGTATCACTTGTGCAGTGATATATTGGATACCGGGCTTATGTGTGATTTTTGAGGTTTAAATAGAAACACAAAATGTTATTAAGGGTTATACCGTTCAAGTTAGCCTATTTCACGAATATTTCTGAATACTTATTAATTTTTTACAAGCTTTTGAATATATAATAGTCATTTATGGAATTTAGATAAAAATTCGCAAAATCACAGAGACAGGATAAGTGCTTCGTTAACTAGCGGCGCGCTGGTCTCGCGTGAATGTAGCGATAGAGGCCGGGCCCCAAGTGTTGATAACCGATTTGACATTATGTACATGTATGGATATAAGTGTTGTAACTTAAAATTATTTTATTTAAAATTAAAAACCAAGCTTATTTTTAACTTTGGACAAAATAAAACTTTATTAAGGTGTGCTAGTACCAGTTCACATCTGCCGTTTTTTATTATTTGATAGAATTATTTAAGTGAAACTCTTATGTGTCAGTGTATTGATTCTACAATTTAGACTTCTTTCTGCCTTGAAGTAAATTCACAATTCCATTACTTTCTAATTAGTTTCATAGCATTATGTTGGCAGCCTAAGTGTTACTGATAAATGTTTCATTATACCGTAGTACTTGGCACTTAATACGCATTTAAATTAATTGAAACTACCGAACGAATTCTAATTGAATTTACGCTGTGTTGAACTCAAGCGCTTTTTCGTTAAAGCGATTATTTTGAAGAACTTTATTTCATACATACATAGTAATTCAATACTACAGGCTTTCATCTCATACATCACGCTAGCTGTCAGCGGCCATAAAAATACATGTAAAATTAAATTCCAACATAAACAAGAGAAAGTAAAAATTAATTAATCTTTTCGGGACCAAATTTACAAACAAAACTTTTGTTTAGTTTCCCCCAAACAAATATAAACTTTTCGTCTGTGGTACGGTAAATGTTAGAAATTTTAAATTAATAATGTTAAAATCTCAAATTCAGGTCTTTGCTCTTTGCAAACACGACTGCTACCGTTGAATCATGGAGTTTTAATTCTAGGGTTGGATAAGTGACATCTTTTAGAATTAATTCTAAAAAACTATTTAAGTATATAAAACTGTGAGCGATAAAATACCTTGCAATCGTGTCTCGTGCGGTGCACGTCTCCCTCTCTCTAACTCATTTTCCCTATCCTATCTCAATACCATATCCCATCCCTTCTTAATCTCTTCTCTGATCCCTATCTTTTATCCTCCTATCACCTCCCTTTTATTCCACCCTAAAAGCTGGCAACGCCTTTGCGTCGGCCCTGGTGTTGCAAACGTATATAGGCGACGGTAGCCACTTTTCTAAAGCTGGGCCCTCTGCCTGTTTACCAGCTTCGCAATCAGTTGCAATCAGCTTACCTATAAAGTATCATCAGAATTTTAATTACTGTTTAAAAAAAATCAGTAGGCTGTTTGACTCGTTAAATATATGACGTCGTAACTTGCTGCATCGTACAAAATCTATTTTAGATTCGTGTTGGATCACATCAACGTCATTTTGTGATAACATTTGCCTGCCCGTGGTTACGACTTAACAAAAATTCTACTTACTTTTGCGTAAAATTAAATACATTTTAACAATAGCGATCAAATGAACTTATAGGCAAATAATGATCGCCTAATTAGTGCAAAAAAATAAAATCGTTGAGCCTCTTAAAGGATTACAAGATAACAAAAAGATAAGATCTGATAAAAGGCACAACCTAATCTATGTAAAATTCTAAATAGAGGCTCTTCTGGTAAAAAGTTTAATAACACGATTATATTTGTATTGATAAGTAAAATAAGGGGAAACCGGTCATGTAAAGACTCAGAAAAACATAATTCAAGACCAGGGCCCCAATTCAGCTATTACAATATCGTCAAAAATAGTCAACCACTGGCGTCATAAATGTAATAGCTGAATTGGGGCCCTAGTATTTTAGTGTAATTTGAGTTCGAATTGTGGAAATTTGTACTGACCTGTTGAGTATTTTGTTACAACTACCACAAGCCGACGGCCAAGAAATACATAGCGAGGAAACATGTGCATGCACATTGAAATATAGTGGTCTGTCCACGTGGCGAGGTATAATATATTCCATTCTCCTAAAAATGGAAGACCCAGTAGTAAACCGCATTGGGAGCTGATTGGACACATGAATATTGAAAAATAAAATCTTGTTCGGTTAAAAGAATGACTTACATAAAGAGTAACAAAAGTTATTTTGTTTTGCCACTCGAATATTTTCCAGAACAAACATAAAATTGGTTTAAATCCGATTGTAATCCATATATATATATATATATATATATATATATATATATATATATATATATATATATATATATATATAGAGATAGATATATATGTATGTATATATATGTATCAATATAAAAATGCGTAGCTGTAATATTTTATCTTGTTTAAATTTTACAAATAAATATGTACCTATATTCAAATTGTATTGCGAGCGTTTTATATTACCCTAGTGGTCTCGGCAGAGATTGTCCTGCCCTGAAAAAATAAAAATCTAGAACCCGATTCCAGCGCCACCTACCAGGTCTAATCGTGAATCTAAACCACCCCGGGTTTTAGTGGGTAAAACACACACTAAATTTCAACAAAATCTTAAAACCCGATTCCAGCGCCAAGTATTTTGTTTAAAATGATTTAGGTTGATGAGTTACATTTTTTAGTTAGTTTAGTTTTAGTATGGATCCCTAATTTTTATATAACCTATATAAATCAGGGATAATGTAAGGTGAAAGAATTTTTGAAATCGGTCTAGTAGTTTTTATGTTTGTTCGTTACAAACATCATCTTTATAATATAAGTAAAGAATAAACTATTGCGACAATTTTATGGCAAAAGTCTCTGGTTCAAGAAAACTAGCATAACGATTTTATGGAACACCAGGGTGGTTTAGTTGATTGGTACGACATGCCATCAGGAAACTATAATAATACCCTACTGCTATCCCTAAGTGTTAGAGTACCCATGATCGATTTAACTCATAAAACGAAGCAACTTTTTAAAATTTATTAATTATAAATTACCCAACATAAATAAGTAAAAATCAAACGTAAATATTTTAATAAACTAACAAAATATGTTTTGGGTACATTACATTACTGATTTATTTCTTTATAAGGTCGTCGTCTCTATTTGTTGTAACATTTCCTTATCCAATGTAAACAATACTTCGTAAAAGTAAATCGAGAACTCACCTCTGACGTTTCGGTGTACTCCTCTCCATGTTCATCTTTATATGTGATGTTGATGTTGGCCATGGTGTATGTGTCACTCACGAACCTTTCATCTGTGGGCCTGTATCTCACAGGCTCCAGTTCACTGCCGGGTGTGTGACACCCGACTAATGACACCATCCACCCTAAAGCCGCAATCCTTGACCACAAATCAGCACCCATTTTTAATTCATTCGATACAATTGTTCTAATAAAAATCACAATTCACACTGCACGAGTATTGAACACTAACTCAACGGTCTTATGTTTTTAAACATCGAGCGAAATAGCACAATACACGTCTCAATGGAAGCGCGAACAACGAGTGTATGACGTTAAATAAAAAACGGCACGACTTTATCAATTCCACTATCGGTTAAAACATGCAACGGGTTTATTATGACTGATAAGTTATCATTCGCACTAAAGAACTATTTGCACAACACTAGCTTCCTCAAGGAACTCTATAATGCTATGCTTTTTTAAAAATGGAACTGTCAAATTATGTTTTTTATTTAATATTTTGTTTCAGGCAAAGGTATTCGTCATGAAGTGCATGCGTTGCAGGCCTGCATTTTCTTTAGCTATCTTTGCTTTATAGTGTTAAGTTGGTAGTCGATGGCTGCCCCATAACCGGCTAGGAACTTTACAGCGTCAGGCAACTGAAACAATAGAAATATGACGTCAATATCACTATATCACGTACGCAGACAATTAATAAAACCTATTGATTGACTATCTTTAATATGCCGGCTATATTGATTTTTTAAATTCCAGTAATTCCTATTCACAATAATTAATATGCTTTAGATCGCCAATACTCGTTAAATATCTATGCTGAATGGGATGGTTCGAAAGACTTTTAAAAAGCCTTTAGTTGGTCAATACATGTAACTAATGATAAGTAAATTTAATAATAATTAAATTTTAAGATTATGAAAGTTCCAAATATGATTAATTATATCATTCAGGGTATGTCCCTATTTATTTATTTTTTATGACATATATCTTAAAGAATGACATCGTTTTCTGTCCTTATTGTTGATATGCTTGTTAAGTAAAGTTAATTGTTAAGTTGTGAAAATAGAATGAACTGACACTTGCATGATTATGCAAATTAAACTAGGCATGCCGACAGGCCGATATGGTGAACTGTATATGTATTTTATAACATCTTTATAAATGTAACTGCCCATATTCACTGCAATAAATTAATTTTGAATCAATATTTTCATATTAATCAAAGTTTGTGTCATATAATGGACAGATAGCATTAATTAATCCTCTACATAATAATCCGGAACTTTATTATATAAATCCGGAGTTCCCCTATAGAATTTATTTAGATTAGACATTAGGTAAACTAAATCTAACATCTTATACGCTTCTTATCACTTGTCTTTTCGTTCTAAAAATATGTTTTAAAGATAATAATACAACGTCAATAAAGCACAGAATGAGCTGTAATGTCATCTAGTCATTTACGAGACGATCTTGCAGTGGGCGCAGCTTTCAGGACTCAAGAGGCATTCTGTTCGGTGTTGCAGAACGCAATGTAGCCTGCAACAACATTCACAGTTCTGCATTACATGGCAGATTATTAAGCAGACTGGCATGCAGGATAATGAATTGGCCACTTTAAGCGCTTCCCTTATATTAAAATTTGACGCATTTACAATCCTTATACCTGTAGGCGTACATAAATTACAAATTTGTATGTGGAACACGATACTCTGTATTGGATAAGAATAAAGAAAGGATAAAAGATGTGTACCCGGCCTAATAGTGAGACGATAATCGGACGGTTATCGTTCCACTATTTGGCCAATAAACAAACATGGGAAAATTTGATATACGTGTTGCTCTATTTTTATTGATTCTTGATTAAAAATGGCAGCATGTACAGCGGCTATTCCAGGTTTTTAAAAGAAAAATTCTTTAACAATCTTCGGTAAAATATTTTCAACTTTCAGTAAATAATTACGTACTTAAAAACTTGGCAAATTATTATTCGTAAAATATTATCAAGAGCTCTATAGAATAATTTAATTAGAGCGCGCTGTTTAAAAATAGAACTGGCTGTGTATTTCTATTTTTTAAATTCTAAACATGGTTTTTCACGTGGTTTTCTTCGCGTCAACTTCGAATCCTGAAGAAACTATCCAAAAAAATAGTTTCTTCAGGCGGAGGAGGTCAGTTTTCTTCTTTATTCTTAACTTAAAAAAGTTTTAAGTATTAATTATATTAATCTAGCATTAATATTTAATTAATGCTAATTCTAAGACCGTGATAATCTATGATATTTTTTATCCCGGGAATCCCGCAGGAATTTTCCCGTGAGCGGTTTGAAGCGCTTGGGGTGCAGAAAAATGAGCTTATTCCGACACAGTTTTTAATAAACTTCGAAACCACATGATATTGGAACTTGCTTAATATGTCAGTTTCTATGTTTATTAGAAATCTTTAGCAGGCCAGATTTAGTTATGTATGCCTTTAGTAACATTACTTAACCCGGAAATTATTACGGAAATCTTCGGAATTCATGTATTCTCTACTAAAAAATGCGTTGTCCTACTAAAAATACCCTTCGAATTTGAATACTGGCAAAATAACTGTAATCTACGATACCTGTGAAGCGTGGACGAAGTAGCGGGCAATTCCTATTTAATTATATATTTATATTCTAACGATCAAATGATTACTTTACATTCTATCCAATTTATTTACTGGCTAAAAACATGGTATACAAAAAATGGCATATTATTACATTGTTCACATGTTCCTGCCCAGTAGCGTGAAGCCAATACTATGTATGAACCAGCGCTCTAGGCGGTCGCAATATTATGCGTCCCCGTTATACAGATGTTACGAAATTTGACATGGACTAAGCTGTTACGAATTAACTTATGGTTACTGATGATAATTATCATTTAAAGAGTCTCGGCATTATGACAGAAATTACAGAAAAAAAGATTTTGGTCGAATAAGAATACACACAATAATTTTAATCTCGTAGTTTGGCGTCAATCCAAAATTGTGAGTACAACGGATGCAATACTTATACTATAAGCTAGCTCTCTTATTTTCTTTTAAAGGACAATTATGCTGCGTTTCAACGTGTGTCTTCAGAAATGGGTAAATGTGAACATAATTGCTCTAAATATCTCTTGCAATAATGAAAAACAAACACTGTCGCGTAAATAGCTTATATTAATGGTGCTAACTCAAAACAGATTGGTATGATTGATTTTTACACAGTGCAGGACATTGACCATCTAATATATCATTTAGCACCTGCCGGCGTTGTCCCATACACAGATATTAGCTTTATGCTGCCGGGTAGGTATGGACCGATGACCTGCGTAAGGTCGCCGGCAGGTGCTGGATAGGGACTGCGGATAACCGGGATATATGTCGCAAACTTGGCGAGACCTACATACAGCAGTGGACTGTAATTGGCAGACGGCGAATTTGATACAAGTGCATGCATCAAAATGTGCAATTATTTTATGTTTCGAATAAAACAATCAAAACGTTTATGTAACTTTTCGAAACTCTATTATATTATTTCGTATATGTAAAATATGGCATGTAACAACTTGTAATACTAGTCCACAAGTTGCTTAGAACGGAAGCATAAATACTATATAATACTTTGAGGTCACTTATCTAACTCATAAAACGGGAGTGGTTCAATGCAACGTTTTACGTAAGAACTAAATGCTATTACTATATATTGATGTGAAATTAAGTTTAAATATTTATTTCCAATTATTTTAATTAAAATTGATATTCTTATTAAACAAAGTATTAATATAACTTGACGGTCTCTGTGGTTGAGCGGGCTAAGCCTTTGCCGGCCTACCTCACTTCAACGCAGAGACTCCGGGTTCGATTCCTGGTATAGTAAATTTCGGAAACGTATTTTCTCCGTTATTTACCATGGTCTGGGTGTCTGGGATCGGCCCCAGAGTAGTCCGTTGTATATTACCCATAACACAAGCGTAACTTGCTTAATTTTGGGATATACAATGTGTGTGTTTGTCTGCCGATTATTATTATTATATTTATTATTATATTATTATTATTTATAACAAACCATAGCCGTGGTAACTTGTCACAAACTAATATTCGAGAGACGTGGGTTCAAATCCTGGCCAGGAAATCCTGCATCAATTAGGGAGTTTTTTAACCTAATACGCATATTATAAACCACTAAGAAGTAACATCATGTTGCTTCAATATCTGTTTAATGATACGGTTCCTAATGTATACTGAATTATATATTATTGCAATTCCGTTATAAGTATTGAAGTCAACCCTATTTTTTTTCTCAACTATAATACTATATTATTTATATTAGACAGGTATATTATATAGGTATATACGTATATAATACCTATATACCTGCAAAAAATTATCGATATATGCCTAGTAGTTTACCGAACAATGCTTTGAAATACATACATATATAGACGGACAAACATGTTGAATTTATATATGCAAAATGTATGTGTCAACTCCGACGCACGACTGGAGTTTACTCCTTTAGCGTGCTTGTCCTTGAATATGCACTGATAGATATTATTTCATTACATTACAGTTCGAAATTGCATAATAAAAATATACGTAACACTTATAAGTTAACGCTTGTATTATATCACTCCTCATAAAATTTTCACATCGCGGGTCTTTTGTGAAAATCGATTCTTAAGTAGTAAACTCCAGAAAGTCGACATTGTTTAAGAACTCTAAAATAAATAACAACATTGTATAGACTTGAACATAGACATAATAAAACAACGTTTAAATGGTTTCAAGCGCGGTAATTTATTTGATTTTTATTATTCCGACGTTTCAGCCTCTTTTCAGTAGCCGTGATCACGGAAGACAGTCTCAAAAAAAAAAAAAACATTTAGACTACCGCCAACTTGTTCATTTTAATGATTTAGTTTTAATTTTGTTTATGGTTATTATTTACTCTATGGGTGTCTAATCTAATTTACCGCCGCTTTGCAATATGTTGTGGCTTGAAGAAAAGAAGCGGCGCAAAAAACTCTTCAGCAAACATGCCTAGCTCTAATAATTTTATATAAAATTAGAATGGGTGGGAGAAAAAATAAAAAGGAATTATCAATCAACTTGAACATAGTCCTTAAAACACACTCTTAAAAAATTAATTGTAATTTACAATCTGGTTTCCCCACAAAGTGTATAAAATACTTACCAACCAACGTTTATACACGCCGTATACACGTAAAACAAAACTTAAAGGAAATTGGCCATGAAAACGCTATAAAACACCGTACGATATACGACGACGATGCAAGAAACTGGAGCGGTATAGAAACGTTTACCTGTAAAGTAATAATGAAATTTTTGTATTGGTTTACAGTCGACGTATTATAGATGCTTTACATATACATTTTTTTTTATAATTAGCAGACAAACATTGTATATTCCCAAGTTAATCAAGTTACGCTTGGACTGTTCGTATTATACAATGAATAACTCTTGAGGCCAATCCCAAAAACCCTAACCAAAGGTATAAGGGGTGTCCCAAAGCTATGCCAGATGGAGGAGAAGTACTTTGATTATTGCAGATAGGATATTTTGCTTAATAGAAATATTATTTTATTTCTTTAAATAAGTAAATCTACTTTCATAGATATTTTAAACTTGCTTGACTTATCTGGGAATCGAAACAGACTAAATATTAAAAAAAAAATGAGTGTATTTTATAATGCTGATTCAAAGGATTAGATTAGGTTAGCCATCTCATTTACCCGCATGAATAGCTACCACACTGATCGAGTGTGTTAGCGTGGCATCACACACCGATAGTCTCGGCCCTAGGAGCAAGGGCCCAATTCTGCTATTTCCAAATCTTGACGTTGCGAACAGTTCAACAATCCGTATTCTACTAAAATCTTCTCGATATCGTCGCGACAGACATTTTCTCTGTGCAGGAACAGAAAAAGAATACTAATTCCTGCAGCCGGGCGGCCTGTCGTAATAGGCGACAAAACAACCCATAGCCAGGTGGTAGGGCATCTGTCCGACTGGATGGCTACCACCCCTGGTCTAGATTATACGGCCATAACAGCCTCGAGTTGAGTTCCGGTATCAGTGGCCAGGTTCCAGATTCACCTTCAAGGCCGGCAGCACATTGGCAGCACTTCTGGTATTGCTAATGTCCATAGCCGACGGTAACCACTTTCCCTCACAGTCGGACCGTCAACCTGTCTGCTGTGCTTAAGCAACAAAAAAAAGAAAAATAGTAGAAAAAATGGTATTACCGGTTCGGTTAGCCGAATTGAATATTGAAAAGCTACCAAAAATTTTAAGCATTTATTTCGCGAGTTTTTGCTTATAAATATTTATAAAGATAGAGTGGCGTGCCACGAGCACACCATTAGAATTAATAAAATATCGAAATTAGATAAAACTATGATTGAGACGATAGTATCCGGCGATTTTGACGAAATATTAATAGCAAAATTGGGCCCCTGTTATCAAGATAATGATTCCGGCATTGCTCTACCACGTACAACTACTGAGACGTACAAAATTTGACTGATTTGGTTTAAATAAAAAATCGAAATGTGTGCTGGGACACATAGTAGAAGTGAAACTTTAACGGACAAGTGGAAAAACGGATCGCAACAAAATTTTACCTTGAAGTTTTACGGCCAGGTTTTCAAATTGGACAAGTACATTAACAATCTGCCCGTAAAACTTCAAGTTAAAACTTTGTTGCGATTCGTTTTTCCACTTGTCCATTGAAGTTTCACTTCTACTATGTGTCCCAGCATACATTTCGATTTTTCGCAGGTTTACTGCAAATTATGATTTGGTTAGGTTAGGTACATTTTAATTAATGGAACTATTATTTAAACATATTTTATTTTATCAAACAAAAAACTGAGTTCGATCCGGAATCAATAAAAACATCGACAGTCTACTCTAACATTATGCCGCCTCTCACCACGTCTAGTATAAATTTATGCTGCTCTTCCACGTGGCCGTAACGTTTCTTCGTGACAGAAAAATCCTAAGACCCCGTGTCTATATAGAAGTTTCACTTCAAAAACGTCAAAAACGAGAGAAGAATGGTTTCTAGCGATAGCAATCTTCTTCAAGGGCTTTAACAATAGTCATTGTCTGCCGGTATATTTTAAAGAATGACGAACTACGTAACCAAAACAACTCCATTAAACCATCAAACACGTACCTACGTCATTTCATCATCTATTATAACTATATTTCTGGTTATTAAATTAATATGCAATAATAAATGGCTAAAATGTAACTTCCTTAAAAATATTAAAACTTACGAAAATCAAATTATATAACTGATATCTCTTATATTTGAGTTTTTCTATTTGATTAAGGCTTTGATGTATATAATGTTCGAGATAAAAGAGCTTGTATTACAAAACACGCTTAACTCATTTACTTCTTGGTTTTATTTGAAGATGTATTACATTTAAATACAGTTTTCTTAGAAATGCGTAGACGAACAGACATTCAAAAACATGCCAAATAACGTTTTTGTAACTATGTACATAAAATGAGAAAGTGATGATTTAGTTTAATTTCATGTAACAGGGGTGGCCCTCTTAACCGACAATTGTTTTAATAAGCTTAGATTGAAATATCTGAATTATCGTCGTTTAGGTGCTTTCCTTAAACTATAGATTGAATTGTAGGAATACGTTTAACGGTTTAACGGATAACGCTGGGTTTTTCAGAATTTTTACTTGATGGCTTTGCAGTCTAAGACCTCAATTACACTATTATATATTTATCATACATATAAATATGATCTCATATCTGTCAAATTCTATGATCATATTTAAATGATGCTGATCTTCTTTTTAGGTATTACGCTTACGATCATATAAACGTCATACTTTATCAAGATCACAGACTACCGAGAAGATACTATCAAAATGGATAACCATTTAGCCGTGTTTTCCGTCGCTATGAGTGCAATTTTATTAATTTCATTAGAAAATAAGATAAAAACATTAAGGAACTTACGGACAAAATTAGAAATGAGGATATCAATAAGAGAACCAAGGTAACCGACATAGCTCGCAAAATTAGCAGGTTGAAAAGTTGAAGTGGCAGTCGGACACCCTCCAGTCCGATGGACTGACGATGTGCAGAAGGTCACCGATAGACGCTGGATAAGGCAGTCTGAGAACAGGAATGAGTGGCGCCGACTTGAAGAGGCCTACGTCTAGCATTGGATTGTGATTGGCTGAAGACATTGACTATGGTCTGGGTGGCTGGAACCGACCCCAAAATGGTCCGTTATATATTACTCATAACACAAACATAACTTGCTTAATTTGGGGATATACGATATGTGTGTTTGTCTGCTGAATTAAATAACGTCATGACGATTTTTCAAAACCTGTTACACGATATCCCCCATGCTACATTCTACATTTTTTTTAATCTATTAGATAATGTATGCCAGTGTGCCAGCCACAATAAAGTTGTAGTGTGATCTAGGCCAGCCACCCTATTTTTGTTTCTTAGCAATTTCACTACACTAGTGTGTAAGAACATATAATACACATTTTTGATAAATCTCATACAGACCCAGTACTTTTAGAAAAACGACTGTACTAATCAACAGACAGACAGACCTGGCGATTTCATAAGGTGCAGTGAAAATGTCCTAAAATGACAATTCAATTATAGCAGTCTTCTAATACTATATATATAATAATAATAAATAAAAAAACCTGACTACATTAATTATCACAACGTATCCATAAAAACATGTTTAATATTTGATTTAAATTATATACATATAACTTTTATAAATAAATAACAATGAATCGAAAAAAAAGCTTAATAAAAACAGCGTGGCAACACTGTTGTAAACACTTCAATTGCTAAATACAATTTGAAAGTCACATGATCCGAGGTTGCTGAAATTCTGAACGATTTGACAATAGTCTTGGATATAAAGGGTACCTTTGTTACTTGAACAAGGCTCTAGATGTCTATTAATGTTTTGTTACTGAGCACGTGATATCTTGTTTAGTGTAGGATAAAGCAGAGTATTGTCCTAGCAAATTTACAATCTTTATATCAGATCGAATGCTAGGTTGACGTCATAAAGGTTATGAATATCAATATCAGAATGTGGAATATCATCTTAACACTAGCTGATTTTTAGCTGATAGTCCTGAATTGCGAGGGACCTTCCGATTTTGATTTGAACCTGATAGGGACACTAAATGTCCCGATAAATCAATAGAATTAATTTTAAAAAAATATTAAAAATTAAGAAAATCTTTATTAGAAAATTAAGAATTAGATTATTAGAAATTTAAGTAATTAAACCTTAATTTACATGGTGATCGAAGTCAATGGGTAAGGTTCTTAGAAGGCTGGTACGTTGCCTCGCTGGATCGCCATACTGATTGATCCGTTGTCCGAGGTAGGAACCAGCCCTCTGATCTCCCGAAGAATCAATAATTTGTTTTGAAATATCTTTGTAGAGGCTCATGGCCTCAGGATCCCACGGTCCAAGCGTTCCAACAGGAAACGGCACGATCATATAATTCTCACCGAGGGTTGCATATTTGCGCCGCTCGAGTGATTCAGCTGCTTCCGCCGCCGAACCGGCCGATCTAGACGTGTTTGGTAAATGGGATACGGCCAACGTGTCCATGGAGGTCGCCGCAGCCCATACCAGTTACAGTTAGTAGAGTTAAATTAACATAAACCTTAATTTAAAAATAAACCTTGTTTTTTATTTGTCTCGATCTACGAGTACAACCCTAACTCCCGATTTGTTATATTTTCTGCCCTGATTTAAAACAAATTGGACCTGGCAACACTAAATATCACAGACTACGTAAAGTGGATGATAAAGATAGAAAAGCGGATGAGAAGCTATGAAGTAGAAATACAGAACGCAACTGGGATTCTACACAAGTATCATGAAAGTTAATAAACTTATGATTCTTATTCCCCTGATCCACCTGTACTAGTTTCTTTAATAATTCTTTAGTAATTGTTCTATTTTCCATACATTAATTAAACCTTACCTACTTTTTTTCAATATCGAAATGATGACTCTTACCAAATTTTTTACAGGCATGTAAATGTAAATTAATATTCGAAACGCACGTTGTTTTACCCCAATCAATTAAATCAGTCAATAAGTAACCATTGATTACGTTCAAATGAGGTCCGGTGAAATGACTGGCGCAACTTGATGTTTAATTATAACCCTTTCCCTTGGTTTGTCGTTTCAAAGTTCAAAAATCACCTGTATACATAGAGAAATTATGTGAGTGAAGACACGTGTAATAAAGAGGCTTAGGAAAAAAATATGTTTTTTTTTATTGCAGGAGTTCAGCCAGACTGGCAGACGGCCCACTTGATGGAAAGCGCTAATGATGTAGAAGGTAAAAAAGTCACAGTATCAAGTATTTAATTTTATGTTTAGATCAACATTAACTGATAATCGTGAGTTATACTAATATTTGCATGATTCAGTCGGTCCATTAAACGACAGCAACTTAGAACAATACCTTAAGCTAGACAGCAAGATTGTTTTTGACTGACATAACATCTGCCGGAAACGTCGAGCCCAATACATCTAGTTACTTATTAGTATCATAAACTTGTATTTAAATGTATGGAATTTGCCATCCTCTAGTTATTTAACAATAATAATTAACAAAATTCTTATAGTCATTAAATAATAATAGCTTTAGTGGAAAGTTTAGAAAGATTTCCTTGTTTAATTTTTTTTTATAATTTCAACAAAATGACCGTAAATTAATACAGAACTGGATTTGCTTATCTATAGCTATTAAACAAGGTTTAAATGTTAGAATATAATTAATATGTTTGCATAGCTAAAACTGGGTCGGTCAATAACTTTAGATAAAAGATGATGATAAAATGTTTGCCATTGGTAGACGACTAGACGTTTAAAAAACAGAAATACGTGTTTATGATATATACATAGTTTCTTTGCAAGTTTGTAATTTATTCTATACTGTTCTAAATCACTTCTTGGTTTCAAGTTCAGAATTGTTTGTTGTAAATCATGTCCAAGAACAATGCAGGCTGGCAGAAATTACGTTGCGTTGTATTGTACATGGTCTAATGAAAGTGGCAGCCAGTGGAGCAGACGAGCCCGCCCTTGGGCCCCAAGTCTGTTATTACACAAAAACAACCATTATAATGCCACTGACCGACCATTCCGAAACGATTGTAATAGTAGACTTGGGGACCTGGAATAAAGACTGGGTCTTGGAAATTGCCCTCCAGGCAATTGCAAGAAGTATATTTATTGGTCAACAGTATCATTACAATCTAAGACATTCAGACCTTTATATAATAACTGAATAAAGCACGATGTTGGTTCCAAGGTACAAATGTAAATGCTTTCAAAATAGTTTGTGTGTATTATACAAATTATGCACAATAGTTATGATTTAATAAAAAAAAGTTATAAAGAAATTTTTATAGGAATCAATTCAAATTCAATTCAAACTCAAAGTGATTTATTGAATGAAATGCGATGAAATGAAAAATAGTACTCATATTAATGCCAAGATGTTTTTCCAAAGAAACCACATAAAAATATTTGCTTGAGGTTTACGTATTTCTTTTTACAACATTGTTTGCCAGTGATTTCTTATCTTTTTAATTTAGTCTTTATTAGTCTATTTACAATATCTTTATCACGCTGTAAAGACATATTAAAATCAATTGTGCCAAAACAATTAATAAATTAAAACAATTAACAATATACTAATAATATAAATAATAAAACTTTGCATTCAATGTGGCTTTGCTTGTGTAAATTACGGATCCATTTCACAGTTTTGCATTACTGGGACGCTTGCCTGCATTTGCAAATATGTAACTTTGAGGATAAGGCGTCATTTCATAATATAGGAATAATATACTAGGAGAAAGCATAAGAATTTTTCTAAGCTATATTAGGTTACATATTGTTACACATTTTCCGCTGTCGATGACGCAATAATATTGTGTTGAAATTGCACTCGCAAATCTATACTAATACATAATTGGGAAATAATTAATATTTTTGTTATCATTTCAGGGTTAAAAGGATTTTAAAGAAATTTGGCACGGAAGTAAAATGTATTCTGCAGAAGGACGAAGCTGACTTTGTCTCAAAAATAATTTTTAGACATAATTCAAAGTGTACTGTAAGAAGCTGTTTCCGAAGTAGCGACAGATTATATAACATTATTGCTCATTCATAGATATATTTAGTAAATAGCATAGTGTTGTCTAATTAAGTAGTCCACGTGGACAAAATAAATGAAGAATTAAATAATAATTTTGAAAGATAAAATAAGTGTTAAATAATTGGGCAACCGATAACTTCTCCAGTTAGGGATGTAAAAACTAATATGCAAACCTTTAATAAGGAATAGAGAAATAGGTGTCTCAACGTTAGAGACGTATTATCACTTCATTCAGAAAGTTAAAAATAAATGGGAAAATGCGAGTAACAGATAGTAATCAATATCGACGGTTAACTATCTATATTCTAGATTAAGGTTCAATTTTTCAATCATCAGATAAAAGTTATCAGTAGAATAAATTATAAGCTGACTGAATTCAAAAGTGAAGTAATTCAACTGCTTTATTAATGCAAATGTCATTTTTAATTTTGCCATCTTGTATTTCATTCAATATCATGTATCTGCCGATTGAAAATTTGGTCCTTACTCAATTTACGCACAAATAGTCAATCAAAATCATAGTTCTGTTGGTTAGAAGTATAATACAAATAGGAAATGTATATACATAAAAACCTTTCAGTCATGTTTATTAGAATTTTTATGTGGATAATCCTTAAAAAAAAAGTAGTTGGTTATAAAATGTGAAATAGTTAACCGTTTGCCTTGTTTCTTTGAAATAGGGAGAACTGAACCTAACATCGGAACGCCAATGTACTGAACTTTTTTATACCCCGCATGTTTCACAATATAAATTCAAATGAACACAATCATGAAACACGAAACATTTCCTCCGTCGGTCGATACAAACGGCAGGCCAATGTCGACCAACTCGTTAAGGTCCAAGTTCAGTGGGACCTTCCTGCAAATGGCTTATGGCCTGAAGTTCACGGCACGGTGTTGTGGTAGTCACGCGACGTTACCTTTGCTGCTAGTGATGGGATGTCTATACATTATATCGATATTAAATCCATATTAATATGTATATTAAATATGGGGAAATCGGGTATAATAGATCAATCTTTTATTTTAAAATTCTGCTTTTATCGAATCTTTTGATCATACTCTGACTAATTAATAGTGTTACATAAGCCTTTCATTATTTGCGGTGCTAAAGGCTGGTTTACATGTAGTAAATTTTAAGTAGAATTTCTTGTAATTGCATTACTAAAAGCATGGTTTACACGCATTAAGACACTTAAAATTTGGTTGATATTTACTAATATAAAATTAGTTTAACAAAATTGAGTTATTTTAGTCTCGCGTCAAAGGAAAGTTTGCACTGAAAATCAGCGTCATGTCGGATATAATTCCAGCACAGCATATTGCTGAATGAAAACCTCGTTTGCTGAAACGCATGCGGCGTACAAATTCTCGTAAAATGCTATGTATATAATAATGTATAATGATTGTATTTTCGTCGCTATTTCTTTCGCTAAGTCTTTTCCTTTCTTTACTTATATTTATACGTGTAATCCAACCAATACAGTGATGTTTTAAGTCATATATAGATATAACTTCATTTTTTATTAGACCAAATCGGTCAAATGTTGAAATGAAATGAAATGAAATCTTTATTTGTATGAAATATAGATAACAAGGTCTTATTATATAATAGAACACATTTCGCCATTTACTGACATACAAATTTTCTTAAAAACGCTTCTATTTTTTAATTGTTTGAACAAGTTATTTATAATATTCATACTAAGTAATAAAACTAAAAGTTAAAAATAAATAGACTAAACTATAAATAAAGCTATACTTACAAAATAATATAAATCTATAAATAAAAAATTGACTCCAAATCGCTGTCGGCGGGGAGCGTGCCCAAAATGCTGGCCGCATTTCCGCGTTGGATGGCAACGCTAATTCGTTGCCCCAGGTGCAAGCCAGCCTTTTGGTCACGCTAGGCCTCAATTAAACGCGTTGAGAGGTCTCGATAGAGGTGATGAGCTCCAGGCCCCCACGGCCCTAGGGTCTCGACCCCGAACTTAAAAACTAATATATTTTATAAACATTCAATAGTCGTGTGTGATCATTACAATTTGTTGCACAATTTTGTCACCTTTGTGTCAAAGTTAAATAGAATTATATATTTTATGAATGTCACTTTATTAATAATAATGAATTGTCGAATATATTGAATAATGATCGCATGTTGGTAATAAAATAATAATAATAAAATAAATAAATGTCATTTGATGTAACTAAACAATTCTGCTACCCGATAAAAACATTTCTCAACCAGCCATGAGAATAATTTTCTTTTAAATTGTTTGAGAGGTAATAATTCTCTTATTGACGCAGGTATTCGATTACATTACTTTTATTGTTATTACTGGTATATTTTTGTGACTTAATGCAGTCCTACGCTTAGAAATTATTAAGTCTAGTTGGGTCTCTGTTCTTGATTTTAAAATATATTTGGTCTGTATACGCTGAAAAATATTCAGAATGTTCCTTTACAAATATACCGATTTGTAATATGTATATGCCAGCTAGAGTTAATATTTTTTGTTTTTTAAATAGTGGCGTGCAAGAAGTAATTGAACTTACTCCGCATATAAAGATTCAGTCTTTTCAATTTCATATTTAAACAGCGTATAAAATTTAAATAAATAACTTTTAATGATATCACAGAGTCGATAAAAGTTATTCTGGCGAACATGGTGGATCTAACCATCTAGGTCTAGTCTAGGTAATAGCAATGACAATTGTAGTACACATTATAAGTACTGGAATTATCCATTCGCTAAGATTCATCATTCATGTTCATATTCAATAACAAATACACAAATAATATACGCACAATAGAGCAGGCAAGATAACAGAAGAGACCCGGGATTTCCCTAGTTTGCAACATGGGGTTTTTCTAAAAGGAACTAAATAGAAATATATACATTAAAGTATCAACGAGGTACGCAACCCATCGGCTGCTGTAGAGTTGTAGATGTCCATAACCACCACTTACCATGAGGTAGATCGTTTACTAGGTTTGCCTGTAAGCAAACATAAAAAGGAAGTTCTCTTTAAAAAAAGATAAAGGAAAATGTATTTCGGAAAGTTACATAAATATTAAACAAGGTTTACCTTGTCAATCGACATTGTAACAGCGTTAAAAGACCGCCCAACCTAATCATGGCCGACTTTTAGAGGACAAACCCAGTCATGGCCATACCATAACCTTGGTACGAATCAACCCCTTTGTATGTAGTCTCAGGGTTGCTTCTTTAAGGAAATGATTATAGGCAAATTTAGACAGACTCTTAGAAGGCGCGTTGTCAAGGCTTTATGCTGGTAGTATTGGTCAATAGTATTTTCTTTACTTATAGTAGTCCAGGGTTTAGATGTGGTAAAGAAGATGAAGACATTTGGGTCGCAATTTGGCAAAGATTGAAGAAAATCTATGACTATGGACAACTTTCTTAAAATAACAGAGTCGCGTAAATGTATTTTTACATATAAAATAACGAGCGTTAAAATGGCGGCTTATCATCTGACATTTAAAATATCATGATAAAAATAATTTTATTTCCTTTTCAAACAATAAATAATAGGCTATTTGATTGCTTGACGTCATAAGTAGACATGCTCGTATATAATCTGTGGGGTTGCGACTTTTTGCAAGTACCTATATAAAAAGTATCTCAGTTGATTGGATTGTCCGCTCCCCTATTATGAATTAATGAATGAAAACTCTTTATTGTTCACCATAAACTTAAATCTAGACAATTGATATGGATACATTTGCATTAGAACAATGGGCGGCCTTATCGCTTATACCGATCTCTTCCAGGCAACCCAGTGTCTAAGGAGATTTTAAAGGAAATTTCAATATACGATTTTATTGTATAGTAACTACGAAAACAAGTCACTATGAACCTTATACCACTTTTCCAGTCTTCAAGTAACACTAATAGATTGGAATTGCATTTCAATACATTGTTTAATCAAAATAGAAAAAAATTAAACGATTTTCACAGTACTTACATAGGTACATATTTATTGGCTTTTATCTGTCATTGTTAATCTTTATTATTCGTGCAATTGTTAATAAGTCCATTTAAAAAATAGGGTAGTTGCCATAAAAATCAACGTTATCACCATTTCTTTCTACGAGTAGTTATCAAACACTCATTAAATCTTTTTAGAGCTTTGAATCGGAAGTGTACAACAAAAAGTGGTCAATTAGTTGCGATCCGCTCCATTTCCTGAGTTGATTGCAAAAACCATGAGGAAATAGCGCCCCGTTCTGACTGACTGATGGTAGAAATGATGGGAAAATGGATAATCTGTCGTTAACGCCGGTGATTGCTTCCATTTTTTTTACTTAACTAGATTTAAAGATTTTATCAAGATTGCTAAATGGCGAAATTTAGATTCAAATTATTTGCAATAATTAAACTAGGAAAGTAGTAGCTTTATATGTCAAGTGCCCATTTGTTTGTGTTATAGTTCCTTAGCAATTTTGCCAAAATTGGTAATATTGTACATTTGTCACGTTTATATTTGTCTATCTGTGACAGTCATTTTTCCCTGAATGTACTAGGTCTATATGGATGTAATTTAGTACGGATGTGTAATCTATTTTCTGCTGTACGATTTTGTACAGTTTTATGTTCCGGCATTAGTGGCCAGGTTCCAGTCTCCCTTAAGAGAGCAGCAGCGCATTTGTAGCACCTTTGGTGTTGCAAATGTCCATAGCTGGTAACCGCTTTCCATTAGGTGGGCCGTCTGCCTGTCTGCTAAACTCATGCAATAAAAATAAAGAAATTGTAGTGAAATCGCGCAAAAAAACTAAATATTAGAGGTAGCCGGTGTACACATCAGTGAGAAAGGTTGAAGTTTTCATTGGACATAGTCCTATGGATTATCATTAGACAGGTTTTTAAAAATCCTATGATATTCCTTAATAACTTTCAAACTCTAACTTTTTAGCTAGGTATAAGTGGAACATTCTTTCAGGAATGGAAGGTGGTACTTCAAAAATATGTAAAAATGAAATTCGTTTGAGCTGTTAAATAGATTTTGAGATATTTTGGGATTTTGTAGCCCAATGAGGACAGATTTTCGTCGTTTTTATGGATTCTTATTCTGTCCTCGCACTACCTTCACACTTGTCCAATGCTTTCATTATACACACATTCTCATTATATTGTTAACAGAAGCAATAAATTGTAAAGCTCAAAAATCTCTGTATATAACTAATTAACTTGATTTTGAATAATTTCCTATTAGACACACTAAAGACTAACCAATTTTGCAAATAATTGAATTGACTCTTGGAGTTCAGAGACAGGTCCTTTATTATTGATTTATAAAATCCTTTTTTATTAATTATTTTCGCTCTGAATTTTATTAAGAGCTTTTAATGTTGTATTTAAACGCGAATGATTTGCCTTTGAGTCATTTTAATATAATTTAATCTAGCTTAACAAAGCAGCTGCCTCTCTCAATGACATGAGTTTAAATTTAGGCTGACTTGAATAAAAAGTGGTAAAATTTTGCAGTTTATATATTTATAACGTAAGTATGTGTATTTTTCCTATAACATTGAGGATTACTAAAAATTAAATTTATACTTTAACACAATTTAAACTAATTTTAAAGTTTTCCTAGAATCTAGACTGAATCTTAGAATATTCAAGGTCTAGCCGATACACACATATATAAATATATACCTATTATCTATGGTCTAGACAGACCAGGATGTCGCTAAAGACAAGTGGCATTTTTTTGCATTAATTCTATTGTTCTATACCATGTCAATCTAAAGTAACTGTCATCTTCATAATGACATAAAGACTTATGTATTATCTATACATATAAATAAAATTGTAGAGGTCGAATTTCTGTACAATGAAAAAAAATGCTAAATACCGAGTCAGGGGGATGTAAGAAGTGAACTAGAACTAATTTAGATTTTTTTAAATTTTTTTGTTTCTCTGATTGTCTGTGTGTCTGTTTGTACCGGCTAATCTCCGAAACAACTGGATCGATTTAAATGAAATTTTGTATGGTGGTAGCTTATATCCCTGGTCAACATATAGGATACTTTTGATCCCGAAAAATTAAAGAGTTCCCGTGGGATAGTTAAAAAACCGCACCACGCGGACGTAGTCGCGGGCATCAGCTAGTCACTATATAATTACGTAACCCGTTACTGACAGCTACTTCTGACCACAATGCAAAAACCGCAAACGTATAATATATATTAAATTCATTATTTATGAGATGCTAGTAATCAAGATAACATTAATTGTGTGACCCAACGTTGGAAAATATGTACATCTATTATTTCTTTTTGTAATTTAATAAATGTCTACGTAAAAGAATACCTTTGTCTACATTGGTATCACTTTTCTCGTTTTTTTCACGTAGAGAACATATATATTACTAAGACTTTTAACCAACCTTATATTAATTAGAATAATTTTTATGATTAAAAATCGCAAATCTTAATTTTAATATCACATAACAAACATAACAAAAGGCTGGTCTATATATACCTCGGGCAACACATGAACGTTGCCATTCAATAAGAGAATGCGACCAGTCTTTTGGGAACTTTCACACCTGATAGCGGTCTGGCACTAGATTTTCTGTATTAATTGTAATTTGTATACATAGTTTGTTCTTATTATTTCATTTATTTTAAGATTTTATTTGTAAGTATAATTAGTTAATAGCGATGTATTATGGACTGTATTTTAAATCGTATTGAATAAAGGTTCGCCAATTTCATGTCTAAACTGAGTATCAGAACTAAATAAATAAATTATCACAGATGTGCTACGAAAAGTCAGCATAAATCACTAGTGATAATTAGCGAATAAAGTACAAAAGATAACACATTAAAGTACTGGACTTGTCCTTACTCTAATTCAATGCTCCCAACATTACTTTAAAAACAAACAACAAACAGTAGTAGCCCAAAACCAGTCGTTTTTAATTACAAAGAGGAAAAAGGCCATATTGGGAAGTTCGTTTAAACAACCAAGGACTAATTCACAAATAACGTTAAACGCAATGAGGCCCAAACGAAAATAGACACGAGTATTACCTTGAATTACACCATTAAATCTATCCACCACTTAAAGTAAATGCATGGTACTTTGTACAGCTTTCACTCTTAAAAGGCACTCAACAACAAATAGCATGTTATATTATAATATGTATTACCATATTCCTTTGAGAAACAACCGGATAAAGGCTCGCCGGTTTTACGGTTGGTGAGTATAATTTACAAATTTATGGGGTCCCGTAAATATTGGTAAACATAGAAGCGTTGAATTTGTCAAGACTGCGCCTAACCGCAATCGGTTTACACTGGTGTAAAGAATTTACGGAAAAATCGTACATGGCATGCCATACTAGGGGTTTATACAATTATCAATGTATAACCTGTTTTTTCTTAAGACATAATTACTTGGATAAAATTTTAATTAAATTGTATATTCAGATAGTTAATTTAACACATTTCTAATTTTAAAAACCATTTTTATATGTTCTGTAAGTTGACTGACAAATGTAAACAACATAAATTAATGTAATTTATTGCAAAATTTGTGTGTGTATTGTACTAAAGTATTGTTGTACTATTGTACTAAAGTGTTGTTGT
Organism: Dendrolimus kikuchii; assembly: GCA_019925095.2. Classification (NCBI taxonomy): domain Eukaryota; kingdom Metazoa; phylum Arthropoda; class Insecta; order Lepidoptera; family Lasiocampidae; genus Dendrolimus; species Dendrolimus kikuchii. Next base: position 8,199,050 of record CM034407.1, read on the forward strand.
TCTGTTATACTAAAAGGAAAAAACAATGTAAAGATAGTATTGTGGGGGTGGGTAGCATTAGACTTCTTATGAAATATTATAACGATTGTTCTTAATTTTGGCAGATGGTAGGGCATTTGCCCGACTGGATGGCTACCACCCCTGGTCTAGAGTATGCCGCTATAACAACCTTGAGTTGTGTTCCGACATTAGTGACCAGGTTCCAATCTCCCTTAAGAGAGCAGCAGCGCATTTTTAGCACCTTTGCGTGTTGCAAATGTCCATAGGCGATGGTAACCGCTTTCCATCAAGTGGGCCGTCTGCCTGTCTGCTGAACTCCTGCAATAAAAGAAAAAGTTTTTTAAGTCTAATTCAGTACTATGCAAGCGGCCCTACGCTTGCATAAGGTTGCTTAAATTATTTAAGGAACCTTATGTTATTTAAGAAACACAAAACTTATTTAACACCCTTAAATACAATTAGCGTCTTGCACTACGCAAAATTTGCCGCTAAATTATTTAAAGAACCGTCAATACGTTTTGTGTAAAACGTATTTAGGCAGTTTAGTATGATTAACTAATTTTATTTAAAGGCGATAATTATACAAGCGGTCCTTAGTTTTAATCCATAGGTAGTGACATATGCACTTTTAAAATCGTAAGTGATCTCTCTAATTTTTAAATTAATTTTGGTGAAAAAGGACAATTTTAGCTAAATGCTTTTATTTTGGATTCTGAAGCTAGATGTCAATTACTCAGTATATTTACGACACGCATTTAGCTGTTTTTTTTTAATATCGAATGAAAAGTGGACGGTGTAAACTCTTACAACAAAATGGCCTTCACTAAGTAGTATTTATAATATAAGGTCATGGGATTAAAAACCTTACAATTTCGTGTCAATTGCCGTTTGCATGACACGACCTCCACAACTATTTGACATCTTTTATCTATATTTACGAAGCTATGTATATATTGTACACAAAACTTGTCCATTTAGTGAAATCTTTTGAAACGATATTTGAATAGAAAGCAGCTCTAGCATCTCATTATTAGCACTTTTGCTGATCTAATTTAATATCCTCTCGTTAGCTGTTGTTTTTTGGAAAAATAAAAAATTCAATAGTTGGGTATAATAAATATAATATAAAAGAATAATGGATTTACATTGTATAATTATAATGCCCACAAGTGAAATTAATTTCGTTTACTTTTTTGTCCATATCTTGTCTGTAAAGTACTATAAACCGATCCTAATGATTTCTTGTAAAATTATATTTAAAGAGATATTTTTACACAGAAATAGAAATCTACTGAAAAACCCCAGTATAAATAGATTATTTTTTATACATATTTATTTTCATAAATATAAATTTATCGCTAGGTATTGTCTAAAAATTTAGCCGTATTTCCTCGCTGAATAGCAACACTAATAGGACTTACGTGTATATGTAGCTAGAATATGCGTGCGACTTCGTCCAAGCTTGACTTGAAATTCCCGTGGGATTCCCGGGAGACAAAGTAATGCAACATTAAAGAAATAATCTAAACAAGCTATCGTTTTAGAAAGAACTGTTGAAATAAGCTAATTTGTATGCACCCGCACAACTACAAACCGCTCCCGGGAAAATTCCCGCGGGACTCCCAGGATAAAAAGTACTGGAGATTTGAAATAAAAAAACATCTGCCGATCAGCAAAAAGCGCATCGAAATCGGCCCAGTAGATTTACGTGAATCCCAACTAAGCAGACATAAATCTAAAAAAAATTGCAACCTGTTCTCCATCGTTTACATAATGTAGTCCAGTTGTTTTTTTTAATACCTTCAATGTACAGATACTACATTTTTAAAATTTTATAATATTGTTACAACTCAGGTCCCGACAAACACAAAGTCCACCTGCATATCTGAAACAAAGCACATTTATTACCCGTCGGCATTTGAATTAATAACATTGAAATTCTTTTATGGTCGTCTTCTTATGTTTACTTATTGGCATACGGCCTATTGTTGTATTGTAATCATTAGCCAGGTGTTACGGATTTAAAGTACAAGCTGATTCTAGGAAATTCGGTCCACGCTGCCGGGCGGACATATTGCATTTGTGTAGTAAAAAGCAATGGCCCGATTGAGGGAAGAATTAGTCGAGCGAGAACCACCAGCGAAGCGAGACGTGTGTACTACAATCGGGAATCTAATAAGTGTCGGACTTTGCGCGTTTTATTGAATAACGACCTTCTTCTGCATTACGTTTGGACTTGTTGTGTTCGGTTATATTTGTGCCTGAGTTATACGTGTTAGTATAGGTCTAATAAAGTCTATAGTAATTCTAACGGCAATTTAATTCGAGTCTCGCGACTCATAACAATATTATTAGATTGTTATTTTTTTGAAATTTTTGGGTTAAGCTGTTCGTGTTTTCTTTATCGTATTTAAATTTATATTATTATTAATTATAGTATGTGAGTTTCTAGGTTTTATATCAGAAGTCATTTAAATCACTTCATTGACACATTTATTATTACACTGTTACTACACCTAAGGCTGTTTTTGACGGCGTTTATTACAGTGAGTTGATATGGAGGCAAGGAAGATATGATCTGAAGAATATACTTGTCAAATTAACTCATGTTAAAACTTATTAACTTTACCTCTGTAGCATATGTTCAAATATTTTATAACAGTTTTTTGTGCAAAATAAATAAGCTGCTCATTAGAATATTTGTTTTAGAATTTATATCTGTCGTGTTTGTTGTATGCGAATGATTTTAATAGACTTTCTCCCGCGTACGTACACAAGGTGACAATGGCCGTAAAAAGTAAGATTGACAGCCGTGGCTAGACCCGTTCTCTGTGAAATAAAATAAAATAAAAACCTGCCGAGAATACCCTAATAAAACGACGTAGATGTTAGCCATAAAAGTCTGTTATTGAACTTAAGATTTACTATCTCATTTCCAGTTTTAGAATGAATACTATCTTACAATTTTAGATTAAAAACGTTATATTGTTTACTTTCTCACTTTAGATTATATAACAGACAAATGTAAGGGAGTCACATGCGCTGATACGGCCACGTTTTAAGGGGAACAAATGTCTAGCAATGCCGCTTCAGCTCCCGGTAGGAGAGATAGGCATAAAAAATGCTGACTTGAGATGTCAAGTCAGCATTTTATCCTTTAAGATGGTGAAGGAAATAATAATGCCTGTCAACGTTCTCTAAATGAGCGATGCAAAAAACCTCGTGAAATGGAGAAGAGAAATGAAATGAAGAAGAGAAGAGAACTGGGCGTTTGATACGCAGCAGCGACTTAACGTGCACACGATCATGATATACTTTTTTCATTACAGTACTAATTCACCGAGTAATATAACACTATCTAAACAATATTACGTCAACATATAATGTGTTACGCACCTAAGGCAATATTGCCGAGGCCGTCTTTAAGACATCAATGTATTGATTCGAGGTGTTTCTTTAAGTATCTATATAGTTTACGTCACTTTGTCGCTGTTTCTTTGTGCAACAAAGCCTATAAATTATATCGTAACTATTGGGCCTAACCTTCATTTCATCTATCCTTTTCTCTAAGTGAATCGAAGTAGCTTACTAACGCATCTGCGTCACGTTACAATTTGAATCCTGACCGAGAAGCAGACAACGCTTAATAATTAGTAATATCCAAACTTGACCACTAATAAAAAGACGGAGTCTCGGGCTCTCAGAATAAAGCCGGCTAAAAGATGCCAATTGTGCTGCAGTGCATTACGAGAACACGGTTATAAATAATCAAATTACTACGGATAAAAGTGAAATAGTTTCCAGTGGATACATTACTACTAAACGCACAGACGCAAACCACATTTATACGAAATAAGTTTACGCACACAAGTTTAACAAAATGCTTCACTTCATTTGACGCTTTTGTGCATGCCGGCTTGGTCTATACTTTTATTTCATTTGAGTGTCAAAATTAATACATAAATCTAACACTATACCAATACCTATGGCGCCATTAACGTTAAGCGATTCTCTGCAGTAATCAAATCGGACTGTCCGAAAGGTCAGCAGACTATGAGATGCGATTTTTACATCCGATGTGTTTTTATGACAACATTTCCTAGACACCTGTGAATATTTAGTTTAAAATAGACTAATAACTGGTTTACATGTTATAAAATTATAATAAGTATCCTATGTAGGTATATCGAAACTAAAGATTAAAATTTCTCACATGGTGTGAATTCGAGTTAGATTTTCTGTTAACATATATTATTACGCAAACAATCAAAGAAACGGTATTCCTGGAATAGTTGTTTATTATAATAATCATTTATTAGAGTTCCGTGGCCAATTAGTCAAAAATGAAACCTGTTGACGCGAACAGAACCGCGACCGCGAAAAGAAAAAAGTATTAATATCCTCCCATTGTCCTCTCCTTGTCTGTCCTATCCGCCACAATACTCGCGCGAAGGAGACGCACAATAGAAAGAAACAATGTCTATGGCGCTGCGATTCCGTATCTGTCAAAAAATGTCATGCAGTCTTGCAACGCTACCACTTGAAATACGACCAAAACTACCAAACGTACTAAAACTACCGAAACTACCAAATTAGTGCCAACCAAACACTACCAAATCCACCAACTAAAACTACCACAACTACCTAAACTGCCACAAACTATCAAAACTACCAAAACTACCATACTAAAACTATCAAAATCTACCAACTAAAACTACCACAACTACCTAAACTGCCACAACTATCAAAACTACCAAAACTACCATAACTATCAAAACTACCAAAACTACCACAACTACCAAAACTACCAAAACTACCACAACTATCAAAACTACCAAAACTACCACAACTTCCAAAACTACCACAACTATCAAAACTACCAAAACTACCAGAACTACCACAACTATCAAAACTACCACAACTACCAAAACTACCACAACTATCAAAACTACCACAACTATCAAAACTACCACAACTATAAAAACTACCAAAACTACCACAACTATCAAAACTACCAAAACTATCAAAACTACCAAAACTACCACAACTATCAAAACTATCAAAACTACCAAAACTACCACAACTACAAAAACTACCAAAACTACCACAACTCTCAAAACTACCAAAACTACCACAACTATCAAAACTACCAAAACTACCACAACTATCAAAACTACCAAAACTACCACAACTATCAAAACTACCACAACTATAAAAACTACCAAAACTACCACAACTATCAAAACTACCAAAACTATCAAAACTACCAAAACTACCACAACTATCAAAACTACCAAAACTACCACAACTACCAAAACTACCACAACTATCAAAACTACCACAACTATCAAAACTACCACAACTATCAAAAGTACCACAACTATCAAAACTACCAAAACTACCACAACTATCAAAACTACCAAAACTACCACAACTACCAAAACTACCGGAACTACCAAAACAACCGTATATACCAAATCGGCCAACCAAAACTACCAAATCTACAAACCAAAACTACCACAACTGTCAAAACTACCACAACTACCAAACCAACCAAATCTACCAACCAAAACTACCACAACTACCTAAACTACCACAATTACTAAATCTACCAATCAAAACTACCACAACTACCAAATCTACCGAAACTCCCAAATCTACAAAACAAAACTACCACAACTACCAAAACTACTACAGCTACCAAAACTACCAAAACTATCACGACTACCAAAACAACCGAAACTACCAAAACTACCAGCATAAACTACCGAAAATAGCAAAACTACCAATCAAAACTACCACCACTACCAAAACAACTAAACTAAACAAAACTACCTAAACGACCAAATTGACCAAAATAAACAAAATGACGAAAATGGCCAACCACAAATAAAAAACCATAGATCGCAAAATTAGCAAGTTGAGGTGGCAGTGGGCCTGGTCTGTCGCAGGACCGATGGAGCAGACGAGTCCTAGAGTGGAGACTGCGTTTCGGTAAACTTATTGTTAGACGCCCTTTAGCCCGATGGACTGACAACCTGCGTAAATTCGCCGCCAGGCGATGGATGAGGAAGCCCGGGATGAGTGGTGGCGGGATTACTGGAGCCACTTGGGGAGGCCTACGTCCAGCAGTGGACTGTAATTAACTGACGACATAGTTCTTACACGAGCGAAACCACGCTGAACTCTCTAGTTATTTAATAATATAAACTCATCCATATGAAGTCATTTATAATCAAAATAGCTTTTGCCCGCGGCTGTGCTTGCGTTAAAAAAGGATATGTATGACATGAAGTGGCCATATTATAATTCACAGAAATGTCAAATTTTATTTTTAAAATTTGTCATTTGTATGTATTCTGATTTTTAAAGCACTTTATGATAATTACCCTTAAACCAGCGAAGGTGGAGCTAACAACATATTTAAATTGTCACTGTCAATGTCGTTGCCATGACGATGTATTTGTTAGCGAATTGCAGCGGTGGCGCCAATGAAACGCAATCGGAACACCATCTTTTCCGCTATATTCCTCTATCCCTCGGGAACAGTACTCTTTTGGACGAAAGGTACCCTATGTCCTATTCTACACCCCTGATGATGTGTGTACTTATGCAAAATTTCGTGATAATCTGTTGTGTAGTTAAAGGTGTGAACACGTTACAAATAAACAAACTTACATTCGCATTTATAATAATACTTAGAATAATGATTTAATAGTAGATTGTTACACGAGAGGTGAAAGTCACCTATTTAAGCACTAGTTGGTTTGGCGCAAGGGCGCTAATAGTTCGAGTGCCTAAATAGGCATTTCATTCAAGGTTAACACTGCTTTTCATTTCAAATGTGAGGACAGTATATAACAACTGATTACTTAAACAAACAACTATTATGTAATGAAATCAGGCGTTAAATCCATATCTGAATCTGATGAACTCATTTAATACGTCACATATGAAACGTCAAGTATTTTTTTGTCTGTGGTATTCTACCAGCCAAATTTTTTGTCACTGATGATAGTAAATATTTAGCTCAAATTTATGTAAATTAAATAATAAATTAGTGAAAAGTAATTTAAAAATATAAAATGAGGTTTAAAAGTTGTTGATATGTTTTTATTACAATTTATGCCGCGATCTAACAGTGGTTGTAAAAAAAGTTGGTACATGAGTCGCGTGTATCATCTATGGTTCGTATAGTTTTTAAATTTTTTGACTACAGGGAAAATCGTTTCCCAGGGACGCAAAGTACTGTTTTCATCTGTGATCAGGCAACTCCAAACGTACTTTCAGAATATGAGAAATGAAAAAGTATTTATTCTTTACAATATTTTAGAATAATATTCTGAATGAACTGGCATATTACATCAGTTAATTCTCCACAGTCTGTCACTCAGTGGAAATAATTAAACAACAATACAAAATCAAGGTGATAATAATATCCAACTAAACAGTGAGTCAAGTACAAAATAACTCATCTTACATAGCATAATAGATGTTATTACATACATAGTAAACACACATATATCTTCTTCGTCTTGTTGTGCTTTTTTGTAACTGGTATTTTGGTGTATAATAAAGTGTATATGTATCTATCTATCTAAATATCATTTACATTTTTATCAAAAATCATTGTAAGTTTATGTACATTTATACATTTTTAGCTGTTTTTGTAACAAATAGGTAATCTAAAACACGATGAAAATATTAACGTGAGAATTTTTCATTGGCTGTGTTATTGTTCACTTGATATTTAATTAAAATTATATAATTTTGTATGATCAAAAAATAACAACCCATAAACGTCCCATTGCTGGACTCGGACCATTTACAGGGGTTAATAAACCATAGTAATAATTCCCTGTTATAGTAGGTTAGAGAGGGGCTTGTTGAGCATAGGGATAAGTTGGGCAATCGAAATATTTCGGAAGTTATACACCCCATACAAATTTATCAAATAGAAAAAAGATGCGGCTGACTTATAAATTGAGTTACAAATACAGATGGAATGTTTGTTTTGCAACAAAAAAGTACAAATATTGTTTCGGTTTGAATTTATTCTATACATGTCAAATATCGACCGTTTTTAATGAAGCGTTAAACTTTTATAAATGTACTATAGTAATAATATATATAAAAAAATATTTTCATATAAATAGTTTCTTTATAACTTTACTTTTATTTTAGCTATTTTGACAGGGGCTAGTCGAGCAATATTTGTTCAACTAGTCGCGCGGCTTAAAACCGAAACAGTTTGATATGTTTTTCTGTCATTTTAAGATACAAACATAGAAAGGAAATAATATCGGAGTTTCTCTTTGTATTCCCCAATATAATTATGCAACAAAGGCTGTCATGAACGAAGAACAGTAAATTCTACCGTCAAGGAATTCTGTATCAAGCATATTAGAACATATGAAAAAAAGTAGAAACTAGAAGAGTTCTTCTGCCAAGTAGTAAACGTGGTCTAGATAGCCATATTAGGCTGGTTTATTGGAAGGCTCTCCTTAACTTACCCAACTAATGGGGTAAGTTGATCATGTCGGACATTCTTCACAAATACCGGCTGTAGCTCTTAAACCTTAATTATTAGAAATTAATTTCTAATGACACTTTTAAGCAGGATTAAAAAACTTATTTATCGAGATACGTTGTAAATTGTTATGACATCTTGTTTAGGAGCTATCACAGATTAATTAAAAAAATGATATACTAGCCCTGCCCTACCCTACTTGCTTAATTTGAGTACAATAAACCACGAATACACTTGATGATAGATCCCGCACATGACATAGCAGAGAAATAATTAATAACCATTCAGATTTAATCAAAGTGAATTAAGTTTCATAGAAAATGAAGAGTCCCGGTCGAAGAGGTAGCCCCAAGAAATGGTGGCTTAACGTCGTAAAGGATGATAAGTGTACCTCTGGTCTCATAATTACGGATGCTGAAGACCGCGCGAGGTGCAGAATAATAATAGTAGGAAAGCGGACCCCGGGCTTCGAGCCAGATAATCCGAATACAACCGGGATTTAACGTTAGGATGTTAATGATGATCATAGCAGCCATTTTTTCGTAACATGAACAGTAGAAAAAGAAACACTGTTTCAACAATTAATAAAGCACCTAATCTATGCAATAAAAGCATCGTCATATGTGATATAAAACGGGCAATATCATGATAGTGAGGGATTAGTTCGCGCAGCTGTTTTCAAATCCATATAATTCTGCACTACATTCTACATTCGTAACGTAATGCTCCGAATTGTTACTTCAAATTCCTTATTTGCTCTGGTATTTGCGGAATGAGATTGTTCATTTGTTTCAAAATGCAGACATTTTGTTTGTCTCGAAACTGTTTGGTTGTTTATTTTACTCTTATACATACTCAAACTTCATCCTCAGCTGTGTCATTTAGTCCATCCGTATCTTCTTATACAAAAACAAATAGGCAGTCTTTATATTGTTGCAAAATGATATGATCGGGTCAATTACTAATGCAGTACTGAGTATCTTTTATCTATTTATTTACTGACATTTAATTTGATTTCTTAAATTACTTTTACTAAAAGAATAATAAGCTAGTATGGAATAATAAAAAAACTGCAGACAAACACACACACTGTATATCCCCAAGCGAAGCAAATTACGCTTATGTTATGGGTGATATATAAAAAAGGACCAATCTGGGGCCGATCCCAGACACTCGCACCAAGTTAATAACAAAAGTTCGTTTCCGAAATTTACCATACCAGGAATCGAATCCGGAGCCTCTGCATTCCAGCGAGTTTGGCAAGCTAAGACTTATCCCGCTCCACCACAGAGGCCGCATTGAGTAACTTTATAACAAAAGCTTTGTAAGATTAAATCAAATTATTACATAGCCTTGTATGTATAGGTATAGTGTTATTATTGATTGTTACATGTTTTGTATTGATTAAATAAACAAATAATCCTAATGTATCAGTAGAACTTAGAACGCAATCGAGTCAACAAAATCTATACGTCTGCAACTGCAGCATTATAATTTAAACTTTAAAGGATTTAAATTCTTATTATTTTGTGTCCGTGTAACCGTGAAATACATGGTTTTATTTAGTGGAACAATGTTTTATCGTGACAGAAAGCGTACGAGCAAGCAAATTTTATTCTGAAACAATATGGGAGATATAGTTTCCTTTACATCCGACCACCAACAGCTATGATATTCAATATCCTATTGTTCTTTTGTACGGTCTACTTTCTCGACATTTCTTTGTGTAAGCAAACCGTGTAACATTACACTAGGAATTTTGCTTTGAAAATGAGTAGAAAGGTTTTATCATGAAGTAAGAGGAGTAACAGCTATTTTTAATTGTAACACTTTTAATGGCTTACAATGGCTGGAGAAATAAAAGCAATAATCTAGGAAAAAAACCGACCTCGAAAATGTTCCTAAATCCTATATAACTAGATAGGTTATTCTATACACGCTTTATTTATTTGCTGAAGCTGACAAACAAGCAGATGGCACACCTAATACAACGTGGTTGCCGTCGCCTGTATTCTGGCAACACCAAGGTCCCAATTCTGCTCTTACAATATCGTCAGAATGGTCGACCACTGTCGTCATTATGGTTGTTCTTTGATATTCCGTTCTGACGATATCGTAAGAGCAGAATTGGGGTCCAAGGATAATGTCAACGCGTTGGCAGCCTCTAAGATGTTAAAGAGGAGGTTGAGACGGGAGGGATGGGATAGAGGGTGGAACCGTAAGGAAGATGGGATATGACATTGAATCTTAAAACTGAAATGATTTCGAATCTTATAACAAAAGATTACAGACACAGCTGGTTAAAAACATAAATATCTGATCTTTAATTTAATCTTTCATTAAGATTCTTGAGTGTAACAATCAATCCTTAAGAATACATATACATCGTTTTGTTTACGTCATCAGTACTTTACAAAGATTTCATTAGTTCAATAACCGTCTCAAAATTCAAAGTGTATACCAATATTTTTCATAGTCACCTATTCATCTTATCTTTTTCGAAGAAAATCTTTATCAATGCAGGTGTAAGAGTAACTCAATACGACCGTGTCACACAGAAAAGGTATATCAAAGTTGTTTGTATAATAAGTACTTTGCCCTTTACCGCAACCTCGTTTGCTTGGAGGTAATTTGATCTCTACGATAATTTGACAATTTTACATAAAAAATATCGCGCTTGTTATCCCTTGGGTTACAGACCTTGCCCTTTGGTGATGTTATAATAAACATGAACAAAAATATTCAAATATTTTACATTACTCTAAGAGAAAAGTGACACGACCTTTGCCCTGATTGATGTGCCGTTTTGTATTAGTGAAAGAACGGAAAACCTTTTAACCTTTTTTATTTCCCTCACATTTTAGAGTTTCGTAGCCATTTTGCGGAAAAGGGAGCTTGTATGAAACTGTCCAGCCCCTCCATCTGTCCGTATTTCACGGCAATAAAATTTCTTTTTAATGTTCGAGTGCACCCGGGTGAAGTTCATGTATGTTGAAAATGAAACTTTTATGACCAGGTGTACTCGTCGCATTTATAATATGTGTTTGTAAAGGAGGTAGGCCGGGCAATATTTGGTGCGTGTGAAGTTGGTTATCTACGAGAGTGAATCAAATAGTTCTTGGAAACAATATTAAAAAATGCAAAAATTAAAAAAAACCCAGTTAATTTAGAATTATATTAAACAATATAGTGTGTAATTTCTAATATATATGTAATGTCACGTCGTAATGTGGTCTTGCTAAATAGATGTTTTTTGTTTCTTCTTTCTAAATATATGTATAAGCCGATTCAATAAAGAAAAGAATCTAAAACGGCGGCTTGTACTTCCGTTGACAGACATAGTACAATCAGCAAAAAAAAATCTGGTCTAATTTTTTTCAAATTAATATGAAAATGCATGGCCAGATCGTTTTTATTTCAAATAGTACGGTTCAAAATATTACATATTTAGCTGAATGAAGTAATGACCGATTCCAAAATCAAATATACATAAAATTTTGTAATGCAAGTACTTAGTTAGAAAAGGACTTTATTTAGTTTTTAATAGAACTGTAACCCTAGGCTACATTAGTGATCTAAATCGTAAAATTGCCTAATGTCGCCTAGTGTGGACATATTTAACTTGGTTTAAAAGCCCCCAATTAGACTGCTAGACTTGTCACGTCCATCAAAATTTTGGTAGCACATAGATAACACATAGATTTTGGTTAAAAATATAAATACATAAAAAATCAAGACTGACTTTTTTTCTTACGTTACACTCGAGAGTGAGTACAGACGGCACTAACATGCGAACGAGAGAGCATGATTAGCGTCGCCATTTTAGATTCGTTAATTTAATGAACCAGTTTATATTTTTCAAAACTCACCCCCTCAAGTTAGTTCTATCCGATAAAAAGGTAGCCTAAATCTAACCCTAGGATATATATATCACTCCTGCAATATTTTATTACGATCCGTTCCACGAATTAGACGTAAATATGTAACAAAGACTTACTTTCTCAATTATGTATCATCAGAGTTTTCCCTGGGGCTATGCCGCGGGTCAAATCCTATGAGGTCGCTCTATTTTACTTACATAAAAACTTAATTACGTTTTTTATATATAACCTTCAGTGAAAAAAATTATGTAACTGATGGTGAAAACAGCTTAAAAATAGATTTAAGAGCAGTTAGCGGATCTAAAGACAGACAGATACAGAAAGCAACTTTGTTTTATACTATATAAAGATTAGTATGAAAGTATAGATAAGAGTGTTCATGCCTTTGCAAATTATTATAAATCAATGGACTTTGAGTATAAAACTAATAATAAATAAAATAAAAAATTACGAGTTAATTTCATTCGTGGGAAGTATTAAAACAGACACTTCTGGTTTAAATATTTGTAGTTACATACATACTACATACATAACTTCAAGCCAGTTCCCTTGCGGGGAAGGCACGAACAACAGAGCGCCATTTAGGCCCATTCTTACACACCTCACTTGCTTCTTTGACATTCATAACTCTTGTCATGCACACTCGTCTGTTCTTAAGGCTCCCGACATCACCCTCCGCTAGTACACGATCAATTTGATCATGGAAGGTGTGTCGTGGCCTTCCACGACTTCTGCATCCATCCACTTTTGCATTGTAGTTAGTTGCATTTATAACAAGTGGAATAGTAAGAAGCCATCAAGTTAGCAACAAGAATTACGACCACTGCCTGCTGTTCGGTTAGCATCGATTAAAAACCTATTAGCATATGTTTAGTTATTGTTCTTAAATTACCGTGGCTCACGAGTCACCGAAACGTATGTTATATAAACATTTTTTAAACATTGATTGAAATCAGTAACGCCTACTTGAGTTGCTACATTAGTTCAATTATAAAAAGCTACTCATAACGACAAATTGTTTATGCTATCACTAATGTCTCTGCTCTATCTGGGATAATATTAGTAACCGTTTCACGCAGATGTAGCGATGGGTTTAATGCCTTAATTGACTTATTTGTGATGCGACATTGTTATTGATTGTTAATGACATTAATCGTTCACAGATACATTAGTATGTAGATAATCATTAAAGACGTTAATTTTAACGCTGTAAACAAGACGTGGCCACAGTTACCAACACTAACGTTATCCCAGATGGAGCATGAATAAAAGAATAGTCAATCGTTGATTTTATATACCACAGAACTATTTGCCTATTTCAGTTTTTTATTGCTTAAAGCGAGCAAACAGACGGCGCACCTGTCGGTATCGTCGCCTATGGTCGTTTGAACACCAGGAGCGTTACTAACGCATTGCCAGCCTCTATAATGTTTCCAAGCGTTTGACGGAGTTTTTGGCGGGAACTGAAAGGGGAAGTTGTGCTGTGCAGTTTTATTTTCTAAAAATGTATAAAATTACTCTAAAGTGAACAACAGTTGTAGGATATTGATAGTTTTTGAGTAGTAATTATGTGTTTTGTGAGAAATGTGAACTGTATATTCAAATGTGGCCTTTCGAGTTTTCACAAGAACTCCGTTAAATGGCGTCGATTTTAGCCTACAATACAACTGTGCCTGGCTTATTAAAGGCCCTAGTTGCTAAGCTATAAACATCAAAAAAATACTTTTGACGTTTGCACGTCCATCAACTTGCATATTTCTTGACAGTCAGGCTTACATGAAACAAATGACATAATTGTCGTACTTTATTGTGGTGGGTGACGTAATAGTGATGTTCTGTGAGTCATGTAACGCACAGACTATTAAACGATCGACACTATAAGTAAATAAATCGAAAGTGACCGATCTGAAAATAAGATATTTTCTACATTAAAGAAAAATAATTGAATAAAACTATTATTCTTATTTTTTGTATTTTTATTTAGAAATGAAATCGATTTTTATGACAAATCGAGTCGGTAACGCATTAAGAAATTACTACTTGATCCGTCATCGAGCTGTCAAAAGTAAAATGAATGCCTGGGTCTTCTATATTAATTTACCCTGTGGGGTATAGGGGTTTATTTTGTTCTGTGAAATCACAAATAAATATGCCAAAGGTAGGATAAAATGTGGAGGATCATAATACTGAAAAATTAACTTATTTTTATATAAACAATTACGATTTTTCCGGAAGTAATTTACACGTCTTACAACCTCTCAACGTGTTTATAAGTAGTCATACTTAAGCAAATGTAGATAATTACTCAAGAAATCATGGTGGTCATGTATATAATAGTTGCAACAAGGAAGAGCCTTGGTCTAAAGCGTAGGTCTAAGTACACAAGATTGTTATTTCGTAATATATTTATAACGTATAGAAGTCTTGTTAACTCAGTACTAAGATATCTGCCTCTTTGTCTAGTACGACGTGGATTTGAATCTTGACAGAGCATGAAATGTTGTCGAAAATGAATTGAATGAATGAATGAATGAACATGCTTTATTGTACGTTAAAATTCCATTAATACAAGTGACAATTACCAATACAGTACACAGAGTTATCGCTACTAGCGATTTCTTGCAGACAACCTTTGGGTGGAAAAAGAAGTTTCATAAGAACAAGATGTGTGTAATCCGCTAATCCGTGTTTAACAAACGTGTGCTGCGTTACTATTACATACTCCATGATCATCATCTTATTGTTAAATCCCGATTGTGTACCTATCGTTCGTTTAGAACCCGGACGAACCGCTTTATCCTTTTTCAACCTCACGCGGTTCTTAACACTTCTTATTGTGAAAACACTTGCACAATTGACAAGAATGACATTTTAAAGAGTTAAGATTTCAAGCCAGCGTTTGATGGTGTATGAGAATATATTTTCTACCAGGATCTGGCGGAGTCGTTATGGCTACACTTTTGTTTCCCACATAACTTCCCCATTTCCGTATAACTGTCCGTTGCCTTAAATAAGAAGCCTCGAGTCCAACATTGGGTATTTATGGGCTTAAAAAGACACTCTGCGGTCATTAATATTAATGAGTACTTAAGATTAATGTCACATTGTCGTGTTTTTCTGTGAACGCTCTTAAGTGGGAACGAGTCACTTTAACCTTGTGAAAATACTATTTACGTTAAAACTATAATAGTTTGCTGTGCAATTTATTCACAATTCATGTAAATGTTTTTGAAATCTTAAAAGCATACGTACGACATCGTTACAATTTTTAAACAACACAAAATGCCAATACTTATTATTTGATTAAAATTAATTCTACTAACCACAGCAAATAATTAAAATGCGTAGAAAATATACTTCAAATTTGAGGCAATTCAACCTTAAGTGTTTTTTTTTATTGCTTGAGTTCAGCAGACAGGCAGACTGTCCACTTGATGGAAGGCGGTTACCATCGCCTATGGACATTTGCAACACCAAAGGTGCTACAAATGCGCAGCTGTTCTCTTAACGGAGACTGGAACCTGGTCACTAATGCCGGAACACAAGTCAAGATTGTTATGGCGGCATACTCTAGACCAGGGGTGGTAGCCATCCAGTCGAGCAAATACCCTACCACCTGGCTGTGGGTTGTTTTGTCGCCTCTTACGACAGACCGCCCGGCCGCAGGAAGTTGTATTCTTTCTCCGTTCCCCCACGGATAAATCAAATGTGAAATCAAACATCAAAATAGATATTAGGCTTAAAAATTACCACGCTTGCACAATTATGGCGACTAATTCATTTTTATGTTATTCTAGCAAGACTGTATATTATTGTCACCGCACACGACAAAATTAGTAAATTATCACCAATAAGGGCTTAAAGTCGTAATATCGTATTAGTCACAACGTCACAAACAGCGCTAATCATCTAAGAAAGATTCAATAATAGGTCGTATTTCTGCCTAATAAAGTCGATAATAGTGAAAAGTATTGCGTGCATCACTGGAATTTAGTGTTCATAAATATCAGTAGGCAATATTTACGATACAAATGGAACATGTATACATCATTTATATGTTAATTTGATGAGCGGAACGGTTTCTATAAATACAACCGCTCTTCGTTTTCTAAACGCGTTTCGCTTTTTCTATGAGTAGGTTAAAAAAATGGGTACAGATTTTAGATATATGAATTTGAGAATTTGGCTAAATTTGTGCATCACAAACGTATCACGGAAAATTTATGTCACATTACAAATCATCATATTACCATACCTTACACAATCCATCCATCTCTTTTTTGGTCCTTTATATTTGTACCCATCAATGTTCCAGTTTAACATTACTTTTGTCACTTGACTTTCATCCCTACTCATTACATGCCTATACCACCTTAGTCCGCTTCGTCTCAATATTTTAGTCACGGGTGCAACTTTCAAAGATGCCCTACTACTCCTACTACCTACTCATTTATCTCCTAATTCATTCTTGTAACACCACACATCCATCTCAACATTCTCATCTCAGCTAAGTGGAGATGCTTTTGGTCTAACATTCGGAATCTTATTCCTCTCCTTATATAATATTACCCAAAATCAGTCTAATATAAAGCCGTGACCACAGTAAACTTTGCGGTCAAGATCATTTTGATGTGTAATAATTAAATCAAATGTCAACCATACATACATACATAATATCACGCCTGTTTGCCATGGGGGTAGGCAGAGACTATGGATCTCCACTCCGCGACGATCCTGACAAACAACTTTCGCTTCATTTACTTTCATTAACCTCTTCATACTTGCACGTTTATGTTTTTTACCTGACCTCTCTTTAACACTTCTGATATTTGACCATGGTGTGTTCGTTTTGGTCTACCGGCAACAATTCTATCATTCACAATACTGTCGTACACCTGTTTTGTGATTCTACTTTCATCTATTCTCTCTATCTGTCCAAACCACCTTAACATTCCTTTTTCAACTCTTGTTATTACATCTTCTTTCAATCCACAACGTTCCCTTATAACACTGTTCCTTATCATATAATTCAAGCTAATCGCACATATACTTCTCAAAGCTCTCATTTCAACTGCGTTTATCCTACTTTCATGCTTCTTCTGCCATACCCAACCTTCACTGCCATACGTCAGGGTTGGCACTAACACCCCTTTATGGACAGCGAAGCGTGCCTTTACAGACACTTTCTGGCTGTTCATAAAAGAGTTTAGCGCTCCATTCACTTTATTACCTGCTATAAAAGTTAAATAAATGCTATAAAGGTCAAATCAAACCATTTTGTCAATTACTTTGTCAAAATAATTGATTTGGTTTGAGTTCTAATTGTGGCCGTCTAACCGCACGCCACATTCTTCAATCACTCGCTTTCAACCAATGCCAGGCTAACCATAGACCCTTCATTATATTGATCATTTATTACCTACATTTTCGTAGCTTGATGATCACATCACAGATGTTTTGAAGAACGGTCAGGTAAAAAATATTTGTTGTAAATAATAATAATAAATTTGCGCGATAATGTATGTCGTAGCTTAGTAGTTCAGGCGTAAAAGTGCAGGCTTGTTATAACTATGACGTGTTTTCGAATTGTGGCAGAGAAAACATGCAAGGGTTAGGCAGTTCTTTCTTAGCCATTTTGATAATAACGAAACCCTTATACAACTCTCATTAACGTCTGTCTATCCATGTAAGATGGGCGTTTTTATAGATAACTACAAAATCTATAAATCATTATATTTTATAGATATATATCGGTACTCAATTGTTTAGTGAATCCATAATATAGTTTTGCCACCATACATTTTATAACAGATTAATAAAACACGTCGCATATGGTCAGACAAGTCTTCAAAAATCGTAAGTTATGTTTCTTTGTGTCTTTTTTATTTCAGGTTCGAGCCCTACAGTGGGATGTGTTTATTGAGCTTCCATTAATGCGACGGTAAATTTCTATCGATTATTAGTAATAAATTTTCCGGACCCTCAGCATAATAACGCTTCTCAAGGTTATTTTTACGCCGCGTTTATTATATTATCTAAGCGTATAATTTGAACAATAAGAATTTAATTGATTGAGGCCATTGTTTATATAATCTCTGCGCAAATCATTGTTTTGATGTCAATTGTTATTTGATTAGATGATGTAAAACTATTATATAATTAGATATCGTATTAAATAGAACCTTCGTTAAGTCTACGTCATAGTCGAATATCATACAAAATTGCGTTAGCGTGTTATCGGAAATAATAAAGTTAAAAAATATTGTAAACTGTTTAGTACAAACTTTTATTTTAGAATTATACATACATACACATTGTTACGCCTGTTTCCCATAGGGTTAGGCAGAGACGATGAATTTTCTCTTGCTACGATCTTGACATACATCTTTTGCTTCATATACTTTTATTAATGTCAAAGAAGCAAGTGAGGTGTGTAAGAACGGACCTAAATGGCGCTCTGTTGTTCGTGCCTACCCCGCAAGGGAACTGGCGTGAAGTTATGTATGTATGTATGTATGTACTTTTATTAATCTTTCCATACACTCATTGTAGGTGTTGTATACTTGGCCATTCTTTAAGACATCCTCGATTTGATCGTGGGAAGTACATCACGGTTTACAGGCATCAACAGGCACAACGAGTGACAAAACAAGTGTATGACAACATCTTCCTTTCATGCATTCTTTTTTATAATTTTATAATACCTAGTTATAAAGTACCTGGTTATATTAAAAACAAGCTGTTTTTCTTTATCAAGCAAGATATTTCAAAATTGTAATCGGCTAACGACTATTATGATAAACTATCTCAATCAATTAGACATATTTTCCAGTGTACTAGGTGTTATGGGGCCCAATTACTTCTACTCTCTTGTACAAATATATGGTTATAATGACTAAACATGGCAGTCTAAAACGAAACAACGTGAAGTAGGCATCTACCATTTCACCTTGGACTAACGTGGCAGATATACCGTCCACCCATCTAAAGACGTCGAGGTTCGAATTCATTAAATGGACTTTTATAAGATGATATTTTTAATATCATCCAGTGAGGTGTAATGTATTTATACATATACCTAGTCTTGCCATAAATATTGTAACAAAGATTTATTTTTTTCTATTGCAAATAACATTTATAAGTTTTACAGTGTGTTAGTTTAATACGTAAAAATAAAAGAATTTAAAATATAAAAAGCTTATTCGAAGTGGTCTCCATTAACTGCAATACAGTCCTTTAAACGTTGACGCTAGTTATCTATAGAAGCACGCACTCTTTCCATGGAAAAATTCTTCACTGCCAATCGTATGGATGTTTTAGGGACTCCAAATTATCATGGCGTTTAGAGCAAGCCGTACTCTCTAAAACTGACCATAAATCATAATCCAGCGGATTAAGATCGGGACTAGACGACGGCCAGTCTTCAGCTCTGACGAAGTCCGAAACGTTCGTTTCCAACCAAGACTGCGTGGACCGAGCTTAAGGGTGCTTTTCCACCAGAGATGTAATATGCTACGTTGCTATGGATACGTTTGATATCCACCAATCATATTCATTGGTGCACATAGCTTAGCACTGGTGAAAACGAATTCAATTAAGATATGTTTTTTTATATGGAAGGATGCGTGCTATGGATGCCTGCTATGGGCCGTCGCGAGTGCTATAGCTATGTGCAGAGCAGAGTACCTACAGTATGCCCGCGTTTGTCGCTAAAAGTAGACATGCCATCGTGGAAGCAAAAAGTTATTTTATATCTCGCAATGTGCGAAGAAGAACTCATGGAGGAAGATGAATTGCTGTTCATCTTTTTACTCCGACGAAGAAAATATAGATTTCGCATCTTTCTCGCACAGATACTTTGCGGCGGCGCATCTTCCTCGCACAGCCATATAGCTTAGTATTGCTGGAATCGATCACATATTTTCGTAGCGTAGATTTCACATCTTCGCAGCAAAGCTGCATAGCACATCTCTGGTGGAAAGGCACCCTTATGACCCGGCGCCATCTTGCTGGAAGGACCATTCTTGGTTATTGAATATGGTGTTGTTAAGGGGCTTAACTACCTTCTCAAGAATGGTATCTTGATACACTTGTGCCGATGTTTTGATACCTTTTTCACAAAAATATGGCTCAGTCACTCCTTCATAGCTAACACCCCACCAAACCATCACTGAAGACGGATAGTGCCCACGTTGCACTCTGTCAACTAATTAAGAGGCTTCCTTAGAGCTTGGAGCATAAATACGGTCATTTTTTTTGTTAAGATGTTGCTCAATTGTAAAAAAAATTTCATCCGTAAACAAAACTTTTCTGTGACCGACCTTTGCGTACCGCTTCAGTAGTTGGTTCGATTTGACCACCCTATTCTTTTTTAAATTAGTTAAGAAATGACCTGTGCGTTTCATACAGGCTGCAAGTTCTAAGTTATCTTTTAAAATACGTGACATGTTTCTAGGTGATATCTTCATCTCCCGAGATAAAATCTTTTGCTTTCGGACAGGATTTCTTCGAATTCTTTCCCTTACTGCTTTCACCACCTTTTTCGTACCAACACTACGTGGACGGCCAGATCTTTTTCTGTCAGAAACAGAGGAGGTCTCATTGTACCTATTAATAGCCCGGTACACAAACATTTAATTAATACCAAGCGTATGGAGAGTTTTAAAAATTACATTTGGCTCCATACCTACTTTGTTTAAGCAATCACAGAGATTCGGTTCGCAAAATGTTGTACAATATATTGGCGCCAAAATGAGAAAACACAATGAACAATCATATAAAAATGACAGATTCCAAATTCAAATGTAATATTTTATTTCTTTTTAATTGTAACAGTATTTATGGCCAGACTAAGTATACACATACATACATTACACCTCACTGGATAATATTATATCAGCTCCCGCCTCACATTATAGCGGGGGGAACGGACAGCATATCCGCCACGTTTGTCCAAGGCGGTTTGTCAGGTTTGACACATCATCAACACGATGTTTTCCTTCACCGTTCTTAGCACGTGGTAATTGTGATAATATGCACATAAGGTCAGAAAACTGCCTAAATGGTGCATACGTTCCGGCCAAGATCGAAACCGCGCCTTTTGACTTTACGAGGTGTGCGCTAAAAAATATATGTACTACGTGCGATGCTATTATCTAGTCTAAATGCGCTTAGATATTGTTCTTAAATAAAATTCTTAATAAAACTCCAAGCAGCTTCCTAAATATATCTCATACTATATTTCTCTTGTTCTTACGTAGCCCTGTAATATAGCTACACGTGTAAGTCGTGCCAATCATTCCGGAATTGTCAACAAGCCACTGAAGGGTAGTGTGCACATCACATGTAAGCTAAGTCCTTAGGGAGCGTACTGTGAAATGGAGGTCGTCGTGAGAAAATGTAGTTGATACAAGGTAAATTGGATTTATTGACCTATTTTGCGCTCCCATGTGACAGGCATGCGGGACTTATTTCATTTCCTTTCCTAGACTGAACTGAGGACACGCGCGGGTTTCTATTATTATATTATTCTTTTAAAAGACTTGTGAATTACGTATAAAATGAATTATAGTTTTTATTCAACCCTCCCATTGGCTTCTTTTTTAGTAACGAAGTTATTTTACGCGGTTTACAGTTAAGTCAGAGAGAGAGGTCAGGTAAGAAGCATCTCAAATAAAAGCGAAAGTTCGTCGAAGAAGGATCGTCGCAAGTGGAGATCCATAGTCTCTACTCATGGGGGTAGCTCCATGGCAAACAGGCGTGATATTATGTATGTCTGTATGTATCTCGTTTCTGGTATCTATAATAATCTTAAAGTTAATTATATAATATTATATAGTGTCTGGATAATTTGGTGTGTTATAAAAATGAATTAATTACGGCCAGATGTACTATGGGTAAATTTAAGTAATATGGCCGCATATTCTTTGGCCTAAAAATATTATAAGTCTTGTGTGTTTGTTTTGATAAAAAATAAATTATTATTTGGTCGAAAGATATTTCATTTTAAAACAGTTTTGACGTCAAAGCCCTTTGAACAGCTTACTAATAATACAAGGTGACCTGGGATACTGATCCCAGATCCCTAGAGTACTGACTCTGTTTAACAAGACTTTAGGGACTAAAAGCAGAATACAGACAATACTAGCATTACTGAGATTAAATTCTATTATGTAAATCATAATACCCATACCCATACTTATTTTAATATTAGAAATGCGAAGTGAATACCTGTTTGGCAACTTGTCACAGCTGAGAGGATCTTAATGTTTTATGGGTGATAGATTGTATCCTGGGGAAGAACAAGGACTGCGTATTTTTTATCTCAAATAACTATATTGAAGTGAGTGAAATAGAGAATGAAAATTTGTATGTAAAAACCATAATTCCTCTCTATTATCTATTATATCTCTTATCATAATTCATATCTATTCTTTATAGTTCGATATAAAAAGTCGATTTTCATCATTACAGTTGTATTTTAATCTCGTGCACAAACTAGAAAGATAAATGCCGACCAAAACGCGAGAAACATCAAATAAATAAAACACACTAAGCATGTTATCATGTACAAACTGAAATTATATTTAACTAATCATTTAAATAAGATTTATGAAGTTGTCACATAAAGTGTGTTGTTACTTCACGGCCTCTGTGTTTGTGTGGGCTAAGCCTTTGCCGGTCTACATCACTGCAACGCAGAGTCTCCGGGTTCAATTCTTATTGTAATAAATTTCGGAAACGAATTTTCTCTGTTATTTACTTTAGTCTGGGTGTCTAGGATAGGCCCCAGAGTAGTCCCTTGTATATTACCCATAACACAAGCATAACTTGCTTAATTTTGGGATATATAATATTTGCGTTTGTCTACCGATTGTTAAAAAAAAAGTTTAATATCTGACAAAACCCAAAACTTACTCGACACAGAAATAAGGATAATTATGACATTTGGACACCATTATTCTACATGGTGTTCAAGTTCACCCAGTGCCTTTTCATGTAAAGATATTATTAAACAGTTTGTATATACTGAATTACTTTTACTTTACACTTGATAATAACCTATATAAAACCTCATTTACATTACAATACAACATATACAATAAAGTAGCTAAATTGGAGAATTAAGAGTGTACAAAATTTTTCTAATTAAGCAGTAAGATGTCGACTAATAACCAGTTTTTAAATCTTAATAAACATTAATTGGCCTTACTATAGATTGAAATTTGACATAAGCTCCGTACAAGTATTCAGAAATTCCAACCGGTGGTAAGGCAAGTGACTGGATAGAACACAGGAATCGGCTGTAAGTAGATGTACGTCCAAACGATAATAAGTTAACTACTTAACTAATAGAGATATAAATTAAGTATAAATCCCACAAAGAAATATCAAAACCCAAGACTATGTTATAAAATGTAGAATATTTGTTGCTTTACTATTCCGTAGTAAACCTAATAGTTATTTACGACCTAACGACTTCGTGCAATTCGTGCTTAAGTTAATTGATATGATAACAAAACATAATTTTTGCTATTCTGCATATCGGAAATACTAAAGTACAGAAGTTTCCATAAAACAGAAAGTTATAAATATCAAACTGCAATTTGTTTTACTTTAAAAGATCATTTTGGTACTTCACACATTCCGATTTGATGATATTTGCCCCCTTTTTTAATCAAATTTATTGAAAGGTACATTAATTTAATTTAGTTGATCAGTCTATTATTGGCATTAAACAGTCAACTTAAACACACTTGAGTAACTTCAAGTCTTATTAAAGTACAAAAGATTTTAAATTAATCATTTTAACACAATATTTAACTAAAATTTTATTCACTCATTTATCTTATAAACAAAAACATGGTATAGTGTTTCATATAGTTTGTCTTTTCTTGAGTTACCGTCTATAATATTTGAATATAATCTTGAAGTTATCTAGATCAATACAGTACATGGGGTTATCAACAAGTGGGAAGCGGTACAAGGGGATGCGTCCCCGGGGCCCTTAGCGGCCACTGTCACATTCCCCCCTTCACTCCGTGACAGTGGTGTCCCACCTATCCACTCCAAATCCTTGTATTCCTTCCCCTTCCTCCCAAACCTCCTCCCCAAACACCCCTCCCTTCCGACGACGACCGCCAGCGTCGAGCTCTGCTCCGCCCAGCGCGGTTCTGCTAATCTTGGTCGGTAGAGTTGGAAAACCCTGTGGCCGGCGTTGATACGGTGGAAGCGACTCGACCGCAGCTGTTGCGATGGCTCTCGCGGAAACGCGGGACTCTGACCTTCAGATTGCGGGCTGTCAGCCTTCACCCCAATGCCACCAGTGTGGCGCGCTTGACACGGCGTTTCATACGCTAGTCGAGTGCGCAGCCTGGGCACCACAGAGGTTTGAACTCGAGACAATAGTAGGTCCGATTGATTCGCTTGGCAGCCTGGTGCAAGCCATGCTGCAGAGCGATGATCATTACCGCTTCAGGGGCCCTCATGCATCAAGGGAGCAGAGGAGTCTTCACCCCTGTCGTCGAAGTGAGTTAGCTCTTCCAGGGGCTTTCTCAGGCACTTATTGCGCTAGGATCGGCGTGGGCGTAACTACGTTCTAAGTCTCATGCCTTTCCTGCCATAAGCGCGGGGCATCGGAGGAGGGTGGTTTTAGTGGGTATTAGCCATTTTGGGCTCGAGTCTCCACACAAGCCGGTTGATTATTGTTTGGATTGCCCCTTCTGGGAATGCCTCCATGATCGACTATGGTCTACAATTAATTTAAAAATTAGAAAAATCAGGAGGCTTGAATTATTTTCTCATTTTCCGAAAATTCGGACCAACCGATTTCGAAAATGCCACTTTTAGAATGTTTGTTTGTCTGTTAGAACGTTATGTGAAAACTACTGTAACAATTTAAATGAAAATCGATATAGAACTAACTTATGTCCTGGGACTCCTGCGTCAACAATTAGAATATCTTTTATCCTGATAGATAATGTCGTTACCGTGAGATAGACGCATATATGTACCTAAAAATATGGCTGTGGTGCCGTCATTGCAACACACTAAGAACCACGTGGTCATAGCAACGCGAATGAAGTTTCGCTACTTATTGGAGCTGTGTTTCAAGAAGACGTGTGGCAAAACGCAATTCTAATATTTTCCATACTTTTGTTCAGCCTAGACATGTCTTATGACCGTCTGATTCTTTAAGAGTACGATGGTACTATGTCAGAAACTTTCACTGAATTGCTAAAAATAGTGGCATAAAATTTGAAAGCAATCGGAATAGAAGATGCGCCAATACAAAAAACAACGATAAAATATAGGCAATAATTATAATATGTTCTATCAATTATACCGGTTAGTAATATATTGTCTACATTCAAGAAAAAGCGGCCAAGAAAGTGTTCATCAATACGATTAAGATTTATTATCATGCAATTAGCTTAATTTTCTTTTTCTTTGTTCTTTTGTGGGTCTTGAATTAAGTATTTGTTTTTATTGCTGGAGTATAAAATATAGACGGTCGGTCCACTTGTTTCAAGTATTGTGAAAATACAAAACCCCACTTGTAAAGAGAACTTTGAATTCTATATTCTATGGTATTCAAGTCCGCTATTTATCTAAAAAAGTTTTTTAGAAATACAAGAAAGATACCGAGAGCACTGAGAACTTGTAAGTTCGCTTAAATTTATTGGTCGATCTTGATTAGTTAAGAGAAACTGCCTACTGCACAGCTATCTGCGGCTAAACAGGAGCTGCTATAAAATTTGGTCAGACTTATAAATACGAGTACATACTGCCATTCATCTTGCCCCTCGCCCACCTTTCCCTAAATAATAAATAGCAATTCCTTCAGAAAAAGCGGCTTGATCTCGACAAATCACGTAAATGGGCTGGTGTATTCTTTTATTTAAGTGGCAGCATTCACGTCATTTGCAGACTTAGAATTATATAATGCAATGCACACAGGTAATACCACATACGTACGTACAACTAACACATACAGATAATGAAATGCGTCAGAATTATGATCTCAAATATTCTATGTTCCTCAAGTGTTTGCTTTTATTTTCGGAATTCACAAAGTAGTACCTGAGTTTTTCTACATTCGTGATTTAAGGGTCAATCAATTATTAAAAATTGTATTCCGTATACAACCATCGCTCTGTAAATAAGAACTAAATTAACTTTAACATTTTATGGAGTAATCTTGTTATTATTTCTTGATTTACAAAACAATTGTGTCAAATTTTTATTTATTGCTGAAGCACAGCAGACAGACTAATGATCCAACTGTGATGGAAAGTGGTTACCGTCGCCGATGGACGTTAGCAATACGAGAAGTGCTGCCAATGTGCTGCCGGCCTTGAAATTCCTGTCTCCCGCCAAAACGTCAATTTAATTTTATTCAAAAGTAAAAATTGTATATCGAACCAACAACACAATTAGCTTAGTTGGCATAACAATTATTATTTTTATTGAACGTAAAATATTATTACAGCAATAACTCCACTACTCTCATAACACACAAAACATTTCTAGATTATGCTATTAAAGTTGTACTCATTATACTAAATTATATCAATACAGTTAGGCACGATTTATGTCAAATTTTTAACCAAAAGTAAGTATTAATGTATAGTAAGATACAAAAATACACTGAAAATCACATGATTTGAACTATGTACGTAGACATTGCAGTAATTATTGAATAGACAATAGTATTTTTTTAATTGTTTGGAAATTCAATAAACTTAAATACATTCTGTCAAAAAAGTATCGGGCATGGATGATTTGTATATGGTTACAAATTATTTTTTTTTGTTTTTTTTGGTTGTTAGATTGGCACAACTGTTTTTCGTTTTGGCGCGGAGTTTGAGTTGCATCGGTCACTTATATTAAATACAGGCTGTTTCTAATTAGATCATATCTAGTATTGCGAATTTCATAATGGGCAAAAACATCGAACAAAGAGTTTGTCTTAAATTTTGCATCGCCAATGGAATTTCATATTCGGAGACACTGAAAATGTTACAGAAAGTTTACGGTGAATCGATTTTATCAAAAACACGTTCTTATGAGTGGTAAAAAGCGTTTATAAAGCGGTCGAGATATGCTGGAAGACTTGCCTCATCCTGGTAGGCAATCAACGTCTTCAACTAAAGTTAACATCGCAAAAGTGAAGGAAATAGTGACTGAAAATACTCATTCAAGTTTGAGAGAAATAGCCGATGAACTTTCTGTTCTCATGAGTCGATCCGTCTATCATTTTAAATAATCACTTGAGTATGAAACATTTTGCCGCTCGGCTAATCCCTAAAACCTGAATTTTCTCCAAAAACTCAGCGCATAAGAATCGCTGAAGACATAGATATGCTAGAACGAGTCAATTCCGACCCAACATTCATGAAACGCATTATTACTGGTGACGAGACATGGGTTTATGAGTTTAACATGCAAACTAGTCAACAAGCTTCGGAGTGGGGCCTTCCAACTGAACCGAAACCGAAAAAACCACGCCAAAGTCGATCAAAAGTCAAAGTTATGTTGACTGTTTTCTTTGACTATCGCGGTGTTGTGCACTCGGAATTCTTACCGGAAGGTCAAACGGTAAATAAAGTATATTATTTGAGCGTTATGCGGCGTTTAAGAGAGCAAATTCGACGAAAAAGGCCAGATTTGTGGAAAGAAAATTCTTGGATTTTGCACCACGATAATGCGGCTTCGCACAAGGCTATCATTGTGAACGAATTTTTGACTGAAAACTCAACAAATACTATCGAGAATTCAACTTCTTCACCAGATATAGCTCCAGCCAACTTCTTTCTTTTTCCTAAACTCAAATTACCACTTCGTAGCACCCGTTTTCATTCGGTAGAAGACATAAAGGAGAATTCCCGACGAAAACTAAACTAAATACCGGAAAAAGCGTCAAAATTTTTTTTTTGATGATTAGATTATTCGTTGGCGTAAGTGTATCGTTTCTGAAGGAGCATACATTAAAGGTGATAAAATATTTGAATGAATAACTAGAATGTTGCGTTGTAATTGATGTCTAATGTTCTAGTTACAATGTCACGAATACAGTGCAAGAGGGTTGGGAACATTATACGAAAAGACGCCGAAACAAACACAATTTGGAAGAATTTCATTTTAAAATATTTAAAAAATTGCTTAAAAGGCATTACATAGACACATATACATCATAATTATATCAGAGCTCTTAAAACGTTTAATCGAATCTTCAGGTGATTAGAGGTCTGGTAGGAAAGTCGGGCAAAGGATTGGTATAGCGATCCAGTGAGGTAACGTAGCCAGCCTTCTGGGTATCTTACCCATTGACTTCGATGATCTAGGCTCAGTATTCTACTTATAATATTATAGGTAGAATACAATATAAGTTTTCTTCAATGTACTAGTTTGTAATTTATGTATATTTTGATGTAAATATATTAAAGGTTGGGGAATAAGTTCATAGCGTTTTTATACTTTCTTTTGTTTTGTAACGATATTTTTACTGTTTGGCAAAGTGTATAATATTCATTCAATAGAGCTCTTTCTGCTCTACAAAACTATTCTAATTGTCTTTTGGAGAAATTTAATTTTTTATTACTTTTGAGGCTTAGAAATTGAATATCCAGGAGGTAAAAAACAACATTTTTTTACTCCTGATTTTCTTCGCTTTTCATCGAGGCCAAAAAGCTGCTGAAACAGCGTGGTACTTTTCCAACGCATACGGAGAAGTTGTCATAGGAGAGTCTACAGCATACTTTGCAAAGTAAAATAATGGCGATTTTGACGTCGACGATACGCCCTGCAACGAAAGTCATTCTGAATTCGACGAAGAGCGTCTCAAAGCACTTTTGAAGGAGGATGGTCACTCAAAATGAAAATCGTCACCGACTCCAGTTACTTGCTTCGATATTTCGAGTTTCGAATATTGTCGAATGTTCCAACATTACGCTATACGTATTAGAAACGGGAGGTCGACTATGGAATATGAGATTAGATAGACTCGATTTTTTGGTGTTTTGAGCACAGGTAAAACTATAGTAGAATTTTAAACAGTATGAAATTATTTCTTGTGTAAGATAGCAATAGAACTAAGTTTATTGTAAAAACCTGTTTAAACATTAAACGACACGAAGTTTTAAAAGCAATTAAGTGATAATTATAATCCATATTCCAGAAATATCGTAATGTGTTTACTCTTCTTTTTAATACATTATTACGTAACATCCAGTAATTTATTGCATTGTATTCCTATGCAGTTAACATGTCGTTTGAGATATACGAGTACGTAATCTTAAATACAATTGATTTATGAATATATATTTTTCAATTCCAAACGCTATTTCAATAAAACTTAGGTGTATTTAAGCACTCTCTATGTACCTTCTCTTTATATTTAGATAAACTTGTGTTACGCCCGTTTCCCAACGGAGTAGGTAGAGACGACGGATCTCCACCTGCTACGATCCTGAAAAACATATTTTGCTTTATCTACTTTCATTAACCTCTTAATACATACACGTCAATTTAAGGTGCATCTGTGACTGTGACTTCTGTTCAAAATTATTTTTAATTTTAACATTTTGTCTTACTTACTATTGAGCTGTTCAATCAATTGACTCTCATATTTTTTACAACAAAATTCAGGTATGATATGTGTAATGTAATATCAATACTTACAGAGATAAAACCAAAAATAAACTAAACCCAGCTGCATTGCATCACATTCGTACGTAGTACCTTACCTTCTAACTGGTTTATGTATAATGCATGTGTTGTTAATTCAAGGATTTTGATTTGAAGTGGGTAACGGTTACGAACCAACAGACTACTACAATGTTCGTATTAGATAACGTTTATAATCTGTACGCAAATATTTAACAGGACTATGTAATAATTTAATCATGTAATTTGGGGTTCTAGTTTTGCTTCGTTCTTATTAAAGTTCTTCGTTCATTAAATAATTCATTGTCTGTAGTACTCGAAAGAAGTTATTTAAAAGAAAGAACACTGCATGTTTTTTAAGCTTAAAAACAGTCAGACGGCCCAGCTATTGAAAGGTAGTTATCGTCGCTGATAGACGTTTGCAACACCAGGCGCGAAGTCAACGCGTCACACGCCTTTAGGACAGGATTAAAAGGAGGGATACAGACATTATAAAGAGGAATCAGACAAGAGTAATGGAATTTAAGGGATGAAGTATGAGATTGGAATAGAGGGATAGGTTAGGGGGTGAGGAAAGTGGACCATCAGAACTTTAACTCATTGCATGAAACACGTAACGTAAGGTTAAAGCTAAAGGCAATTCAGGTAACAATGTACAGGAGCCACCCAAAGACCGAAGTGAACATTAGACGCCAATGAATGGTCAACTAAGCCGCAGACGAAGTCAACGTAAAGCCCATGAAGTCCATCAAACGCCACAGATTGACCAACGAAAGCCGTTCACAGGCCAACTTTGCAGGGAGGCTCGGACAACTCCGCGCCGTTACTGGTGGGTACTTGGCCGCCTTTTTCATGCCCAGACAAAATGATTTACCTCGAGGCCCCAACCTCCGCGTCAGCTTTAACAGCCATAGAGGAAGCATACGACCAAGAGAAAACAAAATTATTGCCGTCAAATTCCATATTGCATGTTACCGTCGTCTTTTATTAGACCTTTATTAAGGTCACAGTACACAAAAATATCAGTTATGATTCTGTTTTTGATAAAGGTCTGAACCCAAATGGGTAAATACACCAACGACGAATGTACGTGTATTATATACATTTATATTTAATTTCTAATTTGTGGCGTATTTAGCCACAAATTAATTGCAAAGTAAGTTAACGTAAAATTTAGGCTTTAGAAATCGAATATATGTTCTCTAATTGTTTGTTAATACAGAATTTGTGTATTTATTCATATATTCATTTCATCATTAAAATAACAATGTCAACATCGGAGGGCCAATGCATAATTATATACAATACATATTTTTCTTTATGTAAAACATTGAAGAAGTGTAATAGAAATTACGCAGTAAAAACGTAAGTGATATAGTTTATCAAGTTATGTAGGGTTTACGCTACATGACTAGATGGCTCCGAAGACCATTCTTTCTCCATTTCTCATTTTTTGATGTTTTATCATGGAAAAAGATGTTATGCTTTCTTCCATGGTTTTATTATTAAAAACGTACTGTTTAGATGAAATCAGTGAAAATTTTAGTATTAGAAATTTTCTATCCAATTTTTAACTAGTTTAGTGTAAAAATATGTTACACCAATTTACCAAATCTTGTATTTGTTTAATTATTTTATAGCTGTAGTACAGAATACAGGCTGACGGCCCAACTGATAGAAAGCGGTTACCGTCACCTATGGACGTTTGCAACACCAGAGATGTCACCAACGCGCTGCCGGCTTCGAAGAAATTTTATGACACCCTTTTTCAAAAACTCCTAATCGTAGCGCTGTGGGTAAACCTCGGCTAGGAGCTCATTCCAAATCCCCACGGTACGCAAGAGAAACGTTCTACAGAACCGTTGCGTACATGAGCGAAGCGGCTCAAGGAAGTGGGAGTGAACTCCCAACCGATGGCGAGCGGTGCGATGGTAGAAAGAGGACGAAGGCACCATTCTAAATAGTTCTTCGGAACACTCCCCGTTATACAGTCGGTAGAATACGCAGAGAGAAGCGAAGTCTCTCCTAAGGCCAAGCGTATGTAGACCATCTGTGGGTATGGCATCATCAACAATGCGAACGGCTCGACGTTGAATACAGTCCACGGGATTAAGTTAGTAGGTAGGTGCTCCAGCCCAAAGGTGTGAGCAGTAGTCCATATGCGGCCTCACCTGGGCTTTATATAAAGCATAACGTGTTGCCGCGGTGTGCAGTACTGCTTGGACCTGTTAAGCACCCCCAGCTTCTTGGAGGTAAGCTTTGCCTTGCCTTCAAGATAGCCCTGAGCTGTACATCCCAGTACTTTCTAAATAAAACGGTGTAAAATATATAAAACAGTCAAACAGGACGATTGTATGACAATTTTCTTATTCCGTTTTTGACAAATGACGAACCCTTAAAAATCCGGACATATCTGCATCAAATAACATAGACGGTAACCTTACTTCCACCTAAACTACGACCGTCCTAATAACAGATGTTTTTCACGTTACTTACAAACTGCTCATTCAATCCCCAAGAACATAACAAGGAGGCCAAGATAGATGTGTGTTAAAACACACGCTTATTATTCATAACTGTTGTTCATTTTCAATCACGTGATCAGCCACATTTTGAGAATATCTTTTTTCAAATACTCAAAGTTCATTACTTCTGTTAGTTTAAGATAAGCACGTAATACATATTTTATCCGTGCAGGAACCGGGAAAGAATACTAATTCCTCGTTGGAGGCGGCAAAACCACCCACAGCCGGTGATAGATTATTTGTTCGTCTGGATGACTACCACCCCGGGGGCCCAATTCTGCTATTTGAATATCTTGGCTTGGCTATCTTGGTTATTGAACCGATAGCGCTAACGAACAGATAAACTACAGTTAACAGTACCTCAGAAACCGGGCATAAGTCACTCATAATTCTCAATTTGTATGTGTAAGAACCAGCTAACCGTTTTATGACAAAAATAAGAGCATAAAGTACTATAAACATGCAGCTGTTGTTACAACTGTTTAAAAACAATCACAACATCCCCACGAAGAAAGGTATTTCAAAAATACCCCATACAAAGTATCAACGTCTGCTTTGAATTATACGGCGCGTGCGCACTGCATGTACATGCTAACTGTTAGAGCTACAATAATAATATAACATGTAAACACATGTGTCGACATAAAAATCAACGAGTTAACATCGATACGCAATAAGATGTTACTAACTACGATAAAAAACTGTAAAGTATAGCATAAATAGGTTATGAGTCTGATTTATTTTGCAAACTATTCTGGGTCGTAAAGATTAAGATAAATAAAATACATATTATGCAAATCTATCGATGGATAGGTCTACATCAACTTCATAGCCCATCAGATTAAGGCGCTTTCGTTAGGGTTGTCGTATAGACAGACAAAAAGCCAAAAGTAGGCTTCTGTGTCCCGTTTGCGGACGTTTCATCATTAAGCTAGTATATCAACATGCATTTCATTGAGAGGTTTCAATCCAATGATGTTACTGTCAAGCGGCGGATTGCCGGCAAACGCCGACAAGTGTTCATTTTTCTCTTCGTTTATCCCATATGTATGCGCGTTTAGATACAGAAGATTACGTGATATCTTATATTGTATGAAAATGCGTGTATTGAGAAACCATTATTAAATTAAATTAATCGGCAGACAAACTCGCACATTGTATATCCCTGCCTATTACCCTTTAAAAACGCACCCAAGAATAAGCCCCGGCCAGTATAGGAGTATTGTAGGAAATGAGAACACAAGGTACCGGGCTAACGGGATGAACTCTATTGGAATAGAGATGATCTGGGACTATGGCCTATCGCATTTTTTTTAATAATAATCGGCAGACAAACACCCGTTGTACAAACCAACGCTAAGCAAGTTACGATTGTGTTATGTCTAATATACAACAAATCACTTTGAGGCCGATCCCAGACACCCAGACCATTATTTATGCCTAAATAATAGTGCCTAAGAACTTCATTCAGTGCAAGTTTTAAGTTGCAGTCTATAGACAATAGTAGGCATGAATGGGCATAGAATAACTGAGACGGTTTCTAGTATCATATCTGGAGAATTACGTATGGCTCAAACACAAAGTATTACATCTTTTTTTTCATAAATATGGCTTAGGACTGTGACTTGATCAGTCACGTATTTAGGATACTTAAAATTCTAGAATGATGTACATTAATTATATACATGAGTCAAATTGTAGGTCTCTGGCCGACACCAATAACAACAAAAACAACTTTTATGACAACAAAAAGTCATATTTCAGAGAACAGTTTAATTTTATTACACAACCATAATTCCTGAGTAAAATGAGCAATAAATATCATGTATAAACGCTTATTAACTTTTTTTAAAATATTTCCTTCGTTTATTATTCATTTTCAAAATAAGTCAAAAGTGACGATTTCCCAAGTACCCGCTAAAAACGCCTTAGCGCAATTTTTTTTATTTAACTACTATTATTATTAGTAGTAGTATAGTACTATTATTTAAATACCAATACTACTAGGTACTTATATTTAGTTTTCATTTCGGCCATAACGAATTCATTCTACAAATACTAATGTTTTGATGACAGCTCAAGCGCCAATAATGTGTTTGATGGCAAATAATTGACTACAAAGGCTCGTCTTCGAGGTCGGCCGATTTCCGGCCAGCCATGTTTGTTTATTTATAGGCCTAAACGCAGGAAGTCAAAAGTTTCTTAATCTTATGCCACGCACTGCCGAACGGGACTTTTCCCTGTGGCAACTTCCTTTTGTTAGGCATTGATTTTAAATGGCTTAATTTTATACCACCAACCAGTAAGTTGCATTTATTATTGTTAATATTGGAATTATTATATGAATAACAATAACGACAGTAATTAACATATACGATTGTTTTATAGTACTACATATCCTTTAATGTGTGAATTATTTTATTAACCCAAGTGCTGTCTTTAATCGACGGTTAACTATCAAGACTTTTTATTTGTCATTTTTTGACCAACTAATGTTTTTGCTGATTCTTCCCAATAAAAATCTACCTCATATAGAAGAAAATATTTATATATACATATAGATTTCTTCTATGTATAGTTTAAAGCAAAAGTACCATCTTTTTGTTTTGTTATTTACACTTGTACAAAAGGTAAAATTTAATGGTTACTGCACAATTTTTAAAAAATAATTAGATAATGATAGTGACCTGTTGTAATATTAATAATATGACAAAGGCATTTATTTTGATCCACGAACCCATCTCAAAACCATTGGTCGAGGTTTTATCTGTTACTAACTTTAGTTATTGTTTTGAAGCAGAATTTCTTTAAACAAGTACTAGGTACTATATAAATGAAATCTAGTAAAAAAAAACTTTATTTAGCTATACAGCAGTGTAGCAGAATCGCATAAACAATTTTTAAAAATAGAAATGGACGCTATATATGTAACTGAGGAATTACATTATTTTTGTACATACTATGTGTGTGTGTAAAAACATCGTTGATCAGGAAGGACTGTATCCTTCTCGTTCATAAGTATATTCGCTTCCAAAGTCATAAAAAATGCGTGTCCCTGTAACTTTTGACCTACAGTCAGTGATAAATTTTAAAAACTTATTTTTATCAACAATGTATTTATTATTTTTCATCAATATAGAACAGTTTCCATAAAATCTTAAGGTTCTATAGCTAAATGACAAACGAAGTTGACGTTGGTAATATTACGATTCTCGATAGTGGTTGAAGCCTATGGGCCACCGCCTGTTAGCTATGCCATTACCTAATAGCTATGCTATTTACTTGACGCCCTGGCATGAGGCAAAGGAAAAACACTTAAGGAGTTTTAGTGGATATTCTAGCTAAATAGCCAACGAGTCCCATACAACATCAACTGGAACCTTAAACTGAGGAAAATGGAAATGGATTTCTTCTCGTAAAAAAGATAATTCTACGAAATCCTATATCGTATTTAAACTAATATGAACTTGGACATTTTTTAATCAAAATTCAAACCAATTCAAATTGCCTTATCAACTTATCGTTGATATTAAACGAAACACGCGTAACAGGCCAATAAAATGTCTAATATGGCCACTATGTCTTTATTATTTTGGTCGATCCGTTCATCATTCATTGAAAAAATTACCTGATAATTTGCATCGATATAATGATATAGCCCGATTCGTCTATACTTTAAGAGACAGAATATTGCAAGACTGCGATGTTAGCAACGACCAAAGATACAGCCCACACGCAACATAACTTGTGTACTAAAATTCTTACACTCAAAGATCTGTAGTAAATATTTGATATATTTGTAATCATTTCATCCACAAATCCATCATAAAAATAAGTTGTAATATTTACTTTGTTAACGTTCCGTGGTGCAAATGATAAAATCCTTAGATTTTTACTCACCTCCTGGGACTATGGGAATATTATCGTTAGATAGGTGAAAAATTATAATCCTGTTTTCCCATTGATCTTTGTTGTCAAAGAAATATTAGTGTAACATGAGCTTTTCGATTTGTGAAAAAAAGTTCCCCTCCCTTACTACCCCATATCATATTTCAACTGTAGTGTTTTACCTTGTTGGCTATTATTCTTAGTTTAGACTTAAAGTATGCTGCTACGATAACCATAGGCCATTTTCGCAGATTCTTATGACGAACATGACAAGTATCGAAATAAAGTGAGACTTTATGCTATGTGTTACAACTATCAGTATATCAAGACATTTATCAATGTCATTACGCAATTCTTCAAAGACGGCCCATTTAGGCCCTCAGGTTGCATCCCGTAGAGGCCGGTAACGCGTCCTCAACGCCCCTGATCTAGCATATGTCTATACGCGACAGTAACCACTTTCCATCAGGTGGACCGTCTGCCTTTCTACTCGCTTTAAACATTAAACAATAAAAAAACGGTAGACGTTTATCGCAACCACGGAACAGTCACTATGCATCACTATGCGTCACGCACTTGGCCGACTCTTAAATTGCGTAGCAACTCGGAAACAAAATATCATAAAAATGTTAACTGATAACCTAAATCTAGTTCTTCCTAGATTTATCAGTGTACTAGAAAAATATTCTTATTTGAGTCAGTGATGTTTGTTTACAACTACATATTGTCTATTTTCAACCAGGATCTTGAATCATCATACACTGTTTAGTCTCTGTATGCTTTCGTGTATTATAAAACATGTACAATGTGAATCATTCGAAACTTTGTTGTGATTAATAAAATTTAACGGAACTCGTATATGGGTCAAAACTTGAACGTTGTTGCAGAAAACTAAATTAAAGCGAAATGGTAGCAAAGCATTACATTTCGGCCAAACTATATATATAGATGTTGATGTCATTCACCCCTTGTGGATACACCGGAATCATTGACCTGTATTAAGATAAAGCTTAGCACTGGGCCCGAGCCAGTTTATTGCATATTTTACTGATACATTATCATTTGTTACAACACTAGTAGTTTCTAGTAGCTTCAATGCACTTGGCATTATTTGATTTATGCCCCGTTCCTACATATATCTTACTCATCCAATGGCTTACCAACGGTTGAATTTTGACATTTCTTGTATGGAGCTTATGTCGAAATCTAATCGATATTAAGGCAAATGAACGGTTGGTAAGATATAGGAATGGGCCATTAATAAATATGAAAAACATCTACAAACTATCATTAAGAAAACGATGACACTATCTCTTTTCTTCTTTTATAAACACTACTTTGCACGGTTTCTAGATCTAGTCCATGTTAAATATTCACTTTAGAGACTAAAATAAATGCTTGAGATAATATAAGTATAAATAATTAGGATGAAAAAATCTTTTTTAGTTAGAAATGTTGCTGGGGAGTTTCTTGCCGCTTCCTGTCCTCTGAACGGCGATAACACATTGCGAAGCGGTGTACATAGAATAGGGAGTAGATTTAAATTTTGACTTACGTAAATCGTGTACTAGCGGAGGGTGATGTCAGGAGCCTTAAGAACAGACGAGCGTGCATGACAAGAGTTATGAATGTCAAAGAAGCAAGTGAGGTGTGTAAGAATGGGCCTAAATGGCGCTCTGTTGTTCGTGCCTACCCCGCAAGGGAACTGGCGTGAAGTTATGTATGTATGTATGTACTTACGTAAATCATCAAAAAGTGTTCTCCAGTGGAACTCATTTTGAATAAAAAAAAATTGAATTTGAATTTAAAGTAATAGGTTTATTTTAACACAATTTAAGATTACTGAAAAAAATACTGCAGTGCGAAATACCGTTTTCCAAATCTTGCCAAGTGTTAGTGGCCGAGAATTATTTATGACCTACATACATACATACATACATAACTTCACGCCAGTTCCCTTGCGGGGAAGGCACGCACATCAGAGCGCCATTTAGGCTTATTTTTACACACCTCACTATGACCTATTTAAGTAATATATTGTTACGAGTTCGGGACTCGAATTAAAATGCCGTTGGAATTACTATAGAATTTATTAGAACTATACAAACACAGGTACAAATATAACCGGACGCAATAAGTCCAAATGTAATGCACAATTCAATAACACGCTCTAAGTCCGTCACTAAAATGTACACACGTCTTGCCTCGCTTGTGTTATCGCTTTGACTGCCGATCTCTCCATTGGGCCATTGCTTTATACTGCACTGATACAATACGGCTGCTAGCCCGCGTAGATCGAATTTCTTGGAATCAGTTCGACACACCTGTCTAATGACAGCCATAAAAGATGACAATACACAATGGACTGTTTTTCTAATCACAAATTTTAAACACAAAGTAAACAAAAGAAGACAGTCATAAATAGTTTCAATGTTATTAACTCAAACGTCAGCAGGTAATAAATGTGCTTAGTCTACAGGTATGCACGTGGCCCAATTTGTAACTATATTATAAACTAGGATATGCTTGCGACTTCGTCCACGCTTGATTTGAAATTCCCGCGGGATTTCCGGGACACAAATTATCGCAGCATTTAAAAAAGAATGTAAGTCCTCGTTGTAGTGAAAACTGTGTCGGAATAAACTAATTTTCATGCACCGAACAACTACAAATCGCTCCCGGGAAGATTTACGCGGAATTCCCGAGATAGAAAAATATCACACATTTTATTACATAAAATTTGCTATCGGCCAGTGAATAATTCCCATTGGATTACCAGGATAAAATGTAGCGCAGATTTTAAGTCCAAAAATTTGCTGTCGATCATAGAAAATCGCATCGAAACCGGCCCAATTTTTTAGGTGAATCCCGAAAAAACAGACAAACCAATAAGATTTTAAAAAATAACTGCAATGTACAGACACGGCATTTTTAAAATATATATATTTCCAGCATAGTAACAAATTTAAAACTAACACTGCTACGAATAAAGCAGGTCATATAAGTTTAGAATATTTGTAGAACATCAATCATCTTGTATTGATGTCTACTTTTGAGATGTGATAAGAACCATCAAGTACACACGGCTTACTTGTTTATTAATCAAGTAGAGAAACGAACGCTATTGAACTTTAAAAAACTACAGCACCTATATAAAACGGCTGTCAGACATTTATGGTCGTCGGCATCTGTAATTGAAAATATCCATAAATGACACATAAGGATATTTTCAAGAATTTTGTTTTGCATAAGGTAAATTTTATAAAATTACTAGGTCTTACAACGCTGTTTCACTCGTATAATCTGACATCCCGTGGTGCTCTTTTTGTCTTCAAAGTACCAATATATAATCTTATGAAAATCTTTTAATTTCGAAGGCCCTGAGGAAATATGGCGGCATTTATGGCTAAAAAATCACTTATTTACTTATAACGTATATAAATATATATCATACTTGAAATAAGGTATATAACATGCTTTATTAGATTTTTACTAATGCTGATTGATATTAGACGTTTCAACGAAATTGAATCATTTTGGTTGAAATGCACAGAACTAAAAGAACACGACTGTATTTAATGACATTGACTGATTCAAGTCCATGTTTATATATTGAATTCGCAGGTATATCCTATAAGAATGTAGGTAATGTAAATCTAATTACAGAATATGTTTCCGTGACAATTATTCCGAGATGTTTTTAATTGCACGAATTGTCATTGCCTTGAGTTAAAATTAGATTCCAGGCAACATTTACACAAATAGCATAGCTGAATGATTTAGCAAGCATGCAGTACAATAACGCTATAATCAAATCGGAGCGAGCGGAATCCACAAGAATGCGCGTGATATACGTCGCAAGTAACTCAAATCTCATTACTAGCTGGAACTGACGCCTTTCTTTTTGCACAACAGATATTTATGAGTAATCAAATTAAATCTGCAAATATTATCACCCCAATACTCACAGCAAATATCTGTTATTTTCAAAGTATGTTATATTTGCGTATATTTTTCATTTAGTTATAGCTTTATGTATAAGGTAGTAACTTAGGCTAGAGAATAATACAAATTTATATTCCAACTTGGTATGTCAAACTAGAAAATGAAAATGAAACTCAACAACAGTATATCTTTCGTTAAAAAATCGTATACTATAAAAACACATATAAATAAAGTCACATATACTTAAATTGCCCTAATGACAATTCTTTGAATTTTGAGACAAAAAAAATTTCTTTTGAAATTTTGATGTCTCTGGGACTGGGTTTTAGAAATGATGGCGGGGAATTCTTTGCCAATTTTGTTCTGAAATAACTAAGATTGTAAGATAACTTTAATGTTTCTACTTCACTACAAAGTATATTTACTTAAAAGAATTGAGTCATTGGATTCATACGAAGCCCCGGTCATTGTCGCAACTAAAATTATAATTAACTCATACAAATAATGTGTTCGATAAAATTACTGTGTATCCTCACGAGATAATAAGTGCAGGACGGCGTAACGGGTGGGTGTATATGATTCATTTCCAACATGGCGTCTTAATCTAATATGGCTGCCGGGACATGCAGTCTCCTTATACGACAGTAAGGTGCGCCGAGAATTTACGTGACTGCATGCACGGTGTAGGTGATCTAACTTTGATTTGAAATAATTATCGTGAATTATCACAATCTTTGTCATGATTGGATGCAGAAAATTGACGAATAGACATTGCAAACTAGTATTGACTAAAGTCAAATAGGAAATGTGAACAGACTAGAATCTTCATCGATTGTATGGCTGGAACCTTCTTATATTTTAGTTGTTAAGCAACTTGTTACTTACTATTCGAAGTTTACCATTATAACCAGTTCTTTTAATTTTTGATTAGTTTTCATATTATCAACGTTAACAGATTAGCCACTATTCGCAATATTTTCTGCATTTATTTTTTACTTTTTGTATGATGTAAGACGCAACTGAAACCATTAAACACGTATTGAGAGCAAAAGCCTAGATATTTTCATGTCACTGACTGGAAAAATTGTGTATACAAATTTTCATCCCGTATTACACTCAAATTTTTTTTCTAGATAAAGGTAGCCTATGATGTCCTTCTTCGGCATACTCACTTGCACATTACCATATTTTTGAAAATATAAATTAACAGAATTTACTTACGAAAAATCTCTATGATACGAATCTACAAATGTTTCACAAAAATATCATTATTACATTTAGATATGCATTTAGACAAGGTTCAATACATAAAAAATGTTATTTTTATCTTCTCGCCAAATTTAATTAAGATTCCTTTTCCCGTAAAGTAGGGAAACAAGCAAAGTTACTTTCGCATTTATATACCAATATCGATACTTAAACTTATATTCTCGCCCTCTTATTCATAATAGATATACAAGGTTTATAGACTGGTTAAAAATTAATTTAGAAAAAGTAATTTTTCATAATCGCTTTTTGGACGCGATTACGAATGAAAAATTATATGTTTTGCAGATTTGAAACTAAAATTACACACAGACTGGTGGGTACCTTATAATGATAGACAAATGTACAGACAGACAGTGTTTAAATTGTTACACTCCATAAAATATGGGTCAAATCAAGTCAAAAATGAATATTTGTGTTGATCATAAGGTTTGTTTAAAATATTTTGACGCATAAAATCGCGATTCTCTAATTAATATTTGTGCCCATTCTATCGAGAATAACCTTTCCAGAATTTGTATAGATTGGGTTACCCTTATCCGTTCGAGTGACGATTTTGCGCTAATATATGCTTTGGTAAAAGTTGTATATTTGCT
The DNA here is from genome assembly GCA_019925095.2 of Dendrolimus kikuchii. Classification (NCBI taxonomy): domain Eukaryota; kingdom Metazoa; phylum Arthropoda; class Insecta; order Lepidoptera; family Lasiocampidae; genus Dendrolimus; species Dendrolimus kikuchii. The sequence continues at coordinate 8,241,348 of CM034407.1, forward strand.
TTACGGCAGATTTTTCAATCATGGGGTAAAAGTTTAATATGTATGTATGTAAAAGTGAATTAATTTAAGTATTTTATTAACGCCACCATAATTTTTAATTTGTTCATGTTATGTTTTACTTGTACAACGTCAGAATTAAAGATCTATCAAGTGATAAGGCCGGCCGCTGTACTATCTTTTGTATTTTCTGCTACTGTTTGTCTATACTTCGGTGTACAATAAATAATTATCTATATATTTTATTCTATGAATTACTGTAACCCTTAACCGGAGATTTCATCAGATTTAGATGTTTTTCAATTACAATAAAATAAAAACCGTGCAAGTATCTGTCAGATCATGTATAGTCAAGAGTTCTATAGAGACGATCAACCTTTTTTTTTTTTAGCCATGTAACCCTAAGAAAGAACTTACCGTCAACACCCCATCAGCCAAAAACTTATTCAACGCATTGTATTCAAGCCAGTTTTCGTTGAAAATATGTTTTAAGCTCTTTAGAAGATCCTCCTGCAAATTGTATTCGTATATGTCCAGTTTTTAAGAATTATTACTGTGACATAATACAGCGCCAGACGGATGAACATAACGATTTAAGTTTGGTTTTGCCAAAATGGTTACCGAACCCTCCATTCAATATTATTCAATATTGGGCAGGAACAAGAGCAATTGAGTAAATAATAAAGGCATGTGATATTTTGAATAAAAGCTTTAGTTATGGTTTTGTGACCCAATGGCAAAATAGACCTTCATCGCTACTACAAAATCTTCATTGCTCGTAAATTTATTTTTAAATTTCAATCACCGTTTCTTTTTAATTTACACGTCATATTGTTCAAGAAAAACTTATTACATTCCCATTTTATCATTTACCTATGGTTTAGTACTTTTCCTAGCATTTACATAGCTACTCTCATTACATTTTAATATTTAGCCTCAAACTACGCGATAATCTTGCGACAAAAAGTTTTAATTGAACTGCTGTCGTAATAGACAAAAAAATACGGAAGAATCGAATAATGGAAACTACTGTTCTTTTACAACTATGCAAATTAGGAAAACAGAATGATTCGATTATTACCTAATTATCGACATTACTCAATATCAGCTTTGTTATGTAACATAATGCTTATAGTGCGTTGTACTTGTTTATCAATATTCATTGTTTGTTTGATTTTAATTACAAATAGACTTACGAAACAGCTATAATTATTTTCGAGTTTATAACATAGACACATTGGGCATATTATTCTACGGTTCAATATTGGCTTAGCACGGTTTGTGCATCCAGCCACTGTCACGTGGTAATAGAGCATATTGGCACAATACTTGTAGCCCGTCCATAGACTAACTTTTAAGGCTATAAAGACATGAAATAATATTATGTATGTGCAGGATTAATTTTTTGTTTCGAATGTATGGTATTATGCGACAACGCATTTTTAGGTTACCCTAAAAATGCGTTGTTACGTTTACGCCAAAATGACTATATTACTATAGTCATTTTGGCGTAAACTGTATCCTTATGTTTTTGTTATGTACGTCATGCATGTCCCACTGTATTTGTATGCTATACGTACGTACATTTTTGTTTGCAACTTCTGGGTCGTTATGTATGAAATTTAACAGAGGGGTATAGTACAACAACAAATTAAGGATGGCCGCCATATATCTGAGTTGACAGAACGTTGAAAAACTTTTTTCAATATATGAGTGTATTAGTTGCGGCGTTAGTTAATCATATCTTGAAAAATTGTGAGGATGTACTATAATGTATTTTCAATTAAATGCTTTATTATGGTTGCGTAGTCAAATGCGGAGAACAGAGGACCTTTGTCACATCGACGGAATCCATCATAGTTCATGGACTGAATTCACTTATAGCCGGACCTTATATCTTTACCAAGCATTCAAGTGCCTCTCAAACTCTGTAAAAATTTATATAATTTCCATACTAGTAATGTCAAAATTCAACCGATGGTAAGTTTTTTATTTTTTTTATTGCAGGAGTTGAGTAGACAGGCAGACGGCCTATTTGATGGAAAGTGGTTCACACCGCCTATGGACATTTTCAACACCAAAGGTGCTACAAATGCGCTGCTGCTCTCTTAAGGGTCACTGGAACCTGGTCACTAATACCGGAACACAACTCAAGGTTGTTATGGCAACATACTTTAAACTAGGGGTGGTAGCCATCCAGCCGGGCAAATGCCCTACCACCTGGCTGTGGGTTGTTTTGTCGCCTTTTACGACAGGCCCGCCCGGCCGAAATTGTATTCTTTCTCCGTTCCTGCACGGATAGGTAAGTAGTTACCTACTCAAGGTAGGTAAGTGAATGAATAGTAAGATATAGGAACCGGCCATTGCGAGTTTTTTTTTTAACCGGTTCTAGTGTGAAAGTCAGATTAATATTTAATTTTTATAACAAGAAACTAGACCAATGTGAAGTAACTTTAGTGAAGTGTAGTGTACATTATAGATGGGGTGGAGATAGCCAAATTTCTTACAGAACGTCTTGTATTACAATTAAGACTTAAATTAAACGAAGAAAATAATAAACAAATATTTATTGTTGCGCTAATTAGTCGGCGGTTTATGGGTCTCAAAAGACTATTTTAGTCTGATATTATCTAGTGTCCAATAACAAATAAGTGTCGGTCAACAGGAGTTTTAACATGTAAGTAAGATTGGTCACACTAATCGTATTCTGTTAAAAATACAATTCATTTTCATAAGAACAATTGAATAACTTCGGTAAATTATACTCAGAGACTAAAAACATACTTATGTATGTACTAAAATAAATAATGTAATGTATACATAGAATTTTTGTGCGTAAATAATTAAATATTAAAACACGTGTTGTGCATGCGCATGTACATGGATATTTCGCGATGGTTTAAAATATGTTTTACATACATACATACATACATAACTTCACGCCAGTTCCCTTGCGGGGTAGGCACGAACAACAGAGCGCCATTTAGGCCCATTCTTACACACCTCACTTGCTTCTTTGACATTCATAACTCTTGTCATGCACACTCGTCTGTTCTTAAGGCTCCTGACATCACCCTCCGCTAGTACACGATCAATTTGATCATGGAAGGTGTGTCGTGGCCTTCCACGACTTCTGCATCCATCCACTTTTGCATTGTATATCTGTTTAGTCATTCTTTCATCATGCATTCTTTCCACATGCCCGAACCACCGGAGCATTCCTTTCCTTACCATATATGTTTTGTCACCGTATAATTGTAAAAACCTTTAGTTCATATCCCAGCGCACATCAAATCCAATCCGTGTAACACCCAGGCCAGAGTACATAATATGGTTTTCTGCATCCAGCCTATAAGAAGTTGAACATGGAATCTCTAACTCCAAGCAAGTCCTTTTGAATAACGCTTAGATTAAGTCATCAAAACCGATATATATTATATGCAGTAACACTAGGTACGTTGCCGAAAATTTTTGGTTTTGATCAAAATTTAGACCTTCGATCATTTAGTTAACGACAAAAATCTTTAGGTTTTAAATTTTTTTTAAATAAAATAAAGATTCATGAAATTATACTATATATACACGCACACACACACACACACACACACACACACACACACACACACACACACACACACACACACACACACACACACACACACACACACACACATATACATACATATATATATATATATATATATATATATATATATATATATATATATATATATATATATATATATATATATATATATATATATATATATATACTATCTATCTATATATATCTGATATCTACTCCAACTCTACCTGGGACTTACTGGAATACATTTTTATGGCTTTGTATTAAGTAAACTCTTATTTTAAATCGCAACTCCGCAACTTGGCTGATATTGTATTGGTTTATTTGATATTTCTACGGTCGTGCAGAAAAAACACTTAAAAAAGTCTTTTTTACTACTGGAAGGTTCCCGAATGAAGTTTACTTTGGCAAAATATAATTAATTACAGGTCGCGATAACAGATAATAGATAATAACAGATACCTAGGTCCTCAGCCAAAGCCGATATAACACTCGAGTCTGGCCAGTCAGCGAATGCTGGAAGTTGCCTTCCCTGATTCTCCAGACGAATCGGGGAAGAAAACCGTGACTGAATTACACTAGTAAATAAAACAGATAGAAAAAAAAACGTGATACTTACCTACCTATTATCTGGCGTTCAGAGAATGCCGTTGCTTCCTGGCACCCTCCCTTCTACCACACTTAAAGCTAGCCCATTATAACAACAATTAATATTAACAATTAGTAAATGGTATACTTATATGATTAAGTATAATATACTTATATTCAATATATAAAATTTTAATCGTTTTTGTAAACTCTAGTAGTGTTTATGATATTTTGTATCGGTTGAATACAGCACTCTCGACTCGATTCGAATTAAACGGGTAGTATAGGTAATGAGGTATAGTTGTATACATATACTTATATAAGATGGGAGAAGAAATCGGTATTTGATTTCCCGTCTTAAAATCGAAAACATTAATATAAGTAAGTATGTATTTAATTTGATCTATGCATAGAAAATTAAAATAACTTATAGAAAAACAAAGGATGTTTTAAATACCTATTGTACATTGAGCTAATGTTACTTTACTTGTAGGTATTTATGTAGGAGAACGGCGCGTAGCTACAATAAATTGTAGCGAATAATTTTCGCTAAACAAAAGATGAAAACAAAAACTTGGCGGCTGGGTGGGTCATTGCCGCCACAATAGAATGAAAATTACCTGAACTATAAAATATGATAGTACAATAATAACTGGAAGAGGGTACTCTATAACAAAATTTAGCTTATACTCACAATATGAAGCATACTATGCAAGAACAGCTGTTACGAGTCTTCTCTCGGTCAACAAAATTATTCTGTCCTAACCAAACGAAAACACAACAATCACGTTTTAGTTTTTATGTGTAAAATCATAATTATACAACTGATAACAATATATTAAGCTTATTTATTATATAAGCTTATATTAAGATACAAATGTTTCAGTTTCACAATAAAATATTACAAAATAAAGGATAATAACATAAATCAGGGTGACTGCGAACGCACTGTACCCGAAAATCATACAGCGTACGTCTCGCTCGCTATTAGTCAAATTACTAAATGAAAAAATAAAACAAAACTAAAACAGAATCAAAGGAACGAATGGAACAAAACAACGAATAGTTGAACGAATGAGTGAGTATTCAAAAATTTCTACGATGTATCAGTGTTGCCAAACTAATAATACAAGTTACTGTTTTGCGGTGCTGGTACCTACGCTCACGTATGGAAGCGAGAGTTGGGTATGGAAGAAAGAGCATGAAAGTAGAGTAAACGCGGTCGAGATGCGAGCACTGCGCAAAATCTGCGGAGTGACGCTCGCGGACCGCGTTCGTAATACCGAAGTAAGAAAGAGAGTTGGTCTGAAAGAGAGTGTCGGGGTGAAGGTAAGGAAAGGAATGCTCCGGTGGTTTGGGCATGTGGAAAGAATGCATGATGAAAGAATGACTAAACAGATATACAATGCAAAAGTGGATGGATGCAGAAGTCGTGGAAGGCCACGACACACCTTCCATGATCAAATTGATCGTGTACTAGCAGAAGGTGATGTCAGGAGCCTTAAGAACAGACGAGCTTGCATGACAAGAGTTATGAATGTCAAAGAGGCAAGTGAGGTGTGTAAGAATAAGCCTAAATGGCACTCTGTTGTTCGTGCCTACCCCGCGAGGGAACTGGCGTGAAGTTATGTATGTATGTATGTATGTACTGTTTTAATATTGCTATTATTCCAGGCCATAAAGTCTCAGAAAATCTTGTACAACACTAAAAGTGTGTGCATATTATAAGTCGCGGCTGATGGACGCTGCTGAAGGACGTGACTTACAACGTCTCTGGATAAGAAAAGTCCATTGAAGTGTGCACATTATAAGTCGTAGGTCGTGGACGTGACCTTAAGCGTTCGCACGTCCTAAAGCAGTCTGGAGAGCTGGTTAGAGTACATGTATTCTGTGCTGGAGAGTGTGTTACGGTACTAGTGTGCATATTGTTAGGACACGTCCTTCAGGTCCGGGTGACGGACGCGTCCCATGATGTATCGATGCAAACAAAGCATCACTTGAAGTTTTAATATTTACTTATTTTTGGACCAGTGTAGGCGCATCATATGAATTTACAACTGTCAACAAATTTTTACATAGGTAACATTTGTGTCCGTCCATTTTCATTTCGCAAACTCAAAAAAAACGACGACGGAAAAGAAAAGATATTTCTTTTTGTCGGTTGAAAAATTTCTTGATAAATAATGCGAGACAATATCTCTTATATTATTGTGTTTTAATTTGTCCGAAAAATACTACCAACACACTGTGACAACGGCGAAATAACTGTAAGTTTGATGACATTTGATTCGATTTGTTTGTAAAGTGGAAAGTGACCGTTTATCAGGCGTTCGCAGTCGCTGCAGATGTGATCCAGTTTCACATCTCGCCACTTAACGGGTACGTCTATAAATGAACCAGCTAACAATTAGCTATTTGTTCCGCAATATCGGTCAGGTAGCCATTAATTAAACACGGTCCAAAATGCTGTTGAATCATCGCTTTTCATTTATGTTACAACGTTTAATAGTTGTGTTTTACAACTTGCATCGATTAAAATAGACACCTACGCAAAGAAAGTTGGCATATAGTAGATCTATCAACCGCTTAATAACTCTTTCGTGCTTAGACCTTCATTGTTAGATGTGGGTACATATGATTTGTAATTATCTTCTATTATCTAACTCGTTTGTTCCTCGCGACTTGTAATATTCGTAAGCAGAGAGTAATAAAGAGGTACTTGACCCTCAAAGTATACTGCACATATGTGTTAAGGTCAACCTTTATTTGTGCACATATACTTTACATTCAGGGCAAACTAGAATCCTTTAAAGTGACTTATGGTTATTTACCGTTTACGTTACTTAAAAATAAAACAAAATGTTTGTGTGTGTGTGTGTGTGTGCAGTTCACACACAGTAGAAGTGAAAAAGGTGACAAGGGGTAGGGGAGATTCTAAATTTTGTGCTGTCACATTTCATATATAATATCATTATAATATATTTAAGCTTTTAAACATGAATTTTGAAGTATTAACATAAACTTCAAAACACTTACAACTCATATCTTTATGAGCATAGTGTTAAAATTATTAAATATAATGTATTCTATCTCATTCTCTTGTTGGCTTAATCCTATAGATTTATGTGTTTACTTATTTTTAGTGTCGCTTTTTTGTTTCATCGAGTTTCCAAGTCATAATGATTCTAAAGAAGTTTCACTTCAAATAGTAAATGATTTTTGTCCTACCTTAAAACTTTTATATTTAAGTAGTGATTACTGTAGAAAAACCTTTTGGGTGGGGTATAGATATGAAGAGGCCCAACCTTAGGCCCTTTTATTATTATGAATTTATTGTTGATTTCTATCAGAACAGAACAGATTTTTTTTATATAGGTTAGGGTAGGTATCTGATATAAGTTTGTGGTAATTTTTTTATAACCACCTAAAATTCATTTTATATTTCAAATCAGAACAGCAATATTAGTAGAAAATGGGTAAGAATTTCTCCCTCCCCTCCCCATATGATATACTTATAGTAAATTGGCCACATATATGCACCCACTTTTAAAAATAATGTAAATTAATGATCAATTATAAGAATATAACAAATATTTTGATGTTTAAAGTTGTAGGCCAAATTGGTTATCACTTCAGGCACTATTGCCACTTATATCTGGGATTGGCCAGTTTTAGCTAAATTCATATTTTTAAACTAAAATATCTATCCTGAGACTTGTAGGTGTAAAGTGTGAAACCACAACTAACTAATACAATTAACATGAAAAATATATTGCATACAGACCCTCCTCTTTTTCCTTAAACATAAACTTACGGGAAATTTAAGGTTCTTAAAGAAGCCTACAAACTTACTTTAACGCAATATAAAGAAGACAGAATGTGTAACAGTATTGGTATGCACTTAATCTACAGCTGTTTTCATGAATTTTACACTACATCTAGTAAGACAGATAGAACTTCTACTTGTTCGCCTAATTCCAAATCTAGCTATAATCAATCTTGAGATAAAGCAACTGAGACACACAAAACCTACAAAGACAGACAGGATTGATGGCCGGTTCCCATATCTTATTCACTTGGCCTTCTGTCTGTTGAATTTTTCACATTATGTGTACGGAGCTTATGTCAAATTTTGAACAATAGTAAGGCAAAAATGAATGAGTGAGATATAAAAACCAGGCCTTAGACCATAAGTATTTTTTTTTTATCTATTGAAATCCTACAAAAATATGCTTAACCGTACATTTAACAAAGCTAAATATGCAAGCTATAAATCTCTGATAAGGCAATTCAAATGAATCTTTTATAAATTGCTGTTAGACATATGTTTTAATAACATAGAAGAATTTTTAACATCTTAATGTATTAATATATTATTTATTTAGTTTTATAGTTTCAACATTATACATAACAAACATATTATGTCTTAGGCTTAATTACGTATGCGTTCTCATTAAAATTTGCAAGTTGGTTTAGCAATCAATGAAATATGTTGAACCATAATAAATTTTAAAATCTTTTTGTACCATTTTTCTACCAAATACATTTCCTAGTATTTTCTTAAGTTTCATTTAATCAGTTAATTTCATCGCATATTATCAAATGAAAGTTATGATAGTTACCTTAAATTTCAAGCAGTGCAAGTACTACTTCTTAAATAAGATTACAAATACTTCAGTATATTTTCATTTTCCACTAATATCACTATTATTTTCTTTGTCTACAGTACACAATCAAAATTTGACAACACTGAATTAAATATTCAAAATGGAGGATGAGAATGAATATAAAAAATTACCGACAGAAGAGAAATGTGTACACAAGCTTTGGAAGGCACGAGTGGCTGGTTATGAGGAAGCCAATAAACTGTTCAACCAGATAGATGATGAAAAGTCACCAGAGTGGAACAAGTATTTAGGGCTCATCAAGAAATTTGTCACTGATAGCAATGCTGTAGCTCAAGAGAAGGGTAAGCAAAATCTCTAAGTTTGTTATTTTGTAGAGCTTTCCATGCGGTTTCACCCTCATAATCTTATCTATCCCATGGGATTATCATATTTTCCAGGATAAATTCTCCTATGACTTCTCTGTTATCTTTGCAGTATAAATATACTCAATATCATGTGATTGGTGCATTCTCAAGGTAATGAAGTAGTTAGAAACAAACAACAAAACAACTTTCACATTTATGTTTTGATCTATATTCTTCAAGCTTTCTTTTAGTATATCATGTTCAATATCATTGAAACATAGAACAATTCTCTGTGTATTTTGTATTGCCCAATGTTATAAATTCATTTTAGAATAAGAACCTTGGACTTTCCTTACAATATCAAGTTTCTAAATGTGAAACAAACTTAATGTAACTTTTATAAGGAATTGAAAGAGGAAAACGATTGATATGATAAAAGCTATAAACATGGGCACAATTGTCTAGCATAACTACCCTCTATTGATACAAGATGGCTTACAATAATTACAATTACATATAACACATTAATGCAGTTTTAGACTGCTGTATAAATACCAATTATACCAGGATTCCATATCTTATTATCCACTATTTTACCTTACCATTGTATGAAATTTATGTCAAATTCTAACCAATAGTTAATCCGATAAATGGATAGTAAGATGTAGGAACCTAGCAACTTGGTAAGACAGCTCTGTGTTTATACTATATTTATCAATAAAATGTTAAGCAATAAAATATTGTTGCACACAGTTAACTTAAAAGTAATTAGAATTCAATAAAAAAGTAAAGCGCAAATTATCTTTTTGAACTCTGAAAGAACTCTACTGAAAGTATATTCAGAACTTAATATTTACTTTGATACTCAGAACCTCCTTTAATACTAACTTCAAAGTTTTAAAATTCAATGAAAACTTATGAATTGGCCATTATCTGATCAGTAGTGCTGGAGATAATCTTTTTATGTGTCTGATCTGACGTCAATAAATAAAATTCTATAAAACTAGGATATGCCTGCGACTTTGATCACCTTGACTTAAAATTCCCACAGGATTCCCGGGACACAAAGTACCGCAGCTATTGTTTTAGTGAAAACTGTGTCTGCATAAGCTAAGTTTTCACACCCAAACAACTACAAATCGCTCCCTGGAAAATACCCGCGGGATTCCCGGGATAAAAAATATCACACATTTTATTGCAGTAAATTTGCTATCGATCAGTAAAAAAATCACATTGGAATTCTTTTTATTTTTAATCTGGCGATTTTAAATCTTTCCTAGAAAAATTCCCGAGGGCTTACCAGTATAAAAAGTAGCGCATAGTTAAGTCTAAGAATTAGCTGTCGATCAGCGAAAACCGCATTGAAATCAGCCCAGTAGTTTTTACGTAAATCAGGAACAAACAGACAAGAAAGTGTAAAAAAATTACCATTGTATTCTCCATCGTTTATGTAGTCTATTCTAGTTGTTTTTTCTAAATAGATTTAATGTACAGACATGGTATGTTTAGAATTTTATAATATTATATATAATTATAGCCCATAACATGCTTTGCAATTCTATTTTCGTTTTTTTTTTAATCCATTTTGAATGGCTACCATTTACCAGATGTTGATATGTAAGATCATATCTACAAAATGTCAACTCCAGAAATGAATAATTCTGTTCCACACAATTAACTAGGTTCATGATCACAGACAATTGTTTCCTTATGTCACTGATACTAGTTATTGCATATTACCATTGTCATTCCCTTGGCCTTTGTAATTGATAATCATTTGATATACTAGTATCTATAATATCCATATGTCTAGTCTACATAAACAAAATAAACTGTGTATGCAAATATCAGCTCAATTGATTAAGGATAACTAGTTAAAATTCATTTGCCAGATTTGACCCGAACATACATGCATACATACATACAAACATTGCAAGTGACGTAAAAGCTTGTAATAATAATAACCTGCAGATATTCCATTACGAAGCAAATGGATGGTATACCTGTCACACATATTCAAAGCAGATTGGCAGATTTTAATCAAAATTTTAATGTGAAATTTGTGAAGCATCATAATAGGTCTTAAGACTAAGACTTAGCAAGGCATTTCTCTGTTACACAATATGAGCCTCTTATCTAACACCAATGAATACATATTTTGTCTTGTGCAGTCAGTAGACAAAACAAATATTAATTATAGAAACAATGCAAGAATGTTTCTATTGCTTACCTTAGGGATTTGAAATGAGCTTGGAGTTGATGTTTTCTCTGAGCAGTAAGATATGTGTGTAGTTTTTTAAAAAGTTGTCAATAAATTTTTCGAGGCCAGCTATGTTAGTAACATACTGATTTCACAAATGTAATGACGATAACACTTTCCATCAGGAGGGCCGTCAGCCTGTCTGCTATACTCCAACAATTAAAAAAGACCTGCAACTTCAAAATATTGTACAACCTTCTGCAAGGATTCTGTGAAGGCTTTAAAGTTTTCCATGGTATAGGTGAATTTTTCAAGTGGGCCCACTTGAAAAATTCAGGGCCAAATCCTAAATTATACGAAATAGCGAAAAACACTCAAAGAAGTCTCGAGACCTATTTTGACCACAACTAAAATAGTGGTCATTAGATTTTTGAAAAATCAACTAACCTTGTCATGAATTGAATCTGCTAATTTAAAAAAACCACATTCTATATTATTATACTAAATCGTAGTGTAGCTTGTGAGAATCTGCTTCTGTTAAGGAATGTTAAACGGCATACCAAGAGAGAGGCTGGTTTTTGAAGAAAATGTTTTATCTTCCATACATTAATTTCACCTAACCTCATTTTATTCAATATGGAAATGATCAAAATTATTCTATTTTTAATAAGTATCTATAAATAATAATTTAATAATATTATCTATACTAATATTATAAAGAGGTAAAGTTTGTGATGTTGTAGGGGGTAATGTCTGGATCTACTAAACCGATTTAAAAAAAATACTGTTGGAGAGCTATGTTAACAGGGAGTGTCATAGGCTACATAACATGACGCTATATACCACGGGAGCGGGACAGAGCGCGGGTAAAACCGCGCCGGGCCGCTAGTTATTATTAAATTCGAAATGCACGTACCCCAATCAATAAAATCAATGGGTAAACATTGATTGCGGTCAAATGAAGTGCAATTTAATGACCGGCGCAATTTGATGTTTAATTAATCTATGGAAAATAGAACCTTTTGCTTAAAAACAACCCTTCCTCCTGGTTTTTCATTTGACGTTCCTTCACACAAATTGATCCTTACAAGCTATACTATGATTTGGTATAATATTTAGGATAGTTTAGGATGTCCCTGACGGCCCACATGAAATATTCACCCTGTATACTGTTATAATTTATAAACAAGCACAGCTTCTGCACATATTATTACATTCAGTATATTTCAGACTTTATAGAGATAAATAATGGAATATCACTATTCTCTCTTGAAAACTACTGCACTAATTTCGGTGTAGTTTTTGCAATCGATGACTACATTTCTGATTTTTACGTCAAAAATATCACATTTTCCTTAGGAAAATCACAGATATTTACCTACCAACACATCTTCATTGATCTGAATTGGCGTGCCTGGCTTACGAAGTTCAGAGGTTTCGGATCGTCTTTTATTAAAATCCCGGTACTTTATACAAATGTATTTTTGTTATTTGCCAGTACTTTCTATTTTTTTATTATTATTAGCTAAGCCAGTCACATCCTTCGCGTAGGATTTGGACTTTGTATTCATAATATCTTCTGCACTTTGTGCTGCCGCTCTCTTAAGGAAGACTAGAACCTAGCCACTGATACCGCAACACATTTCAAGATTGTTATGGCGGAATATTAGACCAGGGGTGGTAGCCATCCAGACGGGCAAATATCCTACCACCTGGCTGTGGGTTGTTTTATAACCTCTCACGACAGACCGCCTGGCCGCCGGAAGTTGTATTAATTCTCTGTTCCTCCACGAATAGTTATCTTATAATATTTTTTTTTATAAAAGGCAATACCATTTGTTGTCTCATCTATCTGAAACTCACTTGACTAAAGACAGGTGTATCATAATTAGTAAAATAGTTGTGTTATTTAATTACTTGTTTTATAGCTGTTTATAAATTATAAAATATTGTTCCATCAATTCTATACATACATACATACATAACTTCACGCCAGTTCCCTTGCGGGGTAGGCACGAACAACAGAGCGCCATTTAGGCTTATTCTTACACACCTCACTTGCTTCTTTAACATTCATAACTCTATGATATCTTCTATATCAATTCTATGATATAGAAATTGGTTCACATGCTAATGGAAAAACAAATTTATTATTATTAAACTGTATATTATAATGATGGCATCAATACAGCAGAAAAACAATAATATTTATAATACAAATATAATCAGATACAATTAGTATCATAAGTTATTTAATTAGATATGATTCAACATGATAATTTATAATATTTATTCATTTATTTATACACGTTATTTCTTTATGAACTCAACATTTTATGATTATGTAACTAAATTTAAAAATTTCCATTGTTGTAGAAATTTAATATAAGTTATTTTTATTTCAATTAATTAATTACCTAAACTAAAACATCTGTTGCAATTTGTCTTTGAGATATTCATACCTATATACCTAAGCTTTCTTAGTCAGGTGATACACAAGTAATTTTAATTACATATGTAGTATTATCGGTTCTCAGTTTTAAAATATTTATGTTTCCATTCATGAGTCACAATCATGTTGATTAAGGATTCTCAGACTTGGCCTGAATACAGTAATTGTATTTAAAGTTAGTTCATTATCATGCTTTGAGTTGCAGTGCATTTCTTGTCAAGGAAACTACGTATTATTGCCTGGTACATTATTGTTTCATTATATTTGTTAAATATGTAAATAAATAAGTAATTATAAGTATCCTCGAAAGGAATGAACACCTGTTAAATATGATTTATTTAATTTTTAACCAGCATTTCTTACTGACGTAGTAAATTTATGAGATTGATAATAATATATATTTGTTATAAAATGAAGGTACAGTCTATTTCACTATAAAGAATGCTGTGTACAAGCTGATCTTTTTCACGAGCCAACATCCAAATTTTTGTCTCTAAAGTCCACATTTTAAAATCATTTAAGGGGTTAACCCCCGGCATGTCTTTTTTTCGTAAAATGAGGGAAACGATAAAAAACATTATTTATAAAATAATAATAAACAAATCTTTTGAGTTGAATTCCTCATTATTATTTCATAGGAAATGTAACCTGTGGCAAAATTCGGGATTTTACCATTGCCCAAAACTGGGCATGCAACATGAGGGTAGTTAAAAAGTTCACGACACTGACGGTTGTGTCGCCGATATTCCAGGTTTTAAAGACAATTTTTATTTTAAACTTCGAATTTAAAAAATGATTAAACAAAAGTTAACCCTATTATTATTAGGTCAGCAGAACGGACAATTGACAGCAGACGAATGTAATTCCAAATAAATTGATGAATCATTTAGAGTTCATTGACTTTAATACATTTCAATGATGTTTTCACTATAAACAAAACATAAATGTCCTATTTTGTGTTATTAGTATAGCAGTTTTGTTTGCCAACTTCCATTTAATATGTAGTTAAGATTAGTTCTGGTCCATTACTTTTAAAGTTTTTTTTTAATGCTTGAGTTCAGCAGACAGGCAGAAGGCCCACGTTATGTTAAAGCAGTTACCATCGTCTATGGACATTTGAACACCACAGGCGTTACATATACGCTGCTGCTCTCTAAAGGAAGACTGGAGCCTGGCCACTAAAGCCAGAACACATCTCACATTGTTATGGCGCCATACTCTAGACTAGGGGTGGTACCCATCCAAACGGGCAAATACGCTACCACCTTTATTGTTGATAGAATTAGAAATGAGAATATCCGGAAGAGAACTAAGTCGATTTAGCTCGCAATATAGTAAGTTGAAGTGGCAGGTTGTAGTGGAAGTAGTCGTGGAATGCAGACAGCTTCTCGGTGAACGTAGCGTAAGATCGCCGGCAAGGGCTGGATGAGAAAGGCGGGAGACGGTCCCTTCCGCCTCCAAACTTTACCGTCGCTGTCATATCTCTCCCGTGGATCATGGGAACGTCATATTTGAACTTGGTGGTCTATAACCAAACGACACTCTTCAAATTATAATATGTCGTGGATAATAAGACAAAATAATCTTAGGTTTCTTAAATTATTTGCCGGCCTATTTCATTCCAACGCAGAGGCTCCGGGTTCGATTCCTGGTATGGTCAATTACGCAAACGAATTTTGTCCGTTATTTACTATGGTTTAGGATCGGCCACTGAGTAGTCCGTTCTATATTACCCATAACACAAGCGTAACTTGCTTAATTGGGGATATATAATATGTGTTTGTCTGCCGGTTTAATTTAATTTAATTCTTGCATTCTCTTAAATAAACATCATAAGAAAAGGGATTGTTGTACCTATAATCTGCTTTGTGAAACGGAATTTATACCTTGCATAAAAACTTGACTTGCACCCTTATAACAATAGCGACTGCTGTGCGCTGTGCTGTATGAAAATTAAAATACTGTTACGAGTTGCAGGACTCGAATTAAAATGCCGTTGGAATTATTATAAAGTTTATTAGAACTATACAAACGCGTATAACACAGGTACAAATATAACTGAACTCAACCAGTCCAAACGTAATGCACGATTCAATAACACGCGCAAAGTCCGTCACTAAATAGATTACCGAATGTACACAAGTCTTGCTTCACTCGTGGTTATCGCTTGACTCCCGATGTCTCCATTGCAGCTATTGCTTTATACTGCACATATACAACATGTCTGCCCGACCGCGTGACCGAATTTCTTAGAATCAGTCCGACACATTTGGCTAATGACTGCCATAAAAGATTACAATACACAATGGGTTGTTTTCTAATAACAAATTTTAAACACAAAGTAAACAAAAGAAGTCCAAATGCCGAAAAGTAATAAAATGCAGGTGTAAATTTGTCTTTGTCGGTTGTAACAATACTAATTAATTCCATTCTCTTAGAAAAAGCAAGTATAGGATGATTTAAACGTCAACAAGTATTACAATTTTTCCAATAATAGTCCGGTCAAAATATAAATACAAGGATACTATAATTCACATAGAGCTAAAAATTGGTACGAATGTTCGAAACACTATTATAAATGAAAAGTCCCTATCGATCCCACATGCGCATTTTTGTTATTCCAGGTTCGTAAATATGGGTTTTTTGAGTATTTCAGCCAAACGGTAAGTTTAATTATAAAAATAGGTTAGACAAAATTATAGATTATGCGATTATTATGCGATTAAGTTAGATGGCGCTGCTGTCTACGTAAACATTAGCTCCGTACAAATAATTTCGAAAAAATATAAACAAGTTACTTTTAACAGTTAAACTAAATATATACGTTAATATACATCTAAATCGAAGTGTGTATCGTTTGTGAGAAACTTAGTGTACGAGAAGTGACCTAAAACCAAAGAAATAAATATCCTGCAAAATTTCTAAAACAACATAATTAATAACAAATATTTTTCATCAAAACTACACTAGACGTATTCAAGAGAAAATATACGTAAAAATTAAGTATAAATCAACATCGTAACAAAGCTAAATTTTAAATTTAATAGTGTAAAAAACGGTTGTTCAAAGTGAAAGAATCTATGAATTGAGTTGCCGTCATTACGATAACTATATAAATATAATTGTATAACTTACTCTTACATACGCTATTGAATTACACACAGCAAGTAATATTACATATTTTCGATACGCAACGCACGGGCACGTTGGCAGTGCCGGTAATAACATTGTATCGATTCGCTAGGTGACCAAAACAAACGGAGGTTCGAACCTGACCTCATTAGAATTAAAAAGTTGTTTTTTTTTTTTCATACAAATTAAAATATAAAAATGGAATCTACTGATAACATAACTAGACGAAGGCGCATTTCGAATTCTAGTGATCATAACACTAGTGACATACTATCACAAACGTTGGATGATACGTACAATAGTTTACCCGATTTTTCGGACCCTAATATAGAACATGTCTTAAAATTAAAAGAACGGATTGAGCTGCTTGAGATGGAGTTGCAAATTGCGAACAAAGAAATTGACACTTTAAGCCTTGAAAATCGAGAATTAAAACGTCATAATGAAGACCTTTTGAAGAAAAATGACTTGTTAAAGAGAATTGCGCATAGTCCTGCAAAAAGTAGACAATCGCCAAAGAAAACTATAACGGGAAATATGCATACTCAAACTGATATTACCAAAAATAGACGGATCGATAGTAATACAATGACAAAGGTTAACAGACAAACAACTGTTACACAAACGACCCTACCGGAAAAAATCTTGCGGCAGAAACCACCCATAAAGATGTGCATAATAAGTGCTAATAAGCAAAATAACATGCTCGCCCTAGCCGAAAACACATTGGAACATTATACTAACCTATGTCATTACCTTAAACCGAACAGCACAATTGTAGAATTACTAAAAGATCTCGATAAGAAACTATGGGAATACACTTTGGATGATTATTGCATTATATTTATAGGAGAAGAAGATTTTAAAAAAACTAACGATTATGTAGAATTGATTATCCATATTAGACAAATAATCAGCAAAGTACAAAATACTAATATTGTGTTAATAGCACCCACTTATAAGTGCGGCAAATACACAAATATGTTTAATTGGAGAGTTGAACATTTTAATAATCTTTTATACTTGGACATTTTGACACATGAACACGCATATATTATAGACTCCAATCAGAATTTAAACTATGACCATACTATGTTTTGTCGGAAATTTGGACATGTAAATAATTTTGGGATACGGATTATTTTCAAAGATATTAACAAATGCATAAATGACATTATAATTTCTAATAATAAAGTTTCAACAAATGATAATAACAAGGTTAATTACGATAATACTCTGGAAAATCAATCTAATCTTTTTCGAGACTAAGTATCTTAACATTCTTCATCAAAACATAGCTGGTGTACTTAATAAATCTGATGTCCTTCTTATAAATTTAGAAGAGCTCAAAGGAAACGAATTGGATATTGATGTTATTTGTATAACAGAACACTTCATGATGACAGGGTATGAAACACAGTTATATATACCAAATTACAAATTGGCTGCATGTTACTGTCGAACAAATGTCAAGAGAGGTGGAGCTTGTATCCTGGTAAAACAAAAATGCATAGTTAGAGAAATAGCAGAGATCAAAACATATTCTCTTATGAATATATTTGAATGTTGTGGGGTTGAACTTGTAGACTTCAACATAATTATTATATGTGTTTATAGGGTGCCAAAGTCAAATAATTTTAACACGTTTTTTTCAAAAATGGATAAGATGCTAACTTATGTCTTGACTAAATTGAAATATAAACATCTTGTTTTAACTGGAGATTTTAATATAGATATTATGAAAACAAATAATGTAACTTTAAATTTAGAATGTTTATTATTAAACTATGATTTAAAATTGGAATTAAGGCAACCTACAAGAATCATTAGCAACACTTGTATAGACAACTTTGCTCATGATTATAAACAAAAATGTAAAACGGAAGTACTCGATTTGGGCTTATCGGACCACACGGCCCAATTAATGAAGATACCGGTACAAAAAACTTGTAGATTAAAATTCTGGCGTAAAACCACGCGTGACTATTGCGCTATAAATATAAACAAATTCATTAATTGCCTCAAAAACTTATCGTTTTCCGATATATATAAAGTAGACGATCCTAATATAGCATACAAACATTTTATAACTGATTTTAAGTTATTTTATGATCTTTGTTTTCCAAGAAAACATATACAAATAAGGCTGT
Organism: Dendrolimus kikuchii; assembly: GCA_019925095.2. Taxonomy (NCBI): domain Eukaryota; kingdom Metazoa; phylum Arthropoda; class Insecta; order Lepidoptera; family Lasiocampidae; genus Dendrolimus; species Dendrolimus kikuchii. The sequence goes on from CM034407.1 coordinate 8,260,425, forward strand.
ATCACAAAAGTAAATGGATATCGAGAGGTATAAAAATATGCAGCAAAAAAAGAGATATTTGTTATGGAACTTTAGACGTAATCCTACTATAAATAATAAAATAATTTATGACAACTATTCAAAACGACTAAAGAAAATAATTGGACTTACTAAAAAATCACAGAATAACTATAAAATTAATCTTTCTGACAACAAGTCTAAAGCGACATGGCAAATTATTAATTGTTCAACATCGAATATACCTAAAGAACCAATCAGCAAAATTAAGATAGCAAAAAATATATATATTACAAATCCGACAGATATTGCTAACGAATTTAATAATTATTTTGTGGATAAGATCAGACCATTACCAGATGCTGGTAAGCAAGTGACTAGCCTAATTAATTCTCAAAAAACATCAATGTTTATTGCTCCTAGTGTACCATATCAAATTAAAAATATTATTAATAAATTAAAAAATACTAATAGCGTTGGCCATGACGGTATTTCAACAAAAGTGATAAAAGCAGTAAACGAACACATTTGTCAACATCTAAGTTATATTATTAATTTAAGTATAGAAGCAGGAAAATTCCCTAATGAACTTAAAATTACTGTAATTAAGCCATTATTCAAAAAAGGTAATAAAGAACATTTAGAAAATTATAGACCGATAGCCTTAATATCAATATTCTCAAAAATTTTTGAAAAATATTATTATACTGAAATAAATACATATATTGAGAAAATAAATGTACTAAGCAAGGAGCAAAAGGGATTTAGAAAAGGCAAGTCGATTAACATGGCTATTTATGAATTTATTAAATATGTTATTACTTATGTTGACAAAACAACTCCAGTGTCAACAATATACTGCGACATGAGCCAGGCATTTGACTACGTAGATCACAGCATATTAATGCTTAAACTTGAAGCCTATGGAATAAGAGGCAATATACTCGAATTAATGAAATCATATTTAAGTGACAGGCAGCAAATAACACAAATTTCAAAATTAAATACGAAAACAAAACGCGAAGTAATGTATACTTCTAAAAAACGAATTATTACCTACGGGGTACCCCAGGGCAGTGTACTAGGCCCTCTATTATTTATTTTGTATGTAAATGACTTGCCAAGATGCACAACACAATTTATGACATTATTTGCTGATGACAGCACATTATCAATACCATCTAATAATAACAATAGACATGAAATTGACATAAATGATAGTTTATCATCGGTGATAACATGGTTGACAAATAATAATTTAAAAATCAATATTAATAAAACGAAAATAATGAATTTTAGTCAGAAACCCCAAAACTCAGCAAATATTAATGTATCGTATGATAATAAAATCGTGCAAGAGGTAGACTCAGCTAAATTTTTAGGCCTGGAAATAGACAATAAATTAAATTGGAAAATTCATATAGATAAATTAAGTAAGAAAATTAGTAAATCATCATATGCTTTACATAAATTATCACCAACTGTTGACACAAAAACTCTGCTAACCGCTTATTTTGGTCTAGTCGAATCAATTTTAAGATATGGGATACTTTTTTGGGGTAATTCAACTGACGCAAATATGATATTCCTTATGCAAAAACGCTGCATTCGTTCGATGTTCCATCTACAAACTATTGAAAGCTGCAAACCGTTATTTATAAAACACAAACTGCTAACAGTACCATCACTATACATCCTCGAAGTAGCCATGTTTGTTAGATATAATAAAGATTTATTCCCACGTATGTCAGATAGTGTACCACGTAACAGACGGGATAAAGATAGGCTTTGCACGCATCCCTGCAAAACAGCTCTATTGCAGAAAAGCATCGTATGCATGGCACCGAAAATATATAATAAGATTCCACAAAATATAAAATTGTTAAATACAAATTCTTTCAAATTTTATCTAAAAAAGCTGCTTGCTAATAAATGCTATTACACTATAAATGAATACATAAATGATAAACTATAATTCAACCTCATAATGATAATCATATTACCAATTAAAAAATTATTTATATTGACTGTTATAATTATCTGGCTATGGGACTGTGGGCGCTATTTATTTAATTTATTTAATTTTAATTGAAATTGTGACATAATTATGATAATATTTTAAACAATGTAAATTGTACGAGCTAAATCTGCACGCCAAGATGGCAAAAACATGTGTAACTAAATATAATTATTGTAACACCTTTTAAACCATGTTTTTTGCAATAAATAAATTTGAATTTGAATTTGTTTTTCGGTTAATTCTCATAACAAACATAATTTGAATTCTGCCTAAGCAAGACGGCGGGAAAATCCTCGTTTATACTTAATGGTTCTAAATTGAGAATTTAATTAAATTTCTATGTAGCTGTTGCCCGCGACTTCTGCGTATATTTTTGAATAAATTGAAGTAAAAATAATTGTAACGCGGAAACAGTAAAGCAAATTTTGGTTATTTTACTTGCAGAAAAAATAAAAAAATAAATGGCAAAAAGTCCTTAAAATACTTTTATCCTTGTGGCTTTTTTATTTTCTTTAAACAGTATAAAAAAGTAAGCGATGCAGTTATAAATATTACTTTAATGTATCTAAAATTTAATAAAATATTTTACAATTCCAAACAACATGTCGAAATCCAATTCAGCAATTTGAAATGTATTTAACAAATTTACATACATACATAGCTTCACGTCAGTTCCCTTGCGGGGTAGGCCCGGACAACAGAGCGCCATTAAGGCTTATTCTTACACACATCACTCGCTTCTTTGACAAATTTTATTTAATAAAAGGTTTCGTATTACCATCACGTGCATGATCACATGTTATAGACATTACTATTGTAAGGTATCAACAAAACGTGAAGATTAAAGTATTTAGGTGGCGAGTCTATAGCCTGATCTAATTATCGACTTCGAAGCAAACGTGTCTATTATAGTACGTTTGAAGTCTTTGTTTTGATGCGTATTGGTATTAGGGCTTAATGCAAAAGTCATTGTCGATTTTCATATACATATACTAAACTGGATTGAAATTGAATTTAATATTGGTTAATATTATAAATAAACTTGTGTGACTAGTATTACGTAACGCGCGTTTCAAAATAATTACTTATACATTTCCAATAACTAGTTAGTTGCCTCGCTAAGAGACTTGTCGAACTTTAACTACCAGAACAGGCAGAGTTCCGACGAGGATAAACCACCATATACCTCGTTTACACAGGGCGATATATTATACTCTATTAAAAGTACAACATACGTGTCTCTAACCACCGTGGACTATGAGAAAGCTTTCGCTCTGTCACTGTATGATCTGTTCTGGAGTTTTAGTAGCAATAGGAGAGTTTATAATAAAACTACGTTTTAACGGTTTTAAGCGCGGTAATTTTTTTTTTCCACACATTTTAATATTATATAAAATTATTAGAGCTAGGCATGTTTGCTGAAGAGTTTCTTGCGCCGCTTCTTCTCTTCTAGCCATAACATGTTGCGAAGCGGTAGTAAATTAGATTAGGCTCCCATAGAGTAAATAATAACCATAAACAAAATTAAACTTAACAAGTTGGCGGTAGGCTAAATAAAACTTTAACAATACTCGTTGACACTTGACATCTTTGTCTTCCTTGATCACGGCCACTGAAAAGTGGCCGAAACGTCGGAAAAACCAAAATCAAATAAAATTATTTATTTGATTAGTAGTTTTATTATGTATACAAGTCGCGAAAACTTAAGAAAATATTAATAGGAGAGTTTCTTTGCGAGATCTATATCAAGCAGTGGACGATGTTAGAAATTATTATAGAAAAACAAATTGAAATTCTTTAAAAAAATGTTTTTGTATAAACCACGTAATTTCTCAAAAGCAACCACCGGACACCGAATACAGATTGAAAAACTAAGCTCTAAAACGGGGTATATGAAGTAGTAAGGGTTTTCAGTTATGTCTGGTTCTTATAATATATCTTTCTATATATTACCTTGCCTTATCATCGGTTGAATTTTGACATTACTTGTATGGAGCTTATGTCAAATTTTAATCGATCACGATGGTAGGACAAATGAACGGTCAGTAAGATATAGGAACCGACCATTAGCAGTCTTTTGAAAAAGCGGTAAACCTTTACAGCAGACGAGTATAACAGTTCGACTTCATGCATTGTGGAATACATTTTATATAGGTAGATTAAATTTAAAAATAATTAGATTTGAACAAACAAGACATAGATATTACTTACATTTGATATTTGTGTATATGTCATTTAATGAAAATCTACCTGTGTAATGATCTCCATTATCGGAAATGTGTATATACTTAATTTAAAAATTATCTCTCAATATCCAATACTGTGAAGAAGAACAAAGTAATATCCCAACAACACTTTCACATTTATTGAAGTGAAACTTCTATATAAACGGGATCTTAGGATTTTTCTGTCACGAAAAAGCGTTACGGCCGCATGGAGGAGCGGCATAAATTTAGACTAGACGTGGTGAGAGGCGGCATAATTTTAGAGAGTATACTATGGATGCGTTTTTTGGTTCTGGATCAAATTCAGTGTTTTTGTTTGATAAAATAAAATAAGTTTAAATAAAAAATGCATTCATTAAAATGTACCTAACCTAACCAAATCATAATTTCCAATAAACCTGCGAAAAATCGTAATGTGTGCTGGGACACATAGCAGAAGTGAAATTTCAACGGACAAGTGGAAAAACGAATCACAACAAAATTTTAACTTGAAGTTTTACGGGCAGGTTTTCAAATTGGACGTTAAAATTTTGTTGCGATTCGTCTTGCCACTTATCCGTTGCCATTCGTTTTTCCACTTGTCCGTTGAAGTTTCACTTCTACTATGTGTCCCAGCACACATTTCGATTTTTCAAATATTAATTCAAAATTTCAAATATTAGTATAGTTTAAGTTTTTAGTTCAAACAGAATTTTTATATTTAACATCTGGAATATTCAATGAAAATCAGTTTTTTACTATAACCGAAGGATTCTAAGATACTTATTTGATCAAGACAGAAATGTAATCAAACTTTTCTCCAACATTGTAACAAACAAATTTCAAACTACTTAAAGCATAATGTACATTCTACAAGTTTCACGACTTAGTTTAACTTATACAACTGGTACAACAGTTTTGATAAAGGCCAATATTGACTTTAATATTACAAAACTATTATAGTAAGTACAATGGCAGTAGGCCCTTAAAGTGAACTGTAATAACATAATAATCAAACAATGATTACTTCAATTTAACTGTTTTAATTGTCAAAATTGTGTTCAAACGTGGCGGTTGTGCGAAAAGATTGAGGTTCACACTACCAGGCAGGTCCTCGCGGAGTGGTGAGGTTTTGTACCTGTGACCCTGGCATAAGGACGAAAGACTGAACACCGAGAAGTTTTAGTTGGTATCCCCGAAACGGGTGGCAACAGCACTCCCTAAGGGCTCCTTTGCCCAACGTGGCGAATGCCACACTTATCCCCGCCGCATTTATCTGCGGATGCTAGTCCTTAATCGGATTGCCACTCATTAAAAAAAATGAGGTTCATAGACCGCATCACATGTGCAGATTTGCGTAATAGAATTTCTCGTTAGCAGATGAAACGAAAAACCGCTATATCTGACCGGGCTTATTTCTAAGAATGCTTAAGAATAAGTGTACGTGCGCCATGAATGGTTGTATACCACGCACACAGAGTACGTACCTTAAGAAACAAATAGTCGACATATATGGGTACGGCTAGAGTGGGAGAGAGCGTCATCAAACATAACTGGGATCAAAAACATCGAATTTTACAGCAACATATTTGGTATACGCAATTTGAAAAATTATATTGTGTACAATCCTATAAGCTGATACTTATAGTAGAAATAGTGTGTGTGACCCGCACAAAAACAATTATTAGAAAATTCTTAATTCTTTAAATCTTGTAACTTTGGATATCTTACCTTAATTAAAGTAAATTTGTAGTCTTGGCTTTATAATGACATCGTTTTATGTGCTCTTCGTAAATGTAAACACAGTATAAAAGAATCATTCTTATCGCGTCTGTCTGTATAGCCGCTAACTCCTCCTAAACCACACAATGGATTTTTCAGCAGGTTTTCACCATCATTTAGATAATTTTTCAAGAAATGTTTATATATATTTATACTAGTATTTGCCCGCGGCTTCGCTCGCGATATATAACAACCTAATAAAGTTTTTATGTAAGTAAAATAGAACTACTCACTGAGGCTTGACCTGCCTCGGAGAAAATTCTAGTTATGTATATATATTAATGCTGATATTACACGGATCAAAAAAATTGATCAATTTGGTTGAAAGGCACAGAACTCTGAAAAGACGCGACGGTAGTTAATGATGTTGAATGGTTCAAGTTTAAGATTATATGGATCAATTTTGAAATCCAAATAGAAAAACAGAAATAACATCGGCCTAACGTTGTATAATAGACGAGATCGATTAACACGTCAGAGTCACGGACCTGTCAAAAATAGGATGGCTGCGTAGTCCGCTGGATTGACTTCGAGCGTGAAGTTGATAGTGGACAAAATTTGGGACATATAAAAACGAGCTCTGTTGCAAACCAACGCTAGATTGGCAAAGATGCAGGCTTTATTCCGACCATATCCACTTGAGCCGGAGTTCTAATCGACTGGGAATTACTTTAGTTAAGTAATGATGTTGTATGAAGGCGCAATGCTCCACTTAATATCTTTCGTGTGTGTACGTCTAATAAACTTTGTGAAAATTCCGACGGGTTGTCAGAAGTGGGATGTCGTTGCAAAAAGAATTTCCTCCACGTACCAGGAGGCAATTAGAATTGGACCGAGTTCGTCAGCTGCATGTGGAAGAGGAACGCACTGCGCCTGCTGCGTCGAGTTCCAGAGTCACGGCACCCGAGATGGACTTAGCTATATTGGCCTTAATAGCCAACCTTCAAACCAATCTGCAAGCCAACCGGGAAGATGACAAGAAGGAAAAGGAGGCTATTTTTATTACCTGCAGCCGGCAAACAAACAGAAGGACCACCTAATGAAAAATGGTTAGCGTCGTCCATGGAAGTTTGCAACACCAGGGGAGATGCCAACACGTTGCCAGCTTCTAGGATGGGATAGAGGTGATGATAAGAGGGATAGGATAGAGGAGATGGGATAAGGGGATAGGATAGGGAGAGGAGAAACTGAGCCACCGGAACTGAGTCACCTGCGAAACACGATTAGTTCAAGGGTAAACATTTCGCTGCAATATTCTGTGAGAGCGTGGGATTACACCGATAGAACCGGGCTAGTGAGCTGTAATTAAGATAATGCCAGCATGACTCTATCATGTCCAATCCAATTTATACATTTAGATGGCTATTATCCAGTCCAGCCGCCTTCAGTCCTTTCCCGCTTCGCCATTGAAAATGTGATACAAGAAAATCGTTGTCAGAACTCGCTCTTGATCATTTATTTCAAAAAGCATTTGATGCAGTGAACATTTTTTTTATGCATAATTTAGCAGACATGCACAGATGGCCCACCTGGTGGAAAGCGGTTAGCATTGCCTATTGACACTTGTAACACCAAAGGTGCCGCAAGTGTGCTGCCGCTCTCTAAAGGAAGACTGGAACCTGGCCACTAATACCGAAACGCAACTCGAGGTTGTTATTTGCGCATACTCTAGACCAGGGGTGGTAGCCATCCAGACGGGCAAATACCTTACCTACTGGCTGTGGGTTGTTTTGTCGGCTCATACGACAGGCCACCGGGCCACAAGAAATTCTATTCTTTCTCCGTTCCTGCACGGACAATACTAGTGCTGTAAAGCTTTACTTCGATAAACGCTATTAACATTAATTTGTAATTTTGGTTGGCATGTAAGTAATCTAAATTTATGGTCCCCAGACACTTCACTCCTTGAAATATACATTCAAGGTTTCTTTGACTTTATCATAAGCCTTTGCCCTGCTTGGGTTCATGTGTCATATAATCCGCACGTGACTGATCGGGTCGCCTAGACAGATTAGTCTGTCTTACCCATTTCATCCAATATCGCATGTGACGTCTAATATTTTTCACGCGACTAGATTTTGGCGTAACACCATTAACTCGTGACTTTGATCGGTGGTGAGGTTACTTGTAAAAAAGTAGGATCTAGGCACATTTCAGCTTTTCAACTAACTTCTGTTCTGGCTCAGAATTCGATAATACCCCGTTAGCCTTCTATACATATGCAATTTAATTTCTTATTTCAGTTGACTGAATGACATCATCTATATAATTATAAAATTCTAAACATGCCGTGTCTGTATATTGAAGCTATATAAAAAAAACCTGAATGGACTATATAAACGATGCTTTATTTTTAGATCTCTTACCTGTTTGTGTTTGTCTGTTTGTTTGGGATTCACGTAAAAACTACTCGATAGCATATTATTAGACTTAAAATCTGCGCTACTCTTTATCCTGGGAATTATTTATAATGATCAGATTGAACAAAAAAATGCAATGCCAAAGCGATTTTTTCACTGATCGATAGCAAATTTTATTATTAGTAAAATGTGTGATATATTTATCCCGGGAATCATGAAGGAATTTTCCCGGGAGCGATTTGAAGTTGCTTATTCTGACACAGTTTCCACTAAAACTAGGTATAGCTTACGTTCCTTTTTTAAATGCAGAAATAATTTGTGTCTCAGGAATCCTGCGGAATTTCAAGTCAAGCGTGGACGAAATCGCGAGTATATCCTAGTTGTTTATATTTTTTTCAAGTTGACATATTAAATTGTGATCTCTACAACTTCTATAATTTTAATACTTTTAGCTTTACAAGCAACGCTGTATATATTATCTGGCTACTCTAGCCAGCCAAATATGGTAGCTATGCGTTATTTTCTTAAATCAGCATATTATTATCTGAATGAACATAATAGAAGCTTGTAGAAATACCGTTTGATGACAGAGATCTATCCAGAATCTTTATACATACATACATACATACATAACTTCACGCCAGTTCCCTTGCGGGGTAGGCACGAACAACATTTAGGCTTATTCTTACACACCTCACTTGCTTCTTTGACATTCATAACTCTTGTCATGCACGCTCGTCTGTTCTTAAGGCTCCTGACATCACCTTCTGCTAGTACACGATCAATTTGATCATGGAAGGTGTGTCGTGGCAGAATCTTTATATTATGTTAAAAATACTCGTAATTATAATACTCTATCTAAATGAACATATTACATTGTCCATTAGGTTTGGAAGCTGCATTGGTGTTCGTGGAAAACTGCGGTCATGCTGGCAAAACCGTCGGCGAGGTTATGTCAGGAATAGTTGCAAAATGTATCGCCGCACCGAAAACGAAGACAAAAGATTTAGCCCTACAGGTAAATATGTTTTAACGGTCCTATCCAGAGAAGGATAATCGATTTCTGACGGCGCTGCGGCGCACCAGATGCGAGAGTGGTTACCGTCGCCTATGGACATTTGCAACAGCAAATGTGCTGCCGGCCTCGAAAGTGGGCTGGATATGGAATCTAGCCACCGATGCGGGAACACAACTCAAGATTGTAATGGCGGCATACTCTAGACCACGTGTGGTGGCCCTCCTGAAGTGCAAATTCCGTCCGTGCACTCGGCTGTCCGTTATTTTATGCCGCCTGGCCGCAGAAATTACTGTTCTTTCTCCGTTCCTGTAGGATATTTTTTTGTATATTCTTTAATCGTTTTTCCGACATTTAAAATCTGTACAATATGTATTTCTTTTATACACTTATAGTAATAAATATATTTGCATAACTGATCAGGATCACGGCTGCTGAAAGGTGGCGGAAACGTCCAAATAAAAATCAAATAAAATGCCGCGCTGAAAACCGTTAAAATGTAATTTAATCATGTTACACTAGTCGCGAAAACTTAAAAAATTACTATAGTTTGCGTTTTCGGTAACGGCTGTTACCTATATCATACTATTCATTCACTTGCCTTAAAATCAGTTGATTTTTTTTTATATTACTTGTTTGGAGCTTATATCAAATTTTAACCGATTGTACGCAAACGAACGGTTGGTAAGATATAAGAACGGGCCATGAGTCTACCGCGCCATTACGCTCGCGGGTATTAAGTTTCTGCTAAATAAAATGTCGAACTCGTACTATTTTCGTACATCGTTGGAACGTCGACACAAGGAAGTTGTAGCCGAACTATTTATATGGGTTTGTTTACATTCGACTAAATGCATTCAAAGTATAAATCTACACGAAATAAGAGCAGGTGCAGGTGAATTGTGCTTTCTAACAGGGATGATATTTGTTCATTTTTTTTACCTATATTTTAATGTTTGGACTTTTATAATATAAGTGTTCTTTTACCTTGTTATATTTTGTAATTAAAATGTTTTTGGTTTAATTTGTTATTTGGCGTATAGGCTGGATTCCTAAAAATAGAAAACCAATAGTATGAATACATTAACAGTCTTTGTCAAACATTAAACCCGGACCTGTATCCCTCGAATACATTCGCATTTCACATTGTTGGTTTTTATTTAAATTTACTTTTTATATACTTGATAAATAAAATTAGTTTAACGAAACTTGGGTCTATTTGGTCTCACGCCAAAAGGAAGGTTTGCACTGAAAATCAGCGTTGTATCGGATATGATTCCGGCACATATATACATAAAATGTAGAAACGTAATTACGTTGCTATTTCTTTGAATAAAGTCTTTTCTTTCTTTCTTTCACTCATAAATTTCTAGATATGCTTCTAAGATTTGTATATCGTGCAGGAACGGAGTAAGAATACAATTTCCTGCGGCCGAGCGGCATCTCGTAAAACGCGAGAAAACAACCTACAGCCAGGGTATTTGCCCGTCTAGATGGCTACCACCATAACTTTAGAGTATGCCGCCATAACAACCTTGAGTTGATTTTCGGTAGAGAGCGGCAGCATATTTGCGGCTCCTTTGTTGTTTCAAATGGGCCGTCTGCGTGACTACTGAACTCATGCAATAAAAAAACGATGACCTTAACATTCATTAACCTATGACAAATATCTTCGTTAAATTGTTGAATTTTGTAAGTATTATACTTACAAACTTTAACAATTTACCCCATTAAAATAATAAATATTCTTACATTTCAGATAACACTAATGTACGTAGAGATAGAGAAACATGAGATAGTAGAAGAAGAGTTAATCAAAGGCATGGAACAGAAAAACCCTAAAGTAGTGGCCGCATGTGTGGCCACATTGAATACAGCGTTGAAACAGTTTGGCAACAAAGTGATAGCTATAAAGCCTATGGTGAAGAAGATACCTGTGCTGTTAGCTGACAGAGACAAAGGCGTCAGAGATGAAATGAAGGCTCTTGTTGTTGAAATGCACAGGTAAATAATTTATCATATTCGAACTACATACATTACAATCGCTAGTCTGATATAGAGAACTAATAACATTGATTAAAATATTTGGCTACTTACGTATTAACGCCTCCGCAGTATAAGTTGCGCTTCGGTTAGGTTAGATCAGACTTTAAACCAAAGTGCACAAGCCACTGCGGTGGCGTTAATACGTAAGTACCAATCTGGTTAACAATGAGTAATCAAGAATTGAAGAAGCAAGCTAGAATTGTTAATTATAATTAAAACAAAATAAGAAAGAGAGATGGATAAAATTTTAAAAATCTTAGGTTTAATCTAGCGTTGCTAGGGAATTTCTTGCCACTTCTCTTTATTATCTATTTAGGTTTATGGCTTGGCAGCTACGCCTTTAAGCCAGGTCTTAGATTACAATATAGTTTCTTCATTTTACTTAGCCTATGTATAGCTCAGCTGAACTGTAGGTTATCAACTGACACCATTCAAAGGAGTTCTTGTGACAATTCGAAAGGCCACATTTGATACAGGTCACATTTCTTACATAAACACATAATTACTACCAAAAACTATCAATATCCTACAACTACTGTTCATTTTAGAGTAATTTTACACATTTTTAGAAATTAAAACTGCACAGCACAACGTATTATCCTTTCAGTTTCTGCCAAAAACTCGCCACTTCTCTTAAAAACAGTAATAGAACGTTCTAGTGTTCATAGAGTAGGGAATAGATTTATAAGTTTGTATGTACACAATTGAAGATGTAAGCGGATGAAGGCGTTATGCAACATTTGAACATATTTTTTTTAGTTTTTATCGAAAGAAGGTGTAATATGCATACAATCAGACTTTAAAACATTATTAAGTTTCATTTCATAAATAGCAAACAACGAAGGAGTTAAAAATCTATAGATAGTGTAAATAAAATACGTAGCCCATTGTCTGAATGTTTATCAGTTGTATCATATCTTCTTCATCCACTCAGATTATTATGTACGACTCAAAAAAATTTCTTCAATAGAACATAGTGTGCAAAGTTTTGAATTAGTAATGTTAAATTATGTTTGAAAGATGGATCGGTCCAGCGATAGAGCCGCACATAGCGTCGTTACAAGCAGTAGTACAACAAGAGCTAAGGGAAGCATTCGGTGGCAACGGAGGCGCGCAACCGACAAGATATCTCCGCTCACAGCAGAACAGAGTTCGCGATACGCCGGCTGCTGATGCAGTCGATGGTAAGATTAAATGCAGTTTATGAACTTTTTATTTGTCTATCATTCTTAATAATCAATTTATCAATTTATTTCTTAGCCCATAAGGTATTATTTAAAAAAATGAAGATTGCAGAAGATAGAGAAAGAGAAGAATTAAAGAAAGATTAGGTGCATACATCCCCATTTCCTTGAGCCACTTCGCACTTGTACGCGACAGTTCTCTAGAACTTTTCTCTTGCATACCGTGGGGATTTGGAATGAGCTCCCAGCCGAGGTTTTCCCACAGCACTACAACATGGGGTTTTTTAAAAACGGTGTCATAAAATTTCTTCGAGGCCGACGCTGCCGGCTGACATTTATGTATTTCGTTCTTTATGACATCAACGCTCCATAATCCGTTCCATTAGAGTTTAGGATTGTAATGTCCGCAAGCAAGTGGAACGGGAAATATCTCGGTCGTGAACGTGGTCTGTGTGAGTCCCTTCTGGAACGTAGCCTTGATCAGTTTGTCCCATCCCATCCCCTATAATCCATTCCTCCTGTCCCATCCCCTCCGCCATGTAATAAAATCTATAGGCAATGGCAGTCACTTTCCATTACATGGGCTGTATGCCTCTTTGCCAGCTTCACAATAAAAAAAAGGAGAACAATGTTATTATCTTTTTTTTAAATATATATTTGTTATTTTGCATCAGGTGCGACAGAAGACGACGATGCTGACACAGCGGGCGGTGACTCCGGAGACATAGACCCCTACGATTTACTTGACCCAGTGGACATACTCTCCAAACTACCGAAAGACTTCTACGACAAACTCGAAGCGAAAAAATGGCAGGAAAGAAAGGAAGCTCTCGATGCTCTAGAGGCCTTATTAAAAACTGCACCAAAATTAGAACCGGGAGACTATGCTGATATGGTTCGGGCATTAAAAAAGGTAATTTTGATAACTTTTATTTTTGTAATTGATATGATACAAGTAATTTATTTTTTAACTAGATATGCCCGCGACTTCGTCTACGCTTGACTTTAAATTCCCGCGGGATTCCCGGGATAAAAAATATCACGCATTTTATTACATAATATTTGCTATCCTTTAGTGAAAAAATCACATTGAAATTCGTATTTTTTAATCTGGCCAGTTTAAATAATTCCCAGAAAAGTTCCCGCCGGAATCCCAGGACAAAAAGTATCACAGATTTTAAGTCTAAAAATTTGTTATCGATCAAACGCACAGACATCGGCGCTTTTATAGTTTTTACATAAATCCCGAACAAACAGACGAGAAATGAATAAAAAATTGCAGTGTTCTCCATCATTTATAAATAGTGTATTTCAGTTGTTTTTTTTAATAGCTTCAATTTACAGATACAATGTGTTTAGAATTTTATAATATTATAGATTAAAAATTTCTAGCAAAAAAGAAACCAACTTCAAGAGTAACTAAAAAGCAAAAATAAATATTTTCCACATCTTGAAGTCGGTTCTAAGTAAAACATAAAAATTATTAAGTTTGCAAATTTGAAAATCTTGTTTCTGTTTCGCTAGAATTTTTCACTTTTAACTTCGTGGTATATACATTAAAATATATATGAAACTATCCTGAAGTTGTACCGAGTCTAACGTAAAGACTAAATTCTATATTATTTCTGGTTATTGTACGGTCAACCAAATTCCTCCTTGATCAGTTCTCTAACATTTTGCTTTGAACGGCTCATAAGGTTAGACATCCACGCACACACTTAAATTTCATATACACCAATCAGGACGTTTCTGAAGTGTTTAAACTAAAGAAAACAATTACTTTTGTTTAGTTGCAATATGCACTTTGCCGGTAGACGACGCCTTTATCTTTTGTAGTCTGCTCTCGCTTTGTTTACGGACTTCGATTTTATTGCTTCCGTGTAAAAGCCAAAACAGGTAACTTCAGAACCCCGCCCCTTAAAACTGATGTTTTACTTGTGTGCGTGTGCTTGCGTTCTTAACGAAAGTTCTTGCCACACCATTTTAGTCTTATGACTGATTCACCGCGTCTTTTGCGGTTTGTAGTACGAGTCTTTGAAATTTTGCTCTTTAAAACATTTTTATCCTAAATCACTATTACTGAAAATAGATTTATTTGAACTTCCAAATTTTAACTGGTTCCTTCAAAAAGCGAAAGAGATACCTCATATCATAATTCATTATCCAATCTTTTATGGTATCATTAGTAGAAAAGTCACACTACTTATATGGAGTACCTGTTTAATTTTAACCAGTAGGAATACAAATATATGGTTACCAGCAGTCTCGGCAGACATTGTTCTGTGCTGAAAAAATAAAAATTCTGAACCCGATTCCAGCATCAAGTATTTTGTTTAGATTGATGGGTTACATTCAGTGGCGTTGCTGGCGTTAAGCGGGGCCTGTATCAAAATGGGTTGAGGGGCCCAGGGGAGGGGGAAAGGTTTTCTAAAATTAACAAAAAATGATCGAATTGAATTAAATATAAGTTATTACTTATACTTAATGGTTCTAAGAGCTAAGTTACGAGGGCGACACTGATAGTTTTTAGAACTGGCCACGTTTAAAGAATATAATAAAAAAATAAGTTTAAATTTTGAAAATAGAACTCTTTGCTAATATTATTGAGTACTAATTTCATTCATTTGTCATTTGTTTTACGATTTGGCGGCAAAATGAAATTTGTCTGTGTCACGCCAGTATGAATTTAACGCGAGAAATTTTTCGTTCTATGATTTTTTATGACTTTCGATGTCATTTAAGTAAACAAGAATGTTATGACAGACTTCGATTGGCCTTTCACGATGAAGCCTCCTTCTCGGGCCACTGTTTATAACTGGTTTAATGAGTTTAAACATGGTCACACCAATCTCAATGATGCTCTGCGTGAGGGACGGCCTTCTACGGCGACGACTGAAGATAACATCAGTGTTGTGCGGTGTATGATAGAGACTGATCCAAGAGTAACCTATCAGCAGATTCGGACAAGTTTAGGCATCGGTATGACTCAAGTGCACAAAATCCTCCACAAACATTTAGCCGTTAGGAAGCTTTATGCCCGGTGGATACCTCATTATTTGACTGAGGCCCAAAAACTCCGTCGTGTTGATTGGTGCCTTGAAATGATACAAAGATTTAACGGAGGTGACTCAAAAGCTGTGTTCGACATACTTACGGGTGACGAAAGCTGGATTTATTGCTATGATCCGGAAACCAAAAGACAATCTGCTCAGTGGGTATTTCCTTCCGAGGTGTTGTCAACTAAATTGAAGAGAGGTCGAAGTGTAGGAAAAAAGATGGTGGCTTCATTCTTCGGAAGGACCGGTCATTATGAGACAATTGTTTTAGAAGATCAAAAGTCAGTTACTGCAGAGTGGTATACTAACAAATGTTTGCCACTTGTCTTGGAGAAAGTTCGAGAGAAACGACCTCGCAGTAGGATATTCCTTCACCACAACAACGCCTCCTCGCACACCGCCGAGCGAACGATCGACTATTTGGCGTCATCAGACGTGGAATTGCTGGGTCACCCGCCATATAGCCCCGACCTCGCACCTTGCGATTTTTATTTATTCCCGAAAATAAAAGAAAAACTTGGGCTAGCAGTTATTCTCAAAAATGTTATTAATCTATAAAAGATTGTGGATAACATTTTAAGAATTTTTGCTTACACACTTTCCTTTTTCCTGTAGCCTGGGGGCCCCATATCATTGATACGGCTGATACGGCGATAGCTACGCCCCTGTTTACATTATTGAGGTTTTAGCAGGGGTCCCTAATTTTTATATAGCCTATATTAATCAGGGATAATGTAGTATTCGAATGGTGAAAGAATTTTTGAAATTAGTCCAGTCTTTTTGAGTTTTTTTGTTACAAACATACAAAAATCCAAATCTTTCCTCTTTATATTAGTATAGGATTTACATACAGAAATGTGGCGTTAATTGTCTATGTCTAATTTTATAGTGACTAATAAAGTTCATTTCATTCATAAAATATTATTTCGATCCAAACAGGTGATATCGAAGGACACTAATGTGATGCTGGTGGCCCTCGGTGGCCGGCTTCTGGGCATGGTGGCGACCGGCCTCCGCGGCAAGTTCCAGCCGTACGCGACGGCCTGCGTCCAGGCCATACTCGACAAGTTCAAGGAGAAGAAAGCGAACGTCGTGGCTGCCCTGCGCGAGGCCATCGACGCCATATACCCTTGTGTGAGTATACGATATGTAGGGTGAACTTTCCCTTAATTTGACGTTTAACACTCCTTCACAGAAATTAATCCTTAGAAGTTACACTATGATTTGGTGTAATATTACAGTATGTGTTTTTTTTTTTTAAATCAGCCGATTCATTTCCTGACCTAGATTATTGTTTTTTAAGGATCTAATCTTACCATTTTAGTTTTCATCATAATTGGCTCTGAGACTTCTTTGTTTATTTTTCACTACATCTTATAGTTCCGGATTGATCACAGGCCCACTTGAAAAACACTACATGTATATTATATGATAGTATACAGGTTGAATTTTTCAAGTGTAGTGTTTGTGGCCATTGACTACGAGGTGTGGTGGCGATTAAGAGATAAATTTTGTAATCTAACACAAGTGACACTGATACATTTGTAATCTTTTAACATCATGTATTGTATTGTTGTATGTATTTTTTAAGAAGGGCATAATAAAATTTCTTAGAGGTCGGCAACGCGTTGGCGTCATCCCTGGTGTTGCAAACGTCTATAGGCGACGGTAACCACTTTCCATCATGTGGGCCGTCTGCCTGTTTGCCTACTTCAGGCAATAAAAAACTAGACTAATTAATACTAGTTCGTAAGTTTTTCTGTAATGGTGTACAATAAAGTGTTATCTATCTATCTATCTATCTATCTATCTAAAAAAATAAAAAATGTATTTGTTTGTCCACCTTTATGACCTTAGTAATAATAATAAACCCGCAGGGGGGCTTTGTGGCGAAGCCTTAGGTGAGTAGCGACACCTCGTACCTGACTCCGGGGGCCAAGGCAAGGCCCTCGCCTCCGTGCTTGCCTTAACCAGCCGGCACGCATTGGAGATCGCTAGAGCTAAGACTCGAGCTCCAGGGGTGGAAGTGATAAATGACATCACGTCAGAAGTAGATTCGGTGAACGTGCAGCCCACCTCTCTACACCCCTTAGCCACTCTCACCCATGTTGCCCCTGTCTTCTATAGCATTTTTGGGGCCCTTGCAGGGAGTGGCGAGTCACCGTCTGCCCATTTTTCCATGTCCCCTGAACATTGCGATGGGCAGACGCCATAGTCCCCATATTCCCAGACCCCTAGTACCATTAGCAGTTCACCACAACAGCCCGGTACTTTTGTCCTCATTTCCCACAATAGTCCTACATTGGCCGAGGCTTGTTCTTGGGTCCATTACTATATAGTGTAGACAGGGATAATCGCCGGTCAGTGTCATGCCACATTTACATTAAATTTGTGAAGGGGCCTCTATGTGTTGGCCTTCCCATGGCCCCACGCAAGCCCTCCAAAAGTCCGGGCCATTTTCATGGCCCGTGGTCTTGAAAGATATACTATAATATACGATAATATAATAATAATTTAATTTGGTATAATATAATACATTGGCAGTAACATAATAACAGATTATCCTAGTATAGGAATTCAGTATAACATACTTTCTATCCTGAATACAGGAATAAACTATATTAGGGTATAACTATACTCAGAATACAAATGCACAAACTAAGCTGTTAAATAAACTAGTTATTTGATTAAATACTTGCAATTTTTGTTGTTAAGTTGCTTTATAACTTTTTAGACAAACCTAGAAGCAATAAGTGAAGACATGCTAGCAGCGTTTGACAATAAGAATCCTTCGATAAAGGCGGAGAGTTGTTTGTTCCTCGCCCGAGCCTTATGCCACACTCAGCCTGCTGCATTCAACAAGAAGCTGATAAAGGCCTATGTCGCAGGATTACTGAAGTTATTAGAAAGTGCTGGTAAGTGATTAATTTTATTATTTAAGTCGAATCTTTTAACTAAAGGTGCGTTCCTTTAGTATCTTATAACGCCAAAAATGCTTCGTCTACCGTTCCACATGGCGATCACGCTCGTTATGGTCGTAGTGAAAACGTCACTAATGATGTCATTATTTTCGATCACACAGCACTCACAACGACCCATGTCAAGAGCTGGGCCGAAGTAGGTGTTGACCACAAAGCATTAATTCTATCAATTGACAATGCAAAAGGCGCGATTTTCAAATGAACCAATGACATTTATATATTCCGTCGTTAATGACATCAGCGCTCCATAATCCGTTCCACTAGAGTTTATGACAAGCAAGTGGAACAGGAAAAATCGCGGTCGTGAATGTGGTCGTTGTGAGTCTCTTTTGGAACATAGCCTAGTAGGTTCCGTGTAGGTGCTAAATGTCAATTTATAACAAGAAATTAATATTTTTGCACCTAGTGTTTTGGAATATTTTGGGTGTTGTGAGCCACTAGTGGAACATAGCCTACATACTATATGACATTTTGTATACCTGAAACACAAATGGCATTGATAATGTTGATAAAAAACTAACAAAATTTTATCACTTGTATAATCTTTTGACTAAGTAATTGTAATCATTGTTAAAATTACAATTACTTATTAAAAACTTTGAATCAGATCCGTCTGTCCGTGACGCTGCGGCCGAGGCTCTCGGCACGGCCACCAAGCTGGTCGGCGAAAAGAATATCGCGCCACACATTGGAAAACTTGACAACTTGAAAGAACAGAAGATCAAGGAGTTTGCTGACAAAGTATGTCTATGTTTTAAGTTCATTTGTATAACACTGAAAAAAATTCTATTAAAACAAAGTAATAGTTGTTAGACAAATTTTCCAAATGAGAATTACTCATCATAATTTTTCCTAGCAATTTTGGGGTTTGGAATGACCTCCCAGCAAAGATGTCATAAACTTCCTTCAGAGCTGGTAAAGCGCTTGTCACATGTCTGGTTTGCAAATGTCTGTTGGCAATGATAACCAGTTTTCAACATGTATGCTGTATGTCTGTTGTTTTCCAGCAATAAAAAAATCTGCATTCTTATATTTTATTCTTCTTTCACACACACGGTCTTCGGTATACCTTATTGTGAAATTCTTAGCATACTATCCTTCAAGATCTAAAGCCAGATGCTGTTAGGTCTACGGCTACCCCATCCACCAGGATTTACTGAAGGCTGCCTGGCTTGGCATTTGTTACTATAAAATGTAACATAAACAACTCTAGAAGTTATCTCCTAAATCATTTACATGTCAGCTACTTATTATGCGGCATACTGAGTGAGAAATATTAAATGAATATATTACTTTTCAACACACTTGCTCATAAAGTGGCTCTATGGTCACCGCAATTAGGCACAGAATGACACCCATAACCAAACTGTGAGTAAAAAACATTATAACTCACTAGTGAGTTATAGATTTTTTTTTAAATTTTCTTGGTTGAGTTGCTTTGTTCTTAAAAAAGTTTTTATTCAAAAAAAAAAGATCGTGTTCTATAGAACAAATAAATTAATGTTCCTATTGCTCGCTCATTTCATGCAATTTCTTATTTAAATCGATAATTTTAACTCGTACGTGTTTAATAAATAAAACTTTCACTCATATATAACTTTTTTTATCTACTAAATAAAATGAGTTTTTGTTGTTATTTTATTCACAAGTGTGTTGAAAAACGTCGTATGATACGCGTGTGTATTGATGATTACCGTCCTCGGCTCTCTTAAGACCCTCGCCTACGGCTCGAGTCTCAATGGCGCCTCGGCGGTAATCACCAATGTTACACACTAGTACCATAATATACTATTTCAACACACTTGCTCATAAAGTGGCTCTATGGTCACCGCAATTAGGCACAGAATGACACCCATTATCAAACTGTGAGTAAAAAACATTATAACTCACTAGTGAGTTATAGATTTTTTTTTAATTTTATTGGTTGAGTTGCTTTGTTCTTAAAAAAGTTTTTATTAAAAAAAAAAGATCGTGTTCTATAGAACAAATAAATTAATGTTCCTATTGCTTGCTCATTTCATGCAACTTCTTATTTAAATAGATAATTTTAACTCGTACGTGTTTAATAAATAAAACTTTCACTCATATATAACTTTTTTTATCTACTAAATAAAATGAGTTTTTGTTGTTATTTTATTCACAAGTGTGTTGAAAAACGTCGTATGATACACGTGTGTATTGATGACTACCGTCCTCGGCTCTCTTAAGACCCTCGCCTACGGCTCGAGTCTCAATGGCGCCTCGGCGGTAATCACCAATGTTACACACTAGTACCATAATGTACTATTACAGGCTGTGATTCAAGTCAAGATAGCAGCTCCGAAGAAAGAGGCCAAGCCTAAGTCGGCCCAACCTTCCGGCAAAGGCGACGCCAAACCAGCTGCTGGTTCCACTCAGCCTAAGCCTGTCAAACGACCAGCATCAGGTAAAAAAATTTAACTGGAGTTTATCGTGAACATTATACATAGTAGTATGGACTACTTTGTAGTATTTAGTTGCAACACTAACGTGTAGCCTTGTGCTATTGAATGAATGAAAACTTTTTATCGTTACACCATAGACCATTAAAATTTTATGACTGTATGTTTAAAAATATACTATTATACTCGTATAAATATTATAATACAAATTGTGGTATACTCGTATCAGTTTATAGTAATTTAAGATCGAAATTCCATCATATTAATTAAAGAAACAATTCATTGAAATTTTTTTGGTCAATGTAATCTAAAAAGGTAAAGGTGTCATCCGTAAATTACGTCACACTTTGAAGGGAGATTTGACGAAGTGTGACAGGGGGTGGGAGGGGTCCTAAATTTCGTGATGTCACATTTCAAAATCTGGTATATTAAGCTTTTGTAGCAGCGAGAGGTAAAGGTTAAATAATACTTCACATGGCAGAGAGTAGTATTCACTGTCGAGTGCTGATGTGAACTGAAATGAACAACAAGTTAAGTACAAATATTAACCAGTCGTACTGCTAGTACAATGTATAGCACAGTGTGTGAGCGGGACGGGTGATGTGCGAGCGAGATAGAGCAACTATTAACATGTGCGCTCCCGCACTGCGCTACTTAGTAGTTCGTTGTCCGCTGCGATGATTTGACGAATGCAGTTCTCATACTTTAAAACACGAAATTTGAAATATTCATGAAAACTTGAAAATATTTTCAACTCTTATCTGTATGAGCATAGTGTTTAAATTATTAAAAGATAATATAAATGGAAATAAAACTGATTATGGAATTGATAGATAGATAACACTTTATTGCTCACCAAAATAAACAAATACAAAAACAAAATGTATAATTACAATACTTCTTGGCAAAACAACAGGCAGCCTTATCGCTAAAAGCGATCTCTTCCAGGCAACCTAGCTTAAAAGAAATTCTTAACTAATCTGGCGATGTAGGTGAAGCAGAAAAAAGATAGGACTGTACAATTTAAATATACATACTTACACTAATTTATAAATTTAATCCCTATTAATATTATAAATGCGAAAGTAACTCTGTCTGTCTGTCTGTCTGTCTGTCTGTTTGTCTGTTCCGTTTTCACGTAAGAACTACTGGACCGATTTGGTTGAAACTCAGTATATATATATATTTTCGATGCCGAGAATGAACATAGGATACTTTTTATCCCGGAAAATGGGATAGTTTCCGGGATAAAAGTATATTTGTCTTTTTGTTTGTTATCCTTTTATGGAAAGACTATTGAACCGATTTGGCTGAAACCCGGTACATATATAATTTGAATACCGAGAGTGCCCAAGGGATACTTTTTATCCCGGATAATGGGATACATTTTGGGATAGATTTATGTAAAGTTTATCCCGGAAACTAGGACAGGTTTTGTGATTTGTCCATTTCGTCCACTGGGTCCACTGGGTCCACTTGGACCATGTTATCTATTTTGTCATTTTTGTCAAGTTTTGTCATTTATGTAGTTTACATATAGACGGGTGTGGTATAGTTTGCGATATAAAATGAAGTGAATCTTTCAGGGGCAAATACATACAAATTTAATACAATGTAACCTGTACCACTTTCTTTTTAAACAAGAGATACGCACTAGAGGTTGACCCGCGGCGCAGCCGCGGGGTAAACTCTAGTACATATATAAAAATGGAATTGTTGTTTTAATTTAATAATTTCTTGACGTAAAATTGCAAAATATTATATATGATGTCACACTGGGAAGGGAGGAGTCTTATGAATGTGACCAGCTGTGACAAAGGAAAGGAGAGGGGTCAAAAATCATGAAATTCGGTGACGTAATTGTGAATGGCCCCTAAGTTGTTGACAACAGAAAGGATTTTTTTATGAAGGATTAGAGTTTACCCCTCGGCTGCGCCGCGGGTCACACTGTAGTGGGTTCCTCTGGTTTAAAGAGCAGGCATTAATACAGGTTATATTGTACTAAATTTTTATGTTAGTGCTATTTGCCCGTGGAAGAATAAGACCCTCAATGTATTTATAATATGGATGTTATGTAAATTTAAGCTTTCTGCATTCCTTCTCCATTTAAACCAAAGATCACACCTCTATGAATGAATGTGCTGGTTTTTTCTTTATGCATATTACGTTCTTTCAGCAGCTAAAAAACCTGCAGGTAAGAAAATTGCAGCTCGTGGTCCGACCAGCCCACCCAGGGAACAGGAACTGTCGCAGGAAGAAGTAGACTCGAAGGCGGAGCAACTGCTCACTGGTGACGTCATATCAGGTTGGTAATTAAAGTATTTCGTAATACACTGTTAAGTAATACTACGATTTGTTTGGGTTGCCAACTTAGTGTTTTTCAATTGTTTTGAACTTACTTCCGGTAAGGTAAATGAATGTACCCGTTTCGGGACTAGAAAAAAAATTGTTTATTTAGAGTTTACTCTTTATTATACACAAAAGCAAAAGAGACATAGAAACAATGGGAGAATTTATCGCTAAAGACTAATATCTTCCAGACAACTCTAAGTTAGGATTGATAGTCAAGTATCAATAGTATGCAGTTTATAAATTATTAACAAGAAACGGTTAACAGATAATTTATATCAATTTAAAACTGAAATTAACAAATGTTGTAATTAAAATAATGCAATGACTTGACTTGCATGTTTTAGATTAATGCAATGACTTACAAATTGTTTCATACTTTCCTTCTTTTTTCTATATTATTAATAATTAATTATTTTTTTTTTATATTTTGACATATGACTATTTTTTATATCGTGACCATTTTTTATTGACCTCATTTAAATAGACTATTTATGTAATTTTCCTACAATTGTTTTAGCCAGATTTTTATATAAGTTACTTTTTAGTGGAAACTTGGTTGATATTAAATATTGTATGTTTTCCAAATAAATTAAATAAATAGGAATCTTAACATCTAAATAGGCTATAACTCAGTACATACTGATGGTTGCAGTATTAGCATTGTTCTAGATGTTACTAGGCTGAACCTACTAGGAGAAATCATTCTAGGCTTCCTATAACACAAAAATATTTTGTTTATTATTTTGGATATCAGTATATGTCTGCAATTTATTGTTATATTTTTTTGTTGGAGTACACCAGACATGCTCATGGCCCACTTGATGGAAAGTGGTTACTGTTGCATATGAACATTTGCAATACCAGAGTTGTTACGAACATGCAACAAAAATAACCCATATTGTAGTACTCATAAGAAAGATCAACAGAGCTCATACTAAATTCCAAAGGTATGCAAGAGATTTTTTTTCGGAAAATATTTTAGCAAACTACCCTCACATGAGATCAAAATGTTGAATTGAATGGAATGTTATTATTTCTAGGTCTTGGTGACAGTAACTGGAAGAACCGTTTAACAGCTGTTCAGAGCTTCCATTGTACAGTGCAAGGGCTGTCGACAAGTGATGCGACAGCTCAAGTCCTATATCGGATATTGAATAAAAAACCTGGTCTCAAGGATACCAATGTCCAAGTTTTGAAAGCAAGATTAGAAGCTTGCAAATACGTAACGGAGAACTTCCCCGTGTCGACGTAAGTACATAATATTATCACAATAACTTATAGAGTAAAAAAAAGTAACCATGTACAAGTAGGACTCCCATATAGAGGGGTCATCTATAAAACAATAAGTGTATTTACAGTTTAAATAGTTAGTCAAAATTTAGAAACAAATTTAGTTTTAACCACTTTTGAGAATAATGAAGTTCTTCTCAATTTGTCCCTATATACAGGTGAGTTTTGGCCTGCACTAAAAGCAAATGTGAAACTCCTTTAAGTATTTTTTATTATATTGTTACGAGTTAGCGGCACTCGAATTAAAATGCCGTTAGAATTATTATAGAGTTTATAAGAACTATGCAAACACGTATAACACAGGTACAAATTTAACCAAACACAACAAATCAAAAATATAATGCAGAAGGTCGTAATTGATTAAAACACGCAAAGTCCATCACAGATTCCCGAATGTACACACGTCACACCTGTATTGTAGTTGTAGCTCAACTGACCCCTCTTTCAATCAGGCCGTCGTTTTATACTACTCAAATGCAAGTGTGCCCGCCCGGCAACGTCGACACAATTTCCTAGAATCAGCTACTAATTGTAATCCGCAACACCTGGTTAATGATGCAGTCTGCAAGCGGCTGTAAACGAGTACAATAGGACAATAGGCTGTTCTCCATATTAACTAGAAACGTATGCCAATAAATAAGTGAACAAAAAGAAGACGATCATAAAAAGATTACAATTAGTTCAAATGCCGACAGGTAATAAAATGTGCTTTTACAGATCTGTACGTGGAATTTGTCTTTGTCGGGGCTAAGTTGTAGCAATATGTTAGAGGCCAACTTGTAAAACTCACCCTTTGTATATTTTGTGTTTGTGTTAACTTTTTATTAATGAAATGATTGTATTGATTATTTTTGTGTTAGGCTCAGTATATCTCCAAATGGGTCCGATTTTAATTCCATTGGATTTTAGACTTCCAAGATACAAAACTAAAATTTTGAACAACAAACATTATGAATATATAGAGTAAGGCATTATGCGTATATTATCAATGCTATAGGTTTACCAACCAGGCTTTAAAAATAGATATTCAAATTGTAACCAGGTTTATTATATGTTGTCTAAATTAATTAACTTATTTATTAGTGCAGTTCATAGACATTAAATATATCAAGTACATTTATTGTGTAACAGCACATTATTTTAATATAGTTGTGCAAAAGTGATTCCATTAAAAGTATACTCACTTATATCTTCTTTAACACATACACTACGAAACGGGGTCTAAATGGCCCCGGACATGTCTCACTTGCGGTGCTGCTAAAAAAACATAGACTTCTTTGTTTTGCGAAGAGCGCAACTTCAGTTTGGTTCACATATCAGTATCACACATATTAATACGGGGTTAGATTGACCTAGTACTGCACAACACAAAACAAAAATCCATGAACTATTTTACATTTAAGTCAAAAAAAGACTAGTTTTTCTCAATAGGCTTCGTGTCGCCATAAGTTTTAGTATGAGTTCTAAACGGCCCCACACCGCAAAAATGGAAAGTACAGATACATCAGTGCCACTGTGAATGTGTTAACAGGACAGCAGCAGACTTTGTACTCCAAGATGTAGTGACAAAATTAGGTGAAACATCATGCTCCACTATATCAGCAGACTGTCTGACGTCTTTGGCTGAAGCGTGTGGTCTTGAGCATGTACTGAATGAGGGATTGACATTTGCTATGGACTCTCAGAAGAACCCTAAAGTGCAGTCTGAGATGTTCAACTGGATGGCAAACGCTATTAAGGAGTTCGGTTTCTCGTAAGTTGTTTAAATTGTTTGTTTGTAATTAGTAATAAAGCAACTTATTATAATACTTACTCTATTTACTTAAAAAACAGCTCAAATGTGTGGTGTTTATGTATTTCGTAAAACATATAAAATTAATATTCTTATAATATACATACATAACTTCACGCCAGTTCCCTTGCGGGGTAGGCACGAACAACAGAGCGCCATTTAGGCTTATTCTTACACACCTCACTTGCTTCTTTGACATTCATAACTCTTGTCATGCACGCTCGTCTGTTCTTAAGGCTCCTGACATCACCTTCTGCTAGTACACGATCAATTTGATCATGGAATGTGTGTCGTGGCCTGCCACGACTTCTGCATCCATCCACTTTTGCATTGTATATCTGTTTAGTCATTCTTTCATCATGCCCGAACCACCGGAGCATTCCTTTCCTTACCTTCACCCCGACACTCTCTTTCAGACCAACTCTCTTTCTTACTTCGATATTAGGAACGCGGTCCGCGAGCGTCACTCTGCAGATTTTGCGCAGTGCTCGCATCTCGACCGCGTTTACTCTACTTTCACTTCCATACCCAACTCTCGCTTCCATACGTGAGCGTAGGTACCAGCACCGCGTTGTGTATGGCAAGCTGGGCCGGCTGAGGTCCTTAGCGCCTAAAAGTTTACCTAACGCTCCATTTATAATATTCGGAAATAATACCATTATAGTTTTCACAATTTTAATAACCGAAAGACAACTTAAGTGACAACTTCTAAAAATACATTAAAGTAATAAAACCTTTACAGAGAAACATTACATTCCTTCCAACTAAATTAGGAACCACTTGTAATACAACTATTAATAAACTGAATAATCAATATTTATAGATCGGAGGTCTATTTAGACGACATAGTCTGACGGGTCGTATAGGGCCCAACGAGTTGGCTGATGGATCAGATGGCTGTTGAGAAATTGAAGAAGTCTGTTCATGGACTTGGGCCAAACCACTGGGTTCTGGTTGTGGCTCACTTGGATTGTTTATTGGAGTAGGGTCATCGCTCGATTCGACCGGTTCCCTATCATGGTGTCTAGGCTGAGGGAGGTCATAAGGAATTCGGCTTCTACTTCCTTCTGCCATATCACTAAATGGGACAAGGCTACCGCTCGGACGTTTCCTTAGTTGATCGATATGCCTATGAATCAATGTGCCTTCTCGCGTTAACACCTTGAAATCCCTAGCTCCTAAACGATCTGTAATCTTTCCTGGTGCCCATTTTTCTCTGTCTTGGAATTGTCTATACCAGACATTTTCCCCCCTGGACACTTGTCTTGTTAACCCGCCTGCTGCCTCGCATTGGCGTTGTTGTGCCCTAAACACTCTACCTTCTCGATCGGGTCTAATAATATCTAAACGTGTACGAGTTCTTCTACCTATTAATAATAACGCCGGACATTCCCCGGTTGTAGCGTGTTCAACATTTCTGTAATGCAATAAGAATGCCCACAAAGATCTATCAATATCCTGCTTCGATTGTATAGCTTTTTTAATTACTCTTTTCATCGTACGTACTGCGTTTTCAGCGAGTCCATTTGAGGCAGGGTGGTATGGTGCCGTGAAGATATGCTCAATACCGTTACTTTTTGTGAAATCTTTAAATTCTTTGCACGCGAATTGTGGACCATTGTCGCTGACAATCTGTTTTGGTAACCCCCATCGACTAAAAAGCTCACATAATTTATCGATCGTATACCTAGCGGATGTCGAGTGAACATTAAAGATTTCTATCCATTTGGACGTAGCGTCTACTATAACTAAATAAGTTTTTCCCCCTAATAGACCCATGAAATCTAAATGCAATCTAGCCCATGGACGGTTAGGCCAAGGCCACATGCTTGGCGCGTTTTGAGGAGGATTATCTGCCTGTGATGCACATACTTCACAATTACGACACATACGCTCAACGTCTTCGTCTACTCCTGGCCACCAAACGTAACTACGCGCAATAGACTTTGATTTAACGATTCCCATATGAGGTTCATGAACCATATTCAAAACTCTCCCTATACATGTTTGAGGTACTACTAAGCGGCGACCCCACATAACACAACCTAACTCTTCATATAATTCATTCATTCTATTGTAAAAGGGTTTTAAATTCATAATTTCACATTGTGTAGGCCAACCAGTTCTGATATAATCAAGAACCTTCGATAACAAGGGGTCGCGAGCAGTTTCTCGTTTAATCTCATTATAGTCCAAAAGAAGCGCATCCTGAACAAAATGAAGATATGTTTGCTCTGGTAGCGTTTTATTGTTTAAATTACAAATTGGTAAACGAGATAGACCGTCTGCTCCATTTTCATTAGTGCGAATGTACTCTATCTGGAAATTATATGCTGATAAAATAATGGCCCACCTCTGCATTCGACTAGCTACCATGGTTGGTATTCCCGTATTTGGACCAAAAATGGACACTAGCGGTTTATGATCAGTTCGCAAAATGAACTGTCGCCCGTACAAATACTGGTGAAATTTATTTACGCTATAAATAATAGCCAAAGCTTCCCGATGAATTTGGGAGTAATTCTTTTCTGCCTCATTCAACATACGCGAAGCATACGTTATGGGACGTTCACCTTTACCATCATCACTTGGTTGTGAAAGTACACTTCCAATTCCCTGAGCGCTTGCATCACATGTCAAAATCAAAGTGTTGTTAGGATCATAATGTGCTAAAATTTCAGTACTTGAGAGTATTTTTTTTATTTTATCAAATGATGCTTCACACTCTTGAGACCAAGACCAATGCTTGTTCTTTTTCAATAAATCGTACAATGGCGCTAGCTTATCGCTCATTTTCCTAATAAATTTCCCGTAAAAATTAATCATTCCAAGAAAAGATCTAAGTTCGGTAACATTTGTCGGTCTTGGCATTTTTTTTATAGCTTCTACTTTATCGGGATCGGTTTTAATACCGTCTTTACTCAAAATGTATCCTAAATACCTTACTTGGTCTACCAAAAACACACACTTACTTTTTTTTAACTTTAAACCATACTTCTGTAATCTGCTGAATACAGCCTCTAACGCCAATAAATGCTCTTGTTGTGTTTGCCCCCCAATTATTACATCATCAAGAAAAATTTGTACATTTGGTATATTTTTTAATACTGTGCACATAATACGTTGAAAAATACCCGGGCTTGAAGATAAACCAAACACTAGTCTATTATATCTGAATAAACCCCGGTGAGTGTTAATAACCGTATATTTTTTTGTCTCGTCTAATTCAATTTGATTGTAAGCTTGTGATAAGTCTATTTTAGAATAAAATTGAGTCTTTCCTAAACTAACCATTAAATCCTCGATTTTTGGTAAAGGATATCGATCCACTAACAAAACTGGATTTAATGTTGCTTTATAATCGGCGCAAATCCGCAAGGAACCATCAGCCTTGTTGACCGGCACCAGAGGTGAAGCCCAATCTGAACAGTCCACTAGTTCAATAATACCATCACGCAGCATAGCGTCTAATTCCGCGTCAACTCGATCTTGCAGCGCGAAAGGCAAAGGTCGAGCGCGTTGGAACACGGGTTGTGCTCCTACACGGACTCGTAGCGTTGCCTTGCCGCCCGTAAACCGCCCAAGCCCGCCACTGAAGAGCTCCTTAAACCTACATAATAAATGATTTACATCTTGAGGAAATTGCTTAGGTACTATTACATTATGACAATTACTAAAACTAGGTATTTTTATGTTCAATTCTGTCAACCATTGCCTACCAAGCAGAGAAGTTGTTCCTCCTTGAATTACAAACAACTCTAAACGCTTTGTCAGGCCTCGGTAAGTCACCGCCGGTCTTATCACTCCAACTGGTTTAATCTTGGAACCATCATAAAAATTTAGAATGATTTTGTTTTTTTCTAAGGGGTTATTCCGGAAATATCTTTCGTAAATTACTGTACTTATACAGGAGACGGCTGTGCCCGTATCAACCTCCATTAAAATCACACGGTCATCTATAATTATTGGCAAACTTACCGCTCTATAATCATTTAAACAAAGTTGATGAAGGTTTTCATTGTTAACTTCATTTTCTGAAACGGCCTCTTCTGTATGACCATAATAGACGTCGGATCTTTTTGAATAACCTTGCCTTCTATCTGCCTTCCTTGGACAAACTCGCTGAATGTGACCTCTTTTTTTACAATAATTACACATAGACTTCTTAAAACGACAATTGTTATAAATGTGGTAATTCGAACCACATCCTCCACATTTTTGATTTTCTGAAGAGTCTCCAAGATTGTGTTCCCTTTTATTATTGTAATTGCTATTTTGCGCAATTGCATGCAAATTATTTTGCATTGGACTCTCCACACATGTTTTCGAAGTAGATGCCTCCACTATGGATGCATTCCGTTCAGCCGTTTCCAGATTAGTTGCAATCCTAACTGCCGCTGTGAAAGTCAACGAATCTTCCTCCGAGAATAGTCGCTGCCTTAAAACATCACTTTTTAGGCCACAAACAAACTGATCACGAAGATTTTCGCATAAGTTTCCTTCAAATTTACAGTTTCGTGCAAGTTTCTTTAGCTCTGATACGTAAATAGCTATGTCTTCCCCCTCGCTTTGCCTTCGCTGTCTAAATATATATCTCTCAGCTAGTATGGAAGGTGCTGGTTGCAGATGTTTAGCTAAAATTTGAATTGCCTCTTCATATTTAAGATCAGCCGGCTTCTTGGGGCAGGCTAAATTTGATAGCAATTCATATGCTTCTTCCCCGACAACAGTGATCAGGGTTGGTAAACGTAAATCATCTTTTATATTATTGACTAGAAAATACATGTCTAGCCTTTCGACGTACATAGACCAGTTACCCATTTTTAATGAGAATTCCCCAATCTTTCCATGCAATGCCATTATGTTGTATTTAGTTAAATTTACTTGTATTAAAGTCCACAATACAAACCAAATTCATTAAACTCGTCGCCAGTATAATATTCGGAAATAATACCATTATAGTTTTCACAATTTTAATAACCGAAAGACAACTTAAGTGACAACTTCTAAAAATACATTAAAGTAATAACAGAGAAACATTACACCATTCACACTATTCCCCAAATTCACTCTACTTTCCCTGCTAAAAGCACATCCAAAATATACAAACTCACTCACTTGCTCCAGCATAACATCATATAATATAAAATACAAAATTAAATAATTTCTGTAATAAAGTTGTATTTCTATTTATTCAACAATTACAAACATATATGTGTATAAAATCGTAATGTTTATTTCAGGATGAACATAAAATCAATAATAGCACATTCAAAGAAGGCCTTATCAGCAACCAATCCCAATGTTCGTACTTCAACAGTGAACTTCCTTGGGATTCTGTCACTTTATATTGGGCCATCTTTAATAAACCATTTCGACAGCGAAAAGGCAGCCACAAAACAGCTGATCAGTTTGGAGTTAGATAAATATGCTAACAGTTCACCACCTCCACCTACAAGGCTAATAGGTGCTGTTAGTAAGGTTAGTGGAACATTTAGTGGTCTTAAAAGGTTTACTATATGAAAAATATCACATTCTTATGAATAAGGAATCTTGTATGACCATTTTGTCTAGAGGAAATACATACATTTCATAGGTCATGTAAATGATTATATTCCTGAGGTGTTAAATGAAGAATATTTTATTACAATTTGTCTATAATTTTTGTTATTAATCGGAGAATAGAGCAAGTTAGAAGGGAGATACATTTTTGAGTCTTTAGTTTTGTTACACAGTATTGTTCTAGAGAAAGTATGTTATTATCGTGCGATACGAAACTTTGATTTAAGACTAAAAATTAAATAATGGTTTCTGGAATTATTTCTGACCACATTACCTTGCACACTTTAAAAAATCTTGCCCTGATTTTCGATTATTAGTTATATTAACCTTACAGCTTCCTGAAGTCAAATCAATATGTTTGAAATAATCGTATTATAATTTCTTCTTTCTCCTCATTGCAGTTTCATGCCATATTGCATATTCTTGTTAAGGAGTTGGCCTATGCCAAGGAAGCAAACTGACCTGACAGGTGTCAATGTATTAAAAAAAAATGGATAAAACAATTGTCAGGGGAAATAATGGGTATTTTTAATTATTTATATATTGTGTTAACTATAAAATTGTACCTTACAGTCTGCAAGCAAAGCTTCAGTGTGTGAAGATGTTGAAGAAACATATGAGGATGCAGCCGATGACGAACCCGCTGTAGTTGAGGACAACAGACCGCGCACCGATATTGCACCACTCATCACCGATGCACTCATCGGCGAGATGAATGACAAAAACTGGAAGGTCGGGCTTTTGAAATCAAAATTGTATAATATTTCCAAGTACAGTTCGTGCAAAACTTGTATGCGTCTCGAGACAAGTTAGCTCCATGAATGAGTACATTTGACAGAATGTAGGGCGAAAGAGATGCTACACGAATCCGGATAGTGGCCGAGCGAGAGCGCAAGGCTCTTGTCTCTGCTCTGCACATGCTCTGCCCCCTTGTCCACCTTACTATTGTGTTTTGCGCAATGATGTATACGAACGAACTTCAAGGACGCATTGAAGTTTTGCTTGCACACATGAAATAAACAAAACCACTATGTAGTAATCTCGTTTTGGTGGATTTATTAAGATAATAATTAAATTCTGAAAAATGGATATTACTGTCAAAGTCAAAACAGCCATTGAGATAAAGAAGATATACATGTATACTTTCCAAGTTTAAATGTAAGCACCGCACTTGTCCTTACCACATGAGTGGCTTGTACCTTATTCATAAATCTCGAACACTGGCCATCCCACTTTCGTTTCAATATAACTTGCTAGCGAATCGTCGCTTAGGACTTTTGTTGTTTTTCAGGATTTGTTCAAGGAACTCATTTTATATTTCGATTTAATAGTAACAGATATTTTAGAATAGCATAGTTTAAAGATAATTTCCATATTGCAACATCTGTCCAATGGTTGACAATACTCAACACCTCACAATACGCACGCCTTCGGTGGGATATTGGCCCTTATTCATATCACCTTTAATGAACGCTCTCAACTGCACAACGGTTTTATAAAAGCTTAAAGCGCCATCTAGTTCTTGGCGATTGTTAGTCTCTAACATCTTTAACGATAGTAAATAGGCGAAAGGAGTTAGATGGTGCTAATCGACGGTAAAACAGCGTGAGAGGTCGATAATCTGATAGCGATGCTTTTGACTACGTTCCATTAGGGACTCACAACGACCACGTTCACGACCGCGATTATTCCCGTTCCACTTGCTTGCGGACGTTATAATCATAAACGCTAGTGGAACGGGTTATGGAGCGTTGATGTCATTAATGTCATACGCATTACGCAAATGTCATTGGTTGATATGAAAATCGCGCCTTTGTCAACGTATTGACAAGAGAGAATTAATGCTCTGTGGTCAACACCCACTTCGACCCACCTTTTGACATGGGTCGTTGTGGGCGTCCTGTGATCGAAAATGATGACGTCATTAGAGACGTTTTTGCCACGACCACAACGATCGCGGTCGCCCTGTGGAACGGCTAACTGAGCATTTTGGGCGTTGTGAGTTACTAATGGAACGCCCTGTTTATATTCATTCTCAATTCACATCTCGCGTTCACCACGCCACAGTTATTAATAATCATTTCTGTACTAAAACCTAAAATAAAACAAATAATATCAATTATCAAGACTATTTGGATATCAGCAAACACATTCGTCATATCCATCCATTATACCACGGTACCAGCTGACCCACAGCGCCACAAGAACGTTTGATCCATGTAACAACTAATTGTAGACTTTCGCTTTGCATTACGACGACATGGGCGTCATAAAATTTATTTCTGGCTGGCAACGCATTGCAAACTTCCATAGACTAATGTGATCACTTTCCATCAGGACTTTGCCTGTTTTTAGTAATAAAAAAATATATTTGCAGGTTCGCAACGAAGCATTGGACAAAGTGAAAGCAATAATTACAAATTCGGCTCCAATAAAATCATCTTTAGGAGAATTGCCGGCGGCTTTGGTAGCAAGGTTGCTGGATTCAAATTCAAAATTGGCCCAAAGTGCGCTGCAAATATGCGAGACATTAGCCACAGCGTTAGGGTCAAAAAGCAAGCAACACGTAAGGACTTTCTTCCCGGCATTTTTCCAAGGTTAGTATTGCTTATCATGTAAATATGTGACAAATCCAATTTAGCTTTGATTTTTATCTCTACCAATATTGCATTTTATACTTCCATAGTTATTTCGATGGCAATTGAGTCATTATAAAACCATAAAGATCACTCACTGATTTGTCTATGTACTGTCATTTATTTCAAAAACTACTTCTGCATATAGAATGGCAAATGGAATTTGGCAAAAGTGTATACCATTTTATGTGCTGCTACACAGTAATCTAGTGAAAATGCGAAAACACTAAAATTTAGAAGCCCAAGACTTGCAATCTTTACTTCACTAGGGTCTAGAAGTCTAGACTACCAAAAAATTAAAGGCTTAAAACAAAATAGTACTTTAACGTGTCATTATTCGTAACAAAAACAAGACAATAAACAAACAGTTACAAATATCGCTTACTCGACATAGAGGTAGCTTGTATCCCGGGCTGAAATAAGTTGCATATTTTTTATCCCGATGAATGACGTCGTTTCAGTGGGATAGACAAAATAGCGAAAAAGATGGCGCTGCGACTACATCTTTTTTGGAAACTACTGAACATATATGACACTCGACATAGTGCTGGCTTATAATCTGAGTTAACACAATTTTATCCCGATAAAGGACGTCGTTTCCTCAAAATAGACGATTTAGCAAAATAGATGGCGCTGCAATCGCGTTTTTTCAATTCACTAACAAACGTCACCTATCACCTACATTGTCATAAGCAACATGTCATTCATTGAATTAATTAAAATTAGGTTGGCTTTGACTCGACTGTATGTTTTGCTGGGCAGTTGTGTAGACTATATGGACTTAGTTTTTTTGTTATCATTATATGTAAAAAACAGAATTAAGTTTTTATTTAAATACAATAAAGCTACTGTCTAGAGTTTGACACGAGGCGCAGCCGCGGGGAAAGTCTTAGGCTATACATATAATATTATTACTTGACCTCACCGACTGACATATCAACTCACAGCCCAAACTATGATTATTTGTATGAGGGTTGTTTCCATACTGCAGGTATGCACAAAGAAAGGATTTTTGAAAATTAAATCCCTAAGAGGGGGAATAACGAGGTGAAACTTTGTATGAAAATCCACCATTCGAGAAGGGTAGAAAATAAAGTACACGTCTATCGGTCTTTTTGGAAATGGGCCTACTTTTAACTTTGTTCATTACTCAAACTAAGACCATTTTTAATTTACGCGAGCGAAGCCGCGGACAACTACTAATGGCTCCTTATACAAATAATTTACGAACATATATGAAATGTACTAGAATATATCCGCGACTTCGCCCACACACTTGGAATTCTCGCCGGGATTCCCAGGACACAAAATAACCGCAGCTATCGTTTTAGTGGAAACTGTGTCGAAATAAGCTGATGTTTTTGCACCTGAACAATTACAAACCGCTTCTGGGAAAATTCCCGCGGGATTCTCGGGATAAAACATATCATAAATTTTATTACATGAAATTTGCTTTTCGATCAGTGAAAAAATTAAGTTGGATTTTTTTTTTCCTCACCAATTTAAATAATTCCCAAAAAAATTCCCGTGGGATTCCCAAGATATAGAGTAGCGCAGATTTTAAGTCTAAGAATTTGCTGTCGACCAGCGAAAAGCGCATCGAAATGGGCCCAGTAGTTTTTATATGAATCTCGAACAAACAGACAAGAAATCTAAAAAAAATGCATGGTGTTCTCTATCGTTTATATAGTTCCAATTGTTTTTTTTTTAATAGCTTCAATGTACAGACACGTCATGTTTAGAATTTTATAATATTGTTACAACTTAGGCCCCGACAAACATAAATTCCACGTACGGATCTGTAAAAGCACATTTTATTACCTGTCGTTATTTGAACTAATTGTAATCCTTTTATGATCGTCTTCTTTTGTTCACTTATTTATAAGCATACGTTTCTAGTTATTGTGGAGTACATCCTATTGTACTCGCTCAGGAGCATCATTAGCCCGGTGTTGCGGATTAAAATTACAAGCTAATTCTAGGAAATCGTGTCGACGTTGCTGGGCGAGCACATTTGCATTAGTGAAGTATAAAATGATTGCCTGATTGAGAGAGGGGTCAGTTGAGCTACAACTACGATACGGGCGTGACGTGTGTACATTCGGGAATTTAATAATGACGTACTTTGCGCGTTTTATTGAATTACGACCTGCATTACGTTTGGATTTGTTGTGTTCGGTTATATTTGTCCCTATGTTATACGTGTTTGTATAGTTCTAATAAACTCTATAATAATTTTAACGGCATTTTAATTCGAGTCCAGTTAACTCGTAACGATATTAATAGATATTTGACTTTAAATATTGTTTTGTAGCATTCGGTGACAGCAAGCAGTGGATCCGCACCGCGGCCGTCGCTTGCGTGGAGACGTGGTGCAAGGAGGCGGGCGCCCAGGCGCCCTTCGAGGGGGAGATGATCCTGGACGCTCTCAAAGGGGGCTCGCCGGTGCTCAAGGCCTCGTTGCTGCAGTGGTTGGCGGACCATTTGCCTAATGGTGAGTTTCATCTCGAGAGCTATTTGTATGGTGATGAATGATATTTGTGTCGTGTGATTTCTTGCAGGACAAATGGTAAGCAAAACTAAACATACACATTGTATAGGTATATCCCCAAGCTAAGCAAGTTACGCTTGTGTTATGGGTAATATACAATGGACCACTCAGACCATAGTAAATAACAGAATGTTCGTTTCTGAAATTTCCCATGGCAGGAATCGAACCCGGAATCTCTGAATTCCAGTAAGTTCGGCCGGCTAAGACTTAGCCCGCCCAACCACAGAGGCCGCCATGTCGTATATCGTAATATATCTGCTATGTCATTCGCTCCCTTAGAATAGGCAGGTTCAGCGGTAGGATGTCTAGAAGCTGATGTTATGGTCCATTTCCAGTGCCACCGAAGTCGTTCCCCCGCGAAGAGCTGTCGCTGTGTGTGGCAACGCTGTACGCCTGTCTGGAGGATCGGGCGGCGGAAGTCCGCAAGTCGGCCTCCGACTGTGTCCTTCCATTCATGCTGCATCTCGGATACGAGGCTATGCACAAACAATTAGATAAACTCAAGGTAAATTCAAGATCAGTTTTGGTTAACACTGTTTACATTCTACTTTCAGCATACTGCTGTACACTTTTTCAATTGGGAACCGCTATATAGTGCACATACCACTTATATGAACAAAGCGCTTTGAGTCACCTTCATTATGCGCACCGCAATCTGTTTTTCCCCGAAGTCCCCTGTGAATAGGTACCTTCTAGGTAAGCGTGCTCTATCCTAGACCGTATCTCCGCTCGAAATCGCGCGAGACACTGGTCAAACGCGAACCTATATAGTAATAAAAGAATCCCCCCTTATATAAGATGGTACTCCTTATATTAACCTGTGGACCTTGTAGATATCACGGGGTGTTGATTTTCCTACTATGTTAATTGTCACAATATGAATATTAGTTAAGAATAAGCCTTTTTAAATACAAGCTGTTGAGGTCCTGGATATCATGTAGCAGCAGAGTGCTAGCCAAGACAAGTAAAACGAGCCCAAACACGACGGGTCTATCTTGTTTAGTACAGGAGTTCCTATGGCTACCTTCCGACTCCATCATCAGATCAGCTTCATGGTACCATATTATTGCACTGTCACGTGACATACATATGCGTGCAATATTTCAGCTCAATCGGAAACCGGGAAGTTGGTCAAATTTAACTTGCAAGATTCCGCCCGAACTTACATATATACATACATCCATTGCAAGTTAAATAAAAGCTTGTAAAAAGGCCGGCAATGACTCGAATCTACGTATTTCTAGTAAGACGTGACTGCGTGACGTGCTTATAAGTTCATATAGCGCGAGCCGTTTCTTGTTCTTCGTCGGAATCCATATTGCTACTGACACTCGCCAGCACCAGTTCGGGGTACATGCCGGAATGAGCTCGTGTACGCGCATTCAGCTTTCTAAAACGCACGTGTAAGCGCGTATGCCGATACGCGCAAAAACATGACAGTTTGAAACGCTTTTAGTCATTAAACCAGGAAGTTGATGTTAAAAGAATCATTTTCTTAGAATTCGATTTACGTATGGTTGAATCTTATATGCAAGTCTAAACATGGTACACTTACCAAAAAATATCACGATATATGTCAATTTCAGAAGGCCCCTCAGGACTTTTATTAATTTTATAAGTGTGTACCGTACACGGCGGGATCGGTAACCCGACGGCACAAACCCACAAGGTAAATTTTGGTACTTTTTATGCTAGGTACTTACCTGGTACCCCAGCCGGCGGTGGTGGGAATAGGAACAAGGGGGAACACTAATCTGTCAGTATTTTAAGGGAGGGCGCCCCTTGAGAGGAAATATATAAAATATCCTACCAAAGTACTACTAAGGGAAACACTACGGGGGTTGGATAAAATGTCTGTCCAAATACACCCGCGCCTCGTCCTATTTTGTCACAACCACTTGTTCACTGAATATATTAACTATTATAATGTTCCACACACTTGGAAATACGTGAAATTCGCAATAAATAATCTAATATTAAATATATTGCGCGAGAGCAATTACCGTGCGTCTTCAATGCAAATCACCGGCATACCCGCTTTTCGACGCGATAAAAAAAAGTACCGCGTAACAATCGAAAACCGGCGCTCAATATCTGTATTCCGAACAAAGTGTATAGATAAACCATATTTATTTCAGCCTGGTTCAAAATCTGTGGTGCAAGCAGCACTAGATAAAGCGAGACCAAACCTTCCGGTTCAACCACTTCCGCCAGCTAAAGGGAAAAAAGAGGAGTCACGTGGGGTCAAATCCGCAGGGGCACTGAAGAAGGAGGCCGAGAAAAAGGGGGCTGCTGTCAAAGGCAAGGTCGGTATACGATTGAGGATTGTGAGTGAGACAGCCTTTATGTTCATCTCAACTATCTTTTTTTATTGCTTGAAACCGGCAACCAGACTGATGGCCGGGTGATGCAAAACTTGAATTCATACTAGCACTTTAGCAGGCAGGATGGTATACAGTTGATAAAATAGAAGGCAGGGAAAAGTAGGTCACCGGAACTCAGCTGCCGTGTTAAACACGATTAGCGGTAGACTAACCGTTTTACGCCGATATTATATGAGAGCATGGTATCACGCCGGTCTAAGAGCTGTAATGAAGATAACGATTCCATTCCATTCCAGCGTGGTTCTACTATGTCCAAGATATATAAACAACACTAGAGATGCCATGAATAGTCTTTTGGCCGAATATCGAATATTTGGCCACGCTCTCGGCCATTGTGCCAAATGTTCGACGTAAGATGTGTGTAGTCGCGCGTAATTCATTTTTATTTAACTCTGATGTTTTAGAAAATGGCGGAATCGTAGGATTAAAATGAAAAAATAATTAAAATCGCACTTAACACTGTTAAAACGTACTATCAATATGTGATTGAAATGTATACATTTTGAATTAATATGTACGGTGTAGTTATAGGACGCATTTATTTATTATTTGAGATATAAAGTGAATTTTAGATGGTTATAAAAAAAAATGTGAGCTGGGACACATAGTAGAAGTGAAACTTCAACGGACAAGTGGAAAAACGAATGGCAACAAAATTTTAACTTCAAGTTTTACGGCAGATTATTAATGTCTTTGTTCAATTTGAAAACCTGTCCTTAAAACTTCAAGTTAAAATTCTGTTGCGATTCGTTTTGCCACTTATCCATTGCTATTCGTTTTTCCACTTGTCCGTTGAAGTTTCACTTCTACTATGTGTCCAAGCACACATTTTGCAGGTTTACTGCAAATTATGATTTGGTTAGGGTAGGTACATTTTAATTAATGCATTTTTATTAAAACATATTTTATTTTATCAAACAAAAAACTGAATTCTATTCAGAACCAAAAAACGCATCCATAGTATACTCTAAAATTATGCCGCCTCTCACCACGTTTAGTCTAAATTTATGCCACCTCTCACCGCGTTTAGTCTAAATTTATACCGCTCCTCCACGCGGCCGTAACGCTTTTTCGTGACAGAAAAATCAAAAGTTCGGATCTGTAAATAATAAATAGATGCGCTCCATAACTATACCCCATCCAAAAGTGGCCGAAAAGGCCGAACACCGAATAACAGCCGAATATCCATAACATCTCTACTAAATACTGTCACCTGTGTATAGAATAGAATTAATGAAATTCAACATCACTTTGGTAGCAACAATAAAATTAAAAATAAGTTGCCTTCGAATGTAACTGTTTTTGGATTAATGCGACATTACAGAATTAATCAAAATTTCATGTTATTTCGTTATTTAGAGGAAAATAATAATTGAAATGTTTTATAACATTATATAATGCACCAGTAAATAATATGTATATTATCATGAAAAAAGGATTCTTCTTCTATGATATTATTATCTAAATAAATTCACTGTTATTGGCTTATAGTTTTGTTGATTTCATTCAACGTTACATTCTATGGACTTGTCAAATCGGGCTTCTAATTTTGTGAGAATTGTACGTCTAATAATTGCATTAAGAGATTGCGGATGGTATTTTTTGTTTTTATTGTTAACCATTAAAAATTGTGTCCAGGCTCCGGCTAAATCTGCATCAGCATCCAGTCGTGGCAAGAAGGACGACGAGGACTGCTCGCCGTTGCTGCCCAACAACAATGCTAAGAATCAACGTATTGTTGATGATCAGAAACTGAAAGGTATGTATGTATAGTTCAACATATATAATATGCGTATGTCGCGTCGTGGCCTATTTAGATCATTTTCATATAAACAACACTCACAATGGGGTAGTTGACACATGTCGCAATAGATTCTCAAACAATGGTCACACAAAAGAGCGGGCGTTAAAATACCATGTCATCATCATCATAACTTTAAAATATTATGTTAGAAATAATTTTAATTACTGTTCAAAAATATAATTAATACGCTATTTGACTCGTTTATAGAAATGACGTCATAATTTGCAACGCTCATATAAAATCTAGGTGGTTTTGGGGTTTCATAATGTAATAACAATTATCTCAGTGGATTTGAATGTTGAGTAGCCTATTATCATGTGGATGAGTTGCTTTTCAAGTCACTTATTGACAACTCCAACTACTACTATGAAGTGATGAATCGGCGACTTAGGCATTGAAGTACTACTATTACGAACCTAATGAATCACTAAAACTTTAATGTGTATTTCTTTGGCTTTCTACTACAAGAAACTTCTTATTTACATACCATCCACTCCCAAGAAAATTCCCACGAAATTCCCGGGATAAATAGTACTGCAAATTTTAAGTCCAAGAATTGCTATCGATCAGCTAAAACCGCATCAAAATTGGCCCAGTAGTCTACGTGCA
Source organism: Dendrolimus kikuchii (assembly GCA_019925095.2). Classification (NCBI taxonomy): domain Eukaryota; kingdom Metazoa; phylum Arthropoda; class Insecta; order Lepidoptera; family Lasiocampidae; genus Dendrolimus; species Dendrolimus kikuchii. The sequence continues at coordinate 8,302,470 of CM034407.1, forward strand.
TCCCGAATAAACACAAGAAATCGGAAAAAAATTGCATCATGTTCTCCATCGTTCATAAAGTCTATGCCAGTTGGTTTTTATTTCATAGTTTCATTGTACAGACGGCATGTCTAGAATTTTATAATATTATAGATATTTTCAATGCTCCAGGCAGTTTGGGGCTAATAAACGTATTTTCTTTCAGTTTTGAAATGGAACTTTACTACTCCGCGTGAAGAATTCTTTGAGCTGTTAAAGGAGCAAATGAACAATGCTGGCCTCAACAAGCAGCTGGTCGCTAATATGTTCCACAGCGACTTCAGGTAAAATATATTATATTGTTAAGTCTCTGTCTGTCTGTTCCGTTTTCACGGAAAAACCACGGGGCCGATTTGGCTTAAACTCAATATATATATATATATTTTTTTCGATGCCGAGGATTAACATAGGATACTTTTTGTCCCGAAAAAATTGGGATAGTTTCCAGGATAAAAATATATTTGTCTCTCTGTTTGTTATCCTTTTATGGAAAGACTATTGGACCGATTTGGCTAAAATTCGGTACATATGTAATTTTAATACCGAGGGTGGCCAAGGGATACTTTTTATCTTAGATAATGGGATAGGTTTATGTAAAGGTTATCCCGAAAACTAGGATTGGTTTTGTGATTTTGTCCATTTCGTCCAATTCGTTCATTTCATCCTTTTCATCCATTTTGTTATTTTTGACAAGATTTCTCATTTATGTAGTTTAGAGATAGACGGGGGATGGGATAGTTTGCGATATAAAATGAAGTTAATTTTCCGGGATTCCGGATTCATAGAATACATGACGTTGCAAAGGTCTATAGCCTACGGTAACCACTTTCCATGAGTAGGACCGTCTGCCTGTTTGCCAACTTCGCAATATTAAAAAAAAATTAATGTTACTTGTCTAAGGCAACTAAATGGACAGTAAGATATAGAAACAAGGCTGAAGTTAGCTTTTTTTTCTCTTCAACAGATATCATCTGAAAGCTATAGAGTCGTTATCTGAGGATCTACAAGACAGTGGACTAGCTCTGATGGCGAATCTCGACTTAGTACTAAAGTGGTTCACCTTACGCTTCTTCGACACGAATCCGTCGGTGATCCTCAAGGGTCTAGAATACCTGTCCTTGGTGTTTCAGTACCTGATGGATAGTGACTACACTATGGCGGAATATGAAGCCAACTGCTTCATACCTTATTTGGTTTTGAAGGTAAGAACTTGTTTAAAATATAAATATTTTTCTTATTTTTATATTTCTCGAAATAAAATTTATTTTGTGTAATTTTTACTATCTAATGTTACATTAAAACATTGTCCATTACAAGTCCTAATAGTAGATATACTCAAGTATGAGTATGTAGTACTATAATCAAGTACGAGTTTGATTCATTGTTGTGTTTATAAAGCTTTATTTAATACTATTTTAATACAGACAAACATGCAGTAAGAGTATTAGTGGTTTTTTTTACCATTAGGTTTTTTTAAACTATCGACTCTAGATCCACAAGATTATTAAGGGGTCTGTGGTTGACCTTACTACAACTTGGAGGCTCAGGTTCGATTCGTGGCATGGTAAATTTCGTAAACGAACTTTCCGTTATTTATTGTGGTCCGGGTGTCTGGGATCGGTCCCAGAGTGGTCCATTGTATATTACCCATAACACAAGCGTAACTTGCTAACTTGGGGAATATACAATGTTCTGATTAATTATTAAGTAAGAGAAAAGTAATGTAACAAGACTTTTTGGTCAATCTTGTCAACAAATTGATTGATGATTTATAATGTTGGTATTCACAGGTTGGTGATCCAAAGGACACAGTACGAAACGGAGTAAAGGCTCTCTTTAAACAAATCTGCGTTGTATACTCAGTGACCAAGCTATTAGGCTACCTCATGGAAGGATTGAAATCTAAGAATGCTAGACAACGAGCTGGTGAGTTATGTCCTGTGTATTCATACACATTATAGCCTGGCAATTTAAATAAGTGTGAAATTATAACAATATGCATAAAGCATTGTAATATTTTAACTATATTGGGTAGTAACGTAAAGTAGTGGGATATTCCCTTCAGGTCATTGTCGTACGCGTATCCATGCAGTAACGGAGAAAGAATACAATTTCCGGCATAGGGGCAGCCTATCGTAAGCGGCGACAAAACAACCCACAGCCAGGTGGTAGGGCTTTTGCCTCTGCTTTAGAGTATGCCGCCATAACTTTGAGTTGTGTTCCGGCATTAGTGGCCAAGTTCCAATTTCCCTTTAGAGAGCGGCAGCGCATTTGTAGCAGCACCTCTGGTGTTGCAAATGTCCATAGCTAACCGCTTTCCATCAGGTGGGCTGTCTGATTCTCTGCTAAACTTATGCAATAAATAAAAAATGTTCAGGAGAGAACCATTGCGTAGTTGAGAGTAGGTGCTAAATAAATGAGGCCAAACATCCCGTCGATGGCCAGTGGTGCGGTTGTAAAAATAAGCATTAGCACCACATTAAACAATATTCCTCGGAAAACTCCCCATTATACAGATGGTAGAAGACACAGATAGACGCAGTCTCTTCGAAGGCTAAGCGAACTTTTAAATTGCCTATTAGTACGGGATCGTCGAGTATAATAAGAAATGAGTAAAATAAGAAGGGCACGTCACTAGATGGGGTCAAGTGGGTCAGTTTGGTAAGAGGGTGCCCGGCCCATAGGTGTGAGCACTCCTATATGCGGCCTAATGTCTGCCGCGGGATGAAGTACTGCTTGGATCGGTTTAGTACACCAAGCTTTTTAAAGGCAAGTTTAGTCTTGCCTTCAAATGCCCCTGAAACTGCACATTGTTCGCTATTTCGATGCCAAAATTCCCCAATATTATTGGCGATGGCAAGGGGTGTTACTTGGAACTCTAAGAACGTGTTCAGAATACCCGTAGGACCACCCGCACATGCGTTGTGCCCGCCTAACATCCGCGCTCGCCACGCACAAAGTTAGCGCAGGCCTCGTAGCCGCTTGTACAGAGTAGCGCAGTGACCTAGTGGCTTCCAGTGTCACAACGTGAGCACGTGTGAGGGGTAAATGCGGGGTTGACGCGAAGCAGACACCTGGTGTGTGTAGGCCCGTGCGGTTGGACTTCGATAAATACAATTTGAGTTTTATGGATGTGTCATAAGACCCAAATTATATGCAATATAGGACAATGCCCATTTTGGGTCCATACTGAAATTGAATTAATCTTAACCATATATTTTTCTAAAATCTTATAGTAGTTTTTATATCCGTACTATAATAAATCTCTAAATGGTGCCAGTTTTTACGTTGCGTTTAAAAAAGTGAAAAAAAATCAGGGAGACTAATTCCAGAACCAGGAGATTCCTAAAATGCAATTTTTAGAATTTTTGTCTGTCTGTTAGAACATCACGTAAAAACTACTGAACGGATGTACATGAAACTCTATATAGAGCTAGCTTATATCCTGGTGCATAAGTTCTTATACTTTTTTTACCGACAAATTACGTCGTTTTTATAGGATAGACGTAAAAAGGAAAAAAGATGTTGCTGCGATCGTACCTCCACAAATAAAACGCATATGATAGATACACTGACATATAATGTCTTCAGTGTGGCCACAAAAAGCTAAGCTTTTGCATGTAAAATAGATTTAAATCTACGATTGTGTGTGTTGGAATTTTTGTTTTTCTAAGAAATATTGCTCTAGAAAAATGTAAGATTTCTCTTAAACCTGGTTCAAGAAATTAAATATTTTTAATGGGCATGATAGTTATTTAAATTTTCTATAAAATAGTGACAAAATCATAATGGCTTGTGCAATTCTATATGAAGCCCAACTCTTCTAACAAAATGGGCAATGTCTTTTCAAAGCGAATTAAGACGCGTTTGGCGTGCGTTTACGGGCGCTTGTTGTGTGAAGGCAGCCTAACGCAGGGTTAGTTCAGTAGTAATTTAGATTTTGGTAGTCGCGTAAGTATTGTCCTAGTATAGAGTTTATGCCCAGAGTGCCTCGAGTGCATCGGGCACCTGCTCGAGACGTACGGGTCGACGGTGCTGTCGCCGGGCGGCGCGGGCGCGCTCAAGGAGCTCGCGCGCCACATCGGTGACAGGGACAACGCGGTGCGCTCGGCCGCGCTCAACTGTGTCGCCAGCGCGTACTTCCTCGACGGCGAGAAGATATACAAGATGATCGGACAGGTGGGAATTTATACATACAGCACTACAGTTTGATTTGATTAATTATTATCTATATATACATAAAACAAAGTTGTGTTAGTTAAACCATTTATAAATATCAAGAACAGCTGGACCAATTTTTATGATTTCTGTGTTTTTAAAATTGTCTTTCTCCGGAATAGGATAATAAGTATTAAAATATGATATTAATCAATAAAAAAATATCATTATAAAACATCAGCCTAGCCATTCATTTGTTATGATCTTTCCCGGCTGATTTCTGCAATGGTGACTGCATTTAAATTCATTTTCATTTGTCTGGTTTAGGTGAATTATTTTTATGTGTGTTCAAGTGGGTCCTGAAATGGTTCAGATCCAAATTTGAAGCAGGTAGTAGCACTGCAATCGGGTTCCAGGATTAAGGTGAAATTATTTTTGTGTGTGTTCAAGTGGATCCCGGGATGGTTTAGATTCTTGATTGGACGCGGTAGTTGACGCCGCTGAACGCCTCTTTAATGGTGGGACCGATCTTGATAAAAAAAAAATCCAAGTAGATTCGAGAATGGTTTGGATTAACAATTAGTCCCGGTTGATGGCGCTGCTATCGGTTTCTAGAATTTTATTTTTTAAGGGCAAGACAATGTCTGCCGGGTACAGCTAGTTATATATAATAAAAAACTCATGAGGCGTATTTAACACACCTGACATTCCTTCACAGAAATTGATCCTTAAAAGCTACACTATGGATTGGTGTATGTATAGTTTGTACACTCTACTTGTAGTGGTGGATGCTGGTGCTTTCTTGTAGTAGGGTGAAGAAAATCGCCATGTTGCTAACAGGGATTCTAGAAGTAGTTGAGCTTGGATGCTGATCCTTGGATTCAACTTAGTTGGTAGCAACTCGTGGGTGTTTGTAGTAGCTCAATAGCAACTTGAGAACAACTCAATCACAAAGTATTTGTGACCATTATTTAGAGTCATATTAAAGTAGCCTAAAGTAGGCCGCAGCGTCAGCAAAACTTTATGTTGAACTGTACGGTGTAATAATACAACATGTTATTTTTTTTTCTTCAAAATCAGCGGATTCGATTTTACACAAGGATAATTGATTTTTCAATATCATCCCTTCTGTTCCCTGTCTACAATATCTGGCAAACTGTTTCCACTTGTATTCTCTCTTTACTTTCAGCTTTCCCCAATTATTTGGAGTCGACGAATGTCTTTTCCTTCCATACTCCTCTATTCGGACATACATCCTCCGTGACAACACAAATCATCATATCATCCTTCACACAATCCATCCATCTCTTACCTTTACATTTTTACCCATTAATCTTGCAGTTTAACATTGTTTAATCTTCATGTTTCACTCAGCGACCCAAAGTGAGTCTTGGCCTCCGAAACGGGAGCACGCCACTTTCCTCTGTCCTGCGCAGTGTCTTGCCAGTTGTGGGCTTGTAGTGCGGTCAGGTCAGCTTCCACTCTATCCTTCCAGTAATACTTGGGATGACCAACTGGTCGCCCCGAGTATGCTTTCTTCACTTCCCGATCCTCCTCCATCCGCTCTACATGACCGAGCCAGTGGAGACGGTGAGATTTTATCTCCCCAATTATGTTGGGCTCGGCCATGAGGTCTTCTATTTCGGATATGGTTCAGACCCTCCAGCTGCCATCTCCTTTTATAGTTGGGCTCAAGATTTTTCTGAGAACCTTCCTCTCTGTGACCAACAATTGGTTCTTCTCCTTCAGTGTCAGTCAGTGTCACAGTCGTACATCAAAATTGGCCTAATGACAGTTTTGTAGACGCGTATTTTAGTTTTCCTGCTTAGGAGCCTGGACACTAACACCTCATGTAAGGCAGCACTGCACCTGAGGGCATTTTGAACACGGATGTGTATTTCTTCCTCTCGGGAGTTCGTATCGGTGATCGTGATGTACTTCGGCATGTATTGTGATGGCAAAATAGTTAAGACCAAATATTGTATACATTCTTATATCCTATTAATACTAATCATTGACTACTTAACATTATAAAAAAATCGCAAGCTATATTCTGTAATCTTTAACAGCTATCCGACAAAGATCTATCGTTGCTGGAGGAGCGTATAAAACGCGCGAGCAAGAGTCGCAGCGCCGAGTCGCGGCGCTCGATGGTCGTGCCCTTGTCTGCGACTGGGAAACCGATACAACAAGTAAATGAGGTAAATGTTATCCTAATATCTATACCAATCAATGAAATTAAAGTGTCTATCTATGATTTCAATGCCTAAGTTTAAGTGACATTTACTAGAATCTGGCTATTGAAAGCAGAGACTGCAAAAGCGCGTTAAAAATTGTTAGTATGGTAATTCAAAAATACCATACAGTATTTATACAATAGATAAACAATCTTGTTTTTTTTTTCTTAATTCGGGATCTTTCTCCTTTGCTTTTCCTCGAATTTTGAAATCATGCCAAACAAAACCTTCGCATTTTACTTTTAATTGTTTTATTTATGTTTTAAGTTCGTCAATGCGAAAAGTCAACAACACAAAAATTACAATAATAACGACAATGTTTTGGTAAAATGACTTCTATTAGGATTACCTTGTAAAGAGTTTCTAAAGTATTCGATTATCTTCTTTTAGAATTTCTGTTTGAAAGTTGCTCTTGAATAGGTCCGAAATTACAATCAAAATCTATAATATTATAGCATTGCCGTAGTCTGTACGTTGAATCTATTTAAAAAAAACCAACTGGAATAGACTATATAAACGATGGAGAACACGATGCTATTTTTTACATTTCTTGTCATGTTTGTTCGGAATTCCCGTAAAAACTACTGGGCCGATTTTCGCTGATCGACAGTAAATTCTTAGACTTAAAATCTGCCCTACTTTTTATCCTGGGAATCTCGCTGGATTTTTTTGGGGATGCTTTAAAATGGTCAGATTAAAAATAAGTCGAATTCTAATGTGATTTTTTCCTACCCCGGGAATCCCGCGGGAAGTTTCCCGAAAACAGTTTGCAGTTGTTCGTGTACATAAAAATTAGCTCATTCAGACACAGTTTCCACTAAAATAAGAGCTTACATTCTTTTTTAAAAGCTGTGGTACTTTGTGTCCCGGGAATCCCTCCGGAATTTCAAGTCAAGCGTGGACGAAGTCGCGGACATATATTAGTTTAAAATAAATTTTCAAAAATATTGACATAGGAAATATACAATTTTGATATCTTACAGAGTTTGGAAAATATGAATATAAAGTCTATATGAGTCCAGCGCAAACGTAGTCCCGGGCAAAGCCAGTAAAATATCTAATATATAATTAACTATTCACGCATTCCACGAAAAGTCTTCTGCCTAAAATTTAAGCCCATTTCCTGCAAAACCTGGTTATTTTCGGGGATTAAGTTAACTCTATGAGTGTGGCTAACTTGTAATGTTTGTCTCAGGATCCTGAGCCTCCGAGACGGGTGATATCAGTGGACACGGTGCCAACGCACTATGAAGAGGAGGAGGAAGAGGAAGAACAACTACCGCCACCTAGTATCTCGTAAGTGTTATTTTCAGTCAGTTATGACCGTCCGTTTGTAGTGATCTAGCTAATATCCATTCTTATACTATACCATTAGTATAAAATTGACATTATACTAATAATACTTTATTCCCTCTTTAAATACACCGTGGAACTCTAAAACTAGTAACACTATTGAGTAAGAAGCTGGTTGCCTGAATTAGGTTTAAAATAAACCTGTAGTACACCAGTATCAACAGGTTGGCCAAAAATTTCTGGCTAATTAAGAAAAGGAGTAAAATACAATTACTATAAATAATATATGTGTATGTGTGTTTGAGTTGAGAATGAATGAGTCAAGGAAGAGCATGTATCATGTTTTTTTTAACGTAAAGGGAATATGTTTTGTACTCAGCTGGGTCCTTTAGGGGGAAGACCGAAAGCAGAGTGAAATTAAAACTCGTTCCCAACTACCTCACTAAACCTAAACCTGCACCCCCTTTAACACTCTTGAATTGGAACAACATGGAATCTAGTATACATACTATGTGTCATGTATTGTGTCAACAGTAGTATATTGTATTGTGTAGTATTGTGTCGGCAGCAGAAAGCAGTAACATCATATATTAATATATAAAAAAGGTCCTAAGTAGACTGATAGCTTTTTTTTATTGTAGTATGGGTTAGCGTTTGACCATGTTGTCGCCTGATAGTAGGTGAAGATTTTGCCTAAGATGGAGCACACTTAGCTAAACAGTACATATCACACAGGACTTCAAGATACCCAGGAATAGATACTGGGAAAAACAGACTTTTTTTTATTGCTGGAGTTCAGCAGACAGGCAGACGGCCCCCTTGATGGATAGCGGTTACCATCGCCTATGGACATTTGCAACACCAAAGGTGCTACAAATGCGCTGCTGGTCTCTTAAGGGTGACTGGAACCTGGTCGGAATGCCGGAACACAACTCAAGGTTGTTATGGCGATATACTTTAGACCAGGGGTGGTAGCCATCCAGTCGGGCAAATGCCCTACCACCTGGCTGTGGGTTGTTTGGTCGCCTCTTACGACAGGCCGCACGGCCGCAGGAAATTGTATTCTTTCTCCGTTCCTGCACGGATAAAAGATTTCGTAATTAGCCAGACTCTGGCAACTTCACTCTTTTGTAGTGTGCAAAAGTGAAAAGTAGTGGACCGTTTTTAAGGAGCCAGTAATTATTGATTTACCAAGTATATATTTTTCCCTTAAGAGAGCAGCAGCGCATTTGGAGCACCTTTGGTGTTGCAAATGTCCATAGGCGATGGTAACCGCTTTCCATCAAGTGGGCTGTCTGCCTGTCTACTGAACTCCTGCAATTAAAAAAAATAAGAAAATGACTGGATAGTAAGATATTGAAAGAAACCTGAATTTTAAAAATAACTTGTTTTGAAAGAATTACCTTATTTATTGTATTTTTAGTGCACCACCAGAACCGAAAGTGATTACTGGTCCATTCGGTCTAGACCCAGACCTAATCGCACAGTTGGATGCGGCGAGACCTGTGATACCAAAACCAGATTTGTCTGAGCTCGATATCAAATTCCTAGATGAGCCCATACCAGGAGGTGGTGTGCGGACTCAGCATACCACGCAACCCATTCGTTCCACGTAAGTTTTTAAACACAACTTCTAAACCAATTGCTTGTAACAAATGAATCTCCTAGTATTTAATGAATATAAGAAATTTCTTGCAGAGAAGTAAACGACTTCAAGAATAACTAAGAAGAAAAAACTAAACATTTTCTACAACGTCTTGAAGTCGGTGCCAAGTAAAACATAAAAATTGCTGTATTTTGAAAATTTCTTGTTGTTTTTTATTGTCCGCGGTAGTACATCGGGTAACCGATAGCAAATTCGGAATCACCAGGTCCAAATTAGCTCCTTTGATATTTTTCACATTTTTAAACAAATTGTACAAACTCGAACCATTTATAGATTTATTATATTAGGTTAGGGAAAAAGTTTCTTCGCATTTTATATAAAAATTCAAAAGGTTTTTTTATAAATTTTATATATATTTGACTAAAGTATGTAGTTGCCATTATGTTGGATAACTTTTTGCCATCTTGTAGGTAGAGACGTGATCCCATTGCTATAAAAATTTTGGTCTTCTGATCAAAAAACTGCGACAAGTGGTTTTGGTGGCAGTCCTCTCATGATGTTAACCTGATACTGCCTAAGGAATTCTGCAGAGACTTGTAGTAAAATTTTAAAATGTATCGAATTTCTTCATTAGATTCATTCATTTTAAAAATAAGTAACACACATTTTCCTAATTTGCATTTGGAATTGTCTTCTTTAAAATTAAAACTTTTTAATGATACCAAAACCAGCCAGATACATATGGTATAGCCAAAGAGATCTTATTACAAGTTCATACATACTATATGCGAAAAGACTTTTTCCCCAACCTAGTAGTATAGATAATGAAAATAACTGTCAATTAATTAACAAAAAAATATCAATTTGTTAAAACTGGGTGTTTATACATCGCATTTTAGGCGCCACAATTAGTTATATTACTAAATAAAACTAATATTGTATTTTGTACACAAAATAACCTCTATTGAAATAAAACAATAACTGTAATGAAAAGGCAGTAGTGCGATAATGTTAAGTAAAAAGCACGCGTGTGTTAGTGTTACAGGGCTCTTTGCGACCATTAAAACAGTGCAAAAAGCGCCACTTTACGAGCAAGTGTCTTGAAAAGAATATTTTATTATATTCTGTTTCACTCTTTTCTTTCCATACTCCTCTATTCTGTCACATCATAAATCATCATATCATTCGTCACACAATCCATCTATCTCTTTTTTGGTCTGTTCTGTTTTATTCTACACCATATAATTTGGTTGTTCGTAAATAAATTATACTTCTGTGCAGTATGGTGCCGATGTCCCCGCCGCGGCACATGGCGCCGCATCCTTTGGTGACGGCGTCGGCGCACGCGCAGCCCGCGTTCGACGATTCCGTACTCATCGACATCATCCACTCCATTGCCAGTCCAGATTTGAATGTGAGTAACAGACCATAAACGTCATATGAGAAGTAGCCGAAACGTCGGAATAAAAATCAAATAAAATACCGTACTTAAAACCGTTATAACGTAGTTTAATAATCTGTACTATACATGTGTTGATATTCCAGTCTGCGATTCGTGCGCTGTCTCTGATCTCGGGCGCTTTGGTGTCGGGCCGCGGGGGGGCGCTGGCCGCGTACGAGCAGCGGCTGATCACGGCGGTTGCGGCGCAGGTGCGGCGCATACGCACGTCCCCGCCGCAGGACGCGTTGCCCGCCTACAAGTACATTGCCGGGGCGCTCACCACGGTCAGTTTATCTGTTAAAATTTTACGTAAGCTCCATACAAATAATGTAAAAATTAAACCCATGTTAAGACAAATGAATATTTCGTAATATATAGGGACCGGCCGAAGTTCTGTTGTGTTTTACATGGTTGTTGTTTTTAGCCAGAAGAGTCGTACAGTCAGCGTCTTATAGAAAGAAGCAGCCAAGATGATCAAATAGATAAGAACATCGAAAGTGATCATTAGTATCGGTACAACCATTGTCGTCTAATAGATCGAATCACCCGTCTTGACCAAATACATCAGTACACCGACAACGCCAAATACATGAGTACAGTCAAGTCACCATTATAATGTTAACAACCATCTCGCCAAAACAAAGAGACACACTAGAAAAATGAACTCTATTCTAAATGTGATTAGTGTCAAATCGAGATGATTTCATACTAAATCAAAATTCCAATAGTATTATTACTGTTATAAAAATCTTTTTCATTTTTATAACGTAACTAGTATTTGCCTTCGACTTCATTTTCATTACTTAGATAGCAAAGATTAAAGTTATTTTATCAATATGTAAAATTGAATAAATATTTAATATGACAATACATGAATCCTGGATATATTCATAAACTCCCGATATTTGTAATTTACTAAAGACTTATTCAACTACAGATGTTTCTTCACTAAGGTCAAACAATTGGTAGATTTGATTGTCAAGTACCGTATTCCATCAGTTCTACGAGACGGCCGGCTGCGGCTCGCAAGTGGGCGAGGCGGCGCTGTGCTCGCTGCTCGGCGAGCTGCTGCGAGTGTTGGGCGCCAGCGGGGGCGGGGGCGCCGTCGCCGAGGTGGGCGGCACCGACGCCGAGAAGCTGGTCAGGGTGCTCAACAACGTGTGCGTGAGGGTGCTCGAACACTCGCCCAGGACACCGTTGCTCTGGTGAGTTTTGTCCTCTTCCTTGAGCCGTGACCTGTCCGCACTACTTTTTCTTGAAATATTTTTCGCCGTCGGACACAAACAACGCCAATTTGCAGTATCTCGTAAATGGAGTTGTTTGAGTGTGGTACAAGTCTGATCGGACTACGGCCTCAATAACCTTTTCCTTCTATTTTGTCAGTGACCTTTAATTTTTCTTAAATTGTGAGTTTTATCTTTGTATATAAAATTCCAAGTCTTGTAGCTTTTATTCGCGCAAAATTCGAAAAGAAAAATACTAGTTCCTGCAGCCGGGCGGCCTGTTGTATAGAAAAGGTCCCATACTGTGACCCATTTCTGAAAATTTTTACCCTGTTCGGTGACCATTCATATATGCCAAAACCCTATCCTCTAGTTTTCACGTAGTAATTCATAAATATGGTTTTAAATAATTTATTGCAAATAGTAATTTATAAAGCGCTGAACGATGCGCGCCATATTTGAATGTAGCGCGAAAAAGCGCGAGATTTCCCTACATTACATTGACTACGTGACAAAAACCTAAGCCCCACCCGCCCCTGTGACCTTGGTATTTTGAAGAAACCCCCAAGAAGGGGTCACGTAGTAGTTATCTACTATCATTTTCTTAGGAGGAGGCCGAAAAAACTACCCACTATACCTACCTGGGTCCCTCTGAAAGCATATATCTAGAATGCCTGGGATGTATAACGTAGTTAAACCTTGGAGATAGTACATTGACAATATTCTGGTGTTGCAAATTTCCATAGGTGACGATAACCAATTTTCATCAGGTGGGCTATCAGTCTGTGTGTGTCTGTTAGTTACTGCAGCAATATAACACAAAATCAATTGAAGCATTTATTTTTTTATTACAGTGCGATAGTTTCCCTTCTACACGACTCGATCGGCATGTCAGAACCTGCCTATCCTCGCTATCAAGAGTTGTTACTGAAATGTTTCTGGAAGACCCTGAAAATGATATCCACTTGGGATGTGAACTCTATAGATTACGACGCGGTGTTGTACAAAATACACCTGTTCTATAAAGCATACCCTAATAGCTATTGGAAGAAGAATCCTGATATTAGCGACACTCCATATAGGTGAGTTAAGGGTTCTTAACATCCATAATTCATACTTAATATTCTAATTGTGAAAGTATGCTTTCACGAATAAACCACTATAAGATTTGCCTAAAATTTGATACAGCATATTACATAGTCGCAAAACTGAGCGTGGGCTTAGGGTACTCTTTAGTCCTGAAATTGAGATATTTTCTGGGATAAAATCAACTAAATATTCCGGGGGCGGATAGCGCCTAGATAAAAAATTATTGCAACGTAACATATAAGTTGCTTTTTGCGCTCAAAATAAACTAGACTGTACTAGGATTTTGACTACGAAGAATTCGCGGGAAATCCCTGTATCACGTATGAATGCTTTTAATTTAAAGAAACCGAAATAATACTAAATTACTCATATGCCATTTAAGTAACACAGAAAGATTCGGTCATTTTAATATCTTGGCTACTGAAATATCAGATTAGTAACACATATCATGGTCAAATCATATAATTTATTGCATAAAAACTGGTAGATCTACAAATTCGAGGTTGATATATTATGTTTGTTAATGTATACATTAGAAAATAATAGTATCAATTCAAAAATTGCGAAAAGTTGTAAACAATTATGTGTTTATGTACATTATTAAAAAAAAAATTCTTACTTATAGAACTGTGAAAACCCTGGTGCACACATTGGTGAAGATGAAGGGTTCTTATATCACACAGCATCTCACTCAAATTCAGGATGTCAATGAGTCTGACTTGCATCCATACCTGATAAAAGTCCTCAAGGTAATTTTTTAATTACTATGGATATATTTCACTAATATCACTCGCAAAAACAATTTCTTATGGACTATTTAATTACTCCAAAGTTTTAAATAAACATTGTACAAAAGAAATTTCAGGGCTTATAAAATATTAATTTTATATTTCACCATTCTGTGACCTGTATTCATTCAGAGGTTTGTTCTCTTACTTAAAGTTTGTCTCTGTGTGTCGCAGCTGATTATCTTTACAAATACTAAAGTAAAGTAAGAGCATGTGAAATTTCGTATCTTTGTCGAAATATGAGGTACTGGTTCTTTCGAACAGAGAGACAAAAACAATATGTCGATAAATGCTCAAACGATCCCTACTATTTCACCGACAGCTCAAAATTCGTGCCGGGAACTATATTATTTTATTATATTTTTAGCAATTAACTCAGAAATAAGTCAAATAAAAAGAATGGTACTCTCACCAAAGTCCATGTTTCCTATTTGGCTGTCCAGGTTTAAATAATTGGAATAACCAACTAAAGTCTGCTTTTTATATACCGCGTAATGGCACATGCGACGAAACATGGGCTTTAGTGGGCTCGATCGGTTTAACCAGCGAGTACAAATAGTGATACCAACTTATGAAAACCAGGTTAATAAATTCATAATAATAAATCAGTTTTCTAAAAATCTAATTTCGATATATTTTTTATAGCAATTGAAACTAGACGACAAGAGGGAGAATTCGTCCGATGCGATGAACGGCAGTTCGGTGCTGGCGTCCGTGGCGCCGAACAACGCGGCGCTGAGCGCGCACCGGCTGCCGCGCGGCGTGCACGAGGAGCTCGCGCTCATCCTCAAGCGGATCGGCAGCAAGGAGCACAATAGGGAGGCACTCTCTCAGTTGTACGACCTCAGGGTTAGTCCATTTGTACATAATCTTGATGAACACTTGTTTTTAATTTCAGAATATAATATTTGTATATTTCAACTTTGTTTCCGAAGATTTCCTTTTTACATACATACATATCGGGGAATTGAATATTCCGAATATTATTAATTACTAGCGGTTCCGGCTGAAGTTGTCCTGCCCTGAAGAAATAAAAATCTAGAACCCGATTCCAACGCCACCTACCGGGTCTAATTGTGAATTTAAAACATCCCCGGACCCACTCAAACAGTTATATTTTTTACAACTTGGGTTATATTTGAAGTTTTAGTAGGGATCTCTAATTTTTTTCTAGTAATAAATATAGCCCATAATTATCTGGGATAATGTAGCATTCTAATAGTGAACGAATTTTTAAAATCGGTCTAGTAATTTTTGAGTTTATTCGTTATGAACATACCAAAGTACAAAACTTTCCTGTTTATAATATTAGTAAACATTTCTTTTTAACAAAATTGTTCCAAATCACCTGTAGGATTTCTGATGTATTTAAAGGTTAATGAAAATAATTGAAGTAAAAACTGTATGCTACGACATATAGGAACATAACTATTTAGTCTATGTCTATTCCTATGGAAAAGACAATAGTATACAAAATTTGATCAACTTGAAGTATCATTTTTATAGTTCGTGCAAAACTTTTATGCATACTTGAAGTTTATACAAGTCATTATGGAGGACTTATATTATAAGATTCACGCGTTGATTTTTAGAAAGTGTTTCGTTCTCGCTCTTCCACTATACAGACTGACATAACATCTCTTTAGCACTTCTCACTATCAGTTGTAATAAACGTTAAAAGTTGACAGGACCTGTGCTAACTCACGAAGCTAACTTCTGTCGAGACGCATTTAAGTATTGCAGGTACTGTACTACCCATAAACACAAATAAATTTGATTTTCCTAGGAACGTCACCCAGAAGTGGACATTTGGACGTTCATGCAGGGCTCGTCTTTCTACTTCCGCAACTACGTGGAGAGGGGACTTCGCGAAGTCGCCGAGCAGAGAAAGTTGGCTTCCATGCCCATTTACAAGCACGACTACAAATCTGAAAACATAGGTAAGTTTCATAATGATCATTATGATTTTGTTAACGTGTCACGTTATCTAACTGAAATTCACACACGGCCAAAGTTTTTCTACTTGTTTCGAATGAATATCATATCGCACGTAAACTACACTTATTTGCCAGTAATTGTATGTAAATATCTCATAAAAATACTAATCAATTCATTTTAATGTTCACGGCACACCCATACGAAAAGAAAATGGCGGACAGTACGAAATACGCGACGGACAATCACAGAAAAAATAGGTTTTAAAGTGCCGAGTTTCGTTTCTGAATGATTAATTAATGTGAACGAATGTTGCAAATTATTCAGGTTTGATCGCTATTGAAATAATAGAAGAATACTAAGACTAAGTGTTGCGGACAGAATCACCCGCCGACCTCTCCCCGGAACTCCCATTACCCCCACGCCCTGCTTACCGTGAATATGTAGCTCGCTCGATTAGGAGCTAAGCGTCTGCTTAAAAGTAGTAACTTAGCGACCGCGGTGCGCTGCGAGCCACCGGCACGGTCAATGGTCAGTTGGTCAAGTATATAACCAGTTTCAGAAGAAAAGGAAGACCAGGAATACCAGGAAGCATTCGGAAGTTTACAGCCATTTGGACTCTCAGCGTGACTTTCGTAGATCTTGTGAATACCATTGTGTCTAATTAGTGCAACTAGTGTTGATCGGTGAAATCGATACAATGAATGCTATTATAGGTGTACAGAGGAACATCCGGGTTCTAGTGCTAACTTGTGTTGATTGATTTGAACACGCCGTTTAGTATAGTAGTGCTAATCATACCTATGGCTGTTGTAAGCGCCTATAATAAATATTGTCCATATTTAAGGGGTGTTTCATTGAGTACACCACCTGCACCGTACAATAACAGTATTTATATTTTTATAAGGCTATTCTTGGTAATTTTGTTTCACAATAAAGTTGGGATTTATGACGATTTCTTTTTTTTTTCATAGACATAAGCAACGAAAACGACGAGAAAACGCATGTTGTCTTCTTGGAAAGATTGCGGGCCCTGCAGGTGAGTAATTAACAAGAATTTTTAATGAACTGCTCAATTATAATAAAATCAGCCTAATCTATACATCTTTTATATTGCATGAGTTCAGCAGACAGGCAGGCGGCCCACCTGATGGAAAGCGTGCCTGTGGACATTTGCTATACGAGAGGTACCACAAATGCACTGCCGCTCCCTAAAGGGGGACTGGAAACTTGGCTACTAATGACAACACGACTCAAGGTTGTTATGGCGGCATACTCTAGACCAGGGGTGGTAGCCATCTAGACGGGAAAATACCCTGGCTGTGGGTCGTTTTGTCGCCTCTTATGACAGGCCGCACGGTCGCAGTAAAATTGTATTCTTTCTTCGTTCCTGCACGGATAGAATTAGGTTGACATTACAGCAATGTTTTGTTTGACATCAGGCTAAAGCGGGTTATAAGACGGAATCGAACCCCATGACGCAGCCGCGCACGCCGGTCGGCGACAACCGCGTGCTCACCGACTCGATCAACGACAACACGTTGCCAAGGACGCACAGCCTCGACCCACAACTCGAAGTAATATATAACAAAATAAATATATAGTTTAAATTTATTTCTTACATTGTCTCTTAGGTGGGCCTTACACCAGCTATAAGTTTTCTTGAGTAATCCTCTAACGCTAAGCGCGCACTATAATTGTCAATACTCGACTCATGTTTTCGAGTCCAGTATTGACCCATCGTTGTGCGTACTTAGCCTTAGAGGTCTACGTAATCAAAGTTACAGAAGTATGGCCCAGCTTAAGATTGCAGTTTGTATCTTTTTGCCAGAAGAACCTGTAACATCAATGTTTTTTTTTTACCTAAAACTCACTTTAAATTTTGGAAAATTTAGTAAAGGTTTTTTTTTCAGTAGTGTATATTTTAATATATTGTTTCATACAGCTAAATCCAACACAATCAGTGCAACAGAAGAACGAAGCGGCAGTCGACGCTCTCCGCCTGAAACTCCAACAAATCAAGAGTTCATCCAAGAGATAAGGCTGTCTCGCTCGCACACTCCACGGATTTGATAGCTCTCTCTTTCACTCACACGTTAATACATACCAACACATTGACATTGCGGCGTTTAGTGAATTACACCTTATTGCTCTTAGAATTTAGTGTTAGAGATATCGCAAAACTGAAGTTGTTACGGCCGATGTATAAACAAATAAAATTTAAAAGTATGTTACTCACATCACGGCGAAAAACCATAACAGGTTTGATAATATAATTTATATTCAACGACTATTGTCTATGGCGTCTAAAATTGAATGGCCAATAAAAATGCGTGAAATTTCAAATTGGTTTATTCTAAAGTTGTTATTGGTTAAAAAAAAATTGCACGGATTTAACATGTTGTAACTTCTGAGGTTTGGAAAAACTATATTAGCAATAGAGTATTGAATATAACTGTAAGTCAATCAACTCTGGCACGGTCGTTCCGCTAAGCTACTATGAATTAATGGTTTCACTGTAGAAAAAAATGTAAGCGATTAAAATCTATAATTATCTCCATTTATAATAGTGATAGAAAAATCAATAAAAAAAAATCCAGTCAATATTTTAAATTGTATGAAAATTTCTCGAACGCTTTCGTAATAATGAATAAAGTGAGTATTGTAGTAAATTTGTCCTATAACATATGATAGCTATAGCTAATCATTAACGACTAAGATATATATGTTGTCTGTCAATGTTTACCGTCATTAACAATGCCGCATCGCCAACAACGCAATAAACCCATTGCTACATCTGCGTGAAACGGTAACTGACACAAACATTATCTCAGATGAAGCAGGGTTATAATAGTTATTTATTCTCATTAATTCCATCTCGTTAGGTGATTTAAGTAAATGTAGTAAAATTGACACGTATTAACATTTTAATTTATATTATTCGTGTATGCTTTATAATAACCAGAAAGTAGAAGGATGATAGTAAGCGTATCATACGGGCGTTTTATTAATTATGTCTACTTGTAATCCCTTTTTATTGAGGAATTAAAACGAAGAGTAAGTACATAATGACATCGGTAAAGAATATTTTTAAAAGTCCTTGATTTTAGAATGGTTTAGTAAAATTAGTATTTGATTCTGGCAACATCGATCCATAGACTAAATACAATCTCAGTGTCAATGTTTGAAATTGGAAATATCCATTGTTCTAGGTGCCTATTTAACTTTTCGAGGACAAAAATTTGATTGGTTTTTTCTGTAAAGTTTACGCGAATACTTGGCTCGTACTCTTGAAAAACTCAGTGTTAAAACTGACGTTTCGATGTATCAGTCAGTGGTAATCGGTTAAGGTAAGGTAAGGTTCTTTTCAAGGTGGCCACGGACTAGTCCTTGTGAGCGACAGGTAAGTGTAACACGACAGACCAGAAAACAAAAGTATTAAGATGTATGTATGAATCATGTCTCACGATTCGTCGCGGAAACGACCAAAGACTTCGTATCGCTCGTCGCAAAGCCCTACTATATAGTTAGGTTATGTTAATATAAGACGGACCAACCAAATTGAATCAATTTCAATTCAATTTAATACATGACATCTTTGTTTTCGGTGATCACGGCTACTGAAAAATGTCCGAAACGTCGAAATAAAAATTAAATAAAATGCCGCGCTTATAATTGTTAAAAGTTAGTTTTAATTATGAATCAATTACGTTGAAAGACATAGAACTGACACGGCGGTATTCTATGACATTGAATAATTGTATATTATGGATCATTGATTGAGTCATCCAAATTGAAAGACAGAAATGAATCGTCTAATATATTGGCTTTAAACTTGTGATCCCTCGTCGAAAATTCTTTTTAATTTAAATGGTATATTACCTCAAACGTCGGTTGGCATCGCATGGGATTGTTCAAGAATACGCTTCTAAACTATTTTGGCCTATTTTTGTGTTAATTGAATCGTCATGTATATTTGAATTAATGGTATGTTTCTGGGTGGGTCCCTTGTTGGAATAATAAGACAATACAAGTCAATCAGTATCGCGTTACAGGGTAATCAAAACGCTTTGAAAGGATTTCAGTACTATGCGTTTCAATAAGGGAATTAAATGTATCTGACTGTTGTAAGAACTCTGATAAAAATATGAGAAATAAATGTATATCTGAATATGTGTATTTAGGTGTAGTTAAATCGATATTTTTTTATTTTTTTTTTATTGCAGGAGTTCAGCAGACAGGCAGACGGCCCACTTAGTGGAATGCGGTTACCATCGCCTATGGACATTTGCAACACCAAAGGTGCTACAAATGCGCTGCTGCTCTCTTAAAGGAGACTGGAACCTGATCACTAATGCCGGAACACAATACAAGATTGTTATGGCGGCATACTCTAGACCAGGGGTGGTCGCCATCCAGTCGAGCAAATACTCTACCACCTGGCTGTGGGTTGTTTAGTCGCCTCTTACGACAGGCCGCCGGGCCGCAGGAAATTGTATTCTTTCTCCGTTCCTGCACGGATATTGTAACCAAGATTATGAAAATGGTTAAAAAGTACTGAATAAATGATTACTCTTCTTGAAGTATGCAACTATCCAGTTTTAAAATCATAATATGACTATATGAACAAACACTGAAGTCATTCTATGGTCACTCGTGGCTACTGAAGTGGCCGAAATGACAAGTTAAAAAATGAATAAACCAAGTAAAAGTCATCTCGCTTGAAAACCTTTACAATTAGACTGGAAGATAAAGGAAAGACATTATAAATGTTTTCAACGTAATTATAAACAGAATTATAGGTATACACTATCAATAAACTGTTGATACTCAAGTTAAATGAAAAATTTTGCAGCTGGTTTTGACAACTAATTTGAATATAGGGTAAACTATACCAGTGGTGTCCCCACACAATGATTGGCACCTATTTAATTTATTCAAGAATATTTTCTATTTTGTAGCCGTACAATATTATTATTATCTTTGTATGGCTACAAAATAAAAAATAATAAGATTTCTTAATATTTTGAATAAAACAATAGGGGTGTCAATTATTGTACTGGGGTACCAACAATGGCGTAGATCGCCTAATTCGAAACTATATATTATAAATCTATATAGATTTTCCTTGGCAGTGGAAATCAAGAAATAATTACTTATCGATATATTTAAACGAATCTTCTGGAAATGTAATATTCCAACGTAAAACGGAAATGTATTGAATTGTATGTATCACATAAATAGTGCATAGCACGTTTGTGAACATTGATCATGTATTTTTGTATAATAATAAATCGATTATGCCCCATTCATTTAGAGTCCATTAATGTAAGTAATACTTTAGAAAATCGGGTTGTCCATTGTTTTAAATGTCATACTAAGCACTGCACTCTTAAGCTTAGTAGAGACTGTTCGAGTATTTTACCAATTTATAGCGTTTTTTGTCATAAATAGGGTAAACCATAACGTGATAGGCAACCCCCATATGATTAGCACCCTATTAATTCAATTAAAACTAAGAAATCTCTTTTTATTTTTCATCCATATAACGACACTATTTTTTTTGTTAGGCTACAAAATAAAAATAAACAAAACAACTAAAACGAGCCCGAGTTCCTATGGCCACCTTCCGACTCCATCATCAGATCAGCTCCATGGTACCATATTATTGCATTGTCACGCGATATACATATACGTGCAAAATTTCAGCTCAATCGGAAACCGGGATGTTGGTCAATTTTAACTTGCAAGATTCCACCCGAGCTTACAGACATACATACATACATAGGTACATCCATAACATCCAAAAACACAAAATATTAAGATTTCTTAATGTTTTGAATAAATTAATAGGGTGCTAACAATGGTATGGTTTACTCTATTTACTATTCTGCCAAAATACTGGCGTATTATTATATTGATATTATATATCGACATTGCAATTTGTAATATCCCAGTTACAATAAACTGCAAATATAAATTAAATATATTACTCACTGTTAAAATATACGACGAATAAGACGAAACAAGTCATAATGATTTTCATTATAAGTTATTTTTATTCAAAATTTGACTTTTAAAGATGTTTTTTATTAGTCTCATTTCATTTATGTATGTATTTATTTTCCAGTGATTTAAGAAATAGATTCCCATTTATGGAATTGAAGGGCCGTCTTCCCGTAGTCCCTTAGCTCAAAAATGAAATTTTGAAATATTAAACAATTTAGTATTGAAAATACTCTGGAATTATTGTGAATCAGGCTTTAACCAAATATTTTAGCCTGTCAAAATAATAGGGGGGCGGACACAAGTTACAATAAATCCTAATATACATATAAAAAATAGGCGTTAAATTAATATTTTATCATCTAACTTTTAAAATGTCATGGTAAATAGTCATTACTTTCAAATGTTAATGAATGCGCTACTTGACTACTATTACATATACCATGTACCATGCCGATGAAACAGACGAGTCCTGCAGTGGGGACCGCGTCTCGGTAAACGTAGTGTAGGACACCTTCCAGCCCGATGGACCGACGATCTGCGCAAGATCGATGGTGGTGGCTGGACGAACAGCCAATGACCGGGATAGGTGGCGCAAACTTGGGGAGGCCCACGTCCAACAGTGGACAACGATTGACTGACAACATGTACCTACTTATGACTTCGGCTACATTCCATTAGGGACTCGCAACGACCACGTTCACGACCGCTATTTTTCCCGTTGCATTTGCTTGCCAGCGTTACAATCGTAAACCCAAGTGGAACGACTATTCGACCCACCTCTTGACATGGGTCGTTGTGAGCGTTGTGTGATCGAAAATGAACGTCATTAGTGACGTTTTCGCCACGACCATAACGACCGCGGTCGCCTTGTGGAACGGCTAACGGAGCATTTTAGGCGTTGTGAGCTACTAATGGAACGCCCTGTTCATAAGTAGGTATGCTCGAACGAAATATACGAAGCCGCGACGTTCTCTAAGATTATAAGAGTATCTCAGTTGATTTGACAGTCTGCTCCCCTATTAAATAATCATCGAATGACTGGCGTGCGTAATAGACCGGCTGTGAAGTGTTGAGAGTTCTAATATTTTATGTATTCGATTCAATGTAGTCTTCATTGAAATTGAAAACTATTATTGATGTAATAATTTACATCTCGTGATGTTGTTTCCTTTAGGTTAAGTGTGAGTAATAATTGTTTTGTGTTGTTTTACGGTTGCATTGAATTTTAAGACTGTTTTACGAGTTGCAATGCTCATTATGTTTATGATTGGTTTTTATACTAATTATTTGAAGGTATTGTAGGCACAGCACCTGGACTTGTCTTTTATTTCTATTAAAATTAATTATATTTATTGATTAGGAATTATACACTGTAACTTTGTTTGTCCATTAAGTATTCGAGTGATTGACAAACTCCACTGTTGATATTAGACGGATCAATTTTGTTGAAAGGCACAGAACTGAAAGGACACGATTGTATTCAATTTCATTGAATGATTCAAGTTTGTTTATATGGATCACTTTGGTATGTAAGTGATATGATAAGAAACAGTGTGATAAGGGAACGTTATGATTTGAAAGAAGATGTAGTGACAAGTGTTCGAAAAGGAATGTTAAGGTGGTGTAGACATGTATAGAGAATGAATGAAAGCAGAATCATAAACCAAGTATGTGACAGCAATGTGACTGGTAGAGTCGGTGCCGGTAGACCGCGACGTACTCACCACGATCAAATTGAAAATCTTCTGAAGAAAGGTCAGATGAAAAAAACAGCTTAAATAAGCGTGTATGTATGAAAAGATTAAAGTTGATGAAGCGAAAAGAGTTTATCAGGATCTTAGCGGGTGGAGATCCATCGTCTCCGCCTACCCCAATGGAAAATAGGTGTGACAATATTTATGGTTTATTCATCCAAATTGAAAGACGGAAATGAACTGTCTAATATCTGCTTAAGCTTATAAAAATGATAGTACACTAATGAGATCAGTGCTATTTTACTTTTTCTAAAAAAAAAAACTGACATGGCTCATTTTACTACTATTTCTTTCACTTGCGCACTAGTGTTGCAGTGGTACTCGCTGCTTATTATTTTGCGAGGGTGATAGCGATGTTTGTATTTGTGCGTGAATGACAATGATAAATATGATATGAAAATCTCACTATATGGCGACTATGGTCTTTTTTTGTATAGCATTACGAATTCATTCATATTATTATAGGTAAGTTTGGTGGCTTCTTTAAAGTTCTTAAAGAAGCCTACAAACTTACTCAAACTCAATATTTATAAAAACGTTAGTCTTTTTAATGTAAATATCTTCCGTTACCTACTATTCTACCGCTGTCCATTTGCTGTGCAAGGTTTTGTTTCTGGCGTTGTGTTTGGAATGTTAAGTTTAGTTTCGAGCTCGATTTTAGCTGTCATCCAGTAGGTTTATTAGAAAACTTGGAGAGCTGAGATGAGGCCATTCGTATTAATGTTTTAGTATTCATATTATACTCGTATAAAAAGCAAAAAAAAAGTAAAAGAAACATTCCTCTCAGTATTGGTTTTCAATGTACAAATTTTTGTCCCAATTTTATGTTAATTTGTTGTGTTGAATATTTATCGTGAATACGTTTTTAGTTGCCGTATCTTTTTCTATTTTAGTTTTTAAATGTTTTGTATTTTTTTTTAATCGAAATATCACTATAACAATGTTTTCTTTTATTGGCCAACATTTGACTGAAAACATAATTAATGTCTATGATTATTATAATAAAAATTAGTTTCTGTAATTAATTAGCCTCTGATTTTATGAAAATAATCTCGTCTTCTTGAATAGGTTTAATAATTATTTAATTTTGCTTTAAAATACGTTATTCATATTGTGAGCATTTATTTATTCTGTGTAATTTAATGTTTATAAATCATGATGATGTATTATGATAAATAAAGTTCATACGACGCTGCAGTGAGTTTAATTTAGAAGTTACTTTTTTGTATTTCAATTGAATGTATGCCATTTTTGCCGATATTTCGAATAACTAACACTGATATTAGAAATATCAAACAAATTGAAGCAATTTGGTTGAAATACACATAACTCAAAGGACATGATGTAGACCGAGATCCGGCTGCTAGATTACTACATTCATGTGTTATTTAATTATAATCTAGTTTTTATATATAACCTAGCTGTCCCGGCAGACGTTGTTCTGCCCTGAAGAAATAAAATTTAGAACCCGACTCCAGCGCCACCTACCGGGTCCAAATGTAAGTTATCCTATCTTTTAAGTCGGATCAAACAGCACACGGTGTGCAAATTTGATTAAAATCGGTCAAGTAGTTTAGGAGTCCATCGCGGACAAAGAACGTGACACATAATTTATATATATTAAGATTATATATGGGAAATACATTTTTGCTAGGCTGCCTATAAAAATGTGACAGCTCGTATTTTTAATTAAAATAATATTAGTTTGATATCTTGAGAAAAATTTAATTCACTTGTTTTTAAAATAAACTTCTTAAACTTTAGTTGGTAATGGGGTTTTAACAGAGACGCCGCGTAAACCAATTGTACTAAAAGCTAATTTTTACTAATTAATTTTGGGGCCGAATTTGTTTTTTGTTCGTGTGGCCCGCGTAAACTGAAGATATGAGTGGCACTGCACAGACGAGACCTAGCAGCCTTTATACTAGTAGATATACTGGAATCTTTTTTTACAGGAGCCATAAAGATGTTGACGGGTCATTGTTAGATACCTCATATATTTTTTTAAATCTACGTTAATCTCATTGTAAACTTTTGAGTATATGATTACTACACCCAATTATACATTATAGAAATGACCGGGCCGTTTTAAGCTTAACGACCCGTAGACATGGATCAAAATTTTTAACCTACAAAAATTTGGAATTGCACAGGACATCGTCATTGCCCACTACTCAAACTGTTTGGGCTGGTTTTTAGCGTCTGCATGACTTGTGTAATTGTTATCTAGCTAATTCAAATATGCATGAATATTATATTATAATATTCTAGTTTAAAATAATCTAACAAATGCCTCAGCCAAATTGTGAATTGAATTGAAGTGTAATTGAGCCAAGTGCTCGACAGATGCAGAAGTCTTGTAGCAGCTCATAAGGCACAGTTCACTAAACAGTTGAGATTTTCAACACAAACACAAAATTATTGCTTAATATTTTTATTATCCTGAAAGTATTGTTTACTTTTAAATAATATTTTACGCTTTTTAAAATAAAGCTGCACAGTTCAAGTTCCTGCCAAAAAAACTGAACTTATTTCTTCTTATTAAACTGATTTTATCCGTGCAGGAACGGAGAAAGAATACAATTTCCGCGGGCGGGCGACTTGTCGTACGAGGCGACAAAACATCCCACGGGGTAACTTTAGTTTAAAGGCTTTTGAATTTCAGTGTTTCTTTTTATGGGGGAAGGTAGGAAGGTCATACTGAAAGAAAAATGCGCGACAACTCATAATTTTGTTCAAAAATTGAAAATGATTTTTTTTAGTAAATTATAAATTAATTTTAATAGGCTGCTACTCAGCTATCCGGTGCACAAATTTTAAGTAGTGGGTAGGGGGGAAGGTTTACTTACCCTTTCTGCAACTCCTAGGGTTTGGCGTTCTTGAAATATTTATTTTTGGTAAACATAACCTCACCTATTTTTTTCACTAACATTATTGTGATGGGTGGTAAAACGTCGCGACCAGTGACTAGAACAGTGATTTAGGTTAGCTGAAGACCAAAGCGCACGAACCGGGCGAGCGAAGCGAGCTTGCCGCGGCAGCGGTCTGCGAGTGCCAGAACCGACTGCTGACCATTTACTATTTATTTTATACATACAATTTATAATTTCGTCTTTATTGGCTGCTATTTTGAATATTTTCATGGTTACTCTTGTAATGTGCTCTGTTGTGTTTTTTCTTCATTGTTTGACGATATACACTATTTTTTGGTTCTCTTTCCTTTGATTACAGGCTTTATTTTTGACTTTAAAAGGATTGTTCAACTTTGTAAGTGCAATATTAATGAAAAATAAGTGAGGTTATGTTTATTAAAAAAACTGAAGATCTCTAGACCATAGGGGTTGTAGTAGGGATAGTTATGCCTGACGCGTCGCGTGCGGCGTTCCACAGGGGTCGGTCCTCGGGCCGATTCTTTGGAACGTAGGTTATGACTGGATCCTTCGGGTTCCGGTCCTGCCCGGGGTAGGGCTGATCTGCTTTGCGGACGACACCCTACTCACGGCACGCGCTGCGTCATTTGCGGAATCCGTGGACGTCGCCAACGCCGGGTTAGCGATTGTCGTAGATCGAATAGCTAGGCTGGGCTTGAGGGTCTCCCCCACGAAAACGGAGGCCATCATGTTCCATAGGAAATTTCGCAATCTCCCCGCGGACTTGACCGTTTCAAGGGGTGGCCATTAGAGTAGGGCCCCAGATGAAATATCTGGGGCTAGTTCTCGATGGAAAATGGCTGTTCAAAGCGCACTTTGAGCAGCTAGTTCCCAAACTCGTCAAATCCGCGGGCGCACTCTCGAGGCTGCTTCCCAACGTGGGGGGCCCGGGGGGTGCGACGCGGAAACTTTACTCTGGCATCCTGAGGAGTATGGCGCTGTACGGTGCACCCGTCTGGTCCACTGCACTTCACCGCCACAACAGAACCCTGCTGCACCAGGCGCAGCAGGTTCTGGCCGTGAGGACCATACGGGGGTATCGCACAGTGTCGCGGACGGCGGCCACCCTCCTGGCAGGCGATCCGCCCTGGCATCTCCAGGCGAACGTCCTGACAGAGTTGCGTCGCACCCGGCAGCATGCCCTAGCTAGAGGCCTGACCTTCTGTCAGGTCGAAATCGAGGCGATCAGGAAGCGGGAAACCGCCTCCATGATCGCCGTCTGGTCTCGAGCTCGACA
This sequence comes from Dendrolimus kikuchii, assembly GCA_019925095.2. Taxonomy (NCBI): domain Eukaryota; kingdom Metazoa; phylum Arthropoda; class Insecta; order Lepidoptera; family Lasiocampidae; genus Dendrolimus; species Dendrolimus kikuchii. The sequence continues at coordinate 8,330,188 of CM034407.1, forward strand.
ACCCTGCGGCCTATGGCGGCTACACGGTGGATGCAATCTGCGGTTACTTTTTGTGGGACAGTAATGTCACTCAAGGAGGCCGCAGAACGCGATAGGGAGAGACGTCCTGCAGCGCGTGCTAATGCGTCTTCTCGAGGTCGCCGGCCTTCAGCTGGCACCCGGAGAGGCAGGTACGCGCATTACTTCCCTCCCTGAGTTAGGTTCAGTTTACCGCGGGGGGCCTTTAGCTTGCTAGGAGAGCAAAGGACCTTCTACCCCCGCACAACGAAGTGGGGTGTGTTCTCCCAGGGCACACTCCAGGCACTTTAGTGCGCTGGATCGACTGGGCGTAACTATGTTCTAAATCTCAGCCTTTCCAACACAAACAAAAGCGCAGGGTCGACAGGGAGGAGGGGGTTTTTAGTGGGTATTGGGGTTGCTCGCTCGTGTAGCAACGCTCGGAGTCTTCCACACTATGCTGTGACGTCGATCGCGGACGGAGCACTGCCAAGAGCATACTATTGCTGCAGTGTTATCGCCCCCGACCGACGCGTGTCGTTCCCCTAGCAACGGCCTAGATTGTGCGTAAATCGGTTAAGCATTTTCCCTTGCCTCAAAAAAAAGGGGTAGTTATGCTCCCCCTTCCCCATTCCACCACCCCGTGTTAGAGTATGCTACCTATATATATATGACCTTTTTTTGATAACCACCAGTTTTTTATCCTTTATTATACTGACATGTTCCATTTTTATATATTTGCTATCTGTCATATTTTTGTCTTTACCGTGTCAATATAATTTTTAACACAAAATTATATTTTATTTTCTTATATCGTTATAATTTATGATTATTAGGCGCATTCAGCACCTACACCCCACTACTTAAAATTCGTGCATCGGATAGCTATAGATTGACCTTAAATTAAATAGGGCAGATTTAAGGGGGTGGAAAGTACCTACCCGCCGCCACTTCCGGCTGACAGAGATGCGTACCTATTTTATTTTAAAAAATGAGAGGCAAGACCAGTGATTTCTGGGTGGCCAAAAAAAAATAACCACGAATGATAAGGCGGGTGCGAAGCGAAGTGAAGCTCCCGGTCTAGCCCTCTAAGTCTAACCTATAAGGGCAGAATTTGGACCTGCCTTAAAAGCGGAGCTCTCCCACCTAAGTTTACCCCTTAAGTAGCTAGGACAACTATTTTTTTAAATAAAACAGAAATGGTGGAGGGTAACTCCTTTTTTTTACAAGGGGAAATCCATTGGCGGACCCCCCGCCGGGGAGACTTCGGCGGGGTAGTGTGGGACTCGCCGGTTAGAGGAGCCGGAATACCCACTAAAACCCCTTGGTGCCACCTGACGCCATGGGCCGGGGTCACGGGATGTGCGTGAGCTTTTCTTCCTCGACCCGGCTGGCGTGGGCCCACCCCAGCAAGGGGAGCAGGCCTCTCCGTACTCAGGGTTGAGAGGGGCGCCCGCGGGCACCGACGCGCCCCCTACTCGGCGGCTTTAGATGTGGGCGACGGCCTTATAGCCTCCCCTGACCGTCACCCGCGCCGCGCGTTCATGGCGGCCGGAGGTCTGTGTTCCTCCGGCGTCGAGACCGGTTATTGCGGCGGGAGAGGAGCACGGCTGCTCGCTCTCTCTCCCGCTCCGCCGCCTCCTTTGCGGACTCGGGTTGGCCCCCGACTATCGCCTGGACCACAGCCGGGAGCGACAGGTCTGGTCCGATGGTTGCGCCGAGGACACGGCGCTCCTCGTCCCAGGCTGGACACTCCTGCAGAGTGTGCAGCGCCATGTCCTCGACGCTGGCACTGCAGTGCTGGCACCCTGACGACGATTCACGCCCTATCTGACACAGGTACCGGCCGAAGTAGCCGTGCCCGGTCAGTACCTGCGTCTGGCGGAACGTCAGGGTGCCGTGTCTCCGGTCTATCCATTGTGGCAGGACGGGCCTTACTGCCTCTACGGTCCTATGACCGGCGCTGGGGTGCGCAAGTCGATTCTGCCATTCCACCATGAGAACCTGCCGGAACTCCGCCCTTTTAGCCTCGATTTCTCGAGGCGCAGGACGGAAGTCCCGACTGAGGGCGTCCTTGCGCCAGTCGTACACGGCCGCAAGGACGCGCGCCTCTAGATCCCATGGTGGGGATCCGGCTAGGAGGGAGGAGGGTAACTCCCGTACACCTGCTGTTACCCCCCTCAATATCCTTACCTCCTGATCCAGGGTGCGAAATGACAAATCCAACCCTATAACATTATTTATATAACATTAGTAATTAACACATAAACATTGAAAGAACGTAAAAAATATCGATTCTGCCAAAGACTACTATGTACCCGTATATATAAAGTACTCTGTGCTACTATGGATACTACGTACGTATGATTTTGCGTTATTTTTTCCATAGGCAACAAACTGACGTAACTGTTTACAAGAAATAAAATTCTAAATGTCAAAAAGTTGTGTCGTTTTGGTAGTATTTTCGTAATTTTAAATATTTTATTTAATGAAAACTATTGATCTTCTTGGTGTGAGATTTTCAGGAAATGTCTTTCTTGGCATGCTGAAGTTATGGTGAAATATTCAAGTCTCAATTCAGAGTCTGTTATACTAAAGTTGCCCCCAACCTTGAGTTGTGTTCCGATATTAGTGGCCAGGTTCCAGTTTCACTTTAGAGAGCGGCAGCACATTGTTAGCACCTTCGGTGTTACAATTGTCCATAAGCGATGGTAACCGCTTTCCATCAGGTGGGCCCGTCTGACTTGGTCTGACTGTCTGCTTATATTTATGCACTCTGTGCTGTCTGCTGAACTCATTATGGAACTCACTTAATAAAAAAAACACAGTGCTGCACGATTTGTCCACGGAGTACATTGGGCGCGTTCCTCTTGTAGCTCATAACGCTCAAACTTCCCCATCAGCTGTTCCACGGAGCAACCAAGGTCCTTATGGCCGCGGCGAAAAGGTCACTAATGACGTAATTATTTTCGATCACAGAGCGCTCACAACAACCCATATCAAGAGGTGGGTTGAAACTGTGGGAATTGACAACAAAGCATTACTTCTCTCTATCGATTGACTTTGAAAAAGGTGCGATTTTCAAATCAACCAATAACATTTGTGTATTTCGTCGTTATTGACATCAACGCCAATAATCCGTTCCACTGGAGTTTAGGATTGTAAGGCCCGCAAGTAAGTGAAACAGGAAAGATCGTGGTCGTGAACGTGGTCGTTTAGAGCTGTATGTGGAAAGTAGCTATTGCGTATATAAAGAGATTTGTCTATCTAGTAATGTCAAGTATTTTATTCATAAATAATTGAGTTTTATAATAATCTTCAAACTAAAGCTTCAATTTTTTTTATTGCGGGAGATTAGCAGACAGGCAGACGGCCTACTCGATGGAAAGCGGTTACCATCGCCTATGGACATTTGCAACAGCAAAGTTGCTACAAATGCGCTGCTACTCTCTTAAGGGAAACCGGAACCTGGTCACTAATGTCGGAACACAACTCAAGGTTGTTATGGCGACATACTTTAGACCAGGGGTGGTAGCCATCCAGTCGGGCAAATGCCCTACCACCTGGCTGTGGGTTGTTAAGTCGCCTCTTACGACAGGCCGCCCGGCCGCAGGAAATTGTATTCTTTCTCCGTTCCTGCACGAATAAGATCAATTTGGGTAGTTACACCTCCTTCCCTTACTCAATATTCAGATACGGGATATTTATAATTTATATTAAAACTCTCAGCCAAATTATAGGTCTTTGACCAATGCTTAACGAGGGGACTTGTTCTTGTGGCAACATTAAAAAAAATCACAATTGTGTTGAAGATTTTCAACATAAACCACAATTCTTCATTAAAATCCATCAATATTTCACAACTTCTATTCATTTTTAAACAAAATTAAACATTTTTAGTAAATGAACTGCACAGCAAAATGTCACTTATCAAACTCCCGCCAAAAACCCATACGGCTTCAAAATACCCTGGATACTTGGACCAAAGTGTCAAGGTTTGAAATAAAAGAAGATGTTTTCTCTATGGAATAAGATAAACAGCCAATCAGAGATCGAGTCTGAGGAAATGAAATTTATGAAATGAAAGTCCGCCACATGTCCGCCATATCTACTACATCTTCTTTCTAATAGTGACGTTCGTATTTAATTTGTGTTAGATAGCGTTCTTGCGTAGTTGTTGTTTAATTTATTAATTTTTAGTTTAACTAGAATACGGTGAGTAAAGTGTACACAAAACATCTTTGACCTTTGGTAATTTTTTAATTTGGAACTTGTTTGGCCGCGCCGTTCTTTACGTATTGTCAAATGGAAAATCCTAGTTTTTACGTATTTGCGGGCTCTTTTAAGAGTTATTTATAAATCCGACACGTTTATTGATTATAGTGTCGTATTTTGTAGTTTATTGAGGCGTATCTTTGAAGATATAATTGTTTTTTTGTCGGCGTTGTATCCTCACGGTGTTCTTTAATTCACAGACCCTAAACGGCAAATAACACCATGGAGTCTCCAAGAAAATTTAACGACTGCTACTTTTATTACTACTCCACATGTACCAAGGTAAGCAAACGTCATTGGTCATAAATCACGAAGTATTTCACAATAAGTTTTTGTCAATCGCGTAAAGAACATTGCAAGTGTTTATAGGAAATATTGAGATTATTTTGCATAATTGCGATTGGTATGCAGTGTTATGTACTAGTCTTTTAGCAAAGAATAATTTTCCAAAGTTTTCGAATGATCAACTTACAATTAAACATCTGGTGAGACATAATATGTAGTAGCAGTCTGTGTTCAACAAATATCCACTTTATAAAGGTTTTTAATATTAATGTATGTAACAGATAAATAAAAATACATTTTAATTCATTCTCAAAAATTGTGCTGAAAACAATTTGTTGTTACCAGGGTGACAACTGTATTTTCCGCCATGAACCATCAGCTCTGGGATGTGAAACTATGTGCACTGCATGGCAGCAAGGCAAGTGCATGGATAAACGCTGCAAGCTGCGGCATATGGAACTAAGGGTATGTCAATAATGTTTGCAATCAGATTTGTTTACACATCATTTAATTAATACCAAAGACATTAGAGGTGTGAAACATTCCTACTATTACAATACACTATTGGTATTAAGCTCCAAACTAATGAGAATTATTTTAACATCAATATGAATGCACTTAGGCCTGAAAGTCTTAAGGCTATTAAATCCAAGTAATGAATCTACTGTATAATTTTATTATTAAAATAATTCATTCTAAGTATTATTTAAACCTGGTTTTTAACTAGAAGTGCATATCAGTATGAAGATTATGTAACATGTTTCACTTTTAGGTCATTTAAAAATATACAAATATCTGTCATAACATTTCTATATTTTGTTATTTTAAATTGTAATTTGGGTATATATTTTATATAACCTACAGTCATTATACATTTGGAAATATAATGTTTCAGAAAAACCGCAAGCAGATACCATGCTACTGGGAGAACCAGCCTGGTGGTTGCCGCAAAATGCACTGCCCATTCATGCACAAGAACCCAGATGCACGTACTGATGGTATTGCCCCCAGTCAGCCAGCTCCCCCCACAATTGTGAGTATAATCCTGTTTTTTCTTAACTGCTGGAGATCATTTCTCTACAGAAGTCTATTTTGTTCTATTACTGTGCTTTTTTATGTTCATTACTTAGAGACTTCAGTACATCTTTTCAAGACCTTACTCTATTGTTATTTAGTTTTTACTGGTGATAATTGACATTTTTGTACCTTGAAACTGCTGAGAAATACAAATTGAAATAATTTTTAAAATGATACATTCCATTCTCAATGTTAGTAGACCATGACTAGACTAGATCAAGTGTGGGGTATTTTAATTTTTTTTTAACTTATACTGTTATTTTTAATTAGTGTCAGGAGAGGTACTTGAGATGACAAAACTAATTTAATTGAAATCTGTTTAGACTGTGTACTTTAAGACCATGTGCCATAAGATTGGTCTTGAGTTTAGGAAAGTTTCAATGGTGCCATGGGATGGACAATGAGTAGAGGATTTTCATTATGAAATATAAACTGAATTTGCTGTAACACTTAATTAGTGAGTATCCTTGTATGCACCCAAAAACAAGCTCTGCTCACTGTAAGACTTGTAGAATGTGTGAACAAAAAGATTGGGCTGTTGGGGTGTACAATTAATGGAGTTTGGGGTTTGGGACCTTAGTAGAGACTTCAGCCACTGCCTATAGCAATGTTTGAGGAACATGGATGAAGTATCCAGGCAGTGATTTGCCACCCACTGCTTGGGGCGATATGTGTAAGTGCTTGAAGGGTATACAGAAAGGTTCTAGTTTCACCTGGGCTCCTGACTTTAGGACTTCCCAGAAGATCAAGTGTTAGCTCTTCACTCTGCATCAGCCAGTTAAGGCAAGCACTGAGGTAGTGGCCTTACCCTCAAAGCTGTACATAATAATATTATTATGGTATAAATAATATCAGCCCATAAATATTTCACTCCTTGGCTACGGCCCTTCCTCTACAGGGGAATGACAGTATACCCATTACACTTGTCCAAAGCAGATTGGTGGCATAGACGCATCAGTTATCTAGATGTGCAGGTTTCATCATACTGTTTTTCTTCATTGTTAGCATTTAGTAATCAAACAATATGCACATTAGGTCAGAAAACTGCTTAACTGGTGCATGCTTTCTGGTCAGAATGCAAACCCACGCCCTTTAAGTTTGAGTGCACTAACTACTAAGCTTCCATGGCTTCTTTATTATTTATTATTGGTATAAAATTGTTATATTAATTAATAATTTTATGTTATAATTTCATAGCCTCAGGGTGGTATGAACATCCCTGATACTGGTGTGTCTGGTGAACCACCAATGCCTGGTAATGTGACTGGTGTGGGTGCACCTGCTCCTCCGGTGCCTACACCTGTGCCTACTCCAGTGCCACTGCTCTGGCAGCAGCAACGTCAAGGTGAGCAAATTTCAATCCAGTAGGGAAAATTATGATCCATTAACAATTTTTCAACCGTTTAAGAGTTGGTTCTAGTTAGATTATAAATTCAAGGTTCTGATAATATTTTGCTGACATGTCTACTATAATACACAATAACCCGACGATGTATTCCCCAGTAGTGCTCGATTCGGCGATACTGGGTGTGCAGCTGTCCACGACGTCGGATCTGCGGCGCGTGCTCACGCCCCACGGGCACGCGCACGCGCACCCACACGCGCATCCCCACGAACCGGCGCCCAACCCATACGCGCCCCTGCCCGTGGACCCACTCGTCGTCAACTTCGAGGAAGGTATGCGCCTCTACTGAAATCTAATGTACTAAGCCCGTTCCGCGCACTGTGTACTTTACGCATTTGTATACTATGCATACTGTGTATTGTGTACTGACCTCTATTATTACCACTGGACTGGCTACTGGCATATAAATGTCAAGCTTATTTTTGTGCCAATATGCAGCGCGTTTGCGGTTTGTCTATGGAACTAATGTTAACTAATATAAGTAACTATTAGTTTATTAGGACCAACGCACTTAGCGCCTTGACTATCAGCGCCAAACAAACTGGCATAAAAATAAAACAACAGCAACCTGTCCATTGATAGTAATAATAGAGGTCAGTGTGTACTATGCGAAGTGTATACTACACCTTGTGTGTGTACCACATGATTGAGAAGGTATACCACTGCTGAATTCTTATTCTTCTCTTAAAATCTGTAATTTGCTCATTAATCGTTTGGAATGTGATTTTTTTAATTATTCAGAGTGTAATGAAAGACATTCCACATTTTAAACACTGCCAATGTTTTATATTATTTTCTGTAATCATTTTTCATTATGGTTTTCTAAAGACAACATTTAAAATATTTTACCATTAGATATTGAAGAATTTATCAGTGGACTTCTCGCATCGTAGAATGGGCTTCTTGGCGTCATTCAATGTTAATAATTTTAAAAATGTCGAGCATTAAAAAACGTTTATTTTATGGCTACTTAAGCCGTAATTAATGTTTAGTAACATGCTTCAATTTTAAATTTGATTTATTGATATTAAGCCATCAATCAAATAAAACCACCTTGATTTAATTGCACACTGTGCAATGCAGTGAAAACAACTATGTATAAACATCACTTTTTTGTGTTCAAGGTTAGTAACATTTTTTGTAACTAGAATGATATTCGACATATTTAAAATGTGAATAATGAATTAAACAGCCAATATATTAATTGTAAGAATGCATTAGTTTTCAATGGAAACATTTACAAGTTAATGCACACTTTACAAAGATAAAGGAAATGTTTAGATTATTATAACAAAAAAGAATTTAGTTCTTTGACATTTCAAAGTATAATGTTCCAAAGAGCTGAATATGATGTTACAATTATAAAATTGGTAACTATGTATTAAGAAGTGTGTTGATGTTACAATTGTCGCTCACTAATGATTCGCGCGTATAACGCGAAGGTAGTATTTATTGCCAATTTATTATGAAGTCAGTTAAATACTAGATTTAAATAAGCATGTTTAAACTAAAGTATTTAGATTGAATGTGATACGTCATGTACCTATCTCTTTTATACGTGCACAAATATCGTACCGTCGCGCTCTCACAAAAGCAAAGCGCGAGCGAGATAGAAACACCTGTGCGTGAGCGAAAGAGATGGGAATATTTTATTTGGAACCAGACTACTTTATTTTCTAAACTGGATTGAACCACAGCTAAGAAATAGGTCTTTTAAATTTTAATATTCATATCAAACACCTTTATAGATGATAAATGTAATTATCAAGTAATTGTTGGAACCATGATTTACAAGTGGTCACATCCTAATTCATTATTCTAACAAAAAGGGGGATGACATTTAGGATGGGTTAGGGTATTGTTAGACTTTAAAATTAACCTTACAAGCCATCTGATGACATCAATAATCACTTTCATAATATTATATAGCATACTATAAAACTTATAAGAAAATAAAAATGTTGGATAAGCTAAATGTTACTATACTCCTTTGAAGTTAAAAGAATTTCAGTTGTATTTATAACTTTCCATAACTCATATAATTTGTATGAAAATTTTTTTTTGGTATTATTTATGACTTTAATTTTCAAACTGAATATTATTAGCAAGTCCAAAATTATATGAATTGGCATGAAATACTAGCTTCTCGTGTCTATAACATAATGGTAATATAACACTGCTTTAGATTTAGCAACTCTATGGCACTGTATGAATAATATAATCTGTCTTTGTTTGATTAATAAAGCTTAGAAAAACCAAATCCTCAAAGACGGAGCTGAGTTTGTCCTTATGTAGTGCCAATACATGGTTGACTTGAAATTACTAATCGAGTGGATGTGGTAGGAAATTAGTTTAATATTTTTTTTATTTATTCACATGTTATTTCGTTAAGAAAATACCTTACATTATAGTCTGTCACAACACTGGAAAGTATTTTATACCTTTTGATATTTGATGTTTGGGCCTGAATAGTTCATTTCTATTGAATGATTTAATATTCTTGGTGTAGCTTGTTGACGTTGTATGTTATATAGTTCATAATGTATTTTGGTTGATAATATGTGACTTAAAAAACTACCATTCAATATATGGCACATTAGTCATACATATTAAGTCGGGATTTCTATATCCTACTATATTTTACCTCGCTCTTTCTACTATTAGTAGTAATTTGACTACCACGGAATTTTCTCAATCGTCTAGATTTTCTTCGGGAGCTATTTGTTTTATGATTGAGGGTCCTTAGTCTATTTACATCTTAGTCCATTTTTATAGTCTTATCTATTTTAATATCCACTTTTTACTCGCGTTGTGATTATTTTGTGTCGTCTGTATTTTATCTTCTATAGAGCCTTTCTAATAGTAGAAACAGTAAAAAATGTATATGGCGAGGCGTAGGGAAATATTATTGCCGTTGTTAGCAACAGATTGCTGGCGTTATAAATGGTTTTCCACACAAAATCAGTAAGTATGTCATGTGCAGTTAATATGAAAACGATGTAAGGTGTAGCTGTAGCTCACTTTACATATCAAGATTTTATTTGTCTGCCGCATATCCCATGGCTCACTTTCTCCCCCTCCCCCTATTCCAATCCCATATCCCATCCTATCCCATGTCTGATGCCTTCATCTAATTAATACGCCTCTTCTATCCTCTTTATCCCATGCTAAAAGCTGGCAACGTGCGTTGATTTCGCCATTCGTGTCGCAAACGTCTCTAGGCGACGATTACCATTTTACATGAGTTGGGCCGGCTGCCTGTTTGCCAGATTTGAAATAAAAAAAGTCTCGAATCCCTTTGAGAATTTGGCAAATAAATAAACGTCTTCCCATCTTAGCTTCCTAGCCAGAAATCCTGTTGTATACAACCAATGGTACATACCATCGGCCGGTTCTACATAGAAACCGGTTAGAAATGTATATAATGTGTTTTTAAACAGGGCGATTATTGCATTTGTTCTATCGCCATTTTAGACTTGTTAAAAGGAAATAATTTTAGTTTTCCAGTGTTGGACGAAACTAATGCACATTTGTTTTATATTTTAAATTGTAGTTTTATGCCCTTTATTTCTTTCTCTGATAGTCAATTATAGTATTTATTGAACATAGTGATATATTTGGATTCAGTTTTTTTTTGTCAAATTACATTTTAATGTTCGAAAGCAAATTGATTGCACCTTAAACTGGATCCAGTAACTTATTTAATGGAGTTGAATTGTTTTATTTTAGATATAGTTTTGTTGCCGTAAGCAGCGGCATTTTGGTTGATTATAATATGTCGTCGTATTTAGAAAAGTTAGCTGTTTTTATACCATAGACAATGATTTAAAAAAAAAAAGGAGACAAGTAGGAGTCATTGATGGCTCCTAATTTATCCGTAGCTCTCTCACATGGTCCGATTCGGCGAATGTTGCAAGGAGATAAAAGGCGATTTCGGTATTTTTATATGTGCAATAAACTAGAGAATATTAGTCTCTTTTTTCATATCTTAGCTAATTAGATTTATAAATAAATATCTTCTCGCTTTTTCATTTATCGTAATTGATAACAATTTATATTACATTTAAATAATGCGGCTGACGTTTCGTACCCGAGACCTTTGATATTACGCGGTTGAGGGTGCCGAACGAAATTCAGTACTGAAAGGATTTTAATGAATGTAGAAATGATTGAAAACATTATTTCTGACAGGCCTATTATACTAATAAACGGCAAGCAAACAAATACATTGTATAATATAATTTAAGCAGGTTATGCTTGTTATGGGTAATATATAATACAACAGACTACTCTGGGATCAAATAGCGGAAAGCCATACTCGTTTTTTCAATAATATATAATTTCATTTCTGGCTGTCAGGTCAAATATGTTTGTGTCACTGTTAATGCACTGTAATAGTTGTTTGATTTTCAAAGTTATCATTGATTAACTTTTACAAATAGTAAATGAGATGTGAATTTCGGAATCAACTTTAATTTATTGCTATTGTCAGATGTCATAGACTAAATTATGCTATTAATAGGTCTATACATTGACAGTTCTTTGGAATATAATTCAGACTACATTCGCTAGAGTCCTTGAAGTATTTTTAGCTGCACAGATTTTTTGAATAGATGTTGATATAATCTTTGTCTATGATAGAAAAGTACATAATAAATAGGTTTAATAACATAAAATACAAATAAAAATATATATACACGATTATTGTAAACTCATTAATATAGGTGAAAAAAAAGAAAAAAAAAAGCTTTATGCCTTTAAAATTGTTTGTATGTTAGTATGTAGGATGTTTTGAGGGGCTGGCAGTTTATAAAGGTACCAACTGCTATTTGCCCCTATATTATTTATATTCGCACTGTGAAATTTAGATAGAGCTAATGAAATAATTGAAAAAAAAAATGTATCTTTAGACATACAAAATGAAAGCACAGTCTTACAATACTAAGTGGGTGTTAGCAACCTGTATATTTGTCAAACTTAGTGGTCGGTCTACATTAGCTACAAAAGTTTGAGCAATAACTTATTTTGTAATGAAAAACGGTTACTCCGCAATTGTTTGTTTCAAACTCCAACAATTATGCTAGCGTGACCTCAATTACATTATAAACACCAGTGATTCGATGAAGATTTTTGGTAACTAAAATAATTTTCTAACATTAACATACAGTTGCTCATTGGATTTGAATTATAATTTTCCCAAATTTAGTACAGTTTTACACAACTTACAATTCCGATCGGTAATTTTCGGTTGCACAGAAAAGTTCAGACTGGTTTCCGACATGTAAATAATCTATATTGAACTGTTTGCAAGCGGAAACGACAGTGTTGCTTGCTATGCATTCTAAACTCTGATTCGTTTACACGATTCGTACACTGTCGCGCACTACTAAAATTGGTCTACTGCGCAGGTGCATCGGAAGGAGTTATGTGCGTGATTTAGGAACAAAATCAGTTATTGCCTAGCCTTGTGAAGGTAATCTAGACCAGCCATTAAAAGTGATAAACCATATTAGAGATATACACCACACGGTTCGTATAACTGTGCTTTCCATAAAAAAAAAATTACGTGCTTAAGATCGTATTATCCGATTTTAGAAAAGAAAAAAAGAGATAAGCTAAAACAAGCATATACTTGCTTAGAAGTTTTTGGTAATATTTGATAATGCTTCCCATTATCATGAATTTATGAAGGTAGTTCAACATTTTGGTTTTTGAATGATTAGGTTTTCCTTTTCTCATCAGCATAATGAAGTCAATTTTTTATTTTTTTATTTTTGCACTGAGAGTAAAGTTCCTATATTTATTACAAAATTTTCGCAAAAAGTATAAACAGGAATTTTGAAATGTATAAATAAGTAATAAAAAAAATAATTTGTCTATGATCCATGGTACGCCTAGTCATTATTTATGTAACTATTTACCAATGTTTAAAAAAAATAGTCTCAATCGGTGGGGTAATGTAGGTATGAAATTAATTACATATGTCAATGTTCTAGAGTGCTCACTGTGTAACGATTTTTTCAAGAAATTTATATAATTTTAAAGTAACTGGTATTTCACTAATTATTATTTTAGTGTACATGGCGCCTATTTTTATTAGTTTTTTTTACTTTTTAAGCGGACCGAAACGCCAGTTTTACTACATTAGAAATTCCAAGATATTTTTCTAACAGTTCCATTGAAATGCGTAAATGTACTCGTGGCTGAACGTGTTATGTCGCAACTGTGTTACGAGTTACGTTATTCCTTAAAATTTTCCATTCTTTATATTTTATAATTGGACGTAGTTATCCAAACCGACATTAACCCACAGTATGACAAGTTTGAGATAATTAAGACGAACATAAAACATAGAATAGTGAAGGAAACCTGATTTCTAAAAGTATTTTGGATAATAAATATAGCTTGGATCTTTTTAGTATAAATAAAACGCGATTTGGAGCAATCCTGTGTATTTACTCAAGTTTGCCATAATCGTGGGTTGATCTCGGATGTATTTACGTCCAATTGAAAATGGGAGAGGAGAAACTAGGGCATGTCGCCATCTAGGAAAAAATAATAATTAGATGATGCTAGTGACTGTTGGTCCGGGCAACTTATCCTTCTCCGCTTTTCCTAGATTCAGTACTGCCGGTCTATGGGGGATTATGAAAATGTCAGAAATTGCGCCATTTCTAGAAAGAAAGAAAGAGGAAGTAAGAAAAAGAATATTGTATTGAAAAAAATGATGCATTACATTAAAAGGAAAAAGAACACAATATATTCACAATAAATTTTACACAAAAATAAACAGACTTGATTCACAAAACATCGGCAGACAAACACACACATAGTATATCCCCAAGCTAAGCAAGTTACGCTTGTGTTATGGGTAATATACAACGGACCACAATGGGGCCGATCCCAGACACCCAGACCATAGTAAATAACAGAAAGTTCGTTTCCGAAATTTACCACGCCAGGAATCGAACCCGGAGCCCCTGCGTTTCAACGAGTTCGACCGGCTCGACCACAGAGGCCGCCAACAAACACAAAGACATACATAAATAAGACATGTTTGTTACTCTTACTATTACATACATACATACATATTATGCCCTCATCCACGCTAACAAGGAAGGAAGTGGGATGCGATAGTGTACCATGTACGACATAATAATGGTTGTTGCTTTTTTTAATTGCATGAGTTCAGCAGACAGGCAGCCGGCGCACCTGATGGAAAGCGGTTACCTTTACCTACAGAAATTTGCAACACTGAAGGTGTTACAAATGCGCTGCTGCTCTCTAAAGGATAGACTAGAGCCTGGTCGCTATGCCAGAACACAACGTGTTTACATACTCGCGCTGCCTATTTCCCTCGTCATTTTCCTGCTTATTACCGTGGTAGTGTAGCTATGAGAGGCGTTAAATTTTTATAGAGGACTTGAATTAAGAATCGACTCCAGTGTCAGCACTTAGACCTACAGATAATGTCGCATAATATTTTTAAATGTGCTCATCTACTCAAAACGTGATTTGGTTTAGTCGCCAACATTACTTTAAATTTAAAAAAAAAACAAAATTGCTAGTGGAATGTCGAAGAAATGATTATTAGAATCTTTTGAATGTTGTCAGTACAAATCCCGGTTACTAATACAGGCAGCTGATTAGTGGGAATTTATTTCGTATTTCTAGCAATACTATTCTTATTATAGTGTAATATTATAAAGCCTTGTCTCTTTTTTGTAATACATAAAATATTATTTGTTTTATCCTTAGTGTAATTGTTGGAATGTTCAAGTTTTTTTCTGTTAGAATGTAATTTTTTATCTGTCGTTTTTTAAGATGAATAAAGACAGCATCTTTATACATACTTCTCAATAATGTTTACCGTTCATATATTTTTCATGGCAATTACCTACGTATGTTTATTCCAAGAAGAGTATAAGGAATATAACATCGCCCAGTAAAAATAGAACACTGAAAAGCTACTAGATGGCGCTACTAGTTATTGTTTTCTCGATTGTTGACGTTATTATGTAGATCATATCTTTTTTTAACCAATTCAGTGGAAAATCTAAGAGCAAATTGTTATTGACTGGTATTTGGTCTAAAAATATGTTCTTATTCGTGTAATGTAAATGAATTTGCTGCAATGCAACAGTTGACAATGTCATATTATTATGTATTTTGTTATTTTAAAATTGTCTGTGCCATTTGTGCCGGGTGTGATTGTAATGATTTTTAACCGAATGCCTTTTTTTCATTTCTGGAATTTTAGCTATTTTTCACTATTTTAGTTACAGCAACAGATAGTACTTCTTATAGGTTTGTCTAAAGATGTTGTCTAATATACATTAGAAGCAATATAATTATTGATTTGTTGAATATGGATTACTGCTATAAAACTTTTGATTTTGAATAACCATTACAAACTAATAACTGAAGTAGAGGATCTAATATTGAATTCTAGGACCTGTCCAATACGTTACAAACTTTCTGGCGTATGCACAGTATAATTTTCCATGAAAAAATTACTGCACATGCACGCTTCTATCCTGGTTTTGGATCCGTTATGTTCTTAGGATAATATTAGTATTAGCGACTGTTTTACGCAGATGTAGCGATGGGTTTAATGCGTTATTTGTAATGAAACATTGCTTTTAATTGCCAATGACGTTATACATTGACAGATAACGTTTGTATATACATTAAAGTAGCTAATCATTAACGGCGTTATTTTTAACGCTATAAACACGACGCATTTGGTCACAGTCAGTAACATTATCTCAGATAGAGCAGGAACACAACAACAGCTAAACGATAATTCCATTACGTAAAGCTGAATAAGTCCGTTTAATTGTTTTCGATAAGCGTCTTGATACCGCTAAGCGCCGCCAATGCCATAAATAACAAATTAAACACGATCAATAATCCACATTCAACAAATTAATCCAGTAATCTATTAATATATATATAAGGTTTGTATTTTCGAAGTATATAATAAAATTGAGTGAGCAGCACTTTTGATACTTACACGTATACCATGACAATGATGGTTTACAATATCCAAATTTAAACGATTGGGAATTGGGGATGTAGAAATGTAGGATAGTGATAGATTTATTTCACTTTATTCGCGGCGCAGGCGCATATAAATATATCCACTGTCAATCCCGGAGAGTGTTTTATTAGTAAAGGTGGATGATACATTAGTATACCTTGTGGATTACAATCGCCCAGTGAAAAATGTTATTCTGTTAACACTCCCAAATTCTACATTACTAGAGCTATAGAATAACATTACTAGGCTATTGACCAACACGATTATTTTAGTTTTTAGACGATCTTATTCAATAAAATACTACCTATATACTTATTTCAACAAACTTGTGTGGACAGCCCCACTCGCTAGACGCACAGGTTTGTATGGAAGAAAACTTTAGAATTAACTTCGCCTTTGTACTTCATCGCCGTTATTTTATAATTTTATATGTAGCTTTTTGTGTACCTACAATAAAAAATAAAAATCAAAGTTACTATTTAATTTAACTGATTTCAAATTTGCTCGGATTTAGTTTAAAAATTAATTTGAATAATAATATGATATTGAAAGTTAGTAGTGTTTTGAAATATCTTATGCAAGAGTATTTTTGTGAATCTAGGGGTATTAGAGATTCTCATTTTTTTACTGGACAATTGTTATTTCTGAAATTCTTCCATTGATGATTTTGTGTCAGAATTAATCGCAATTATAAGGGTGTTTTCTTTAAAAAAAATCCTCCGGGTATTGAGTGTTTTTGCTGCCCTCAGTCTAAAATAATGGACATAAAGTTACCATTCTGTAACATGATACGGTAATGAGCACAATACTTGCTAATTTCTTAATAACTTAACACACTGAGTAACTTAATAAAGATGTTGAACTTATTAAGATCATATTTAAACATATAAGTAAAGTGATGTATCAATATTGATTCACTCGAATTGACTTTTATAATTGCAATGTTGTGTAATTTGTTACCGTGTCTTGTTTGTTCATTATAATTATATGACTTGGTCCGATTGTTTCCTGACGGCATTAAAATGCATCTGCGTTGCAAGAGTCGTAGATTTATTGTTTGAAATAAAAACGGGGTTGTTGTTATGTTAATCTTAGTCTTATTTTATAAAATAAGAATTTCATAATGTTTATTAATTTGTAACGCGTGTGTTTAAGACTTTTCATTTAAGCTAATTAACATGAAAACTGATATAGGAACTCGTATTAGAAACTGATTATACTTTGGCTTTGTTTAATCAAATTGTGTTTAATATACCAACGAGTAAATAAAAATGTTTCGTATTATGATTTTTGTAATTATTTTTGACCGCCCAACTCAATAATGGCGAGGCTTTCGTATGGACGCTTTAAGAACACACCGCGATTGGATTATGTCGATGCTCGGGTAGTATCAAAATTAATTACGAAAATCATTCGTTTCGCGTTGCCGGCAATCGATTAAACGTTCGTTGTGTGTTCTTGCAGAGTCGGATAACGAAAGCGCCCCCTCCTCTACGCCAACTAAGAACGATGCCCCCGATGAGGTCACGCGAATAGCGCGCACAAAGTCCCAAGAGCTCTTGCTCCTCGAGAAAATCCAAGCCGAGTCGGCCGCGTTCTACAGCTACGACAGTATCCCTCATGCTGACTTAACCAAGGATCGCAAAATCGTCAGACCCAATCTGTCAACTAAATACGACAGGATGACCCTCGACGAGATCTCTGGTAAGAAACAAGTGCCTACCGAACGGCGTAGCTCTTTGGATTTCAAAATTTTGTCATTAGAAGAAATTCGAGCTAGAAAAAAAGATACTATTATACACAGTACTCCCATTACGTTGAATTTGAGTAGAAAAAGAAAACTATCGACACATGAAACCCTCACTACGTCTGGCAATAAAATCATTAAAGTTGTTAGGAGTAATTCGATAGTTTATAAGAAACTAGATAAGAGTGCGCCCATAGTATCGAGTCAAAGTAAAATGGATCATAAGCAAATTGAAAATATTAATAGAAAACGAACATTATCTGAACAAAGTGATATTTATGAAGTACAAGAAAATGAATTGGATGACAATTGTTACGAGTTTAAGAGGATTAAGATAACTGAGCAAACTTCTAAGCCCCGACTTATAAGGAATAGACAAAAAGATAATTCTATTAGCGAAGAACTTAAAGTCGGTGAAGAATATAATAAAGATAATGATTCTGATGCAGAAGTGCAAGTTGTGAGTGTAGAAATGTCGGAAGAACATGTAGACTTATCAAAATTGTCCGACAGTGAAATTATAGATGTAGAATCCACTAACTTGGGTGAACCCATAGACATTGTTGATCTAAGTGAAGATCAAGAAGGTGATGTGATAATATCTGATATCGATATAGACTTAAGTACAAATGTGCCAGACGTAGTGGCTAGCTGTCAAAAGAGCACGTCTAATAAAGATACTATTAAGATTTTGGAAAGTGGTAACAATTTATTGAATGATATTGATGCTCTTTTAAATGAGCATTTATGATCCAAATGTTTAGTTATAGACTGAGAACTTTAATTCAATTGGGCTAATACACAGTCTGTGTTCTTTCACATCTTTGTATAGTCACCGATCACAAATACCGACACGAGAATTGACCTTTATTGCGAAAAGGCAGATTGTTTCTTATTTTCAAGAACGATATTGTTTTATTTCCCCGTTATTCCTGGGATAATGTTCGTGTTAGTGACTGTCACGAAGATGTAGCTGAGGGTTTAATGCGTTATTTGTGATGCGACATTGTTATCAATTTGATGGCCTTTGGTCGAGCGAACAAGGCTTTGTCGGCCTACCTCACTACAACGCAGAGGTTCCGGGTTCGATTCCTGGCATGGCAAATTTCGGAAAAAAAATCTCCGTTATTTACTATGGTCTGAGTGTTTGGGATCGGCCCCAGAGTAGTCCCTTGTATATTACCCATAACACAAGCTTAAGTTGTTTAATTTGATGACATACAATTTGTGTGTTTGCCGATTATTATTGTAATTGTTAATGCCGGTAAACATTGCACAACGTATTTATACACACTAATGTAGTTAATCATTAACGGTGTTATTTTAACGCTACAAACAAGACGCAATTGACCATAGTCACTTATACTATCATTATCCCCGGTGTAGCACTTGGAATAAGTAAACACCAAATGATAGGTAATAGACTTTTAAAGCAATCGTGAAGTCTTTGATATTTTGTTTGTCAATAACAGGTTATTTGTGGTCAACTTTTTAAAAGCTACATTAGGTAGGTTATTTTAGATTTTAGAATATTTTCATTATCTTTAACGTAGATCGTTCTTGGCACATTGCTATAGAATGTTGGAAGCTTTAATTGATATAATTGTGATTTTTGCTATTTAGGCAATCGATGAGCAATAAAACGAGTGAAATAATTTGATCCAAAAGTGTCTTTATATAATGTTATTAAAACGATTTATCGACGTCACACAATTATTCACATTATTAATATAATAATTAACACATATACATGTTAGAACTAATAATAATAAATTCGAAAATAATACCTCAAAAAGTTTAGAGGTTTACTTTAAATTAGTGATTTTTACACTATGTTTTTACATATTTCACGTTAAGCCTTTTTACACGATCAATAAGACTAAGAGCTAAGATGGTCACTGCGCGTTAGAAATAAGTGTTGTTGGGCCACAAGTGAATTAATATTTGTATTTATAAACGAAATTAAGTATACACGTGTTATGAATTCGTTTGTAACAGCGCGGTTGATTTCCAGAGCCTCGGGCCGAGTATGCTTTTTTTATTTATTTTCGAAAGTAATATTGCCATCTCCAATGATGAAATTGAATATATAATCTTCAGATCTTAGTAAGCATGATATGATATTTTCTTGTAAATTGATGGATTGTATAGCAAAACAACATCTAATTTACATAAGCAAATGTTACTCTACCAACGTAACCGTGCACCCGAGATTATAACGTTGGAGAGCTTACATACTGTATACAAGACAGGCGTACGTAAGGGTTGAGATACATTTTTAGAATTTCCAAATAAATAATGAGAAGAATTTGTAAAAGTTCAGTGAAACTTGTAAAGTAATTCCAGAATCATTCGAAGCATATCTTGAAAGTTAACACAAGTCAGAATATGCTCGCTTCAGGATTTATGTTCATCATCCTGTAAAAATATATTTAAATTAATGTTGATATTATAACAATTGAGCAATAAATTAGTTAAATACAGTTGAATTTAATTCAATTCGTCCTAAATTATGACGAAAAAATTGTTCTTATAATCAATTGCAAATATATCGTCGGTTTACTGCAAGAACTCATTAAACCGAGGATACGAAGCTTAAGAGGATACGAAATGCAGTAGATATTAAAATCTATCAATTCTGAACAAAATAATATTGAATACAAAGTAATAATTTTGTCTGTTAGCCTATAGACTTTGTTGTTATAAACACTGCAATTCTCAAAGCGACAACTAGCCTAAGTTCTATGAATATTACATAAATCACATTTTCCTGATTACATATTTATATAAGTAAATAATAGAAATCAGGTTCCAAAAACACCTAGACATTAAATTTCTTTAATACCTCATTTACATTAAGCCTAATTCTACGGTAATAAGCAGGAAGTTGGCGAGAGAAGTGGGCAGCGCGAGTATGTAAACGCAACTTATTTGAATGTTTGATACTCGCCCTGCTCATTATCTTCGTCACTGTCCTGCTTGTAGTGGGCATAATGTGAACGAGGCATAAGATTCGAAGATGCCATGCTTTTATTAGTTTTAATTTTATTACTTAGTAATTGAAGAATTATCTACTAGGTAGACAGGTCCGCCTTAGAAAGTTATTAGTTGTTTAGAAACTGTATAAAATCCAATTTTCACAAGTTTTAAATTCTTGAGATCGCACATCAGAGTACAAATAAAACTAACCTATGCAGGATTTGTTAGTTTATCGACCAAAATAATACAATGAAATAAGTATTCTTTAAGTTTAAGTAAAATACTTTTTATAATGTTAAACCATGGAAGAAAACTATTAAGTAGGACAAATTGTCGTCCTATATGATACACAGGCACACAAATCATTCTTCTCTCACTTTTTGCCGATTCAAAAATGTTTTTTGACCTAGATATTCAAAAATTGCAAAACTTGCGACTTTTGCGCCATTTGGTCTAAAAATATATTTTAATTAATAATAAATTCAAAAAGTGACAAAAGCATGATTTGTAGCAACGCGTAGTCGTTTAAGATTTAGAAGTTTTTTAGAGTTTATTTTTCTTAACGGGCAATTGTTATTTTTAATATTCGTCTTCCATGCGTTGAACACGATACAGTACAACAAAGGGCGATCTTGTGCTTAAAGCAATCTGCTAAATTACTTTTTGTAATACATCGTAGATTTACTGAATTTTTGTCTATACTTAACATTTTTAAAATCTCTCGCTCGACATAGTATGTGAAGAAGAGACTGTTGACCTCACCTTTATGAATGAAAATTAAATAGATCTAAAATTGCTTAATTTAAACGGTTCAAGAGGTTAACAAAAGCTTTTTCAATAAAGATCGAAGTTATAGAGGTTAGAGGTAAGCACGACCATCGTACATGTGGGTCAAACTAAAAAAGTATCTACCGGCGAGTAATAAATGATAATAGTTCAAGATTCAAGAACCGACCACGATCGCGCTAATGTAAGCTGTGCTTACATTAGCGCCATCATATCATCTATAATTTAGAAGTTACAGACGGAGTTAAAAGCTATAATAATATTGTGTTGCAAATGCAAAAGTTTGAATGGACATTTGTTCTTCAATCATGCTAGAACTGCTAAACGGATCTGGATGAAATTTGGCACAGAGATAATTTATAGTCTAAAATATCACATAGACTACTTTTTATACCGGAAAGTATATATATAGCTAGTATTTAATGCTACTAGTGTTAGCGAAACTTCGTGTTGTCATGACGATATTAATTTGTTAGGTAATTGCAATGACGACATCAAAGAAAAACGACCGCATCACCACCTTTTGGGTATATTCGTGTATCCCACTGAAACAATGTCAATTATTGGGATAAAATGTATCCTAAGTGTTGATACAAGCTAGCTCTGTGTCGAGTGTTAAATTCGTTAGTAGTTTTCACGTGACGCCCTAATAAACATCTGCTGATCCTAATAAGCCCTTCTGAATTTTTACTCCTTTTAAAATTTATTGTACAAATTCGACTCTACAGATGTATTATAAATAGATGTTTTAATTTTATAGTGTTTATATGGTATAAACACATTCTTAAGAATGTATCCTGTAGCTACTGTAGGTAACGTCATCAATTTAAAGCTTTTTTGAGATATTTTTTTTAAACGCAGATGGTCCTCCTTCCCTCTACCCGCCATAGTGGAGCATATGTTTATTATCCGAATACAATAAATATATTTTTTATGACGTCTGATGAAATATGTGGATTAAATTATTGTAGTTGACAATTATTAATGATGGTAAATAGTTTATCCAGTCACAAAACGCCATCTAGTTGTAATATTCAAATATCATTTTCAGGTTTAATTTATCATTTCACCATTCCTCCAAACATTTACAACAAATATTCACAGTGATATTACATCTAGAGCCTAAGTCACACTAGAGAATATCGTTTATGGTATCATTAAATTCAGATATTAGATTGTACACAAAACGACTAATTTAAATTTTTATCTGAAATATAAGAATATAAGCAATTATTGGTGTTTTCATATTTTTTCCAGTCATTTAATTCAAACTAGAAAATAAATGCATGAGTTAAATTTTATTTATAAAGCTGTCATTTTTCTGTGAACATCAATTCGCCAAATTTTAATTCACGATTGTATAAAAAGCAATTCTAAACGAAAGCATCGCTTTAACAGTGTGACCCAGGCATAATTAATTACAAGTTACCCTATCTAGTTAATTGTCTTAATAAAATATAATTATTTTAACACTTAGGTAATTATATTAAATTATTTCATTCAAAATTAAATGA
This sequence comes from Dendrolimus kikuchii, assembly GCA_019925095.2. Lineage (NCBI taxonomy): Eukaryota > Metazoa > Arthropoda > Insecta > Lepidoptera > Lasiocampidae > Dendrolimus > Dendrolimus kikuchii. Next base: position 8,353,296 of record CM034407.1, read on the forward strand.
TAGCATTATATGCGATATCTTAAAATTTTACTATAATGTAGAAAAATCTAGGGGTGTAAGAAATAACATATTATGGCAATTTGACATTTATAAATGTATTCCACGTTAATAAAGAATTAATTAATTAAAATTTAGACATGGTGTAAGTGATCATATTTAAAGCTGAATTATATAGTTCAACTAAACTGGAGAACAGAAATGAAAGGGACTCGCAACATAAAATGACAATGAATGATATCAGCTTTAGATATGAACGTTTTTTATTTTAATTTGATCAAAAAACAGTTTGTTCAGAAAATCATACAGATACCACAACAAAAAACATTATACACTTAGTCATACATACAGGTTTCAATATCGATAGCTCTACGTTGTTGGTCAACTTATAGTGGAGCCCTTTTTCAATACTGTCAAGTGAACTCAGTGGCGTAGCGTGGGGGGGGGGGGGGGGGGGGGGCAAGTGGGGCATTATGCTCCGGACGCGACTCACAAAGAAATCAGTTATTATAATTGATATCTGGAAAATATATTTTAAATTTAGTGCCAGCGTAATATAATAAATGTTAATTCGTAAATAAAAAGGAACACTAATTGTGTGTCTGTCAGCACTTTGGCATACGCTGCATAATTACATAAATTATCTTAATTCTTGATTTATGTGATAAAATAATATGTTATAATAAATACAAATAGTGAATTCTAGATGATCATATACGTTTCAAAATCTAGTCTTGTTTTCTCAACTACATTTTTTGTCTCAAATTTAAAGCCTAGCTTGAGCCTATGACTTTATTTATTAATTAATTTACGAGTATATTACATGGTTTTCTAGGGGGGGGGGTTGTGCTAAAAAGGTATTGTGCCCCGGGCGCCACTTAAGCTCGCTACGCCACTGAGTGAACTGATTATAATGATTGTCGTAGTGGGCAGGTCACGTTTGTCATAAGACTGATGGTCGATGCAGCAGACGAGATCTTGTATTGGTAAACATAGAGCGGAAGGCCCTTCAGCTTGATGGTCCCATGGCCTAGGCAAAATCGCAGAGACTGGGTGAGGAAACTGAAGGACCGATATATGTGGCGAGAACTTAGCCTGATTTACGGCTGTGTTAGTTAAGTAGGCACTTAGTTAACTTGTGAAACTGGCGAGACGTTGCCATCCTTTGGACAGAAATTTTCCAGTTAAGTAATAAGTTATCGATTAAATATACATGTCTTTTCAAATGATGATAGCAACTTATTCGCAAGTTAACTATTTACTAATGTAGATACACTTAGGCTTTAGGGAAACCACACCTACATTCAGCAGTGGATTGCGATTGGTTGATTATGAATTAGTAAGTATATTTTTCAATATTTCTTAAATAGGTATCTAAGGGAACGTACCCATACTACGTGACCAATTTACATTTTTTTATCCCCCTCACAGCCTCGGTGACCACCCGTAGTATATGCCAAGACCCACCTCCCCCTCAAGTTTTCAGGTAGTAATTCAAATTATTTTGTGCCGACAAAAAGAATCATTTGGCTCATATTTGTATACACTATTAACTGCGCCCGCGGTTTCACCCGCGTGGTGATGGGAAATCGTTATATTTTGGATAATTCACACCATATCTTTATAAATTATAGCCTATGTGTTATTCTGATGTGTAAGCTATATTATTGTAAAGTTTCATCAGAATCCATTCAGTAGTTTTTGCGTGAAAGAGTAACAAACATACATCCATACATACATTCTTACAAACTTTCGTGTTTATTTTATATATATATATATATCTATAGAGATTAGTATCAGCACGAAATCTCGTCGACTTGCTTGACGTCTACGCTATACTACAAACTCTTATTATTAAATCAGCCTGACGTTCCGGCATATCTATGTCAGTGTTGCCATCTTTGAGTTTAAAAAGCGCTAAACGCTTGCGCGCCATATTTAAGTATAGCTGGAAAAAGCACGGGATTTCCCTAGAGGATATTGACGAAAACCTAAGGCCCCTGCTAACCCCCCCCCCCCCCCCCTCCAGGCCTTGAGACCAAGCGTGGTATTTTGAAGACACCGTCCCCCTCAGAACGGGTCACGTAGTATACGTTCCCTAAGTTGTAAACTAAAAATGTTTCTTCTATGGTTCTGAAAAAGGAAAATAATGGCTCCTTTAAGATAGTAACACACTTATGATGATTACGTTATTTTCTACATCCCTTTATTTGAATGAAATATTCTAATGTGTTTTCAATACAATTTGAGCCTATTTTTGTGCTCATTGTACAGTTTGTGGCGACTAATGGATATGTTGATTCTTTATACTATAGTTTTACAAGTTCCGTAGACAAAGGCGCTATCTATATAAACTGGTAAACAATGTTAGAATATAATATTAAATCATTTTTTCTTAATACGATGAGAACATAATATCAGGTTAAGTATTAATATAAAGAAAAATCACACTAACGTTACTAAACTGTAGATTTAACGTATTTCAGTTTTTTATTTGTATGTCAGGTGAACATGTTTGACTAAACACACTTGTCGGCTTGTTGAATATTTTTTTATACTTTATTTCTAAAATTAATATAATAATTATGACCTCTGTAACATAAACTCAATATAGCAAGTGGCGCGATTAGTGTATTTTTTCAATTTGAACTAAAGCCAGGAAGTTTGTACGTAACAAACACTCTTATGGTCCACGGGCTACGGGAGACGCATGACAGTCAGTGTAGGACTAACAGGACAGACTTTAGTCTGGATTACAGGTTGTTAAGAGTAAACTTTTAAGGAGAGCGATATGGAGTTTAAAACTCAATATTTTCTTTTATTTCTATGGTTTTTCATTATTTTGCTATTTTGTCACAAATTTTACGACCAAATGAAAGAGATTGCATGTTTTAGGACTGTATTTTAGGTTAAAAATCGAGGGCCTTAAGATAATATCCGACTAGTACAAATAAACGAAGTAAGCGTCTTCAACACCCTCGTACTTTTTTCATTGCTGTCATGTGTCCGCAAACTAAGTGTTTCACGCGCGCGTATGCAATGTTTTTAAAATAAACATATTTTTCAAAACTCTACCAATAAACACCGTTGTATAAAACCAAATCGGAAAAGGGCGAATGTACTATTTGATATAAACTTATATAAAAACAACCTTATATCTTTGTGGCGTTTGACATTAACAGATTTACGGCTTGTGTACACGGTCAATTTGTATTGAAGCTAGTTCCACCAGGGTCACTGCAGCCTGGACCAGTATTGCTGTGAGTCCTGCCCTGGAACAGCTAACGGGACTGACACGCCAGCACCGAGGAGACCGCCTAATTCTGGAAAAAAGGTAATATCTTGTAAAGACTGGTAATAGTTACAGAAAAAAATTCCATATTATAAGGGATAACATAATTATAATATAACTACGTTATAACGGTTTTAAGCGCGTTATGTTATAAAATAAATTGATAAAACACCGCGCGGCTTCAACTGTTAAACTGTTAACTGTTAGTTTTCTTATGTACTACTCGCGAAAACTTAAGAAAATACCAGAGATAACCAATTGATGTTGGACCAGTAGAGTCACATGAGAGGTGGGTGTAGGAGAATAAATGAAGTCTAAAAAAAAGGCCCGATGCTAGACGGCCTAAAAAGGTCGTTTTCGCAGTTTCATATAGCGAACATGACAAGTATCAACCAACAAAAAGTGGAACTTCATGCTTACAACTACCAGTATCCCTAGACACATCATTTTCACTAAGAGTTTATTCAAAGGCGACTGCTTTAGATCCTCTGTTATAGGATAGTTATGAGTGGATAGCCGTCGTCATCAGACTTCTGTGGCGTGTGGTACCCAGGGTTGCCTTATAGGGCTACGCGAATAAAAGTTACAAGTATAAGGGGTCGGACTTACGCTGAATTTGGCAATCAGCAGGTATGTTTTCGTATAGCGCTATCTCTTGACGATGTACGTGTAAGACTACACTATAATACATACTCTACCATAATACACGTACAGCTTTCAGCAGCCGCTCATTTTTTGTCAGAACAGTCAACGAATTCGACAAACTCAGTCGGATTATGTGGACATTGACTTGTTTGTGGATAGTCTAGCATCTGTAAATGCGAAATTAATCGAGTTTGATTAATTTCGCATTTAATTAAAATTTATTTTAATAATAATTAGTTAACGGTCACAAATTTTTCATATTATTTTTATTTATTTTCTTTTTTTTCAACGAATGTATATTTATATTTTATAATTCCTCTGTCAGCTATCTCTGTAACTTCAGTTTGAAAGACTACAGCTGTTAGCCCCCCAAATAAAATAAATAAATAATATAAAAATAATGGTTTAAAGTCTTTCATGAATTTAGAGTCATTAAGTATTTACGACAAATCGTTTCGAAGAAAATCTTCGAAACAATTCTAAAATTAAAGACTTACCAGGTGGTGGTGAAGCAGGCTCGTGTTGGTATCCATGATGATTAACATATGGATGTGTGGGTTGCCTGTATCCAAGCTCGTAGCGTGGATACCCGAGGAATCCACCTTTGCAGAGGTCGGATTCCGTGGACTCGCATACAGGCGGTTCCGACACCATGCCGCCGCCATACCCCATTGGAGTGAGAGGGCTGAAAATACATATAAAAACTTTTAGTTCGAGTTTCTGCATCTTTATTATGATAGTTAGTATGATTGATATCTGCCCAACCACTATTTATTGAGTAGGTTCGGCTTTACTGCATTTGGACTGTTTGTATCATTTGACAACAGGAAAGAAATGTTCTAAGACATTTAGATATTTTTTTTCTTTAAACATATTTTTTGTTACAATATAATTTTTTAGGTAATAAATACATAAAACTTACTACAGGCATTTTCATGAAAGTCTACATTTAGGAGTGAAAAGCGGGCTAAATAGAAGGCAATATAAGCCACACACTTCCGTAACCTCTTAATTCTATTAGCTCCGGCATGGCTTTGTTGCTAAGAATCATAGCAACAAGTCGTGACCGAGCCTATGAGCGACAAGTAAGTATGACGCGACGAGCGAAACAAAGAAAAGAATTTAGCATGCCACCAGTTGTCGTGCTCCATTCTAACTTATTCGCGTCGCTCGTTGTGTCGCCCGCCGATAAGCCCAAGGTCGTGGCCGGGTCGTATTGGATAAACATATTTCAAAACTAGGCTTCACGTCCGCGGAAAGTTCCGCGGAACTTATTCCATTTTCCGGATCAAATGGATTTCAAATTATTTTAAGAGCTAGCATTGACACAGGTTACATTGCATTATATTTTGATATAGGCGCTATCGCCCCTGGAAAGTTCCGATCTGTTGCGATAAAAGGTGTCCTGTGTCCATTCTCGGTATTGCGACTACATATCTACATACCAAACTTCAACATAATCTCAAGTACCATGGTTGTCCGTAAGCATTTTGCATTAACCCCATTTTCTTCAGTTCCCACGCTCAACTACGCAGCGGTTCCCTACAACATTTATTCTGCGTAGAACTGCGTACAATCTGGAAGGAATTTCTCGCCACGGTTTTCCCTCTGTGACATGACATTGGGTTCTTTTAGAAGGGCGTTATAACATTTCTTAGAGTTCTGTACCGCTTTAATGACACCCCTGTTGTTGCAAGTCTATGGGCGACGGTAATCGCTTTCCATCAGGTGGGCCGTCTGTCTGTTTGCCTGCTTTAGGCAATAAAAAATTATATTAGTTTGGATGTTTTGTATAAGAGCACCTGTAAGCGTCGACGTTAAGCGGCGGTTGGTAGGGCTGATGCGCGGGGTGCGGCGGGTGCGCGGCGTTGTGCGGCGGCGGCGGGTGCGGCGGCGCAGCGTGCGGCGGCACAGGTGCGTACGCGCACTCGGGGCTGCGCCGTTGCGACCGGATCTTCTCCTCGCGCCTCCACTTCGCGCGCCGATTCGAGAACCACACCTTAACGTCGGGCCAAGTTAAGGAGCAGCGCGGTCACTACGCGCTTATACACTTATTGTAATCGACTAAAGTCTGGCTTGGAGGTAGCTATTGCTTGACGTCTATTGATATTTATTACATTACTGTTCTAAATTATCAACACTAAACCATAAGTGTAACGGCTGTGCTATAGTTGTAATTCAGCAGAAATAGTAGATAACCGTATTGGTAATCGCGGAATTATCATCATTCGTTTATCCCATCTTGCCGGTTTGGTGCCGTATCGTGTGTAAATTACAATCATTTATTATACCTATATTATTTATTTGATTATATAAGTAAAAACGATTGAATAAAATTAAATTAATAAAACATAATCTACTACAATCACGGAAATATATAGTATTTTACCTATAGGTAATCCCTCGAGACTATGAGTAGAATACTGAGCCTAGGTCATTGAAATCATAAATTGATTTCGTTTAGGTATATCTCCAATTCTGCATAAGAGGAGTCTGAATAGAAGGTTAATTATCAACCCACCAATCGCCCACTAACTGCAGTGGTTCTAACAACAATATATATATATATATATATATATATATATATATATATATAAAATTCTAGAACCCGATCCCAGAGCCACCTACCGGTTCTAATTGCGAATCTAAACCATCCGGGTACCCACTCAAACACACAAAAACAAAATCACTAAAATCGTTCCAGGTGGTTAGGAGGATTCCAGAACCAGATCTCAGCGCCACCTACCGGTTCTAATTGTGAATCTAAACTATCTGGGAACCCACTGATCCCTACTCCGTGATGTTTGCTGGATGCTAGACATCTAAAGGGGATAACAGATCGATTGATAGTAAAAAAAAATCGTGATGGAAAAATAGGGGCTGATAGTAGAGAGGTGGAAAATTAAGAGTAATATAATTTTTTATATTCTAAGTCATGACATAATAAGATTAAAATACTTGCCAAAAAAATTAAAGTTTATAATTAACAAATAAAAAATAGGGGTTGATCGTAGAGGGGTGAAAATTTAGGGTTGCATATATTTTTTAATGCTGTATCTTAAAAAAAAAAAAAAATTGGGGTGGACTACCCTTAACTTTAAGGGGATGGCAAATAGATGTTGTCCGATTCTCTGACTTAACCAATATGCACAGAAAATTTCATGAGAATCGGTCAAGCCGTTTCGGAGGAGTATGGGAACGAACATTGTGACACGAGAATTTTATATATAAGATATATATATACATATATATATATATATATATATATATATATATACGTATATATATATATATATATATATATATATTATTTTTATTGCAAGAGGGCAACAGACAGGCAGACGGCCCACTTGATGGAAAGCGGTTACCATCGCCTATGGACATTTGCAACACTAAAGGTGCTACAAATGCGCTGCTGCTCTCTTAAAGGAGACTGGAACCTGGTCACTAATGCCGGAACACAACACAAGGTTGTTATGGGGGCATACTCTAGACGAGGGGTGGTCGCCATCCAGTCGAGTAAATACCCTACCACCTGGCTATTGGTTGTTTTGTCTCCTCTTACGACAGGCCGCCCGGCCGCAGGAAATTGTATTCTTTCTCCGTTCCTGCACGGATTATATATATATACATAAATATACATATATATACACATATATATATACATATATATATATATATATATATATAATGTAAACTTATTTTGTTAGATCAGAACAATAGTTATCTAAAATCCGTTTTGAATAGGATGGTATGGCTGACACATCCATAAAACGCAATTTGTACCGTTATCGTCAACTTTCGTAAGATATAATATTAAGTTTAAATATATAATAAAATATTTAATCCTGTTCTTAGGATCACGATGTTTATTTCTCCATTCACCAAATTTCTCCGATACCGTTCTATTTGAAATAGTGTACTAAAGGGTTATTTGTGTTAAAGACTCACCTGTATTCTTGCTTCTGGGAGACCGATTTTTGTCGCAAGACGCTCTCGGGCAAAAACATCAGGGTAATGAGTTCTTTCGAATTCTGAAAATAAATTATTCACTTCTTTAGTTGTATTGTTACTTATAATCCAGAACTTTATAGAGTAGAGGAAACTCACAAGCTATTAGACATTTTACTCACTTTAGACACGATAGTTTTAGTCTCCTACAAATTCAGAATTACAGCGGGATATCTAAAATTGTCACGGAGACTAATAATGCCTAAAATCATTTACTGCACAGTCACAGTGTCAAAGTTTACTTGATTAAAAACCATGGTAGTAAATAATAATATGGTATTTATAACATAGCTTTAATGAAAAGGGAACGTATTTGTTACTAGTTTGTCATATTTTAAATTAGTTCGTCTCTCAGTTAGGTTCCTTCTGGCAAAGCCTTCGTTTAGGTCGTGTCATTGATAATGTGATATTTACCTCTCTCCAAACTATCAATCTGCTCATTAGTGAAGCTGGTCCTGTTTCTCTGCAGCTTGCGCTTGAGCCTCATTCGCGCTGCGTCATCGTCAGCGCCGCTGGAGCCCGCGTTTGAGTTGTCACCGGAGCCTGTTTCGTCCGAGTGCAGGCCTTCGAGGCCTTCTAAAGGCTCCTCGCCTGTTTAATAAGAAGCTTTTCTATATCTCTTCTATCTTTACATTAACAAGTTTAATGAAAGTGTAGTAATATCATTTAATACATTCTATTTGTTAGGATTAAAATCAAATATTATATTTTTAGCTTATAGCTTAGAAATTGATATCACGAAAGTTACAGGTAGGCATACTATTAATGTAGTTTCGTTACTAATAGAATGGTAACCATTGGTCTGGATTAAACTAAAACACAAAGCCCGCGAGGGTAGCGACCTGTCTGCCAAAATTCTCTCTAAGTATGTACCACATATCCTGCCTTCCGCTTTCCTCAAACAGTCACCACCGGGGACAATGCGCAAGTCGTTAATCGACGGTCGGAAAGCGTTCTTGACTACCCTTATCAAGAACCCGTCTTCACTTCAGGATATGTTTGATCTATTAGTCCCACGACAAATATGAGCAGTTCATTGCCACTTTTGGTTACGAAATTTGCAAGCTATTTCAGTAACCGGCTGTTTTACGGATATCTTTGTTTCTGCTTCAGACGCCTAACGTTAGTCGCTTCATAGCCCCCTTTTTTAACGAGGTAAAATCTGATTGAGGACACCGCCGCGGGGGACATGCGGCGAGGACCACCCCGGAAGTAATACTATTGGCATTCGAGTCAGAGACGCCCACTAAAGCCCCTCGATACTCCTTCCTTCCTTTACGCCAGGACTACGGGATAGGCGGAAGTTCGACCATCTCCACGTACTCTGGCAGGGGCTTCATAGACCCCCTAAGCGAACTTAATATGTAGACCATTCCTAATGTGTGCTACATTGATAGGCAATATTAATGTTGCACGAGGACTTCGTTTTGGTCGCGTGAGACAACAACCTCATTTAGCTGTCTCAATATACAAGATTGTAAATTTCAGGCGCCTATGGTTTGTACTCCAAAAATACGTCGTATTTTTTGCACTGTTGTTCATAAGCCAGTTGCGATTAGACTACTTTTCTATTCGCGACATCTTAATATAAACAATGGCCAATTCTGAAGAATACAAGAAAGTTAGCCGTATTTTGGGCTAAAGTCTCTTAAGTGTAAATAAAACCTGTTCTAAACACTAACTTGACAAGGGCTAAGGAATTACTTCACAAAGGAGTTCGACTTCGGTCTTTGGGTTGCTTAAGTAGCAACTTATCCCTCCCAAAGTTACCGACCGCCAAGTGAACACAGTCATAATTAATTCCACAAACAACCGGCTCGATAACAGTTGAATTTATTCGAGTTGAGATTTTAATCTTCGGTTGCGCTGTATTTGGCGGTTGTAGGTAGTGTTGCCAGCGGAAAGATTTATCGACGAAGTTAGACAAACTTAAATTTATATCTACACGCTAGTTTGCGTTAGAGCTAGCATTTCATAAAATAAATATTACAGAAGTGTAGAAAGTGACATAGCTTTTCATTTTAACATTGTTTTATGTACATATATTTTTAGAAGATGATTATAATTCTGTTATACACTTTCCAAGCATTTATTTTACTTTTGATGTTTGCAAGTCTATCAAATTAAGTACGTATTTCTTGACAGTAAAGCCCATGTGAAACAAATGACATAACTGTCGTATTTTATTGTTGTGCGTGACGTAATAGTGATTCATGTAACACACAGACTATTAAGCCATCGACATTACATATAAATAAATCGAAAGTAATCTGATTTGAAAATAAAAAATGTTCTACTTTATTACATTTTTTTACTTTATTACAAAAATATCTTATTTAATATATGTAAAATATGTTAATTGAAATGTGGGTATATTTATTACACAATATAGTATTTATAGCAAAAAATATATAGGTAAATTAAACTGAATAAAACTTATTTATAAATGAAGTCGATTTTTATAACAAATCAAGTCGGTAACGCATTAGCACACTAATTGATCTATCAACGAGCTGTCAAAAACAAAATAAATGCTTGGAAAGGGTTATAGTAAATTATAGTCATAATTGATCGTGTACTAGCAGAAGGTGATGTCAGGAGCCTTAAGAACAGACGAGCTTGCATGACAAGAGTTATGAATGTCAAAGAGGCAAGTGAGGTGTGTAAGAATAAGCCTAAATGGCACTCTGCTGTTCGTGCCTACCCCGCAAGGGAACTGGCGTGAAGTTATGTATGTATGTATGTATGTATAGTCATAATTTCAATGATTAAAGTTTATTTACTAATTTGTAATAATCATTATCATCATCCTAACGTTAAATCCCGGTTACGTACCGAGCGAGACGTCCACTTTCCTAAATTTTCTTCTCCACTTGGCGCGGTCTTCAGCATGCCTTACTGTTAAACCATAGGCACCTACTACTTTTATAGTTTATTATTTTAATGATAATATGATCTTTAAATGGAATCTTAAAATAATTTATACTGTGTAATGGTGTCAATAAAAAAATATTTAATAATATCAGCGAATGTTCTACAATCTGCCCTGAAAGGTTTATGTTTATAAAACCCTCGTGTAGAAAAGAGATATTAAAGTTATTTAGTCATATTTATAGACAATGTTTTATAGTTTTCACCCTTGTAGCATGAAAATAAGGGTAAAAGTGTAAAATAGTTTAATGTATATGTAAAATTTAATAAAAATAAAATAAATAAAAATAGTCTTTCTCCCTTGCTTTAAATATGCTAATTTTTTGTTATGTATGCATATATTTCTTCAGGCTTTTCTATTTCTCTATGTAGGCCTCCTCAATCTTTTGCCACTCGATTTTTTTTTGTTCGGCTCTTGTTCAGAGATTCCTCACTACCGACATGATATTATCGCTCCGTTTCAGAATGGACCTTCCACGATATACCCCTTATATTTCAATTTCTGGGGTATCAGAAGAGAATTCTCTGACTCCATTTATTATCTGGTCCTGACCTAAAATTTATTAGAAATGTTTATGTAGTATCTTCTTAAGTTATCGCGACAAGTAAATATAATAAAATTACGTTTTACCGGTTTTAAGCGCGGTAATTTATTTGATTTTTATTATTCCAACGTTTCCGCCGCTTCTCCGCAGATGTGATTACGGAAAACATATGTCAAGTGTCAATGAGTATTGTTAAAGTTTTATAAGAAAAGCGGCCGAAAGGTCGGAATAATAAAAATCAAATAAAGTACCGGGCTAAAAACCGTTAAAACGTACTTTTATTATAGAACTCTTCAATTGAATTCTTTAAAATAAAAAGATTAATTTAATTTAGCTCTGGCAACATAATGTCCCAGAACGCGACGCGGCTTGATGATCCTTTCGTCTAAACTCGCCTTATCCGCTTTTCACGGCGACTTAGAGGATTCAATTATGTCCTCTTGTTTAAAACTTAGCTATGAGTAATTGGAGCAAAAATTTAAATTCATTTCATAAATTAACGCAAACAGAATATTGGCTCCCGTAACTGTGAGAACTTGGTTTCAACTTAAAAATTTGAATTATGAATTGGCAAACTCTGAAAAGAGTTTTTATGGTAGAATAAAAAAAAAATTAAAGAAAATTGTTTTGAACAAGGTTTGTTGAGTAGTTTTAGTGATATGGTATATTTTTGTCACATGCATATTCTTTGGGTTCCGTAGTCAACTAACTGGCAAGGATGGTGAATGTTCGTCGCCAGTACGGAAGCCTTCATTGTGATTAGTCGGATAAACCCTAGGTTTTATTTATGTATTACCAGCGGCCCCGGCAGACGTTGTCCTGCTCTGAAAAAATAAAAATCTAGGACCCGATCCCAGCGTCACCTACTGGTTCCAATTGTGGATTTAAACCATCCGGGGACCCACTCCAACACAAAAAAACAAAATCACCAAAATCGCTCCAGGTGATTAAAAGGATTCTAGAACCCGATCTCAGCGCCACCTATCAGTTACAACGGGATAAAAAATATCCTATGTCCGTCTCCTGGTTCTAAGCTACGTCCCCACCAATTTTCAGCCAAATCGGTACAGCCGTTCTTGAGTTATAAATAGTGTAACTAACACGACTTTCTTTTATATATATAGATAGATATCAATAAATAAATAAGATAAAGGAATAAAATAGACAATTATATAGATCCAAGCTAAGACGTCACCTTTTAGATATAGGTGATACCTCTTAGTGTTGCGCACATTTTGCCTTCAGAATATTTTTTCTTAAATGCAATCTTCCCTCTATTTCCTTCGGATTGGGGGCCAAGTGTGGGTATTTAGAAATTGGTAAATATTTCCATTTATTTTTTTCACTCTAGGTTAGTAAAAAGCGCAACTTTGCGAGGGTTTGCAAGATTTTTTACCCAATTTGTCTGTAATTTTCAACAGAGGGCGTTAGTATGCTGTATTATTTTTTTTTTTTGATGGATAAAACACATCTCGATTTTCTTTTACTTTTTCCCAATTATTTGTGGTCGACATTATATGTTTTTTCCTTCTATACTCGTTTATTCTCACATACAGAGGACGTATATCACATTACAAATCATCATGTCATCCTTTACACAATCTATCCATCTTTGTTTTGGTCTTTTTATCCAGTGTATTTTCCCCGTCTGGATGTCTACCACCCCTGGTTTAGAGTATGCCGCTATAACAACCTTGAGTTGAGTTCCGGCATTAGTGGCCAGGTTCCAGTCTTCCTTTAGAGAGCAAAATCGCATTTTTAACACATTTGTGTTGCAAATGTCCATAGGCGATGGTAACCGCTTTCCATCAGGCCGTCTGCCTGTCTGCTTAACTCACGTAATAAAATAAATACCTTTGCATTTGTACCCGTCAATCTTCCAGTTTAACATGCTGTTTGTCACTTGATTTTCATCCCATATCATTACATGCTTATATCGCCTTCTTCTTCCTCTCAATTCTTCAGTGAAGGGTGCAACTTTCAACTAATTTCTCACCTTATCCATTATTGTAATACTACACATCCATCTCAACATTCTCATCTCAGCTGAGTGGAGATGTTTGGGGTCTATTACTTTAGTAGCCCAACACATTTTGTGGTTAAAGTCTATGTAGGTATCTATTATTTTGAGAAAGAATGTTTAAGGATCCTATAAATAACTATATTAGTCGCCATAAGGTCATTCATAGGTATTGTTCGAAATCTTGTAAAGATAAGTAGGGTAACTAGGCCTTTCACTGATTAAAAAAAATGCATAGTAGTAGAAGAAAGAAAAATAATATTTATTGACATGAAAGTGGTGAATGGACTACAGTTTATTAGTATACAAGTAAAGCTATATATAAATGAGAGGGATATGTCCGCTTATAAATCCGCTGGGAAGTCCCGTGGGACGCTTTTCTTCGCTGATCACCCTTCTATGATCATACTACAACCTATATTCCTTGATAATATGTATTATTTCATTATCCATCCTAATCAATATTTTGTTTGGACACTTGTCCTTTTTTACGATATTGGAAATAAATCGGTTATCATGAAGTTTGCCTAAAACGTGATTGAACATAAGTAACAAAGGAGAAATGAAAACATGTAACTTGGCTAAAAAAAAAAAAAGTAATTTTTTTAAGGTCCCTTAGTTATTTTGGCAAAAACGGAAACTATAAAATCACCCTCTTCGCCTGTTTGTCTATCTATCTATCTCGTAGGCATTTTTGAGAATCTTCTAGGCCTACACACCTACAATAAAAACTGCTTTTTATACAATGCGTAATCATAAATTACTGTTTTTAGAATTTTTGCCGGTCTCAAAATTTGTCCCGTATACTCGTCGAAACGACTCAATAAATTTAAATGAAGATTTAAGGGTATAAGCAGGGGTTTTATCTTAAATTTTCGGGTAGGTATCCTTATATACATCATTTCACTATCTCACATAGTTCAGGCTATAAGAATATAAAGTACAAGTTCAACGCGAACAACATGGCGAACATAGCCTGTAAGTGACTAATTTGTTCTACAAATTCTTAAATATTTTTTGTGCCTATATGGGATCAGGAAGAGGAACAAGATTTTGTATTTGTTTTGATTATATTTAATTTAATTTTTCGTATGCTCCTTTTCAGTTCGCAGAACCAGAGATATAGAGAAAGTGGCCAGGATGTATGTATATATAACAGAACAGCAGGCGTTGAACATTGCGATCATCTTACTTTTAAAATATCACGATAAGACTAATTTTAATTAGTGCTTAAACGATACGAAACTCGCAATTTAACTTGTTAAAGTTAAAATCTAAGAGAATGCAACAATTTATACGATAATGACATAAGGAAACTAAAGCATAATCTTTGGAAATCGGATAGATTCACACATATCATGGGACCGTTAATATATGTCAGTATAATGTACTATCTAAAAGAATAACAGACTCACCATCTGTAAATTCTCTTAAAACACGATTCAGGAAGTGGTTAGTCGAGCACATTTTGTATCGTTTGAGTTAATGACTTATGCTATGACATAATGTTTAAGGTATAAGCCGTTTCACGCAAATGTGGCGATGGGTGTGATGCGTTATTTGTGGTGCGATAATATTTTTAATTGTTAATGATATTATATTGACAGATAACGTATGTATATAAATTAATGTGACTATTCGTTAACGGCGTTATTTTTAAGGCTATAAACAAGATGCACTTAGCCATAGTCAATAGTTTTAAAACTATCGCAGGTGCGGCCGCAGCATTAAAATTGCCATGTAATGTCAATTCGAAATTCAAAATCGTCGTTGTTAGGAATAAAATATTTCTGGTTTCGGAACTGTCAACTATTATATAATAATAACTAAAATACCTAAATGTTGCCCTTCCAATAATATTTCATCTAGGTGTTCCAGAACTGTTTTAAAACTGAATAAATTATATTCAAGTGTCAAAACACCGCAGTCGTTGTCTCCGAGCGAGGGGGCGAACGGGGGCCGAGGCGCGGGTGCGGGGGTGGACCGTAACGCGCGCGTTCATGCAGAAACTGACGATAACGGGGCCGGCCTACCACGTAACCCTGCCGAGTATGATAGCGATATCGTAAGCTTAAAAATGTATGGCCAATAATGGAGTGTCGGTTTTGACAAGGTGTACTTTAGTTTGGCAGTGTTATATTATACCTGGCGAGATAAGGCGCGAATAAATTTGAATTACCTATTACGCGAATGGTTGGAGGGTAATGGATTTGAACTACCAGCTCTTTTGGATGGTTGTAATCTATTATCATTTTACGATTTATTAATGTAAGTTTAAATTATAGACCATTTAATACTGTAGAGCATTGTATGAAAGGAAATCAACAATATAACCATAAGTCTCACGCGACCAGAAGGCTGGCGTCTATTTTGCTCAAAGATTTAAGCGCTGCCATGCCACGTGGCAACACCGCCAGCCTTTTGGGAATTTTTCCCATTTTTATTTAGTTTTAGTTTTGAATATAGTCTGTAATTTATTTTTAATTTTATATTGTATTTTTATTTATAACATCTTATTTTTGACAGAAATGATCAACGATGAAAGAAAAATATTAGAAATGATATACTCTCATTATAAACATAGATATCAGCCGAGCACAGAATATTTACCTCCCTTTTCTAAAGACGAACTAGGTGAGCGTGGGTAGCGGTAATTTTTTTTATTGCGAATCTGACAAGAAAGCAAACGGCCCAGCTCATGAAAAGTGATCACCGTCGCCTATTGATGTCTGCAACACTATTGGCGAAGCCAACGCGTTGCTAGCCTTTAGGATGGGATAAAGAGGTTGGGATATGGGATAGGAAAGGCCGGACAAGGGGAGGGGAAAGTGGGGCATCGGAACTCCCACACCGATATTCTGTGAAAGCGTGGTATTACAACGAGCGAGTCTGCCCTAAGAACCGTAACCACTATAATTCTTCCACCATGTTTCTACCACGTTTATTGAAGTGGAAGAGGTTCTAGTCGGCAAACTTTTTGCGGCTTATAACTCTAATCCTTTTTATCTCGCGTTGCGACGCATAATTAAAAAAAAAAAAAATCGTTAAACCAATTCTATAAAAATTTATAAGAAACTATTAACATTAAATTTTTACCGATATTCATTTGATCAATAACCGAGTTCGATTTGCAGTTAAATAATTAAATTAAATTTAAATAATTTAAAAACAGGAAATCATTATGCAATTGCATTAATACGGTTGCCTGCTTTCTAGTCTACGGCGTAGCTCGTAGCAGCTACGCGTAGTTACAGTGAGCGCTGTGTTATTCCATCCAACATTAGAGAGAATAGAAATAAGGCTGTGCAATATGTGATTTTGTATGAAAAATCGTCTATTGTTTAACTGTAGTTTCATTGAACGACAATTTTTTTTGTTGTAATAAATATCGTAACAAATCACATATAAACATAATAGTATTTTAACGATTTATTTATGATGACTATTATAATGCAATTAATTAATTATGTAATATATTTATGAGAAATTATTTACATGAAAAATGAAACTTAAATCTGAATATAAATTATCGTGATATACCTATTACACAGAAAATATCTATCTAAACTGTATACAAACAATTATTTCATTATTAATTATTCCGTTTGTGCTACTAACAACTATTACAAAAATATAATAAGATATTAGAAATATGATTTCGATAGTGAATTTAGAAAGTCCCGTAGTAGGGGTAACGATAGCTGGCGGCTGGAGTGTTTTTACAGCGCATCGTGGACCAACAGAAGGATTGTAAAATATTGGTATTTTTCTATGAAAACATTACATATTTAAAAAAATATAGAGGATAATATTAGGTAAGATTTGGAGCGAGTACAGCCCTATGGATTAATAGTACGAACGTGTCAAATGTACGTCATAGTATAAAGGCTGACCTGTGACCAATTCTGCTCATACACACTACCACCATAGGTAATAAATATTGAGTACTTTGACCCCTGAGTCCTAGTGGTTTTGGCAGGAAGCAGATAACGAAGCTGTATATTATATATCTATCTTTTGAAATATGCTTTGGAAAAATAATCATGGCGGTAGATTTGTTTAAACATAATTTTAACCAGGATTAGTTTGATCATGATATGATGAGTACTTTTTGAGGTTTGAAAACTAAACAGTTGACTCTCCTCAGATCTCAACAAGAAATTTCAATTTTATTTATTAGACGGTTTTTATAGTGGATCCCTCGATGCGCGAGTCTGACTCTCACAGGGCCACTTATTTTGCTTATACAAAGGATGTGTCACATTTATTGACATATAATTTAAAACATATATATAATAAAAAACATATATACAATGAACAAAAATTATTCTTTCTAAACCTAATGGAATAATATATGTTCCAACTACTGTATTCTAAATACTATAATTCTTTCAGACTATAACTAGAATGCTGAGCCTAGATCATCCTCTCCTATGGGTAAGGAGCGTAATGCTCCTGCTACACCTAGGTTAATGTTAGTGTTTAGTCACTGATTCCAAATGCAATTCTACAAAACTATTTCAATAAATAACTCCTTAAACGCTTAGTTTGTGCGCTTAGTACGCATCTTAAATAATGCATTAAACCCATGACTACATCGGCCTGATATAATCACTAACACTAACATTATCCCAGGTGAAGCAGGGGCGGGCCTAAGGCTAACTAGGTTACTTCGCTGGATAGAAATACTCTTTCGATAATTTCAAATTAAATATTTAATCTATATACTATAATAAATCTGTAAATTCTTCGAGTTTACAAAGTATTTAAAAATGTGAAAAAATAAGGAGGGATAATTCGGGCCAGAACATTTCAAAAATGCAATTTTTACCATTTTTGTCTGTTTGTCTGTCTTTCTGTCTGTCTGTTAGAGCATCACGTGGAAACTACTGAACGGATTTAAATGAAACTCGATGTAGAGCTAGCTCATATGCCGTGGCGTAACTTAGGACACTTTTTATCCCGAAAAATGACGTGGTTTCCATAGGATAGACGAAAATATCGAAAAAGATGGCGCTGCGATCTCATCTTTTTTTAAACTACTGAACATAGATTATGAATGAATCTCAACATACTGCTTGTAACCGTACATATTGAGTTAACACTTAGGATACATTTTATCCCATTAAATGATGTCGTCACCATAAAATAGACAGATTAGCTGAATAGATGGACCTGCAATCGCGTTTTTCAATGCACTAACAAATACGATGTCATAGGAAACAAGTCATTGTATTACCTCAAATCAGGTTGGCATCGACTCATCTCTGTTTTGCTGGGCAGCTGCCAGCTGTTTAGACTCTATGGTCTTAGTTTCTTTGTTCTTGTAGTGAATTGAACAAGAAACAGTAAAGTTTTAGGTCTAATATATATATAAAAAAACTAATTTAGTTTAAATGTAAGTAACACAACATTTTTGCGCCTCGTAGCCGCGGGGAAAACTCTAGTATTAAATATTTTTTTTATTTTTTTTTTATTGCCGGAGTTCTGCAGACAGGCAGACGGCCCACTAGATGGAAAGCGGTTACCATCGCCTATGGACATTTGCAACAACAAAGGTGCTACAAATGCGCTGCTGCTCTCTTAAAGGAGACTGGAACCTGGTCACTAATGCCGGAACACAACACAAGGTTGTTATGGCGGCATACTCTAGACCAGGGGTGGTCGCCATCCAGTCGAGCAAATACTCTACCACCTGGCTGTGGGTTGTTTAGTCGCCTCTTACGACAGGCCGCCGGGCCGCAGGAAATTGTATTCTTTCTCCGTTCCTGCACGGATAAAATAAATAAAACTATTCAATGCCTTTTATCGGTTCATTTTCACCAATATATCAACTGTATATTTTACTTGTCACCACAACGAATATGACATCTCAAAATACAATTCCAAAATTATACGAAAGTCAGACGTCGTTCGTAATAAACAAACAGTTCTTTAACTCAGTGCTATAAGGTCGGAAATCGAATGTTAAATTTGAGTTAGCTGTAAATATATGTTTGTGGTATCAGAAGCCCATCTGTCAGGCGCGGGAGTACATTAATGTTTCATGAGCAAGCGTACAGATCTGTATCAGATAATAGACGTGTCCATATCTCTATTTACTGTCAGTCACTGTCTGTTGGGATACTGCGAGTGCTTTTGCGGCAGCGAAAATATCACTGGAATTAACAAACTCATGAATTGTTAGTATTTTTAGTCTAAATACAGTAGGTAATTTTTATTACGATAATACAGGTGATTTATATATATGCGATTTATTTAAATGTACGAAAACATACACATTGACATGTTCACTACGAAACGGGGTCTAAGGCGGCCTGAACGTGTTTCACTTGCGGTACGGCTGAGAAAAACATAGACTTCTCTGTGGTGCGGAGGGCGTAACTTCAATTTGGTTCAGCGTAAAGAAAAAGATGAATACGTATATGAGATGTATATCTAAGATGGGCTGTAAAACCAGAGTTCCCTGGTAGATACACCTACCTTAATACGGGATTCCCTTGGACTAGTACCGCACTACACAAAATAAAAATCCATTAATCATTTTATATGTGACACTAAAAAAAGGATATTATTTTTTAAAACGTTACGGGGCTCAATAGGCCTCGTACTGCCACAATGGTAGTTTTAGTATAAGGTCTAAAACGCCCCGTACTGCAGGAATTGAAGGTAGGTATCTACAAATAAATAACTGCCGTTATGAACTTGTTTTCAGTGGGGGCATTACAAAATCTACAAACAAATTTTCGTGAAACATTTTGAAGGTACTCACAAGTACCTACCTAAATGTTCCATAAAAAGTGAAAAAAATATTAGTTACCATTTTCCCGCCTCCCCAAACCAAGATGGCGTCGTGATCATAAACAAAACGCGCTCGGTGCGGTGTTGCCTTATCGCAAAAATGTCGTCACTATGACATGTATTTCATTCGCCGCTATTCCCCTGTGCGTTCCCTTCGCTGGGAGTTGTTTTGTTTCATATTACCACTAATATCCCGATAATACTGTAGGTATTTTTGGAAATATGTCTCGTGTTACGTTACGTTCTGCTTCTCTGAGATTAATTATCGTGGTTTTACTGAAATATCTCGGGTTATATAGTTATTAACCTAATAGTGTTTTTCTTTATATCGATAATTAGATTCTATAGAGTAGCTTAAATCTGTGTACTTAACTTATAAAGCAGTTTAAGTTTTTATATTTAAGTTATCAGTTTAAAATATTTTTTAAGGTAGGTTACCTGGAAGAGATTGCTTTAGGCGATAAGCCCGCCTATTGTTTTTAGCATGACAATATTGTTATCGTGCATGTTGTTATTTCTTTAGTGAGAAATAAAGTGTTATATATCTATCTAGATTCCGTTATGAAAATAATAAACTAGCATTTATAATTTGATCTTAAACTTGAAGTTGGCTATGTCAGAATATTATCAACCTTTCCTCTTGCAATTACAAACAGATATCAGGTCTTTAAAGGTAATAACGATCTGCTATGATGGTGGCTCCGCGGGGTCCTTTTTTAAGTGATACACAATTTTTCATGGCTAAAAGTTTAATTGCCGTTATTATATCTACTTCTTCCATAATTGAATAACAGTCAATACAAGCTTTTTATTAACTTGCAATGGATGTACGTATGTATCTATGTAAGTTCGGGTGGAATCTTGCAAGTTAAATTTGACCAACTTCCCGGTTTCCGATCGAGCTGAAATTTTGCACGCATATGTGTATCGCGTGACAATGCAATAATATGGTACCATGGAGTAGATCTGATGATGGAGCCGGAAGGTGGCCATAGGAACTCCTGTACTAAACAAGATAGACCGGTCTTGTTTGGGCTCGTTTTACGATATCCAGGATCTCAAAAGCTTGTATTTAAAAACCTTTTTAAAAAAGCTTATTTTGTAGAGTGAAAATGCTGAACATACAATGTCATAACAAATCGATATCGAAATGAAACATATACAAAAAAAGTTACATAAAATTCATGTTTTAATCTCTAAAATTTTTATTGATAATCCATTGAGCTGTATTAGAGCCTGTTCGAAATTATTATTTTCAAACAGACACACGTTCAAAAATTCTAGACTATTATTTAAAATCGGGCATTGTAGGTATAAATATCAGTTTTCACTTAAATATTTATTCATTTTGAAATCACAGACACATATAACTTGTTTTTCTTACAAGATAAATTTTTGGATAAAATTTTAGTTAAATTGTATCTTAAAATGATAAATAAGATGTAGCTTAAGTTGCTATTTTTTTTTTTTTTTTTACTGCAGGAGGTCAGCAGACAGGCAGACGGCCCACTTGATGGAAAGCGGTTACCATCGCCTATGGACATTTGCAACACCAAAGGTGCTACAAATGCGCTGCTGCTCTCTTAAGGGAAACTGGAACCTGGTCACTAATGCCGGAACACAACTCGAGGTTGTTATGGCGACATACTTTAGACCAGGGGTGGTAGCCATCCAGTCGGGCAAATGCCCTACCACCTGGCTGTGGGTTGTTAAGTCGCCTCTTACGACAGGCCGCCCGGCCGCAGGAAATTGTATTCTTTCTCCGTTCCTGCACGGATAATAAGTACTAAGACATATAAACATCATTTAATGTGTATATCATTGCAAAAATCCTGTCCGTAATCGATGAAAGTGATATTCTAAGGAAAAACAGTCTATATCTACTTCAATTTCATTTACCAATATAGACAAGGATATTATCTTACAACATCATTAAGTATTATACATTGTTGTGATTTTAAATTTCAGATTATTTAAAAGCAGGCAGGCAGCAGGCAGCGGACAATGAAACAATTTGTTTTTGCCAAATCAAGAGAATTTTATCTTATTACAAAACGTCATAGTCTCATTGACGTCATAACTTCGTACACGAGAAAGCAGTCAAATATACCATTAATTCTTATCTTTCCAACTCCGATTAAAATTATTTCTATCATGATAAATATGTCTAATAAATATAAAGAATTTCAATAGCGACCAAATCTCATAATATTACAGTTTTAAGCACCCAATAATTTTATAAAATGTCATAAAATTGAATTCGCGTAGATAATGAGTATGCGTGTCGCGTCGAGCTGCTTTCATATCGGTTACACCTGCGTGCTCGGGCACGTCGCGACTTGGACCCTTTTCCCGTCGAAGAGACAAAATGGTCGGCGCGTGACTGCACTCGTGATTATTTGCTTAACACTTAAATATTCATACGTTTCTTATATAGCGCAGTCAATAAAATAACTGGTTTTTTACATTTGTTTTGTATTTTACTACAAACTAAAGTAATTAGTTGGTAATATTAATAAGCAATAGATATAACTGTAGTATGTATTTATAAATAACCAGAAGCACAAAAGTTTTTTGTCTATCGTGTCTCTAGATTAGATTTAAGAAGAATTAGGTTTATGAAAATGAATCTATTAAATGAGCATCTGTTGCGTAGTATGCTTTGCGTTTACTACAGTGCTTAGTATTAGACGGATGTCATCGAAGTACTGCGTATTTGTATTTTCCAAAAAAGCTTTCTAGGCCAAAACTAAAATTATAAATAACAGATAGCACTTACCTATTACTGATTAAAATAAACAATTATAAGTATGCAAACAAGTTAATACTTAGAAGAAAATGCTTTCACCTTAAGCTTTCACCTCAAGATCGATTCTCATGGAATCAATAGCTGTAATATATTTGTAAACTCCCTTCGTGATACGGAACTAAGCTTTAAACAATTAATGTCAGAAACTTTCGGATATGGTACTAAAGTTGCATTCATAAAAATTACGGCATCTATAGGTATGTATAAATAAGCTTGTGGAGGTTCCAGACACATACGGGTCGTTAATTGGAGATAAAGAAAAATCCAGAGTACATGAAAATTAATACTCATTTATTCCCACAGGTAGAAGGTTAAAATGATATTAATTAGGTCATAATAGTTAACAATAGTTTTTGCCGGGAAGAGAAGCGAAGTCAACATAATGTGACAGCATTATTTTTTTCAGTGATGTGACGCGTGCTGTCAACATAGTGCAGCTACAAGCTCTTATTATTGTTATCTGTGCAGAAACGAAAAAATAATACTAATTCCTGCGACTTGTCTGTCTGTCGTAACAGGTGACAAAAGTACCCACAACCAGGTAGCGCATTTGCTCGTCTGGATGGCTACCACCCACGTCCGTCTGTACCCGGGGGTGCAAGGGGTTCGTGGCACCCCGACACAGGACCCTAGGGAGGATAACTCAGTACAAGCCAATCGCCTTATATCTACATAAAATATTATGCAACATGGACATATGTATGAACGGACGGACGTAGGTATTCATAAGGTTTCTTCAGTCTTTGCCAATATGGCTGAAGAAGCCTAAAATGGAATATAAAATTTTAATTTTATTCTTGACAAGCGGGCGCTGGTTGATTTTCACAATACGGTTAAGACAACCCTGCCACCAAACCTAAGGGCCTACTCTCAGATCACTTTCGGGCGTCGTTTTCCTCAAATTCGGACGAAAATGCTCTTTATCGCACTCTAAAAAGGGAATATCAACCAAAAATTAAACGATTATCGATGTCGTAGCACTCTGATGCACATTTTTTATATCCGTGTCGTACATGATAATGTCAAAGTTCGTAACAATTCAACGATAGGTCTGGACTTGTCATTTTGCTTAGGGGTTCCGGAAAAAATGCGATAATTCGCCATTTCTAGTAATCGCAACTCTATATGGAATTTCTAAATTATAAAATAATACATGAAACACGACCTGGGATAAGTAATTTCTAAATAAAAGTGATATTAATCTAATATCATTTCTATATATAAACTTCTAATACATAGCATCACTAAAGAATAGTGATTACTTCCTTAAAGCCTTAAAGTTTTTAAAAAGTTATTCCAGGAGGTGAAATTTCTTTTGAGGAAAAAGAACGCAAAGTAATAGGAGAATCGCAAAAGAATTTTATATAATGTTTGTAAAAAATTATCATCCATGTGGTATTTATTTTCAACCGTTTATTGAATCTTACGCGCCACACAATTTACTTGGGATTTGTATACAGTGCTTATGAAAAACAGGAATACATGTTCATCCAGTGCATGTTTTCTTCTTAATACTTTTTACTAGTATTGTGTTTATATGCCAAATTAGTTGCTGTAGTTAACTTATGACATTTTGTCTTATCTTCAGAAGTTGACTGTGGTATAAAATAAGTCTGTAATTGAAAAAAGTGTATCCAATTTTCCTAACATATAATTAAAAGAGAGAGAAAGACGATTGCTTTGTTTAAAAAAAAACTGAATTTATACACAAATTGATACTTACAATCGTTTCGCAGATTTCAAAAAGTTACGAGTCACAGTAAAGATGTCATAAGCACTATCAGGGCGTTCCAATACTAGCTCACAACGCCCAAAATGCTCAGTTAGCCTTTCCACAAGGCAACCGCCGTCGTTGTGGTCGTGGCGAAAACGTCACTAATAACGTCAGCATTTTCGATCACACAACGACCCATGTCAAGAGGAGCGTCGAATAGCTGCTCCACTGTGGCTTACAATTGTAACGCTGGCAAGCAAGTTGAACGGGTAAACCCGCGGTCGTGAACGTGGTTGTTGTGAGGCCCTAATGGAACGTAGCCTTGAGTTATAAACTAAGAAGTACATGGGGAGTAGCTTTAATTTGCAAGCATTATCCATAAATGGATGTTAATATATGTAATACATATTTTTATTACTAAATTTACACTGTATTACTATAACCATAATTATTATGGCTGGTTTGTTTAACTTATTTCATGTATTTTTTGCAGAAGATCACAACAGTAATAACTTGAATATGAGCAATAACCACTACTAACACTAACTAGACAACCGCAATAATTACTTACTATTTATAAAATTTAACAAATAGATATCAGATATTTGTTATCGTAATGTAAACCATAGATAATACTATATTTAAAAAGGATAATAGATACGATATGATGTAAATAATAAACATGAAAATTAAAATGGTAAATACCTATATCAAATGTCAAAAACTTATTGAAATATTGATGTTTTGTTAAAAATTGTTGATAGTTTTAACATACTAACATTTTGTTATCTGGTAGGTTTTTATGCGTGCAGGAACGGAGAAAGAATACAATTTCCTGCGGCCGGGCGGCCTGTCTTAAGAGGCGACTTAACAACCCATGCACAGCCAGGTGGTAGGGCATTTGCCCGACTGGATGGCTACCACCCCTGGTCTAAAGTATGTCGCCATAACAACCTTGAGTTGTGTTCCGGCATTAGTGACCAGGTTCCAGTTTCCCTTAAGAGAGCAGCGCATTTGTAGCAACTTTGGTCTTGCAAATGTCCATAGGCGATGGTAACCGCTTTCCTACGAGTGGGCCGTGGGCCGTCTGCCTGTCTGCTGATCTCTTGCAATAAAAAAAAAAGTTTAAAGGATTTCACCTGATATTCTCATCTAATCTAATCATAAAAAAAACTTCCTTAGATTAGATTAGTTAGATTTAGTGGATAGTTTGATGGTCGGAGGCCACGGTGGGAATACGGCCGTGGTCGTCAAAAAAACATTCCCCTGCGTCAACAAAAAAAGGTAAGTACTCTTTGTTTGCGTCTGTATGGTTAATAGTAATATAACCACTGGAAACTATCCCACCTATAGGTATTTGTAGACAGTTAGGCACTAATTCTATTATTTAATACAAGGTTCTCGAAACGCACTGCGACGCGATCGGCTGCCTATTTCAACATTGGTTTCCTTTAGCCGGCTTCACTCTGAGAGCGGGGCTCGGTCTACTTATATTGTTAATTTGGGTTCAGGAATAAAAAAAATGTATTATTATATCACTATAAAAATAACCATGTATATGATGTGTATATATGCGACATATGATAATTATGATGTGTCGTTGTTGCGTGGGTGGGGCAGTGGGGCGGCACAAACGCGCGCGCGGGGCCCCGCCTCCGTAGACTGTTTTTTTACCCTATTATTTATTCGTTTCTTTGTATTGTATTGTGTTTGCCCGATATCTTATTAAACGCTCCTTTAATAAAATATGCCCGTGACATTTCTTTTGGTTTGAGTTTGTGGGTTGTCTTTGTTTGTATTGGTTTGCTACTTATGTATAAAGTAGTCGTAGCATCACATTAAAACTAATCAAATCAAAATTGAGCTCAGTAACTGTTAAAATGTAGATTTTATTATTGAATTGTATCTGTTGTTTAATAAAATATGGGCATTCGTGGTAGGTTGGTACTCGTGATATATTTTTCAATTACGTGGGAAAAAATGTCAAGCCTTGTCGCTTCCACCAAGTCCCAGTGGAAAGGGAAGACCCAAGAAATGCTGGCTTGGCGTTGTGAAGGATGACTTGCGTAGGTCCCAAAACGGGAAATGTTAAACACCGTGCGAAGGGAAGAAGAAAAAATAGGAAAACGGACCCTCGACGTCGGAACGAATGCTCCGAACGCAACCGGGATTTAACGTTCGGATGATGATGATGATGACGAATCGTGATATACTTTTTTTGGTTTGGGTTTTATGGAGTGCCTAACTTTTTATTATTTATTTGCTATTTATGTAAAATTACAGAAGTTGAAAATTTCAGATTAAAAAGCAAAAATCCCGTTTAGTAACTTCAACACAGTTTTAATTAACTGTTTAAGTCGTGGTACGAGTAACTTAGGGGTTAACGTTCGCGAGTTGCAGATGACGTGGGTTCGAATCCTGGCAGGAAAAGGATGGACCACTTATGCAGTTTTATGAACACACATACACCTAGTACACATTGTAACAATTACCACGTGCTGACAGTGAAGGACAACACTGTGATTACATCTGTACTGTATGTACTATGCGATTCAAATGAGAATAGGATCGACTTTGCGCCATATTGTGACGTCATAGCTGTCAATTATGACTTTAAATAATTAAATATTATATTAAGACAATTTACTACTAATTTAACCTTTTTATTTAAATTTGATGTAAGACTATGATTATTGATATGCAAATAAGTTTCTTGAAAACAATATTTTTCTTGATAGATAGAGGTTATTGACATTCCTATTCTTATTTGGATCGCATTATACATTGAGATAGCCTGTGTTAAGCCGGACAAGCCGCTTTGAACAAGCGTAGCGTAGCGTAATGAGTAGGTATATCCACTGTCCGTTCTCGTAAAAATTGGGAGACCTGGCCCACAAGTGGGACGATTATGGATTGTTGTTATTTATTGATTTACTTTTGTCGTTTTTATCCGTGCAGGAATGGAGAAAGAATACGATTTCTTGCGGCCAGGCGGCCTATCGTAAGAGGCAACAAAACAACCCATAGCCAGGTGCTAGGGTATTTGCCCGTCTGGATGGCTACCACTCTTGGTCTAGAGTATGCCGCCGTAACAACCTTGAGTTGTGTTCCGGCATTAGTGGCTAGGTTCCAAACTCCCTTTAGAGAGCGGCAGCATGTAGATAGCACCTTTGGTGTTACAAATGTCCATAGGTGACAGTAACTGCTTCCCATCAGGTGGGCCGTCTGTGTCCGTCTGCTGAACACTGTGGTTTGCCTGTATTTTTAAACATTGATATATTATGTAGATCACTACGCTACAAGCCTACAACGATATGGAAAATAAGATACACGACAGACAGCTATCTCTATATCGACGCGAGATAGCTATACTCGTAGATGTAATATTTTCCTTTGAAACGTATACTTAAATATAGCAAGCAGATTCCCCTTCATTACATACGAAACGTCCCGTCTAACCACCTCCTAAGCGCGCGGCTCGTTTCTAAATTAACATACACGTATAATTAAAGGTAAAGCGTTTGACGGTTGTCTGTACGTTGGGGTGGGTTTCGAAAACGCCCTTTAGCGAGCATTTTCATGTTCGTATAATCGTGTTTCATGCGTTATTGGCCCTCTGTAAACCCTTTGTGGGGTGCGTTCGCGCGGAGCCCATGCGGCCGGTGTAACGTGGAGTAATTACAAGCGGACATCGAGTGTGCAGCACGAGGGAAGTTTATTGTTTCATGGGAAAATTGATAAGGAAATATATAGACGATTCGCTTTACATGCCTCGCGTAGTGTAAATAAGAGCAATGCGATAGGTATTTGGCGTGCTTATCTTAAGCTGGTTTTCTATGTTATTCTAGGGATGTCCCGACTCCCGACTAGGTGGAGGCGAGATGGAATGCTCCTCCGCAGTGATGTTGAATAGTAGCGGAATAAACCTGGTATAGATGTCGCTAAAAGCTGGTATTTGAAAAAAAAAGTTAAAAACTATAATAGAATTTTAAATAGACATTTAATTATTACTATCACATTTCTCTCTCTTCAATATTATTATGGTTAATAAATTATGACATTAATCAATTATTGTGCATATCAGGTATATCAAGAATTTATAAAATTTGTAGTATACAAAAAAAATATTTGATACACTATTTATACTGAAAGTTGGTATTTTAGTGTACCAACTCAGCTTTTAGTTGGTACATGGTACAACACCCTAAAAAATGGTACGCATACCGAGAAATTGGTACGGAGGACTCCTCCAGTCCTCCGTTTCATAGGAAGATCTTCCAGCGAAGCTATTGTTAATGTTATTCGTTATACCCCGCAGGCCTGGGCCCAACTATAATATTATTGATGGAAATTTGTATATATTATTTGTACGTTTTGGGAATCGTTTGCGACCTCAATTATTGTACAGCGCCATCTATTAGCTTGTAAGTGTTCCCACTACATTATTATCCTTTTATTTTGGTATTGGAAGAAAATTCATATAACATTGAATACCGCTAACAAAAAGGGTAATTTGTAACCCATAGTTATGTATACGAAAAAATATAATGTTTAAATAGATACAGAAATAAAATGGATTTGACAAAAAGTTTTAAGTTTATACATATATTTTATGTACAACTACAAGATGTTTTTTTTAAATTTATTTATTTTCAAAAAGTTACAAGATTTTACATACATTTACTTTACCAAACTGCAACGCACGTCGGCAACGTTCTAGTGAATCATATTAAATTATACCTGATACTTAACTTGTGTTTTACACACTTTTTTATGTATCTATTTATTATATAACATTAAGTTAAAATATTAGTTTACCTATTTTGAACTATGCTTTACAGTAATTATCACTGTTATCTAAAGTATAGTATAATCTATATATATCAAAGAAAGTCGTGTTAGTTACACTATTTATAACTCAAGAACGGCTGTACCGATTTGGCTGAAAATTAGTGAGGAGGTAGCTTAGAACCAGGAGATGGACATAAGATATTTTAGACTTTTTATCCCGTTGGGACCGGTAGGTGGAGCTGAAATCAGGTTCTAGAATCCTCCTAATCACCTGGAGTGATTTTGGTGATTTTGTTTTTGTGTGTGTTAAGTGGGTCCCCGGATGGTTTAAATCAACAATTGGAACCGGTAGGTGGCGCTGGGATCAGGTCCTAGATTTTTATTTTTTAGAGCAGGACAACGTCTTTCGGGGCCGCTAGTAGTTATATAAAAACGAAACCTCTTAAAATTCGTGCATTATAGTGTAAGATATAAACCATTTAATAATGGCAATTGTCCAATAAAAATGTTACTGAACAGCTCTTAATAATAGACGCATTATTTTCGCTTTTCGTCGTTTTATTATTTAAAAGAAATATACTTTTAAAGCAAATCAAGTAAAGAGTGAAAATAGATAGATTTTATGCCGATTGTAGGCGTGCGCACATGCATGTAGGCGTCCGCACCGGCTTACTAGAATTTGTAGTCGTTTTTATGATTTAGTGCTATAGATACGTAATAAGGCAAGCTGTTTTCATATAAAAGATCATATTCTACAGAGTACAAAATATTATGTTATTAATATATTTAAACGTATTTCTGAATGTGTTCAGTTTTGAAGACCATAATATAAAAATAACAAAAAATTGGCTGATTGACATTTGCATTATTTAGAAACCAGTTAACTTACTAAACTGGCAAGATATGCCCTTATCGTGTTTGGGACGGATATCCTCTTATGCTTGGCTTCCTATAACTGATATTCATTCGATTGCCTTAGTATCGGTTATATTCAGGCATTAATTGTAGGTTTGGAGTTTATGTCAAATTTCAAGCGATAGCACCTACCTAAGGCAAATCTACGGTTAGTAAAATATAAGAATCAGCCATTAATCGATAACTTATTATTTCATTGGAGAAATACTGTCAAAATGGTGATAAGGGCTTAATTCGTCAGTTCCACTTGTTAACTAACTACTTGACTAATGCAAATATAAACCAGGCCGTCCTAAGGCGTTCAAATTTTTATTGATTTGGACTAAATGCACAACATTAAAACGTCAATAGCCTAGTCTTTGTTTGAAATCTCTATTTGCTTGTTTATAGATGCGAAGAATGCGTAAAAATAATGTAGTTATAGCAAAGAATCTCATTATTATATCCCTGCTCAAACAGGGATAATATTAGTGTCAGGACTGCGTCCAAATGCGTCTTGTTTATAGTGTTAACAATAATGGCCTTAATGATAAGTTGCATTAGTATACCTATATACATATTTTATCTGTCAATGTTTAACGTTTTGAACAATTAATAACAATCTCGCATCACTAATAACGCATCAAACCCTTAGCTACATCTGCGCGACACAGTAACTGACTTTAATATTATACCAGATGTAGCAGAGGCATTACAATTAACATTGATTATAACCATATATATAACCACATATATAAGTATAAGACATGTGAACAAAATTACTCCCCAATATATCTTAAAATATTTTAAGACCCTTAAAATGACCTACGATAACAACGTGTAAAAATACACGTAATTTTAACCAAAAATATCAAGTTCTAATCTATAATATCCACATATAGCTTTATATATCTATACACGGTATGTATAAATACCTAAACACGAATATATGAACGTATACATTGGTTTATGTGGTATGTCGGCATGTTCAAAGCGCGGCGGGCGCGGCTGAACCCTTTGATCTGCCGCCGTACACATAGATGTTGGTACCTAACTATGAAAGCCCTTTCTATTTCGGTTCCGTCTTACCGTTAAAATCTGGTTTAAACTGTTTAAGATTCGTGTGGCATATAAATGCCAATTATAATTGTATTACGTCTAGATTTTGGACAATTTTAATATGTATATTTATAAAGAAACAAGAAACTGGTTGATATTTTTATACTACGGCTATGGCCTTCTCAAACCACGATAAGACTTGTAATACAGAGCAATTCTGGCTTGCGTTAATAATGCTGATATTAGACGCATCAATGACATTGAATCAATTTGATTGAAAGGCACAAATCAGAAAGGGCACGATGCTATTCAATTTCATTACCACTGAATGATGAAAATTTATGTTTATATAGATCACTTTGGTTGATTCATCCAAATTGAAAAACAGAAATGAGCCATCTAATACCGGCTTAAATCAACTTTCAAAGGCAATAAGGTTGATGACAGTCAAATAAGCTGAAACATTGTTCAGCGTGGGCGTAACTACGTTCTAAGTCTCACATGAGAGGAGGGTGGTTTTAGTGGAGTATGGAGTATTGAGTATTCGAGTATCCACACAAGCCGGCGATTTGATTCCGGTGCGCCCATTAGTGGGTGACACCTCTCGTCGCTTTGGTCTAGTCTCTAGGAAAGGACCCGGTAGTGTGCGAAACGCATTTCAAAAAAAAAGCTGAAACATAGTTTATCATCTTATAAAAGTTTACAATCCCATGTATTTTGTACGAGTATACAAATGCATGACTAGTAGGTAAAAGTAAAAGGAAATAAAAAAAATCTGAGCGTTTTATTACATTATTAGTAGCCCTAGTTTGAACGTAATTTTTGAATGTGTCTAACACTCGCGAAAATCTAAGAAAATATTGTGAGTTATTTTAATAAATAAAGCACTTTAAAGAAACAGTTAAGTGAAAAACTTTATTTATTATCTATATATTAATACGTGAAGCAAAAACGTTGTACCCCTTTTTACGAAAATTGCGCGGACGGAGGAGTATGAAATTTCGCACACTTGTAGTTTATATAGAGACGAAGCAAGGAATGCTAACATTTTTTTAAAATTATGCATAAAAAATACTTTAAATCAATAAAAAAAACATTACACATACTACCATACATGTATTTGACACACACACGTATATATACTGTTTTGTTTATTGTTCAAGTCAAACAGTGTAGCCTTGGCGAAATCTGTGATTATAGAAGTATAGTCTTTGATATTAATTATTATGGTCGAATTTCAAGCACGGGCGACCACTAGTACCAATAATAACGATATTGATTGTCAAATTTTTTGCATAAAAAAATTACACGATTTGTACATCTATCCATTCTCAAGTATTTAATAATATTCAATTCACGTAATTAAATTAATCTATAAGCAAATACGCCCTAATCCAGAGGGAATCACATCTACGTACTTAAATAAAGTCATCAAAATTGATGATTTTTAAACAACGGAGTTCTTATGGCAATTTGAAAAGACATTCGACTAAACAGCTAAGATTTTCAAAATATAAAATGTATGCTTAAAAATAATCATTATCTATATATATTATACAGCTATCATTTTCAATCAACATTATACATTTTTGAAAATAAAATTGTACATAGCAAAAGGGAAAAATCTGATGATCGAATCATAGCAGTTTCGTTAAAGAAAGCGCTTTGAAATGTTAACATTTTTTTATCTCAATATTCCAGCAATCTTCAATTTCCTTGAGACAATCTCTTCTTAGATGGAAAAACACGTCAGTGTATGTAAATCAGACGGTAACTTCGCAAGAAATCTACATATTCTTATATATCTGATATTTCCGGCCCCAAAATACGTCTGATGGAGCTTTGGTATACAACAAAGAAAATGTTTGGTACTTTTTCCTTCATGAAAGCAAGAAATTATTTATTTTTATGGAACAGATTTTGTGTGTTGTTTTTATAATTCCATTATTAAGATTGTTGTTATCCATTATTTTTTCATTTTAATAAGCCACACGAGATTTTGCTTACTTCAAAAGCAAAATACTTATTATTTTCTTATATTTTGGGAACAAATATATTTGAAAATTATTTGACCTTCAATGTGGTCCTCATACATTAAAATCAGTATTGCGTCCGACGTGATTTTAATCTATTATTAGACTTCATAAAATTTGAAGAATACATATCGGTATGAGTAGGTACTAAACTTATAAATAAGTATGCGTGTACCTTTGGTTGCTTTAAGACAATTTTAAAATTTAAATATTCATGAATACTTTTTTATTTTTATTGCATGAGTTCAGCAGACAGGTAGATAGCCCACTTGATGGAAAGCGGTAACCATTACCTATGGACATTTACAAGACCAAATTCTACATATGCGCTGCTGCTCTCTTAAGGAAGACTGGAACTTGGTCACTAATGCCGGTACACAAATTAAGGTTGTTATGGCGGCATACTCTAGACCAGGGGTGGTAGCCATCCAGTCGGGGAAATACCCTGCCATCTGGCTGTGGGTTGTTTAGTCGTTTACGACAGGCTGCCCTGCCGCGGGAAATTGTATTCTTTATCTGTACCAGCACGGATAAAATACATATACATAGATAAAATGCACTTGATATACATACACTAAATAACCCTGTAAAGACATATTTAAAAAATGGAAATATGCACTTTTATTAAAATTTAATAAGTATAATAGCTTAAATAAATTATTCATATCGGACATAACAGGATGTTATAAGTATAATAATATAATATTTGTTAGCAAATCAACCTAGGCATGGTGGTAAGGAAATTGTTATTCCGGATAAGAACACTTCATTTCACCCGCAACAACGGAAAGCGACGATTTGAGACAATAACTTACGTGACCAATAAATAAATATTCAACACTGTGGCCGTAGATCTCACTAATTTACTACTACTGAACCCTATAATAACCATTTATCCACGGGCGGCGCGTATAAATATCCCAGCGACATTTTTCTTCGCCTTATCTTGAGAGACCAGACATTTTTCCCTCTCTTCCTTGCAAACACTATCCAGTATACACTTATCTCTCTCTGATGGCATTTTATCACAAGCTAGCCGACCCCCTCCCTTTTATTCAGTACGTTTTATTTAGTTTGCGCCCCCTAAAGTTCGTGGCAGACGAGGACACTTTCCATCGCTTGGTTGAGACAAGCAACTAATACAGTTCCACTAGCGTTTAGGTCTGTTTTAGTTAACAACAAATCAGGTTTAAATACACGCCTAACAAGAGGAGAAGAATGACAATCAGCCAGAAAAAACGTATCTCTAGAAAAACCCTTAAATCTTTCATGACTAGGTGGCGCCACAGTACACATTTTTATTTCGTATTTGGACCTTAATATTTAAAACTCGTTTGTTAGAAATAAGAAGGAATAGCAAAAGTCCGAATGAAATGAATGAAAGTCCTGATTATCTTTAATTTTATATTTAAACACTGTGTCAGACCTAGGGAAATATAATTAAGTTCTATAGATGTTAAGATGCGGAGCTTCGTCCTGTCAGAAGTATGATTCCACTTTCTACGACCCGTTCCAAAATCAGAGTTTTCATGTACAGTGCACAGTAGTATACAAATATTGGTCTTTGTAATCGATTACCAAAATCAATTACGCCGGCTCACAAAAAAAAGTGGTCTGTACTTTTGACCAGACCCATCTATTCTTATGTATTTCGATGGGCTAAATCCGAAGAGGCGCAGATTCGAACCTAAAGGCTCGGTATATTCCCAAGCTAAACAAGTTACGCTTGTATTATGGGTAATATACAACGGACCACTCTGGGGCCGATCCCAGACACCCAGACCGTAGTAAATAACAGAAAGTTAGTTTCCAAAAGTTACTATGCCAGGA
The DNA here is from genome assembly GCA_019925095.2 of Dendrolimus kikuchii. NCBI lineage: Eukaryota > Metazoa > Arthropoda > Insecta > Lepidoptera > Lasiocampidae > Dendrolimus > Dendrolimus kikuchii. The sequence continues at coordinate 8,388,668 of CM034407.1, forward strand.
ATCGAGCCCGGAGCTTCTGCGTTCCAGCGAGTTCGGCCGGCTAAGACTTAGCCCGCTCAACCACAGAAGTCGTTTTGAGGATGTGTGGACCAAACTGACATCAGATTGGGATTCAGCGCATCGAAATACTACATAAGAATAGATGGGTCTGGTCAAAAGTATAGACCACTTTTTTTGGGCCGGTGTCATTATTATGGAAAATGACAATCACAAATTTCATGAAATTGAAAAAGAACTAATCAGGTTTTTCAATTTATGTCTGATTATAATTTAAATTGAGATTTTCTATAAAAAAGAACGGACGTTATTACATACATACATACATAACTTCACGCCAGTTCCCTTGCGGGGTAGGCACGAACAACAGAGTGCCATTTAGGCTTATTCTTACACGGACGTTATTTATTGGATAATTGTCATTCCTTACTATTCTTATCTACTTTTTAAGATATAGTGTTTAAAAAAGAATCGAAGCGACAAAATAGTGTCCAAGTCTGCGTAGAACCTTAATGGATTTATTCAGCGTCCGCGTCGCCGTGCTTTGACCTTGCCTGTTTGTCTTTGAATTCGGGGAAAAGTCTCATGGTTTTGACCCGGAATCGCAGGGCCGTGATTGATTTTATTTGCGGGCTATTGTAGTCTTTAATGGAAGTATTAAAGGAAATAGTAGGCATTGTTCTGTTAAAGCAAGCATTGAAAAGTATTTGTTGGTATTTCAAAATGTCAGATTTGTTTAAACTACATGATATCCTCGTAGATACAATAAAGTTGAAGAGGTCATATGTATAGGTATATTTGATTATTCCTATGTCCGGAAGTGGTCCTTACAAGTCCGATGTGCGAAAACATTTTTGTATTCGATAATAAATAAAAGTGTCATTCATTATTATAAATGTAATATAAGAAAAGTTCCACTGTGAAACTGATGTTCTCTTCATTTAAAACGAATGTCACTAACGTGTTTTACTTGTATTCTACCAATGTAATTTTATGCAGTATAGCTGCTAAAATGTTTATATTCAATAACAGCCGTGAATTGGTTGGTGACGTACGGGAATGATGATAAAACACATTTGTAACAGTAATTTTAAATGAAAAAACGTCAGTTTCACTACTAATAATTTAATATTAATATTTAATAGATCTTACAATGCAAAAGTGGATGGATGCAGAAGTCGTGGAAGGCCACGACACACCTTCCATGATCAAATTGATTGTGTACTAGCAGAAGGTGATGTCAGGAGCCTTAAGAACAGACGAGCGTGCATGACAAGAGTTATGAATGTCAAAGAAGCAAGTGAGGTGTGTAAGAATAAGCCTAAATGGCGCTCTGTTGTTCGTGCCTACCCCGCAAGGGAACTGGCGTGAAGTTATGTATGTATGTATGTATGTAATAGATCTTAACTATGAAATGATTTCTCATACCGGACTTTTAATGACTACTTTCAGATATTGAAAATTATCATAGGTAAATTTTTAGGTCTTTAACACGTATGAATTAGAAATATTATTCAAAGTATAAAACGAGATATTCGATTGACGCCATTTAAGGTTAGTGGACTTAAAACCAACCTTATTGGCACGGACTTGACCAGATTTTTGAATGGTTGTAAAGTTATAGTTTTTATATCTTTTATTAAAAAGAAACAGGAATAATTTCAAACTGAAAGCTTTAGACTTTTAATAGGACGACGGAATCTCGGACTCTACAAGTGAGGCAGGCTAAAGGATGCCGATCGCGCTGCAGTGCGTTATGAGTACGCAGAAGCGCTACACAAGTTTACGACACAAGTAAAATAATATCTGACTATCATTTATTATGTTATCATATAAATCTTGAGGGTATCACAGCATAGCCTATTATTCCGCCACACATCGACATGGCATAAATAAGGTCCAGCATACGAGGGGAGGCGAAAATAAAATTAGTTACACTGCTTATCACCGTGTGTAGGGGGCCTTTAAGTACTTAAATGTTACATGTATCACTCTGGGCTCCCTTAATGAGGGATGCGGCGGTTTAAGAGTGATTAAAGCTTGTTATTATTTTAGATGTTTGTAGATCCGAAGGGTTGTTTAAGGCTTAGGGATCTTAGTGACATCTGTTTTAAATAGATGGCGTTGCGATCAGTATAACTACATTAATTTTTTTGTGGGATTTGATGAAACGGTAATTATTTGTGTCAGGATATTTTAAAATGAATTTATAATAAGGTATTATAAACCCGTTCTGTTATAATGAACACTGTTTTAGAATTTATTGTAATGTAGATATGAACTACCCAATTGGTAACAATTAGGTAGACAATACATTATTTTAAAATTAAACAGTGATGTTTAATTCACCTTTCTCCCGGTAATTTGGACTCGGCACAAATCATTATGTTATCTTTCACACAGAATAAGCCTAAATGGCACTCTGTTGTTCGTGCCTACCCCGCAAGGGAACTGGCGTGAAGTTATGTATGTATGTATGTATCTTTCACACAATCCATCAATCTTTTCTTGTAATTTTAGAGAGTCCCCAGTATGGCACGGATGCGACAAATACAAATCAAGTCAGTACCGCCGATCAACACAGGAGTTAAAATGCGATTTGAGAGCTCGTGGATAAGAGGTTCATCAATGTATCAGTAAAATACCGCGATTTTCTATACCGAGAGGATTGGCAGTCAGTGTAACACATGACTGTTCGGCACGCTGTCGTCCTTATATCGTAGGGGTAAAGATATCGATGGCTCCTACGTATACTATCGTAAGCCACAAAATGGCGATTTTCATGTTTTAAGTGATTCATAATTAATGAATTATTTATCATCGATTCCAAAAACAAGAATTTAAATATCACTAAAAATAAAAAAGTTTTTTCCCGTATATAATCGTATGTATTGCAAGTAAGCGCCGTATACTGGCGCATTGTCCTATACGATCTTTTACGGGGGAGGAATGCGAACGCGTAAGCAGTCGTTACCTGTAGTAATTATCATTTACGGTTTTATACGTGGAGAGAGTATGTGCGTTCATACTTACCGACAAACTATAATTTTATCGTCTATGAATTTATAAAGACAGATGTTTTAAAAAATTAGTAACCTATGTTCAATTAATTGCTTAAAACTATATTCGAGAGGTTTCAAAATATCGGATATTGCTTCTAAATCGACCTCATTTAATGATGTTGTATCCGATTTTATTGATAGAAACGAAGAGTATTCTGATTTCCATTTCAGTTTACAGGAATCTGACAGAGACTAAGGTAAGTTATAAACGTGCATTACTCTTTTATACATATTTTGTATATTTTTTTAGTTCTTGACACTATTTGGTCAAAAGAATATTAAGTAACACATAAGATTATGTACGCGACTATTTGCTAGAAAAAATATATCGTAAGTAACACATAGGATATTTTACGTGGTATTTTTGAGCAATACAACTATCGTATGTAATACATAGAATTTTTTACGCCGGATTTTAAAGTAATATTATTATCGTATGAACTAGTTACTATTATTATCGTGGTTCATATTGATGTAATTGATAATGTATGTGTAACTTACTATTATATACTTCGGTAATTTATAAATTAATAAGTATTGTATATACGATTACCTTAATTTTCCTTTCGTAAAAATTACAGAAATTAGCAAATCTTATGTTTAACTTTTATTATTTCAGATTCAGAAGGAGTTAATTTGTCAGAAATTGAAGAACTTTTTTTAAATAATCCACAACGATTTACACAAAACTTCATCAATTTTACTGTTCAATGATGATCATCATTGTAAGCCTAAGTTTATTGCATCTCATTTTTCTAGAAGCACGCTGAAATATTACAATGCTGTAGTAAATACAAAATATATTTTAATTTTTATGGATTTATCAAAATACTTTTTTTTTCAGGCGAGGATTTATTTGGAACTGCTACTTTGTCTGCCTACTCAAAGCATGAATACTTTCTTGAAATGTTTTATGATTCAGCTCAATGTTTGAAACCCCCAAAGACATTTTAACCATCTTCCCCTGAATGTTCCATTAACCATTTAGTTGCTGACTGTATAAATGATTTTTGCCCTTATATTATTGGTACTACAATACAACAACCTCTATCACAACTTTAAATAGATAGATAACACTTTATTGTACACCATTACAGAAAATACAGAAAAACTTATAGCCTAAAAATATTCAATGGGCGGTCTTATCGCTAAGAAGCGATCTCTTGATCACAACCCGTGGCAGGAATAAAAGAGATTATATTGGTCAAAGGTGGTATACATAAATATTAGAGGGTATGCAGTTACTTACATATATTTTAACTTTCTTCTTTTTCTGACTATTTTACACCCCAAGCAAATTCGGCAAACTTCAGTCGGAATAAAAAACATATTCAGAAATGGCCAAGGTAATGGTGAAGGAAATATGAGACTAAGTGGATAGATACGAAAAGAAAAAAATTGGTAAGGCATACATAACTCGTAGAGGTAATAAGAAACCAACGAAAAGTATAAAATCACCTTGTAATGTCGCTTGAACTGTATCGAAAATATGTCAAACAATAACAGAAAAACACATTTTTAATGATTTCTGTAAATTAGGCGATCATCATAAACAATGGGTTTATATGTCCAATCTAATAGGCCAAAATCTCAAGAGACGCGTTTGTATTGATACTAAATCTTGTTGAAAATATAAGTACGATGAAATATAAGTTATCTCTTGCTAGTAGTGAAAATGCAAAAGAAAATGTACTGATCGTATGCAAGAAGAAATTTTTATCAACGTTGTCGATTAGCGAACAGTTTGTGAACAGCCTTTCAAAAACCCGACTCCATATCAGGCACTGTGACAACTGACATTCAAGGCAAGCAAAAGAAGTAAGAAAAGTGTATGTGACCATATTAAATGCTTACAACCATAAAAGTTCATTATGTTAGAAAATATACGACCAGATTATACCTAGATAAGTGACTACCATAGTGACTTCAACTTTTATAAGCTATTTCTTATGTACAATGAATGGTTTGGATTGGTTTGATCCTAAAATGTACTGAGAAACATAGCGTCAATACAAAAACTGTTGCCTATCATAACTTTAAGATAAGCTTTTTCAAGTCAAAGAAAAACTAATTTGATACATGTCACAAATACACGAACACTAGATCCCGTACAAAAATTGAACATGAAAATAACACTACTCATAGCTTTCCCAAAAAACAACCTCTTCATACATGTGGCACGAAACTGAAAGCAAAAGAGGTGCCAACAAGGTGTCTTGTCTGAGAAATTTTGTAATCAGTGGAGTAAAAGCACGTGTTATCGAATTTAGGTTTTAGTCAGACGATTGTGCAGGTCAAAACAGGAACCCAATTGTGTTTGCTGCCTATTTGATATTGTCACAGAAATACAATGTCACCATCAAACATTTAAAGAAGGCGATGGCTTTACGCCTTAATTGAAAGATGTGCCCAAAAATAATATATAATCCTATATACTCCACTTGAGTGGCTCAACTTAGTGGATAGGCTAGACAAGACGGTAAACCTTTCAATGTTGTAAAGTTGGACCATACCAAGCTTATAGATTCAAATACATAAATAAGCTAAATTCGACTTTAGCCTCAAAAAATTGAAACTAGAATTTAAACGGTGATTTCGTTCAATGGACAAAGACAAAATAAATAAAAGTTCTGTCTACTGATGCGAATAAACTACATATTATTATAGTTTCTTAAGTTTTTGCGAAAATTATACATAATAAAACTACGTTTTAACGACTTTAAGTCTGGTAATTTATTTGATTTTTTTTATACGGACGGTTCGGCCACTTTTCAGTAGCAGCGATCACAGAAGGCAAAGATATCAATTGTCAATGAATATTGTTAAAGTTTTCTTTAGCCTACCGTCAACTTGTTCATTTTGATTATTGAGTTTTAATATTATTTATGGTTATTATTTACTCTATGGGAGCTTAATCTAATTTACAACCGCAACATGTTGTGGCTTGAAGAGAAGAAACGACACAAGAAACTCTTCAGTAAGTATATAAAATTATGATATCTAGGCATATCTTTAATAATTTTATATAGTATAAAAATGGGTGGAAGGTAAAATAAAAAGTTAAAAAGTCTTTTCGGTCATTTATCCGTTCTGGATGGCTACCACCCCTGGTTTAGAGTATGCCACCATAACAACCTTTTTTATTATTGCAGGAGTTCAGCAGACAGGGAGACGGTCCATTTGATTGAAAGCGATGACCATCGCCTATGGACATTTGCAACATCAAACACCAACAAATGTGCTGCTGTTCTCTTAAGGGAGACTGGAACCTGGTTACTAAGGCCGGAACACAACTCAAGGTTGTTATGGCGACATACCTTAGACCAGGGGTGGTAACCATCCAGTCGGTCAAATGCCCTCCCCTGGCTGTGGGTTGTTTTGTCGCCTCTTACGACAGGCCGCTCGGCCACAGGTAATTGTATTCTTTCTCTGTTCCTAGACGGATAACCTTGAGTTGTGTTTCGGCATAGTGGCCAGGCTCCAGTCCCTTCTACGGGTCCGGCAACACATTGGTAGCACCTTGAGTGTTGCAAATTTTCATAGGCAACGGTAACCACATTCCTTTATGGTTGGGCCGTCAGCCTGTCTACTGTAATCCAGCAATAAAAGTTATATATTAACAACAAGGAATGACTTTTTTATCTGGTTTTGTATAGACATACAATAATTATATTTATAAACGGTGCAGCCAAAAATATAGTATGTTTTACATACGTGCAAAAATAAGTAACTTTTTCCAAGTATAATGGAGTATATAGCTCATACGATACTTTTGATTCACTAAAACACGATGTAAATAATTGTATGTTTCAGTTACGATTTTTGAAGTCTGTGTACTGACGCCGTACAAAATTGTAACAGCAATATCTCCAAAATTTCTGTTAATTCACAGTTTAATTTTAAATCATTAGAAAATATCTAACTTTACATACATATGGTGAAAAAATTAGAATTGTGTCTCTAAAATTAGCTGAATAGCACTCAAAACTATCTTTAAAACGCTCTCCTGTAAAATCGTGTTTTTGGACTTACGATAGTGTACGTAGGAGCCATCGATATTTTAGCTTTTATTTACCGAAACGGTGCCGACCAGTGTGGGGACTCCCTTACTCTTATATCTATGAATTTTCCAGGTTAACATTATTTAAAAAATGCAAATATTGTAAACCAAATTCACTTCTAGCCTTATTTAATGTAATGTTCTTCAAGCAAATCCCACGTTTTCTACTAAACCGAGCTATCGCCTTGTTTGCATTGTGGGTAATGTCAAAACAGTCGCAGCCCGCGGCCATACTTTGTTACTCTAAGCCAATTACGTCCGTGTGGTTTGTTCACAGATTAGCTTGTGCAAATATTAAAATTATCATGACGTTCTTCACTTGATCAATGTATGTGTATGAAGATACAGAGATTTTTTTTTTATAGCTGGAGTACAGCAAACAGGCTGACGGCCTACCTGGTGGAAAGCGGTTACTGTCGCCTATAGACGTTTGCAAAATCAGAGATGTCACCAACGCGCTGCCGGCCTCGAAGAAATTTTATGACAAAAGATAATATAGATAGATATCGATAATATTCCAAATTGACAGTTTTATGGTATTTGATTGTGATGTTAGGATTCCGCCATCATCCTAGGAGCGTGGAGTATCGTTAGATATGACGTAAAATGTCGTACGTGTCCTCTCTCTACCTTTTCAATTATGTATCTATAAACTGTAAAACTTTGAAAATATTCAAGGTGCTCAAAAAAACTCAAATTGCTTCTTTATACAACATCCTTTAAGTGTTTTTTCGGATAAGAGATATTTTCGATTTTAAAAGCTTTTTAGGGTCTTGTAAGAAAATTCCAAAAATTTCGAATGACCTACACGACCCTTCACTGGGCGTAGATTGACACGCACTTGGTCCTGTTGTCTGTCACAATATACCTACAAGATGGGCAGGAGATACTCGTTTATCCGATATTTTTTTTTCAAATTTAGGTATCTGTTTAATGCGACTACTATAAATTGTTGTAGTAATGTGTCTGTGGCGAACAATAAAGCGTTTTTATTTATATTTCTTTTTCTACCAATTTTATTACACCACAATTTTATATACGAGTCAGACCCCATTATTTTATTTTCTAACACAATGGCAGCCAATTCATGTGTATATAAATATGAGATTGATTTTACAACACCTGTTATCCCGTTTACATTATACCCACTTACACGGCAGCAAGCAAGAAAGTCGTGACGGTAGTGGAACGCGGGTATGCTACATTCGACAGATCGGGATGTCCATTTCTCTCGACATTTTCCCGTTTGTTACCATCGAAATGGGCATAATATCTGACCTTCCATCCGGCCTCTTCTTCTCTTAGACAGATTCTTATGCAGTTTAAAATTAAATTTAAATTAAAGACTTGTCGGTGTCTCTATCGACGTGTTGCGGGATCGTTGCGCGGGCGCCGACCGTGAAAGTGCCGCGAATCCGTAACGCGATAGCCGTCCACGGTCCGCTGCTCACAGAAATATCTTAGCCGAATATTCGATAGGACGCGTTATAAGAAGTTGCTGCGTGTTACATAATTAGTGTTATAATAGGTACATAGACAATATGATATAAAAATAAGAACAAGCCGTAGTAGCTTAGTGGTTAACGCGTCCTAAAATACTCAAAAAACGCGGGCTTAAATCCTGACAGGACAGTATTCAGCATTTAGTTCTTATTACCGCGTGCTAGCAGTGAAATAAAATATCGTGATGAGACCTGTGTATTGAAATACTCGAGGTGTCAAACCCGCCAATCCGCTTTAGACAAGCGTAGCCGTTCTCCTATAAATGGGATCGAGTCCAGCGGTAGGACGTTAGTGGGGTGTTATTATTAATATTAAGTACACAGGAAACTCTATATTATTCACCAGTACACTTCTGAGATAATTTTCTTATTCAAATGTTAATAGTATGTTTAGATGATTAATTTAAAATATTTTCTACTTTAATATCCCTTTCTGAGTGTGGCTCGAGGGCACTTTGGAATACATATTTTTTCACTGCTCAAAAGTTATTGCTCCACTCTATGATATTTTACCAGGAGATTTCCCTCGCCCTGTCAACATAAATTTCTTTTTACCTTTTACTACATACATAACTTCACGCCAGTTCCCTTGCGGGGTAGGCACGAACAACAGAGTGCCATTTAGGCTTATTCTTACACACCTCACTTGCCTCTTTGACATTCATAACTCTTGTCATGCAAGCTCGTCTGTTCTTAAGGCTCCTGACATCACCTTCTGCTAGTATACGTTCAATTTGATCATGGAAGGTGTGTCGTGGCCTTCCACGAGTTCTGTATCCATCCATTTTTGCATTGTACATCTGTTTAGTCATTCTTTCATCATGCATTCTTTCCACATGCCCGAACCACCGGAGCATTCCTTTCCTTACCTTCACCCCGACACTCTCTTTCAGACCAACTCTCTTTCTTACTTCGGTATTACGAACGCGGTCCGCGAGCGTCACTCCGCAGATTTTGCGCAGTGCTCGCATCTCGACCGCGTTTACTCTACTTTCATGCTCTTTCTTCCATACCCAACTCTCGCTTCCATACGTGAGCGTAGGTACCAGCACCGCGTTGTGTACGGCGAGCTGGGCCTTCTGGCTGAGGTTTTTAGCGCCTAGAAGTTTACCTAACGCTCCATTTAAACTATTCCCCAAATTCACTCTTCTTTCTATATCAGCGGTGTACCTTCCATCCCTGCTAAAAGCACATCCAAGATATACAAACTCATTCACTTGCTCCAGCATAACATCATCGACCATTATCCTTGCATTCGTTCTGGTTTCTTCTCTTTCAAACACCATAACCTTTGTTTTCTTCGCATTCAAATGTAAGCCTCTCGCCTGACAGTCATCTTTCATCATTGTGACTAGTGTTTGCAGTTCTGATGGCGATTCGGCTAAAAGCACGGCATCATCCGCATAAAGGAAGGTGCTTACAACTAGATCACTCATCCGCACCCCAACATCCATCAATCTTATTCTCTGGAGACAATCGTCCAGATATAGGATGAACAGCAAAGCCGACAGCACGCAGCCCTGGCGGACGCCAATATTGACGTCAAACCAGGGCGACAGGCTGCCTTCCACTCGCACGCATGTCATACAGTCCTCGTAAGTGGACTGCACAGCACGCATCAATTGGCCATTAATCCCATATCCGGGCAATATGTCCCAGAGGTCCTTCCGCACAACCCTGTCAAATGCTTTCTCTAGATCCACAAAACCGCAGAAAACCTTCCGGCCCATAGCCAGCTGCTTCTCTACGATATTGCGGAGAGAGAAAACTTGATCCATACATCCCCTTCCATTTCTGAAACCACCTTGTGCATCCCACAGTAATCCATCGGATACAATTCTCATTCTCTTTTCAATAATCTTCGCATACACTTTAGATGCTGTACTGATCAAACTGATGGCCCTGTAGCTGGCGCACTCCATACGTGACCCCTGGCCTTTATACAAGGGCACGATGACAGCTCGGCTCCAGTCCTTGGGAACCTTTCCCGTCCTCCAGCACAAGTTGCATAAGGACAGGAAAGCGTCCCGGACGCAGGTTCCACCATATTTGATCATCTCAGCAGACACTATCGATTCATACTGCCTTTCCATTTTTCAGACTTCTTATCGACCATTCGATCTCTTCCAAAGTGATCTCGGACGCTGACTCCTCGGAGTCGGTCACAGACTCAGTCGTGGTGCCGTGGTTTACCTTTTACTGACCAATAAAAATCTGTTAATATATTATGTAAAGTTATAATATTAAATAACATTTATTTATAAGGTAGTTAGATTAACTCTGTTTATGTTGTGTTGTCCCTAGGTTCACAGAAGTTACAATTGGAAAGAAAACTGACCAATTTTGTTTTTTGAGCTGCTGTAGCCAATAACCCAAACCTGATATTCTCTGTTACTGTGCCATTGGCCGAATCAGCGCCAGTAGCGTTGAAGCCAACCCGCCAAAAATAGAATATAATAGAATACTTTAATATCTAACTTTAGATAGGTATGCCTTAAGTTGAATAAAACATTTCAACATCATTATTTTGTGTAAACTAATTGGTTACATAAATCGTGTGTGAGTTGTACCAATTTTATATTGTAAATAAAAACAATGTATATAGAAATAGTAATTAGAATATCTTGTAAAGGCAGAAACAATGAGCGGCCTTTATATGGAGTCTTTGAGAGATCTCTTCCAGACAATCCTGCTTACGGATTTTATAAAAAGAATCATCTGAAATTATTACATAACCTTTGTTCATAACATTAAATTTAAAAATTCCATACCGCCAAGAACGATGCAGTTATGTGGCTGTACCAGAAAAAAATCTCAAAGCCACCTAATTGGATACAGAATACAGACCGCTACAAAGGGGGATGTTTGAGATAAAAATGAAAATTAAATCTTCCAAGCGGATGGGCAGAGTAATGTTTTTGACGGTAGGTACCGTAGGCGGGACGGCCTCCCCCGCGCTCCCCTGATAGGGGGAGCCCGCAAATCGACTATCAAAATGCTGGTGAAAAAAGTTTTGTTGCGTTGGCAGACAGTGTGACCGGCCGTTGCGGATTTACCGCGCTTCCATGCCGCTTTTGTTTTTATTAATCTGTGGTTTGCCATACTAGATACAGATACAAAAACAGAAGGGTTTGTGAATCTATACTTTTTTATTTTTTAATAATGCCTTTATTTAGTTTGCATATTTAGACGGCGTTAGATTGTAATGGGATTTGGAACAGAAACTGAAACAATACCTATTTCCAGGAAGTCTGACTCTTTAAAGTTTCCTGTATTATGTTTCGTATCTGGCCTCTATAGTAATAAGTAGACATCGGATTATATGCATTTGCATGTTTGCATATGCCAATGCATATAAATCTATTTTTATAGCGTTATTGCATATTTTGGTACTTTTTCATTGACAGTGCTTATTTCGGTAGTTATACGTGTTAGGCGTCTTGTATTATGCCGACGACACGACGAAAAAATGATTGAACAGAGTAACGCCCTTCCGAGTTCACTATCGCAAAAGGTTTGTGGCAAATTAAATGCAGTTTTGTATAAAAACCCCGGTCTTGAAAGAATAAAGAAAATTGACGCATTTATCAACGGCACCGGACAAACTCTACCTGAAGAAGTCTCTGCAGAAATGGCGCCAAATTTCAAGTTCTGTCCGGTGACGTCAGTTGACGTCGAAAGGTCATTTTCAGCCTATAAATTAATATTAAGTGACAAGCGTCACAAGTTTGCTGCAGAAAACCTGGAAAAATGTGTTATTGTTTACTGTCACAAGAATTATAATAAGTAAATTATTGTAATAATAATTTATAACTAATATTAGGATATGTTTAATATATAGTGAGGTGTGTAAGAATAAGCCTAAATGGCACTCTGTTGTTCGTGCCTACCCCGCAAGGGAACTGGCGTGAAGTTATGTATGTATGTATGTTTAATATATAAATATAATGTGAAAATAAACTTAAATTCTAATTAATCTAATAATAAATGGCTTATTGATTGTGCATATTTTGTGCATATTTCGCCCCTTTTTAGTGCATATTTGCATGCATATTTTGCCATTTTGATAGTGCATATAATCCGATGGACATCTGTAACATTAAGGGAGCCGATGCGTTGCCTACCATCTTTTCGAGATAATGATCTTTTCGAAAACAGTAAAATACCATATTAATTAATATGGTATTACTATGTATATAATAGTTCGTAATACCGAAGTAAGAAAGAGAGTTGGTCTGAAAGAGAGTGTCGGGGTGAAGGTAAGGAAAGAAATGCTCCGGTGGTTCGGGCATGATGAAAGAATGACTAAACAGATATACAATGCAAAAGGGGATGGATGCAGAAGTCGTGGAAGGCCACGACACACCTTCCATGATCAAATTGATCGTGTACTAGCAGAAGGTGATGTCAGGAGCCTTAAGAACAGACGAGCTTGCATGACAAGAGCTATGAATGTCAAAGAAGCAAGTGAGGTGTGTAAGAATAAGCCTGAATGGCGCTTTGTTGTTCGTGCCTACCCCGAAAGGGAACTGGCGTGAAGTTATGTATGTATATATATAATGTGGGAAAATAATAAAGAAGGTTAAAAAGTTATTCCGTAGGGGTAGTCTCATGTAGCAACAACCCTTCAATGTTATGGGTTATAAAATTTCCATGGCGTTCAGTATATGGACACAATTTAATGTATAAATGTGTATACCCTAGACAACATGTTTTGCTGCTATGTGTCTGGTAAAATAAACAACTTGAGAAGGCATCGGTTGCCTTGACGTGTTCGATCACATGTAAAATAACACAGAACAGGTTTTACCTCATAATTGCGAACAATGAGAAAAATAATATGCATATTTATTAATACAGTATTTGTGCTAAAACAATTATTGGAGTGAAAATGGTATATCATGAATTCATTAATTGACGGCCTCTGTGGTTGACTGTTGGGCTAGTGCTGTTATCATACGGATCAACCAAATTGAATCAATTTAGTATTTTCTTAAGTTTTTGCGACTTGTATATATAATAAAAATACGTTTTAACGTAATTACCGCGTAAATAAATTACCGCGCTTAAAAACGTAGTTTTATTATGAATTAATTTATAAGAACTGAATGGATATGGTGGCATTCAATGACATTGAAAGATTGAAGCGTAATTCACACTAAGTTGGTTGTCCTGAGATATTAAATAAAATAGGTAGTATATATATCCCTCCACATTCTTTTTGCCGTAATCCCGATTTTGCATTACAATTGCTAGGCACGAACTGCCGCCAAAAAAGTTTACTATAACGATCGTGTGATATGTATAATAAATTAATTCGCAGCTACGATTTGGATATAATAGGCACCTTCGTGGCTAGATTTAGAAATAAAATGAATACGTTCCCGATAAGTGACAGTGGTTTGGGACTAATATTCTATTTATAATTATGCCCTTTTTTATTATTTAGTTCTAGTTTTTAATTTTAGGTTTCTTTTTCATAATTTAATTTAATTTATATATTATATAAAACTAATAAAAAATTTAATTAATTACAGAATAAAAAAAAAGAAAGCTTTTAGGTTGCAATGAATGAGCAGGTTAGTTTAATAATTTTATTATCCGTGGGGGAACGGAGAAAGAATACAATTCCCTGCGGACGGGCGGCCTGTCGTAAGACGCGACAAACTAACACAACCAGGTGGTAGGGTATTTACCCGTCTGGATGGCTACCACCCCTGGTCTGGAGTATGCCACTATAACAACCTCCAGTTGCGTTCCGGTATTAGGCCTGATTCCAGTTACCTTTTAGAGAGTGGCTGCACATTGGTAGCACTTATGGTGTTACAAAAGTCCATAGGCGATGGTAACCGCTGTCCATCATGTAGGCCATCTGCTTGTGTGCTGAACTCATGTAATAAAAAAATAATAAATGATGTCACATTTAATCTCAAGTTTATGTATCTTTTTTGTTTAATCTTAATATTCATCCTAAAATTGTAAAAAGATAAAATGTTAATATATAATACTTTGGTTGATTCGTCTGAATTGAAAAACAGAAACGAACCGCCTAAATATAATGAAACAAAGAAAGAATATATTTTTTCCGAAATGCGAGATAAACAAGATATACAAAATAACAGAAAACATATACATAATTTGTATGCCGCAGTTTTAATCTTAATCTAAATATCGCCTTAAGATATAAAATGATAAAATAACTGACCTTTTTTCATAGCACCCATGTCGCCCCCATTGCAGCCGATAGCTTGAGGTCCTGGACTTAGACTATGCAGCTGGTACGGGGGCGTTCTGGTGTCGATCTGCGCGGGCCAGGGAGCTCTGGGCCATGTCGGGGCTGAGCCAGGAGTTCCCAACAACCGGAGTCTCTCATAAACTGGGGTAGAACAGTCCGATGGAGGTTGCTGGTTGTTAGTCTTCTCTTTCTGAGCTGCAAGGTTACGGAGTACCCGGTTGATTGAAGATACCTGTCGGGGTGATAAAGTCGGTTAATTCTGTTGCGAGTTTTACACTGCAACGTCATATTGGTCGACCAGGGGGCCTAAAGGGACCAAAAGCCATGGTAGGTGCAATACATGGCTTTAAGTTCCAATCGTTTTCACATAAAAGTTTCGTCCAAATTCGTATTTTTGTCTAATAGGTCCTTATTAATTATATTAAATATACCCATAGGCATCAAACAAGCAATTCAAATGTGTAATGTGTGTTCCAATGATATGGGTTCGAATACTGGCCTGAAAGTTAACGCGGCTTAGCGGTTAACAATCACCACGTTCTTACGATTAAGGAAAACATTGTGAGAAAACCTGCTAGTCGAGATTACTCGTGTGTGCGAAATTAAGCATTGTGTGCACAGGGTTGGTCACTATCTGCCAGGGCTTCGCGGAGTGGCACGGCCACGTACCCGTGGCCCTGATATAAGTGAAGGAAAAATACCGCGCGAGGTAATAGCATTTCTTGCTGCGGTGCTAGTGCCACCCCAACGTGGCGAATTCCACAGTCCCCACTGCGTTTCCCTCACGGTGGATTGTCCTCAAACGGATTTCCTCTCGTTAAAAGAAAATAGTGGCTATAGGGTTCGATTCCTTGTGCTGGGGAGGCCCGTCCACAGCAGCAGTAGGTACGTTTGTGAGCTGATATTGTTAGTAGAGAAGTCAGACTTATGCCTCCGCTACATCGGGAATAATGTTACTGTTAGCGACTGTGCTACGCTGATGTAGCTAAGGGTTTAATGTTATTTGAGATGTGATTTTTTTTATAAATTGTTAATGACCTTAAACATTGACAGATAACGTATGTACCTAATCATTAATGACGTTATTTTTAAAGATGTAAACAAGATACATTTGGCCACGGTTATTAACATTAACATTCTCCCAGATATAACAGGGATATAATTAAATGACCACAACACTACAAAATACAATAAAAACTTAATTTGACATTTCATATTTCGATCTGTCATCGAATTCAAATTTGGAATAGAAAACAAAACAGATAAAAAAGAAAGACAAAAAGGCGCGGCGTTTTTTTTAAACGCGGCTCGCTTTCTCGGTCCATCGGGCATGCCGTCATGTGCCAGTCACAGTACAACGGCAGACCACCGCACGGCCACGTATCTTGTTACCATCTATCGTCTTACGAGTTCCTGTCCTACGTCTAAGTTACGTCCGTCGCTGTCATATGGCCAAATGACAGTTGGTGAGCCTCTATGGGACATTTTTGGTTTTAAAACTATGGTGTTAGTATTACGGTAGAGTTCGATTATGACTTGACATAAAATGTAGGTAGACTATTTTTTATTAGGGTTCTTTTTAAATAATTTATTTCTACGTTTATTAAGATCCGGACTCTTCTCCTGGACCCGGTTGTTCCATCAACCGTCAAATATCAAATAATATCAAAGTTCTTTTCCACAATTCACAAAGTTGAGGAAAGTGTAATTTCGATAAATGTACTAAGCTACGCAAGTGACGCAGGCCTACATGCCACATTTATTATCAGGTATAGTAATAAAAAAAATCTTTACGACTGAAATGGCTATGACATACGGACAGACATGAAAAAAAAATGTGTGTGTGTGCAGTTCACACGCAGTAGCAGTGAAACTTTAGAGAATATACTCACAGATAAATCTTCTTTAACTTTTATTAATATAAATATAATTCCTTTATCGTACATCCGTCAACATGATATTATAATTAAAAATAAACTTCTTAAGTATCACTTTAAATTTTTCACTGATTTAGTCTAAAAAATATATCAATTTTATTTCGGTCCAAATTGGACCCATGTTTAATAATCGGTCTTATTGACTCTAATCTGTGCTGCACAATGTAAAAATGGTATCCAATTCTCTCGCAGGTTTATTCTTAAAGATTTATATGTTTATCTCCTTTTAGTGTCGTTTTTTCGTTTCATCGAGTTTCAAATCACAACGATTCCAAAGAAGTTTCACTTCAATGATGTAGTTTCGTTTTAGGGGTTATAAAATGGGTAGGCCCAAAATATGCTGACTCGATCTCGTGAGGGACGACATGTGTCCGCCCACAGTGGAGAAGAAAGAGTAGGAAAGCGGACTTCGGGCTTCGAAAACGATGCTCCGAACGCACCCGGGATATATCGCTCGGATGATGTATGGTTTTCATCATTCAAGTATTGAACTCCACCGACTCTACCAGTATTATAATGTATTATTTGTGAAACAGTTTATAAAAACTTATCATTTCTGTCTTTTCCATCGTTAAAAAACTTTTGTGAAGATCAAATGGACATAAATTTGTTCAATCAGAAAATTATAACAACATCGTCAAATCGCAAGAAGTTAGAAAAAGATTTATATTCAACTAAGAAAGAGTTAAAAGTTTTCAATACAAATGAAATGGAAATTTTTAACAAGGTTTCAGTTCGAAGAGTCATTGAGTCACGCCAATTAAATTTGATTTGATTTTTGTTTTCATTTGTTATTAAGTATCTGTGAAATTAATTTTATTGTTTTTGTTAAAACAAATTTAACTTTCGAAGAAATCTAATGACCCATCTAGTATTGATTGTTTCATTTTCAGGTAATTAGTCGTAGTGGCTAAGACACTCGCTTCTTAATTCACCTACATAGGGCTTAAATTTTGGCAGGGAACCATAACGTGGGTAGTGTTAAATTAATTAATATATTTAAAAAAATATTTGATGGTGTGTAGTTATTTAATAAATTACCGGAGGCGCTACAAAAGTGTACAAAACGATTTTTTTCAAAATAAACCCAAATTTTATATATTTAATAAGTTTTTTGAAGTGAAACTTCTTTAGAATCGTTGTGATTTGAAACTCGATGAAACGAAAAACCGACGCTAAAAAGAGATAAACATATATAATTTTAAAACTTATTTAATTCGAAATAAAACAAATTTCTCTTTATCCGTTACTATTCATTTTCAATTTAAATAAAACTTAAAAGATTTCTAATGAATTTTAGCTCATTTGTATATATTTAAGGCAGATATTCTTATATAGGTACGCAGATCAAAGGAAATTGTGCGTAACAGTGCATTAAATTTTCAACCTTATGCTAGTGATTTAAAGTAGTATATTGTAACTCATTGGCCGATCGGTCAAGAAAATTGAGATTAACAACTGTCATTACATATATAGAGAAAGTCATGGAGTAAAATATATTGGGCCTTACTTATAATCATTTCTTAAATTTAAAGCAACTGATTAGTGAAAATCTTACCCATAAACTCCTCTTTAGTCGAATATTATGGGTAAAACCTACGTTAATCATTCAAATTTCCTTTATCTGTACTCCTCTTAGGTAAACAACAAGTAATACACGTTTATAAGTGAGAAAAAAGGTATTCATTGATTAGGGTCTGATTCTAATTCTCCTACTTAAGAGATGCCTAATCGTTTCTTAACAAGATTATTATAAGTAAGGCCGTAAGTACCCTTGTAAGTGAACTAAAAGTTCTTATGGGAAATAAAGTTCTAATAAATAAAATCGGCTCACAAAAAGGTGGTGGTGATTTAACCAGACCCACACCTATATTTCTAGCGGTTTTTCGCAATTTACTCAAATTTTTTACGTGTAGGCCTGAGTCTGGTCAAACGTAAAGATTACTTTTTGTGTGCCGGTGTAATTAACTTTAAAATTTTATTCTTTCTCCATTCGTGCAAAGATAGTAAATCCTATTACTTACAACAGGGCTCCTGCAACATGTCTAAAAGGTTTTGAAAACAATACTAAACAGAGAACAATCCTTCAAGTTTCGAAAAAAAATATCAAATAAATTCTTAAATTAATTTTTAAAAAAAGGTCACCATTTCCAAAAATAAAATATTTTGAAATATATTTTTAATTCACATCATAGGATCGTTATGAAGTACAAACGACCCATTCGCACAAAGCGTGGCCATGTGTGAAAACAGTCTGCGCTGGCGGCCTGTAAAAAAAAAACTCAACGCAAAGTACAAACCTGTAAACAGTCCCTTAATTCGAATTACACACATCGATTGACTTGTTTCCACGATTGTACACTAATGCTCCAATTAAACCCTTTTACCAAATCATATTTGTTTATGGGTATACATGAATTTTCTTCAATACTCATGCACATAGACAATGTTTCATGGACAATAGCTTTGGTTTTTGTCGTCCAATTGACTTAATGCATTTTATCGAAAGTGCACACGGTATTTAATTTTAAATTGATTTGATCGGATTGGATAATATCTTACTCAGCAGGAAAGGGTTGAATTAAGACGTTTAATATCGTCGCAGGTGGATTAGTTACCTGGTATTTTTTATTATTACATTTCTTTTTATTTAAGCTACAGGACCTTTGTCGTTACAATGTAGTCAAAGATTGGCAAGAAAACAAATTCTCTTTATAGTGTGAAGCATATAACAATAATTTCCTTCTATCCAAAAAATAAAGGTCTATATCATAGAGGTTTTGGTCATTAGCAGCATTAGCAGCAATATTGATTTATTGCGGTTTGAGGTCATTGTTATTAATAAAATTGTTATCATTTAAAAAATTATGAACTTTGAAATAAATATAATTCGATGGTGTAAAGTGGGGGCAACAGTAGCCTAGATCCGATAACTTCTTACGCATTCTACTATGACAATGCGAGGTTTAATTTTGAAGTTTGGTTGGAAGTTGGGACACCTTGTTTTTGCAAAAAAGACCTACGAAGCCCCAATATGTAATTTTAATTTCACACTTGAAACCGGTTTTTTTATATTGTAGTATAGACTTACCTGTGTTATTTTGCAAGAGAGAGAGAGAGAGAGAGAGAGAACACTTTATTGTACACTATTACAGAAAACACAGAAAAACTTATAACCTAAAAATATTCTAAATGTTCAAAATAGACGGACTTATAGCTAAGAAGCGGTCTCTAAAAAGTATAGTCTTATTGGTGATAAAAATAAAAATGTTTAAACGTTAGGAAGGTTTATGTTTTAAATAACTATTTTTCCCCGTCGCCGTGCCACGGGTCAAACCCTAACTACTGAAACGTTGAAATGAACAAGTTGGGGATAGGCTAAGTAATAACTTCAACATTACTCCTTGACACCTGACTTCTATGTCTTCCGTGATAACACTAGGTTAGGTTAGGTAAGGTTTTTTTTTTAATGGCTGCTTTAGCCCGGCCGAACGAGATATGCCCAAGTCTTGCTCCTTTATTTATTTATTACAAAACGACAAGAATTTATACAATTATAAACTTTAAAATATTACAGTTTTTACATTCTAGTTTTATGCTAATTTTATACATTTAGGCATATATTAATCATTTGTACTTATATTACCAATTTTGGTTCTTAATCTAATTGCAAGTTACCGAAAAATAAAAATCAAATTAAATGGCAGGCTTATAACCGTTACAACTTGGTTTTAATTATGTGTACTTAAGAAAGTACTAAATAAATACTTACTTAAAATCGGAATAAATTTCTTGTTAGCGCCTAAACTGTTAGTGGACCTCGCGAGTCCGCGTCCCTCGCGCTGCGGGAAGCGTCGCGTCGCATTATGAATACAAAATAAATTACATTATAACGTTCCGCGCAGCGTGTACCTATCGTCAAACGGCACCGTAAAAAGTATGAAAGGTGCCCCTAAATACCGGGTGAGGTGAAGCGCGAAAATTATCTTATATTTGCTCAGACGCCGTAAACGTAGGGCGAGAATACCTTTCAATAAGCTTAGAGAGCGATTTTTTTTTATTTTGCAAGACCCATCTTGTAAAGCTCGGAGCGTTGTGTAAAACGGAACACGCAAATAGAGGGGACTCTTGATTTCGATCGATCTCTGTGATTGCATCATTTTATTGAAATATTTGTTGTGCAGCTTGTAATTAAGTTTTTGCATTATTTAATGCGCTTATTTTCAGAATGGAGTTAAATATAATATTTAGTTACTACTGTGTATAGGACACAGTAGTAACTAAATATTATATTTAATATTTAGTTTGATATTTAAATTATTTGCAATTTCAAGGATACTTAGGTATTATTTTTTGAATAGCTTTGTCCGCAACTTCATTGATGTAGGACTGGATATATGGTATTTTTTATTTGTACTATGCTGGTAGTTTCTGAACCTGGTTAAGGCATCGTATGTTAGTTATGGTATTCCATAGATGATAGTAACAAGCAGATACAGTTTATACTCATATCTTCTCAACCTTGTAAAACGTAATATAGACATCAGTTCTTAGACGGAAATTAGAGTTCAAATTATTGTTATATTGTCCAAAATTATCACAGCAACCCATTGAGTGATTTCGAAGGTTATTCGAGAATCGAGACGGACAAACTTTCTAAAAACAGTAGTCGTTTATGATTAGACATAATATCGATAAATAGTAGTTTGTACAATCTATTTTATCCGTGCAGGAACGGAAAAAGAATAAAATTTCCTGCAGCCTGTCATAAGAGGCGACAAAATAACCCACAGCCAGGTGGTAGGGTATTTGCCCGGCTAGATGACTACCACCCCTGATCTAGAGTATGCCGCCATAACAACCTTGATTTGTGTTCCGGCCGGCATTGGTGACTGGGTTCCAATCTCCCTTAAGAGAGCAGCAGCGCATTTGTAGCACCTTTGGTGTTGCAAATGTCCATAGGCGATGGTAACCGCTTTCCATCAAGTGGGCCGTCTGCCTGTCTGCTGAACTCCTACAATAAAAAAAACAATTTTGGTCTAACTAACATACGCTACGACTTTCTTTATTCTTATTAATTAACTTGTACATCTTTACAATATAGTACTACATGGATCTAAACTACAAGAAATTAAAAAATATATAAAAACCTGACAATCTAGTTATTGTCTTTACCTTCTCGAAAGTGCTTTCCGTCACCAGAGGTCGTTTACTTTACTCTCAGTTTAAATTTTCGCAAAAATAAAAAGCGGTGCATTACGCGTCGTACTATTGTTGGCTGCGAGGGGTCGCGACAAAGGGCTACCTGCTGTTCTTATTGTACACCAAAGTCGGCACTTTGCGACTCAATATTTTGGGTGACTCCTGGAGTGTTGCCAGCTTTAAAAAAACTTTAAGTCTACAAATATAAAAATGGCGCTGAAGTCCGTGTTCTAGAACGGATATCAGATTTAATTCAAAATTTAAATCTTTAAAATTATTTAAATGATGATGCACAAATTAGCATTTTAAATGTCAGTTCGTGCATCATTTCTCATTATTTAATACGAGTTTAGTTTTTATATCTATCTATGTTTTAGATTTTCTTCAATTGCTTCTATGTTAATTAATTGTATTTTTCTAACCTATTGTGCATGTTGTAATAATTACCAAGTGTTAACGCTGTACAAAGACATCGTGACAAAACATGCACATCGACATTCTTAAGATGTGAATCCTGGCGTAATACTGACACTATAATTGTTAAATTACATATTATTAACAAGCTGAACTAACTTAAAAAAAACTAAAAACAAACTAAGATAATAAGGTTAATTTTGTATGTTTTGTGTATAAAATCAACCATTATAGTGTCATTATTACAACAGTCATCGACTATTCCGACACGAATGTATGCATATGAATGCAGACTTGGGCCCCTGGGATGTACGATTGTTTGCTTATGGTACGTAGTTATAACAAACACGATTTATTTAATTTTAATGCCTTTAGAATTTATGTTTAAAAGTTATACTCACATTAAAACTGTTAAAAATTACTTAAATGGTAATAAAATATTAACGTTTAGTTTCAGAATTTGGTCAAAATTTTATATCTTTTTTTTTTAATTATATTTATTTTCTGTCCTTAAATAAAATTACATTTAAATATACTTAGTTTTTATAAGTTATTCTAATATTTATTGTAAATGTAAACTTTCAACAAACTATTACAAAAACGGGTTGGCAACACTGCATTCAAATATTTCGCAAACTAAGCGTACAAATGTACACCTCTCGATTTTATTAATCTATTGTTTTTATGCACTTTCCATGAGTTTCTATTTGTAATCTCATGGAGTGCGTATTTGTTTAGTTTTTCACGGTTTTTTTACTAACGCAGAACAATAGGGTTGGCTCTGCTATGATGTTGAGCTTTTCCTTTTTAGGTTTTTGTTGAATAAATTTAATTTGATAGAGGGAGTATAAATACATGTTATGCTAAAAGGAGAGATCTATAAATCCATCAGTAGACCTATATATTGTGTATGGCAGTGAAGGGTGGCTTGTGCTTGAGTGATATAAGCAGGAGCTGCGTATCACGGAGATGAATATGATGCAGTGATGTGTAGAGCCACGCGGATAGTACTGTGTTAGAAACTTCCAGGCTTTTGGTAGTCTTCATGACCGTGACGAAGTTACAAGATTCAATTCTTGTTAAAATGCCTACGACATACCAAAATTATAAATCAAATTTTATTCTCATTTTTTGAGCTGTCAAGAGAAATAAGAAAACTTACTTTCAGTAGTAATTTGATATCGTTTGCATTATTTTATTAATTAGAATTCTATTTCTTATAAGGGATTTATTGATTAAATTGTCTTTTTTGTAAAAATATCGAGCATATTATCTGCCATGGTACCTACTGACCCTTGTCTCAAGTTTCACAAAAGACGAAATGCCTACATGAAATGGGAATAAATTAAATAATTAAATTAAAAGAATTGAAATCAACAATAACGGAACAAAGTATTAATGGAATCACATTGCACAATATAAAGGCGATCACAGACCGCCCATAAAACCGCACGATTTCGCTCTAAGAAAATACTTTCCCGCCCATATGCGCGACTAGAACAAAAATATATGATGACAGCGCGAGTCAAAAACGCATTTAATTTATAAGATTCCCACGACCCAAGATTTTGAAATTTAATTGTCGATTTACTATTGTTAGCAATCAAAGAAATGGGTCAATATAAGGAGCTCATAAATTCTATTGTTTGATTGAGACTTATAGGCATTTTGTCAATACAGTTGTGCGATGTCGCACGACAGGGGGCGTTGTGTTGGGGTCTTATAAAGGTCTCTATTAACTCGAGAAGGTGCGTGGCCCTTTCTCAACATTATTTTCACTGTTCGTATTCGTTTGAGTGAAATGATATGCAGCGATTTATTAGATGAGTTCTCATACGTTTACGTAGGGGCCGTATTTAATTTTTGCTATTAAGATGTATTGTATAATTTCAATCTCTTAATCGGAATCATTGAATAATGTTATGTGTAAATAATAAATATTGAACAAATAAATCACTTACTGCCGCACTCAAAGTGAAATAATGATTCATTAACTCTTTTATTTCAGACTTCATTAATTAGTGTCCGATAACAATAACCCAAGTAAGAATAAGTTGTATTTTATACAATAATTTTGAATTACACAAATAAGGGGGAAAAACAGTGGGTGATGTTTCAACACGATTAAAAAACGGCTGTTACCTAAAGATTAAAAGCTCTTAATTTTTATCAGCTAGTGGTGTTAAAATCTTCATCACTCCAATATCTTCGCGACAATATGCTTTAAATACCGCGAAGACCGCAAAACGTCGCGTCTTCACTAAATATGTGATCATATCTCTAAAAAAATTGTATGAATTTCGGACAGTTGGACCATAAACTACTAAGCACGCCTAGTAAGTATTCATTGTAGCATAATGGAATTGTTTTATTCCTGAAACCTGCGACATTTCCGACCCGAAATCCAACGAGAGATTTTCCACTAGATCTCGCTTGAGAATAATAAGACTCACCAAAAATATGCGAGGGTCAAAGGAGCTAGCGTAAAATTGATTATTGATTTGTTCTATTATTATTATGGCGTCAAATAGTCAGACATAGAGGTTTAAATTATTTACTACATTATTTATCTTTTTTATAGAAACAATTGGATATTTGACAGTCAAATCAACAGACATACTTTTTATAATCATACTAAACGTCACAGCCTGCTTGATATTGTACGGGTGTACTGCGTTATGAAGCCGTAATTCTAACGAGTCAAATAGTTCATTATTATTATTATTTAAACAGTGATTAAAATTATTTCTTTTTTCTTTAGAATATTTTGAAAGTAAGATGATATCAAGGTATTTAAAACCACGCTCTTTTTTGTGTGTATTGTTTTAGAATTGATTGTAAGGTGTGTCAAATACCCAATTGACAACATTCGTAAGAGAACTAAAGTGCCCGATATAATGCGCAAAATTACAAAACTCAAGTGAAAATAGGTCTGTCAGTCTATGGCAGGACCTATGGATATTGAAGCAGAAGTGTCATGGAGCGGAGACCGCATTTTAGTAAACGTTGTGAAGCATACCCTCCGGCCCGAAGGCCTACGTAAGTTCTTTTTTTTTTAATCTCCTTCATCCTCCATCTTGAGACATGATAGAGGGTTTTCTATTTTATTTATTTTTGTTTTCTTTTAACACTACTATAATAACGGAAAGGGGATTAGAGTCTTTTTATTTATTTTATTTTCTTTTCTTACTGTTTTTCAAATTCTTATATCTAATACAATGTGTTTTATACCAAGTCCTTAGTACTATTACATTTACTGTCCATTATATACTATTTTTTATTTTTACTATATTACTTATTGTCTATTATTTTTATTTAACTTTTTTACATTTTTTACTTTCCTGCGTAAGTTCGTCGGTAAGTAGTTTATGACAAAAATGGAAAACCGGGAGCTAACTTCGTGAGGTCTACGTCCAGCAGTGGACTACGATTGGCTGACTACGAAAATAAACAGGTCCGATTCATGGGATGAGAAATTTCGTAAATGAACATTCCTTTCTTTAAACGTTTTTTACTACTAGAGTTTAACCCACGGCTGCACCGTGTCAAACCCTAGGCCGCAAGTATTGTTTCAAGAGCAAGAATTGATAAAGATTACGCTGTATTGAATTTTTGTATAAGCGTTATTTGATCCAGGAAAATACTTAATTTTATATCGCAAATTATCCCTTCTCCCGGGATGAAAAGTTTCTCTTGTCCATTCTCAATATTAAAATTGCATATATATCGAATTACAGCCAAGTCGGTTCAATAGTTTTTCCGTAAAAGCATAACAAACAGACAAATATATTTTTATCCTGGAAACTGTCCCATTTTTCGGAATAAAAAGTATCCTATGTCCATTCTCGGCATCGAAAATATATACATACCGATTTTCAGCCAAATCGGTTTAGTAGTTTTTTACTTTCGCATTTATAATATTAATAGGGTTTAATAGGGATCGACGTTTTGGATGTCTGGGATCACCACAAGCGTAACGAGCTTAGCTTTGGGATATACATGTGTCAAAGAATTAGTATTTTCTTAAGTTTTCGCGACTAGTAGATACACATAATTAAAACTAAGTTTTAACGGTTTTAAGCGCGACATTTTATTCGTTTTTTATTTTGACATTTCGGTCACTTTTCAGTAGGTGTAGTAGTCACGGAAGTGAAAAGTGTTGAAAACAACGAAATAAAAATCAAATAAAATGCCATGCTTAAAACCGTTGAAACTTAGTTTTAATTGCAATATGTTTGTTTGCCGATATTTTTTTTTAAATGCCTAAAAGTAAATCTCTTAGTAATCGTGACGACAGTGTTCAGAACGAATTACACAGTAATATAATAGGTATTTATATGTTTTAGGGGCTGTCGCCTTCTGAGTTACGCGTGAATTGCAAGATATAATAGGGAGAAAAGTATGACGAATCAAATTTTTACGGTCATAAAGTCAAGATGTATTTGATTGTCATAAATTCAATATCGGTATACATTGGGTAGCTTTGTTCATATAAACAGGCTTGACATGAACTTCATCAGAAGGTATAAGGGCCGATTTTTCAGTCATCAAATAAAAGATATCAGTCGAATAAGTTATAATCTGAAATACAAAATTCAATTGCTTTATTCAAGCATTTCTCATATTTAATTTTTCCCTCTTGTTGTTAATAAATCGGCTCTAAATGATTCCTGTTTAAGATACAACATCAAAATTACAAAGCGATCAGATTCATTGGTAATATAAATGTAACCTAAAATACTTGATATAGGTAATCTTATATATATATATATGTATATATATATGTATATATATATATATATATATATATATATATATATATGTATATATATATGTATATATATATATATATATATATATATATATATATATATATATAATACACAGTCGTGTAATTACACCATTTATAACTCAAGAGCGGCTGGACCAATTTTTATAATTTTTGTGATTTTGAATTGTCTTCATCTGGAATAGGATAAAAAGTATTAAAATATGATATTCAGCAATACAAAAATTATAATTAAAAAAACATCGCACAACATCAGTCTAGCCATTCATTTGTTATGATCTTTCCCGGCCGATTTCGGCAATCGTGACTGCTTTTAAACTCATTTTCATTTGTCTGATTTAGGTGAATTATTTTTGTGTGTGTTCGAGTCTCGGGATGGTTTAGATTCAAATTTGAAACAGGTAGATGGTGCTGCAATCGGGTTCCAGGATTTAGATTAAATTATTTTTGTGTGTGTTCAAGTGGACCCCGAGATGGTTTAGATTCACGATTGGACCCGGTAGGTGGCGCCGCTGAACACCTCTTTAACGGTGGGACCGATTTTGATTTTTTTTTGTTTTTTCAAGTAGTTTCGAGAATGGTTTAGATTAACAATTGGTCCCGGTTGATGGCGCTGCAATCGGTTTCTAGATTTTTATTTTTTTAGGGCAAGATAACGTCTGACCGGTACAGCTAGTTATTTATACAAAGAATGTGTTCAATAACACGTTTCTTATTACCTTTAAGGAGAAGATATTTTGTTTATATGTTCTTTATTAATGTTAAGGATATGGTAGTACAATTTATCTTAGTAATTTTAGAATACTAACTTAGAAGGTTTGGTTCTTTCGAGTCTTCTCACTATGTCTGTGTTATCGAGGAACTGGATAACTTCGGCATTCATATGGTGTTGAAGCCGTTGCTGATGCATCTTCTGCTTGATAATTATGTACTGACGAGATAAATTTTTAGATCGCGATGAAGATCACGAGGTATGGCAATAATCTTAACATAAACAGTATCAGAATAGTTCAGTTTTTAGCACGAAAGCCATCTGTTGTATGATCAATGCTTCTTTTACTTTTGTTTATCTATGCTTTGGTGTACAATTAAAAAGCTATCTGTCTACTATTTTTGTTCTACTGAACGAAGTGTTTAAAATATACTTAAATGAACCAAAATGTGGACCAACAATGAAAATATGAGAACACAGCAAGGGTCAATATAGTTAAATAGGCTGTTACCATCATCTTTGGGTGCCCAGCCAAATGGCAAAAGTCAATTGTGTTTACTTTGTGAACCGCTCTCAATAATGACGATTTTAATAATACGTCTGTTATTATTATTAATAATAAAATACAATAATAGTCATGTATTATTAACGGCACGGGGATGAACGCTCGAATGAATCAGAATGACAACTTTTCAACGGTACTTTTTTTATTTAAAACATATTTTTCACGTACTAAATGTGAGAATAAATATTAAATTGGGGATGCTGGTTTTAGTTTATATTAAAATATATATATACAATAAAATATATATATATTCATGAATTTCTAATTTTTATATTACAAAATGAAAATCATCAGTCTTAATTTGTTCCTGAAAGACGAGAAATTTTAAAAATAAGGTCACAAATAAAATCAGTTATCGATTACCATAATAGATTATTTGAATGAATTTCAACAATTAATAACATGAAAACACTTACACAAGACGATTAATTCATTCAAAATAATTAAACCCACTATAATTATAAAAAAATATCAACATAATAATTAAGCAAAGATTGCTTAAAGATTAAGCATTGCTATACAACGTGGGAACGCCGCCAGCCTTTTGGGAACGTTCCCGGTAAGTGACAGTGGTTTGGGACCAATAACTTATTTTTAGATATATTATACCTATATACTATTTTCATTAATTTCCATTACTACTGGTTAAAATTTGATAAACACTCGATTTTTTACCAATGGCAAAATAAAAATTAAGTACCTTACTAAGGTACTTAATTTTTAAGATTAATAGAATAGATAGTAAGATTAATAGAAATCCCGGCATATATAGCGACATAGGTCATACTCCTCTAAGCTTTTAACCTTTTTTTATTTAAATATAGTAATAAGTCAAAACGAGTAAAAGGGATTTATATTTCATTTTTGAATTAGTCTAAAAATTTAGCTCTCCTAAAAGTGGGGAGGTCCGATCCCAGTGGTAAAATGTTTATGAGCTGATTATACCTTGTTTTGTTATTACAAATTAATTTTTTGGAAAAAAATATATTGAATTGTGTCTTTATAATTATGATTTATATATATTGTTTACGCTAACATCCAACTTCAGATGTAGCTTAAATTGTTTGAGACAACATAATTAAATAGTGTAATTTATTGCTAAAAAATCTGTTTGTAATGTACGAAAATGACCTTCTAAGGAAAAACAATGTATAGATATTTACATGTACCAATGATATAATAAGTAAGTATATATTAAAATCTTGTGTCACGATGTTTGTTCATGCTAATTTCCGAAGCACTATATCTATTTTATTGCAATTTTATGAATGTGTATTGCTTGCTTCAACTTGAGAGATGCAATTTTTAACCCGATAAGTAAGCCTGCTGACAGAACGTTTGGCGGTTCAGCTAGTGTCTGATAATTGAAGCTTTTTAAAAAAACACCTAGAATAGACAATATAAACGTTGGAAAAGATGATGCTATTTTTTTATGTCTTGTCCTGTTTTTTGTCGAATTCACATAAAAACTACTCGGCCGATTTCGATGCGGTTTTCGCTGATAGACAGCAAATTCATCTTAAAATCTGTGCTACTTTTTATCTCTGGAATCCCACCGGAAATTTTCCTGCGTGCTTAAAAGTAGTTTATTCCGACATAGTTTTCACTAAAACGATAGCTAACATTCTTTTATAATGCTGCGTACTTTGTGTTCCGGAAATCCCGCGGGAATTTTGCGGACATATTCTAATAAGTACATAAAAATCTTTTTTTTTAAGTTTAAGGCTTGGCAACTAGGCCTTTAAGCCAGACGCCGTTGTATTGTAGGCTACAATCGACGTCATTCAACGGAGTTCTTCTGAAGACTCGAAAGGCCACATTTGGCTATATAGTTTACATTTCTTGCAAAAACACAAAATTACTACTCAAAAACTGTCAATATCCTACAACTATTGTTCATTTTAGAGTAATTTTACACATTTTTAGAAAATAAAACTGCACAGCACAACGTCCCCTTTCAGATCCCGCCAAAAACTCTACATAAAAATCTAAATATAACAATACCAAAGATAAGATGCTCTTATTTTTCCTATTGAATTGGCATGTTTAATTTCAAATATACATTCTAGAACACCCCAAACCAAGTCACACACTTGTGGTGAAACGTAACCTATAATTACAGACAACTGACACCCTGTAATCATTAGATTAAATCTCGCGTCGGATTTATGAAAAAAATACATTAATATTCATCGGAGAGGACGCTACAGTGCTGTTATAACATTAATACGCACATTAACAACCCTCGATACAACAAATACCCTACGAGGACATCGTTTAGTACACAAAAGACATACAAGTCTATAGTGCAGTGTGGACACCGCATAAAATTATAATAAATATTGATAAAGAGGGATGGTATTAATGTTTTGGGTTGGTTAGAAAAGGATAGAAAGTGGGCATCCCTATGCATTTATAGTCACGGACTTAGGGCTGTTGTTTGGATGTATCGCGGATATCCGAAGCTTCTGTCAGGAATAGCCAAATGTGAATTTTTCAAATTAGAATTAACATTATTCTTTATTTTAAATATCAATTTTGGACTTAATTTTGCTTGAATAAATAAAAAGACTTCTTCTATGAACAAATTCTACTCGTATAAAATGTTTTTCTACAATTTTTATGATGCACATGGTAGTCGGACTCCTTAGTTTTTCATTCATAGTTTTTTTTGTTTTATAAAGCTGCTGTGTCGTTGAAAAGTCATAATTATTAAACAAGAGGTGCGGGTATTCTTCATTCTAGATCCAATATTTTTAAAATTTTAAACAGTAATCAATTTTTTAATTTTACTTCGTTAAAGATTTCAAATACGGTATTAAGCTCTTGATCTATAAGAAAAAAATATGATATTGACAATTTCGTTAATATGTATGTTATACTTACAGCCCTTATGATTACATCGAATTGGCTAGGGGTGTCACATTCGTAAATCGTAAAGGTGACAATGCAACACGTCATTTTGTGTCAAAGTGGGGCTATTAGATGTCGTCCACTTCATGTTTGAGGGTGAACCCTCACAGTAATGTACAGTGTAACTAATGTAAATTGTTTATCTGAATAGAGACTAGGTGTTATTGTGCTTTTCCTTTTTGATTCACTAAAATAGTACGGTCTTTAATAAAAATTAATATGTTGATGAATATGAAATAAATTATTTTATTATTAGTAGACACACACAACTAAAGTGTCATTGACAGTTATCAACAATTTATCCGTGTTCATGTTAATTTGTAAATTTTAAAGATGCATTGTTTATTTATTTGTTGTATGTATGTTCTCTTCACAATCTCGGATACGGACCATTTTTTCAAACCGGAAAAAATATACAAAACTAATAAATCGTTAATCATTATACATACCTACTACAACATTGCAATATTTCTGAGGATGTTAATTTATAAAACAGATTTTGTTTGTGTTATAGTTTAAACTAAAAGATAAAGGCTAAGCATAGGCTTAGTTTTTATGTCTTTTGTGTGCAAACTGTCTACTTAGATTATAACTGTTTCAGCAATTTTATATTAAGTACAATGATTATTACTTAATTCGAATGAGAACACAAATACAAAACGTACTAAATATTTAGTTGGACTGTATTATAGACACAGAGTTGCTACAACTCATAAGTCATGCGGTACTTGGGGATAACATAATGACTCTGAGTTTTGATTTAGATTCAAACCTATTATTATTGCCGGATGGGTGACAATTTCGCGATGTCAACGACACTGTTGTAAATGGGATAATGTGTAAGTGACATCTGTGAAATTATTGCATTTCTTTGTAATTTATAAAATTGATACTGTAAACTTAGAAGAATATTTCCATGCATAAAATGATGTCATTACATTTCTTTGAGGCCGACTCGACGTTGTTGATAACTCTGGTGTTGCAAATATTAGTGTTCACGCCACCGCGTAACGAACGATGATTCCCCGAAAAAGTAATTTACCCCGCACTTCCGCGTCTCAACGATCAGTCTGAATCGATCCGTCGTAAAAACATTCACGCATCGCGCGCGCATTTGAGATATCCACCCAATTGCAATACTAACCGGGTTCCAAGAGCTTGGTGATAAGTGGCAAGTGAATCTAGTTGTGAAGCGGGAGATATATAACAAGAGAACACGCACTGCTGCTCCTGTATCGCAGACGCTCCGGTTACTCAGCTCATATTATTACGGGTGAGTCCATTTATCTCCATTCCCTCTTACCCTTGCACCCTTGAAATCTGGCAATCGGCCAGATCAATTAGTAATCGTGAAATACTGGGATAGGTCTGTGTAAGAAATTATCTAAGCCTTATCTAACTAGGGAAGGTTCTACTAAAGCCCTCCATAGGTTATTAAAGTTCCGCTTTGGTTGACAGGCACCATAGCTTACTACATGTTGGTAATTGGAATAAACATGTTTTAAGGCTATAATTCTTTTGTTTATCTCCCAATTTATTTACACTGATTTATTTATCTTCCCAGTTAATTTCCGGCAAATACCACATTAACCTATTTCTATATAACAGTCCATAGGCGACGCTGACGCGACGGTAACGACTTTCCATCAGGTGTGCCCTAATTCTATCTGCCTTACACCAACAATTAAAAAATAAATAAAGAAGGTTGCAAAAGTTGTGCATAATTGTAATGGATTGCAAATGCCTTAAATGAATGATTAAATCAAAAATTGCAAATCCCCGTAAACGTAGACCCATAGTGCCTTGTTAAGATAACTGTATAGGTATAAAAGAAATGATATATTATTTTAAATAGGTAATTATATACACGATTTTCTATGTGTCATAGGCAAATAGCAAAATCGTAAATGTTTGAATCTATTGATTAATTTTTATTATATCCGTTGTCCGTTCACAATGTATCTACTGTTTACAATCTCGCTACATTTATTATAAACTAGTTTCATTTAAATCCGTTCGGTAGTTTTCACGTGTTGCTCTAACAGACAGACATACCTACAAAACTTCTAAAAGTTGCGTTTTCGAAAACTAGGAAAATTAACCTTCCTGATTTTTTACATTTTTAAACTCAGTCTACAAGCCCGACACCTCCACCAGATTTATTATATTATTAATTTAGACGAACAACATAAGTAGATAGAGCTTCGAGCTCTTAGAGCAAAGCCGGCTAAAGAAAGCCGATATTGGAATAAAAAGTCGATCGCGCCGCAGTGCGTTGCGAGAACTTAGTATTAAATAATATAATTGGTACGGATAAAGGAGGAATATTTTTCGGTGGATACATTACTAGCATTACAAGTCGTGGTAGCGTAATGGCTAGCGCACGCGTCTCGAATTCAAAGGGCGTGGGTTCGATCCTGGCCGGAACGCATGCACTACTTAGGCACTTTTCTGACCTAATGTGCATATTGTTACAATTACCATGTGCTAATAACGATGAAGGAAAACATCGTGATGCAACCTGCACATCGAGATAACCGATGTGTCAAACCTGCCAAGCCGCCTTGGACAAGCGTGGCAGGTATACTGTAGGTTCCCCTATAGTGGGAGGCCCGAGCCCAGCAGTGGGACATTTATGGGCTGTTATTATTACTATAATTTACTATTTACATTACTAATACCCACAAAGATACAAACTATACTATTGGTACTATTTACGCACACAAGTTTGTTAAAAATGCTTCATTTCATATGACGCCTTTGTTCACGTAGCCTCCGTCTATACTTTCATTCATCTTAGGACCGATTTTTAAGCTTCAGATTATCAGTTGAATAAATTATAACCTGAACACGGGAAAATTAAATATAACAGTTGCATGAATAAACCAGTTCAATTGTGTCAGTTTTGAATCTAGGCAGGTTATAATTTATCTGATGATTGAAAAGTCGGCCCTCTAGACTTCAAGAGATTCAAAACCGAATGAATTCAACCGTTTTATTCATGCAACGGTCATTTACAATTTTCCCATGTTGATTTTTTTGCTGAAACTCAGTAGACAGGCTGACGGCCCAACTGTGATGGAAAGTGGTTACTGTCGCCTATGGACATTAGCAATATGAGTTGTGCTGCTAATGAGCTGCCGGTCTTCAAGGAGAAACTGGAACCTGGTCACTGATGCCTGCCTGATGCATACTCTAGACCAGGGGTGGTAGCCATCCAGTCAGGCAAATACCCTACCACCTGGCTGTGGGTTGTTTTGTCGCCTCTTACGACAGGCCGCTCGGCCGCAGGAATTAGTATTCTTTTTCCGTTCCTGCACGGAAATGTGTTTTCTTCTATAGAATAACTTTTATCTGGAGATTGAAAAATGAAAAAATATACGGTAATAGGTATACAACCCGTAGCCTTAAAATGCGAAGCCCCATGCCCAGCAGTGAGTCATTTACGGGCTAGTATTATTAGTAAAATATTAAAAAAACTAGTATACAAAACTCTGCCTTTTATTTTCCCCTCCCTCGTTAGATTCATAGGTTTGCTGGAAGAAAACTTTGTAGGGTAAAGCTTGCCTTTGCACATTTTATATGTAATTGTGTTCAATAAAAAATAAAGGACTAGCTATAAAACCAAACAATAATCTCGTTATTGGTTACAAAGCGTTTCAATATCCACTATTACGGCTTTTCGCGGATAATTGCGACCATTTGGCATTGAATCCGCAGGC
Source organism: Dendrolimus kikuchii (assembly GCA_019925095.2). Classification (NCBI taxonomy): domain Eukaryota; kingdom Metazoa; phylum Arthropoda; class Insecta; order Lepidoptera; family Lasiocampidae; genus Dendrolimus; species Dendrolimus kikuchii. Next base: position 8,423,778 of record CM034407.1, read on the forward strand.
AGCCAAATATCCGCCGCAAAACGAGGCTAAAAGCGGGCCAAACGAGAACTACACATTCATTAGCCAATCTGGATTTGGTATGGATTAGCCAATGCGTTGGTTCTGCTAGGCTGATCTTTGGATAGGCTGCATTGCATTAAAACTTTAGCCTATGAGTTTTCGCTTTCATAAAGTGTAATGCTTTGTGATAAACGTTAACAAAGAACATATGAACAAAGTGTCTTCTCCTAATTGAGACAATAAGGAACGTGTTATTGGAAACTTTCTTAGTTTAAGTTATATCTAGTTATGTTAGGTCATATATAAATGACTCATTAGTCTTATTTCCTAAATAAGGTTGTCATTTTTTTTTTAACTGTGAATTTTGTTTTAATATTTCTATTAACTATTCACGAAGAAAATGCTTATCAATTAAATAAAAACTAAACTAAATTATAAATAAGTATATATACAAATTAAAATTAAACTATAAAATCTAGTGCCAGACCGATGTCAGTTGGAAATGTGTCCAAAAGACTGGCCACATTACCTCGCAGTATCGCAACGCTAATGCGTTGCCCGAGGTACAGACCAGTCTTTTAGTCACGTGAGACGTCTACCAGGTGTTTCGTTATGTCTCGATAAAGTTTGTGCGCCTCAGGCCCCCATGGTCCCAGGAATTGTCGTTTTAATGTTGTATCTCTAAAATACATACATACGTCATATTTTATGGAACTAAAAAATATATACTCGCTACGCTCGTGAAACACCTCGCGTGGGATTTCGAATTTCCATTCATAATTATTTTTCGAACCGGGCAAGATCGCGAAAAAACATAGATATAAAATAACAATAAAATTACCGTTTTATTTCACGACATTTTTAATTCTAACTATTGAGTCCTTCTAGACTACCTTATTCCTTACGAACTTTTGGATACTGACAGACAAAAATTCTGAACACGCTAATTTATGATTAAACATGGTATAATAACAATTTTCATTGTGTTCCGGCATTAGTGACCGGGTTCCAGTCTCCCTTAAGAGAGCAGCAGCGTATTTGTAGCACCTTTGGTGTTGCAAATGTCCATAAGCAATGGTAACCGCTTTCCATCAAGTGGACCGTCTGCTTGTCTGGTGAACTCATGCAATAAAAAAATTGATATAGTTGACCCTATACAAATAAATATAAATCGCGTAAAAAACAAAATTAGGCGAGTCTAACATACCTACATGCAATCGAGGTTTGAAAAAGCCTACAACGTGTGGAAGATCATTGCTATCATGAAATTGTTTCCTATGATTAGAATGACACGCACTTGGCAACTTTTCTGTTTTTAAACATCGTTAGACTAAACAAGTGTCGCTTAGGTTAAATCTTATTTAGCCACGGTGGGGTGGACTCCCTCGGTCCATGCAGGGTATTCTAAACGCACATATGTTGTGCGTTTTACGCACTTTTCATTTTACTCCGCTCCCCACTTAGTTTGCATACGTTTTGTAATGAACTGGATGTTGTTCGTATAGTATGATTTTAGGGTTCTATAGTCATTTTGACAAAACGTAACGCTTATGTAATATAAAATTCGGTTGTTCGTCTGTCTGTATGTCACAGACATTTTCCAACATTTGGCCGAAAAGTGTATTCTATAATAATAGAAAGAAAGAACATAAATATTAATTTAGGACAAAATACAAAGAGATTGTTTTTTGTCACTTGTGTCTATTATCTTGGATAATTATGGTGTCATGAAAAGGCTGTTGCTCAACATAATGCTAGGTTCACAACCAGCGCTGGTATTTCGCAATTAGGTACCTTCAAGTGATGCCACGGCTTAGCTCCACAAAGCAACTTATAAACATTGACTAAAACTTTACAATTAATTTATATGAATGCTACAACTACAAATAAAAGAAAAGGGGAAAGAAAACAGCAAATAGAAGTGACGAACGAGAAATAAGAATAATAAACTTATAATGGTGTCGGTATAGCACACCATTTGACTTATAGTACTACAAAATAGTTTGAGTCGTAGTAGAGGTGGTTAATTAAGAATTTTTTTATGTCTACCTCTATCACAAACACACAGCATTATTAAGATTGTCGGTGTATATATTAATAATTAGGATATGCCCGCGACGTCATTCACGCCGGACTTCAAATTCCCGCGGGATTCCCGGGGCACAAAGTGCCATAGCCTTAGAATAGAATCTAAGCTATCGTTTTAGTGAAAATTGTATCGGAAAAACGTAATGGACTTGAACAACTTCAAAGCGCTCTCGGGAAAATTCCCGCGGGATTCCCGGGATAAAAAGTATCACACGTTTTATTACATAAAATTTGCTAACGGTCGGTGATAAAATCGTATTGGAATTCCCATTTTTTTTAATCTAGTCATTTTAAATCGTTCCCAGAAAAAATCCCGTGGGATTTCCAGGATAAAAAGTTTGTTTTTGCATCGTGTTCTCCAGTGTTTATATAGTGTACTCCAATTGTTTTTTTAATAGCTTCAATAGACTCAGCATGTTTAGAATTTTATAATATAGTAGGCACCAACGTAGGCGAAGTCCGGGTCGACTACTAGTACAGTAATAATGAATAGATTTTACACTCAAATCACTATGACATTTCCGTATAACGGTAGTATGGATTTAAGTCTGATTATATTATTATTGAGAATACAGACCTCAGAATCAAGTGCCAAGCGATCCTTAAGCGCCGACTGAGGGCCCGTCAAGTGCCTAACTCAAACAATGTAACAAGTGAAAACAAATTAAATTCCACTGAAGATGTTTATGCTGGTTATCAAAGAAAGTCTGAACATCTGATTATGATTGCTGCGAGAGTAGGCCCTCTGGTTTGTTTGATGTTTACTGGAGCGAGAAGGCCCTAAGAATGCCTTCGAGGCCGCACTGTCTTAAACTTGCAATTTAAATAGATTTACATAGAGGTAGTTATAGGTATACTTATACGTACGGGATATAGTTTATCTCTTCATATACGATGTCATTTATTGTAGGTACCTAAAATAATGTTAAGATAAAATCCTAAAAGTCTATAACACTTTTGAAATATTATTGACTTAATATGGTATAGTATGCTACTATATCAATATATTAAAAAAGAAATTTTAATAAAAATTTAATAAATTTACTAAATATGGTTTAGATCAGCAGAATCGACAGCGGAAACAGCTAAATCACTCAAGATGCGCAAATAAGAGAAGAGTGGAACTCTTTACCGTCGTCTGTTTTTCCTGAAAAATATAATCTAGGTGTCTTTAAGTCTCGCGTGAACAGGTATCTTCTAGGTAAGCGTGCTCCACCTTAGACTGCATTTCCACCTGACTTCAGGTGCAATGTCAGTCAAACGCGAACCTATTGATGATAAAAAAAAAAATATAGGTATAACCCTGAGTGTCAATTATTAGTTTAGAACGAATACAAAGATATCCAAAATGTAAAAGAGGACTTTGGTCCTCTTTTATCTCACAACGCGACTTAAGAGACGATACAATTGGTATTTGATGTGATTCTAGATTTTTTTGTTTTATCTCATAAATGTTTGTATTCATTATAACACTTATTAAGCCACGACGAGCACAGAAGCTTTGGGGGACAGTTCGCGACACGTGCGTGGGAATAGTTAATAAATGAAACCAAATCTTAAATAATTATGCGTAGAATACAAAACAACTACATTTTTTTTTCGTTTTGGTTAACATTAGTTCATAATAAAGGTAGCTGAATCTATACAGATAAATAAATTGAAGTGTCTGTTTGTAACGTCAAAATAAAAATATGAAAAATCAGGAGGGTTAATTCGAACCAGGAGATTCCGAAAATGCAATTTTTAAAGATTTTTCTGTCTGACTGAATGTTCCGGTTAATCTTTGAAATGGCTGGACCGATTTTTCAGGGACTTTCACTGGAAAATAGCTGATGTTATAAGAAGTAACTTAGGCTTCCTTTTTGATAGGGTTCCGCGAAAAAAATCTACATGAAGCCGCGGGTACAGCTTGTTATGAATAAGATTAAATGTATATAACCCGACTAGCGAGCTCGGCAGATGTTGTCCTGCCCTGAAAATAAAATAAAAATTTAGAATCCATGCAGCGCCATCCAATTGTAAATCTAGGCCACCCCGCGACCAAATTAAGTACACAAAAAAATTCATCAAAATCGGTCCAGCGTTTTAGGAGTTCAGTGACACACACATATAGAAGAATGATATTAGAGTACATAAAGATTTGCGGTCTTATTCATATTGCGTTACAAACTGACTCTAAGTCAATATGAATAAGACCGATAATCAATACTTAATATGTTTGTTGCTCAATTACGCCAGAACGGCTAAACATATTTGGATGAAATTCGTCACAGAGATAGATTATAGTGTAGAATAGCACAAAGGCTACTTTTTATTCTGGAAAAATGTAAGGTTCCCGTGGGATAACATATAGATACATATAGATAGGTAAAGATATAGAGCTAGATCTTGTAAGACGATACACAATTATTTAAAAAATAATGTAATGTTAAAACGTTAATCAGTACAAACATCACAATATGTTCGAACAAGTTGTTTGTAATCACATCTTATCTAATATCTAGTGATGTTATCTGTATTTAATATTGCCCCGGATCGAGGGATGTGATACAGACAGCGGATAAATTTGGGGTTCACCACCCATGCATATTAAAATATACTAAGAACATATAAATATAGAAAGTCAGTGTGATGGCTGTTTATCTATTTCGTTTATAAACATTTCTTGAAAAATAAATTTTGTAAATAAGTAACAAGTTTTGCGATGTATTTATCATGACAGTATTTTTTAAATATTATAATAACTTTTTAACGGTTTTTAACAGCGACTATTTTATTCTTCATATTAATTTAATGTTTCGGACCCTTTTTTGTTTTTTTATTGCACAAGTTCTATATACATATATATATATATATATATATATATATATATATATATATATATATATATATATATATATATATATATATATAAAGTGTGTAAGAATAAGCCTAAATGGCACTCTGTTGTTCGTGCCTACCCCGCAAGGGAAATGGTGTGAAGTTATGTATGTATGTATGTATGTATGTATGTATGTATGTATGTATGTATGTATGTATATATATATATATATATATATATATATATATATATATATATATATATATATATATATATATAACTAGCTGACCCGGCAAACCTCGTACCGCCTTAGAATCAATAAATAAAAAAAAGCATTTTTTCATATTTAATCACCTTTTAATCCTTCCCTGGACTTCCACAAATAATTCAAAACCAAAATTAGCCAAATCAGTCCAGCCGTTCTCGAGTTTGAGCGAGATTAACGAACAGCAATTGATTTTTATATATAAGAAGATATAACTAACAATATAAACACCCAATTTAACAAAAAAAAGCTATTCAACAATTTTTCTTGGAAGAAAAAGCAACTTATAGATGATTCAGTGTGTTATTTAAGTATTTTACAGATTAGACATGAACAAAAGGCTTTTTGTCTCAATGAAAAGAGAAACGATAGACATTTTCTACGTAGGTCAAACCTGAATTTCATTCGATCAAAGCCGCAATATGCGTCATAGAAAATAAATAAATAATATACTCACAAAACACTTGTGTTGAATAATAACGGTTATTACGTACAAAATCTCAATAAAACACTTTAAAATTGAGCTCGCTCGATAATAATAAGCGGGGGTATAATATAAAAATTGCACGCTCCGGATTAGGGCGCGGCGCACGTGGCGAGCGAGGCGATACTTATCTCGCTCCGCTTGTCACCCTCGTAGCACCGTTCAGCGCGACGATTGACCGTACGCGTTTTGAAACTGTTTAAAAAAACCATGCCTAAAAGGTATAGATGCCACGCCATAAATGAAAAAATAAAATGCTAACATTATACCTATAAGATTATGGAAACCTATAAGAATTAAAGAACTTAATACATTTCATTATAATATATATATATATATATATATATATAGTATATATTTATATATATATATGTATATAATATATATATGTGTGTATATATATATATATATATATATATATATATATATATATATATATATATATATATACATATATATATGTGTGTGTAAGAATAAGCCTAAATGGCGTTCTGTTGTTCGTGCCTACCCCGCAAGTATAAATATATATATATATATATAATTAAAGAACTTAATCCCATTTGCAATCAGTATTTCAGGAGCCAAGCGGTGTCTAAGCCTTTTTTTATTCACAACTCTACGGACTCGAGTTCCGTACTCTTTTTTACAACTTAATTTCTAAGAAAATTTTTAGAGTTCATACACGCTTATTGGTTATTTTTGTTATTGTGTGTGATATTAATTTAGTGTTTTTTGTGTTGTGGTTACCTTACGAATAACTTATTATATTAATTTATTCTAATTTTAATACTAAACTTATACTAACGTAGAGTGTATCTGTCTAAACCTTAAATTTTTCAACAGCGACTAAGCATCTCGGTGCCTTTTTTACGTCTGCATGTTACTTTTAACCAATAACTTATTCGTGAAAACCTGTCATTGGCTTTCTTTTGTTAATTATAGTTATCTAATCCAATGTATTTAGCTGTAGGTTGTCCATAAATAAATAAATAAATTAATTAATGTCTTTAAAATAGAACTGCGTGAATATTTAATAAAGAAAACTTAAAAGGCTTACTTTTAAAATAATTTAATTCGTATACATACCTAATAGCTAGTAATAATTATTATCAAATATTTTGTAAGCTGCAAATGTGGCTGGACACAGTGATACCATATTTAGTTATACTGATATTAGTTAACGTGTATTTATAAAATGTTATTTTCTAATAAATAAATAAATATTGCTATAGACAAACTTGGTAAAAATCGATCTCTATGTTGTTTACCCTAAACGAAAGCTTATCTAATATATAATCTACCTAATCTGGTGTGATATGCTACTGATTTTGTATTATACAAATAATTTAAATTAATTACCTACGTGGTACTTGGAAATTCTCAACTAAGGTATCAATCCCAAAATCAGTTTTTGACATTTATTTCCTTATTGTTAATTGAAATTGTTTAGCTGAATACTGAATTTCTATATGTAGACGGTTCACTGAAACGTCACTGTTATATTGTCAGGAGTGATATGTTGTCAATGTCACTTTCGCGGAGCGTCGTGGCTAAGGAAGCGAGGTGGCCGCAAGAGGGAAGATATAACCTCTTCTAAAGAATGGTCGCCAGCGCACCAAGTATTCGACGAACCGCGATCCATTGCCTTAATCAAAGTGAATTATAACATAATCAGTGTTAATTCAAGAGAGATGATTGTTATTTAAGTAATAGAAACATTACATTGGTAAAGATCACAAAAGAAATAACCCACATCATGCCATGATGAATTATGATGAATAAAGCCTTTTCCTGAGCTTATACGGCTCTGATGAGCTTACATATACTTCTAATGAGATCAAAACATGTGTACATCAAAATCTTCATACATATTAACACGGCTGCCATGTTTCGAAAAAACAAATTTGATTTGATATACAAATTAGTTTAAGACAACTACGCCATCTGTTATCCGAATAAAGTATTACAAACTTGAAAAAAATAATGTTTATCTCGGTATATTTCATCTTTTTATTTTTATAACAGCTGGTTTAAGGTTATGTTAAACTCATTTTGATATTTTTGGAATTTTTATAATACTGTACAGATATTATTTTTGAATATGCAAAAACAGTGGAATGAGTTGAAGAGGAAGAAAAAAGATTCTAGAAATATTGGGGATTATTCAGTTATATTACGGCCTCTGTGGTTGAACGGGCTAAGCCGTTGCCGGCTTACTTCGCTGCAACGCAGAAGCTCCGGGTTCTATACCTGGTATGGTAAATTTCGAAAACAATTTTTCTCCGTTATTTATTATGGTCTGGGTGTCTGAGATCGGCCCCAGAGTAGTCCGTTGTATGTTACCCACAACACAAGCGTAACTTACTTAATTTGGGGATATACAATATGTGCGTTTGTCTGACGATTATCTATTTATTTATTATTTATTATATACCATCAGAAAGAAAAAAATCTTAAGAAATTGCGATAAATATCAGAATTGGTATTGTATTGTATTTATTTTTTATTTATCCTCTATAACCAGGTCTGTAAAATGTAAGAATATATTCTTTTTAATTATTTTTGCCAGTATTTAAGTCGTAGATTATGAGCTGGGTGTAATCATTTTTGAGCCCCATTGTAACATAATACATGGTAATACTTAGGAAGCAAGTGTTGGGGAGGCAGGGGTAATACGGTTATATTGGATGATGTAAACTCTGTAATTAACTCATTTAAGACTATGGGTGAGGGTTACGTATATTATGTATAACTCCGTCGAATTCATGAGTATGTAAAATCTTAACACCGACTTTTATGTTATTCCTGAGTACGTATATTATATAGAGATTATTTTACTTCATTCTGATTGTCAAATTATTTACGCAATAAAATATATGATTTTCTTGAGATGTCCTTATAGGTTTTAGAAGTTTTTGGTTAGATAAAATTTATTTTCATTTCTTTTACTTTGCATGTAAATACTTTACAATCTACCGTAGCAGTTTAGTTAGTAACGATCTCAAGTCACATTCAAACGAAACAACAAGAACAATAGTCTTTATTGTATACCAACATATAAACAGTAACACATTTTCAACAGTACAAACAGTAGTAGTACAATGGGCGGCCTTATTGCTTAAAGCAATCTCTTCCAGGCAAGCTTTGGATAGACAAGTATCTTCGTCATAATAATATAATTTCTTGGCGCGCAGCTTAAGATTATACTACTAATGATAATAAGTGTGATAATAATAATATAATAGATAAGTATATAATTGATAGAAACCTGAGTTTGAGCATGCACTACTTAGGCAGTTTTCTGACCTAATGTTGCATAAAATTATAACTACCATGTATAGACAGCAAAGGAGAATACCGTGATGAAACATGTGCATTGAGATAACCGATGTGTCTAACTCGCCATTCCATCTTGGGCAAGCGTGGGGGATATAGTGTACAGGTATACTGCCCGGTCCCACTAAAAGTGGGAAGATCCCGATCGCATCAGCTTAAATTGCGATTACCTGGCAGATTTATTATAAAGTGTAAAATAAAGTAAAATTCTGTTTCTACTATTGACCTGAAGACTCCACAAGTTGTCCACACTCACTTTAATATCTATATATACATTTCTGTTATACCATATTAGTCAACAAGTGTTAGATTAATACATTTATTTTTAACCATATATTTAAACAGATTATCAGAAATATCAATAAGTTGCTACAGATGTAACATCGCGTGTAATTAAAATTAACCAATAGATACAAGTGACAATGAACAAAGTAGAAATAACAATCAAGAGAACGCATACAAGTATCTACTGTGAAAACTATTATTTCTAGTATTTTTTCCAGAATTGTATAAGGGACCATTTTAACCTATTGAACCTAAAAATATAATTATTCATTCATCACTCTTTATTTTAAAAAAACCTGTTTCTTCCTTGAGGGTATATTTGTTCGTGACACTATCATTAACAGTATAATGAACGAGACAATCGTCAAAATATATTTATTTACTTTTCCGATTACACAATGTAAGCTTTAAATCCACCGAATTGTGGTATTAATTTCCCTCCAACACTTCTTACTTTTACGTAATTCTCAGCACCTGATGTATAAAAGGAAAAAAGACTTTACCTAGAAGAAATAAAAACTATTTTCGTTTATCGATATTCATGACTTTTATCTAATTCAATGGGTAAAGAAAAGTGAAGGTTATTGTTATTAAGTTAAGGTTTATTTTAGTGAAAACATGAGTGAGTAGGGTATATGACGACTATCATCGACCGCATGCATGTCACGTGCGCGCCACGCGTCATCTCCGATAATCTTCTTTGCCGGACTCCTTTGTTATAATTTGTTGCTGCACCGATATATTCTCGCTACCGACCCCCCATGAGATCGGAATCTCAGATATGATCCGTAATGATATTTTAAATCACTGTTTTGAACGAGATATTTATTGGGTGCGTCTACATTTTCAAAACAATGTTATTGTATAAAATTATAACTCAATAAAAATAAAATATTCACAAAACAAATAATATCAAAGTTTTTATGTAAAATGGTAACAATTAATCGATTAGAAGTTTTCCACAGAGTTCTCCTTAAAGCATTAAACAACCCATTTAAAAATGTATTTGTAGCCCCACTTATCACCATACCAATTGGATTTTTTTATAACTATAGTGACTATCAAATTTGTCATTTTATTCTTGTTTTTAAAGTCTTCTAATTCACGGCAAAAACAAAATAAAAATTAGGTCGTAAAAAATATTGGAATAATGCTAAGGAAGTAACGAAAGTGTTAATTTATATTCCTGTCTACGCTGGTTGTCTTTTAAGCTTTCTGAGCGCGACAATTTATATTTTAAAAATAAGTCATTTTAGGTAGAATTTCATAGGAAATTGATAAAATTAAAGTGCCCAATGCATCCCTGTAACATTTCAATAGAACGTCACCAAAAGTCACTAACATGGTCACCGAAAAAAATTGCAACGAGTCCCGCAACTGACGTTAAAGTGACAAGAAAATATCGCGACACAATGAAATAAAGTTGTCATCCCCATTTAAAGGGCCGGGGAGCGTGCTAAATGCATTAATTTGGCCTGGATTTAGTGGCCCGGAAGTGATTTGCTACGGGAACGCATGTTCCACTGTGATATGACCCTGTGACAACAATTGACCCTCTTACCTCACACTTTTTGTTTTAGGCAAATTCAAACTCTAAATACACTTAATTCAAGATATAAATTCAGTTAGCAATAAAACTTTAGTTTTATAATACTGGAGTTTAACAAAGTTAATTTTTTGTTGAGGGTAGTTACTGTAAAGGCTTAACGATATAAAGTTAGCGCTTTTGTTGTATTTTTGCGACACTTGATTAAACTTTTTACAACATCAGATATTTTTTATTGTCACTATTGTTTTAAGAAGATTTCGTGGGATATCTTGCATTTTTATATTGAAAGATAAATACACATATGACATATCGTATATTCCTAAGCTATGTAAAGTATGCTTGTGTTGTGAGTAAAATAGAACGGACAGCTCTAGGGGTGGATCTCTGGTTCTTATTATATATACAATTTAAGGTATCTTAAACGCGCCATGGTACATTATGGTACATGGACCTTCATCATCGGGACCTAAAAGTAGAGTTTCTTACAAACGTAGTTAGAAAATATGTTGAAGTGTTCTATAAGTACTATAAACATAATTAAAGTGTAGTAGTATTATCAATCTGTACAAAAACACGCGATAAAAGTATCTTCGGCTTAGTAAGAGAGGTATTAATGGACACCTTAATACAAATATATTTAGTTGAATTAGGTTACATGTAAATTACTTATTAATTTCATTATAACGTATTGTAATGTTATATTTTTAATGTACTCTATTAAAAATGCTCATCTCTAGTTCTTATGGTACCTACTACTTTAGTATATAGAGTAAAATATTTTATGTTATATACTCGTAAGTACCAAATTTGTATGAAAATTGTCTAATGCCAAGTGTGAGAAGATGAAACAAATCAACTTACATTTATATTTATATGCATGAACATATTACATTACAATATTACAGTTGGGGTTGTCTGGAAGAGATCGCTTTTTAGCGATAAGACCGCCCTTTGTACATAACTAGATATAATTTTAGTCTTTAAGTTCATGTTTGTATTGGTGTACAATAAAGAGTTATCTATCTATCTATCTATATTAAAATATGAAAATCGTATAGTCCACGTAAAACTATATGATAGCTGTTAGTTTCAACAAGAACTATATTTTCTATACCAAAATAAAACAAAGTACGATAAAGCAATACGTATATAATATAATTTTTCACACTAAACAAGTCGAACAAAATCAAATTGCTGCAAAATACACCTTTGGTATAAAGGGCTCCTTACATCGAATCGATCCCCCTGATGTTAATATATTCAATCTTTAAGCACCCTCTTAGTTATATCTCTACAAAATCAATATAACCTGATATTTAATAAATATGAAGATCTAAGAACCCCAAACCTTTTGGCTACATATTGTTCTATTATTTATGGACTTGAGAGATGTGAAATTGCTGCGTAAAGTAACATTTTCCAATTTTAGGGTAATGGGAGTAGTATACTATAGTCATGTTTTTCAAGGCGGATGGCAGATTTTCTCATGATATATTACTTCACTCTTTAGTTGTTATAGTAATAAGCCTTAACTGCTTAAGTGGTTCATGCCTCTTGGTCAGGTTTCAAACCCGTATCATTCGATAGAAACGTCGGTGATTTAACTATATACATACGATGATTTTCACAAGTATTTACGATGAAAATCGTCGAAGTAATTTTACCGATACTTTCAAATGTCGATTGTTCTATCTTATTAGAAAATGGTCTTAAAACAATACTTTAAACGTTATATTAACACATTAACATAACCGTGCGTGTGCATTGTGCAATCACCGTTATTTATACCTATAAACCATCTTTAACGGTCCCCTGATAACTTAAAGACTTTATCCCCTGTACAGGAATTTTTACGGCAACAAAAGCCTTCATATTTTCTTTATTCATGTCGTGTCAAAATCGCCCGTCTTCCCCCTGGTCTTTAGACGTACGAAAGATATCTACCGCTAACTCTTTCACGCCCATTAAAAAGTATATACCCATCCCTTTCCATAATTCTCCCTCTGTTTCGGTTTTTATGTTTTTCTCGATATTCCCCGAGAGTACTTAATGCGACGCTTTTCGTTTTTTTTCTTAAACCCGTCAACGACAGGGTGATGTCGCAAAATTCTTAATTAATTTATGTTAAGCATTTAGGAGTGTGAGGAGGGGAGAATTGTCTCGCAATAAAACGATGTTTTAGTATGCTATAGTGTCGCAGGTCGTAAAGTAGCGTTGTCATTTTTGTACATTTGTATATTCAGGTTGTTTATGAACCTTTAGCGCTACATTAGGTTTTATTACGTTTGCATTGACTTTGCGAAAACATTTAAAGAGTTAAGTACGATAAACATTTTTGGGAAACAACTGAATATTAAGTATATTTTTATTTTCTTTGCGAAGCATTATGAAAATTTATCCATGTTCTAAATATTAACCATTTTATTTCTTAAACGGTTATTAGTAATACCTAGTAGATACTAATTATGAAGATTTTTGTTCATGTTATAATACAAATGCTTACCACTGATAAAAGACTATTGTTATGTGCATGATTGGATGTGTGATTCATTTTACAACATATTCTGCAATCTCTCTCTATTCTTTCACCTTCTCCCAATTATAATATTTGGCCTCGGCACAATAGGTCTTTTTCTTCTATACTCCTCTATTCTAACATACGTCCTCAGTCACATCACAAATCATCATATCACCCTTCATAAAATCCGACCGTGTTGGTCTACCTTTACATTTGTACCCATCAATCTTGCAGTTTAACATTATTAATATATCACATTACTATCATCCATACTCATTAGATGTTCATACCACTTTAGTCTTCTTCCTCTCAATTTTCCAGTCATGAGGTCAACTTGGATTATTGTTTAAACAACAATCAATAAATAACTAATATATTTAACTTATCAGAAACACAACATAACATAAATACAGAATCACACAACCTATAACGTATTGTAAGGTCATTAAAAGTGTTTTAATTGATCGTGTACTAGCAGAAGGTGATGTCAGGAGTCTTAAGGACAGACGAGCTTGCATGACAAGAGTTATGAATGTCAAAGAGGCAAGTGAGGTGTGTAAGAATAAGCCTAAATGCCACTCTGTTGTTCGTGCCTACCCCGCAAGGGAACTGGCGTGAAGTTATGTATGTATGTATGTATGTAATTGATTTGCATGTTAATTACCCTATTTTGTATATTTGTACTAATATGTGAAAGTGTGTTTTTTTGGGTATTTGTTAATTTTCTTTTTATGGCTAAGAGACAAACTGAGTACATATCATGATAAGTACAGATAAATCGAGACGTATTTGCGTTTGTAGTGTCAGCAGTGTAGTGTTTGTAGTGTAGTGTACTGTCAGCACATAAATAAATAAACGAGTATTTTCTATTATATATTTTTATAGGCTAGTACTTAATATGAAACTAATAATATTAAACGATATTTGCATAACTTCATCCCAGTTCCCTTATGGGGTTGCCACGAACAACAGATAAACGGTATTTAAATAATAAATATTAATATTAGACAGAATGTTTAATACTAAATGTCAAGTTTAGAAGTCCTGTAAATATACAAACGTCAAAACGTCTCGAAGCTAATTCACTTGTATATGTTTTTGATAAAAGGAAACAAGGGATACGTTTTGTCTAGAAGATTGAGACAGTTACTACGAGTAACAAATTCATAATTAACGCAATCAATTTTTCGTTCTCTTAACCTACTTTATAGATTACAAAGGTGGTAATTGAGATCATAAGCAAATGGTACGATTATTACCTTTCACCAAAAAAAAAATACACACACACCCACAGATTACTTTCTTTCCTAGAAAGTAATGTGTGTGTGTCAACATGTTTAGTGGTACAAAAACAAATAGTGAGTACACTCAAAGAAACTCAGCAGCATATATTTTATCTTTAAATCTAGTCAAATCTGTTACTTACTTGCGGCGATAGGCAATTTTGTAATAATAAAAAATTAAAGTAAGTAATTTGTGAATAACGTACTTGATAATACATTTATTTTTTTGTCTTTAAACTTCCTTAATCTAAAAGTTGTTCCTAATAGATGAAAAAAATGCTTCTAAGGTTGCATGTTTGCATGTTACACCTCCTTAAGTCTTGCGCCCCTGGTGACCGCTTTTAAGGCCAGCCGTAGCTACGATTCTGATTGATCACGGCGCATACACCATGCTACAAAGTATTAGTGCATATAGCCAGCAAAGAAATTAAAATTACTCTTTATTTCTATTATATCGAGAAATCAACCTTTATATTCGAAGACGTATCGACGCAAAGGATGTCACCGAAGGGAGCCGCCCCGTATTCAAAAAAGGGAAAATGATGAAAAAAAGTTATAACGTCATATTGTTTTGCCGCGAAGTGGGAAGGGGGACAGAAAGGGGAGCCCTGTATAGTGCTGGGGAAAGATAAGGCGTTATAGCATCCTGTATATAAGTAGAGATGTGCACCATTGTGTTTTACGATTCGCCCCTTGAAAGATTTTTCTCTGCTTTCCCAAGGCGTCAAAGCGTACCTTGCCCAAGTACCGACTCTATAGCTTAAGGACCAATAAAACGATGGCTTCACGGATCATCTCGTAAACAAACGTGTTATGTCAAAGATTTAAAAAATGCTTCGATTTACTTAGGTTTTAAACGATTTTTCATACAGTACAGGTTTGCGTTTGACCATTATCGCGCCCGATCTCGAGCGGAGATATGGTCTGAGATGGAACATGCTTACGTAGAAGGTGCCTAATTCACATGGGACTTGATGATTGTAGGTTCGGAGAAAAACATGCTCCAGCAGTGAGTTCCAGTCCTTTGTGGCGCGCCTAATGAAGAGGGACGCGAAGCGATTTGTTCGTATAGATTCTATGTCCACCACATACCGATGCTGCATGCGAGTGCTTCTGGTTGTCCAATAATGGAAGCGGGTTAAGATGGAAAAGCTCCAATGCACACTCTACTCTATAGTGGGAGGCCTGAGCCCAATAGTAGGACGGTTATGGGCTGTTATTATATTATAATTATACACTTTCCAAAATGTATCCGATAGAAAACCGATAAGCTGGCACCCCTGCATAGAAATTTGAGTCTGAATTTTGTCACCGAATAACTGGTTGAATATCAGGACCGACGGTCTATGGAGCAAACGAGTCCTGGAGTGGAGACATATTGGTAAACGTAGTGTAGGACGCCCGCCAGCCCGGCGGACTGACGACCTGCGCAAGATCTCCGGCAGGGGCTGGATGAGGAAGACGGGATACCTGAAAATGTGGTGCGTACTTGGGGAGGCCTACAGTGGACTGAGATTGACTGAAGAAGAAGAAGAAGCTGGTTGATACCTATCAACTTCCTGACTCTCCGCTTAATCGATTCTAGTGCCTCGAGTTGGTATTTTACTGAGCCATCCCAAAGGTGAGTACAAGACTCCACACATAGCTCGTATTTGTGCTTTGTAGAGTATCAGGAGCCAGTCTGGAGTGAAGTAACGTCTCACCTTCGAGAGTATCTCCGCCCTGCTTTTTAGCCGTAATTTTAAAATTTGATTATTTTCGAAATTCGGAATCCAATGTTATTTAACCCTTATATAATTATCTTTCCATGGACTATGGATTATACTTGAACACGGTAATCTCTCAGATTGGAGTTCCAAATGTAATAATCAATCAACATGCAATTTTCTACAAAGAATCCGCACTCAGAGAGGTTAAAGTTTTGTCAACCATAATATATTACGAGGAATTCAAATTTAATAATGTTCTAATTCATTTAAAAAAAAGATCAATGTGACATTTCCGGACAAACATTTCTAAGGTTAAAGAACCATTGAAGGTTTTTGGATGCGGCCATTAGTAACTCTAAACTTACAAAGAAAATCTTGGACTATAATTGTTAGGTACTTACACTAGGTATATTATCCGAGGTGCAAACTCCTTCACTTAGCAGACGGTCCCTGATCTCCCAGGCGAAGATCGAAGGGCACTCGCGCTTGTACTGCGCTATTTTGCTGACCACCTCAGCAGTTGCTACTCGAGGCTTGGAACCACCGATCGCTCGGGGTCTAATTGACCCTGTCTCGTAGTACCTGGAAGAATAACAAAGGTTTACCTACAGGTTGAAAGATTAACGGCTGGTCCCCATATCTTTATATTCATTTGCCTAAGGGGCCATCCACAAATTCCTCCTCTACATCTTTGTCACAGCTGGTTACATTCGTGAAACTACTCCTTAGTGTGACATCACATATTTTGCAATTTTACATCAAGACATTATTAAATGAAAACTGCAATACCGTAATTAGTTTTGTTTCCATTACAATTATTTTTTAATAATTTAAACACTATAATCATACAGATAGAGTTGTAAATAATTTGAAGATTTTTGTTAACAGTCCAAACGTGTTTTAAAGCTTAAATATATTAGATTTTAAAATGTGACGCCACGAAACTTAGCATTCCTTGTCACGCAATGTTACACTCCGATGGTGATGATCTTCTCGTGCCAAAAACTCAAAGTACCTATATTCATAAAAAAAATATTTATTAGTTCTGTTACTTACGTAAGTGTTAATGCCACTTCGTATGAAAATTGGGAGTTTTAGCATTTAAAGTAGGTATAGGAAGAGCGTTGCCAGAATACGTCCCCTTTTCCGTGGGAAGCACATCCAAATTTTCGGTTAATTATTAAGTTACCGTAAATTTGATACTTATGATATAAAACTGCCATTTGCAGTATGGTATCAGTCAAGGGGTGGCCAGTGTGGTATCAAGTATCACAGCCGTAGTATCAGGTTTGATACTTTTGCTTTTTGTTTTTAAACATTTATAAAGGTTCTGAACAGCTGTCGTCCAAATTTTGATGCGTAATCGATATTTTTTAACTGACTTTAAACACTAAGGATACAAATACCTTACTGCATTTGAGGCCATTCATCACAACCGCCTTGAGTGTAAATATACAACACGATTGCTAATACTAGTTGTTGGAATTACGCACTTTTTACGCACTCTATATTCATCCTTGCATTGTACCGTATCGTTCTAAAATAAATATTAATATTATATGAAAAATCTCGTATTACTTCGCGTCCAAGTTGTGATATATACAGTCTACGTGCTCTCCACACTAGTTCGTATACTTAACATTTGGGTCGGACGACATATTATATACGTCCATACTAATATTATAAATGCGAAGGAGGCTACGTCTGTCTATTACGCTTTCATTAAAAAACGACGGTAGGGATTTTACTGTAATCTATACTAATATTATAAAGAGGAGAGATTTGTATTTTTGGATGTTCGTAACGAATACACTCAAAAACTACTGGACCGATTTCAAAATTTTTTTCACCATTCAAATGTTACATTATTCCTTATTAATATAGGCTATATAAAAATTAAAGATCCCTACTAACATTTTAATATTGTTCCCCATCAATCTAAACAAAATACTTGGCGCTGAAAACGGGTTCTAGATCTTGTTTCCAGGCCAGGACAAATTGTGCCGAGACCGCTAGTTAAGTATAAATATGTAGTCTCGATACCGAGAATTGACATAATATGATAGGTATACTTTTTATTTCTGGAAATGGACTTTGTTTTTTAATGAATTGATCGGAATTTTTCGCGGGCGAATAGAGCTCAATATTCTATGCAATGTGACCGGTGTGATTGTTTGCTTTCAAAATAAATTAAGTTTAAAACTAGGTGCCAGGGTTGCACCCGCGGAAAAAGCGCGGGAAACACCTAGTATATATAACAGAGGAAAGAATTTATTTTTCAGTGCTCACAGACTTGTCATGTACGTTGTTGTCTTGAAAATTCAATTATTTATGGCTTATTTTTAAATTGACAAATATTCATTACCAAAGTCGTAAAAAGCGTCCCTCTTCTTGAACTTGTATACCATGTGGTGCAAAATATGAAAAATAATCGAAGTGGTAGAACTTGGAAAATACTTTTCTAAAACAGTTCTGATTACTTGAACATAAATCTCACCTAAATATAAAAAAATACAGTATCCAACAAGACTTGAAAAAACCAACATAAAAATGATTGACCTAATATTTAATGAAAAAAAAATAATCTCGAATTTTGCATAATTAAAAACCAGCTTTATTTTGCATACCCACTAATTCTATTAGATCTAATGTCCTTAAATATCATAATGTCAGAGAGATAGAGAGATAACACTTTATTGTACACCATTACAGAAAATACAGAAAAACTTATAGCCTAAAAATATTCTAAATGTGCACAATGGGCGGTATTATCGCTTAAGAAGCGATCGAATGTAATTGAAGATCTACAAAAATTGTTTAATACGCCGTAGTTTGTATAAATAGTTACCATAATCAACCAAATTTACAGGATGTAGTTTCGTGAGGCTTTCGGAGGTGTTTGAAGGTCTTTATAAAGTGGTTTATATGGTTTACGGTAAGTAACTTCACTAGTTTTATATCTATCCTATATTACTTAACAAAATAGATATATATATTTACGACTCGACACTCTTTCCGTCTCAGTCCCTACTTTGCTTTAAAATCGATTCACACGAACTATCGTCAAAATAGTTGTCTGTATTGTTCATGTACTACCTTTAATAAATTAATTCGTAGCTATGATTTGGATATAACGGGTATTTCGGAGTCTGCTTTTAGGAATAAATACAATGATCTATAATTTGAATTTTAATTTGTAATGAGCAGGTTTTGTTAGTATGTTAGAAAAAAAAATCGTTTTTAAATTACTATTTTTTTCCTCTGTTTTTTAGTTCTCTGATTAGATATCTTAATTTATTTCTATCTGTGGTGACTTGGACTTGTTAATAGCTCACTATCACTAATTTGATATTTTTATTATAATGTGAATAGCTGATAGTCATTCAAAAATTGTAAAAAAAATTTAGTATTAATTAGAATTAATAAGACAAAAAGTCGTAGTTGCTTAATGGCTAAGACACTCGCGTTGCATAACAATGATATAGGTTGGAGTCCTGGGTAGTTTATAAGCCTTAAAATGTAGGTCTTTGAATGACGCTAAACGAGAAATTTAAGAGAGACAGCCGGAAAAAGCACGTTTCAATCAATAGTTATTTTTTTAACATAAATACATAATTATTTGTTAGAAATATGTTATTATTATCCTTTGATTAGTGTTATTTAGGAATTAAACTGCACAGTACATTACTGATTAAAATCCCGCCAAAAACTCAAAATATATTCTATTTTATTAAACCCCTATTATCAAACAGGTTGATACATGTAGGCAGAGATTGGTTTTTTACTAATAATGGTTACTTCTGTGGATGTTACACCAGGGATTCCCAAAGTGGTCGATGTCTCTTCCTTCGAAATCGGTTTCCCAGGGGTCGACATAAACGAAAACTGATTTAGGAGGTCGATGAGGTCTAAAAATCAACCCCTATTAATTAACACATGTTCTCATTTTCAAGATATTGTATAAATTTTAAGATATTGTATAAGTTGTGTTACGTGTACCAACTTGTTATAAGAATGACTAATATTTTAGTAGGAAGTATCATCGTTGTACTTTTAAAAAACTCAACAAATCGCTAAGCATAGACAAATTCGTGTAAGATCATAAGTTCGAGCGTACGACGAGTTTTTCAGGCACGTTTTGACTTACTCTGGATTTTTAAAGTAATTTGGCTATGGGGGTCTGAGGTATCAGTTCATTATGGAAAAGGGGTCTCTTGCCCATAATAGTTTGGGAATCCCTGACTTATACCTTTCCCTTCATCTATTTTTATTAATATTCCATCTATTTACGACGATTTCAAATACTTTATACATAAATACATAACTTCACGCCAGTTCCCTTGTGGGGTAGGCACGAACAACAGAGCGCCATTTAGACTTATTCTTACACACCTCACTTGCTTCTTTGACATTCATAACTCTTGTCATGCACGCTCGTCTGTTCTTAAGGCTCCTGACAAATACTTTATATCAGAACTAATTGTTATTTTAAGAAGATACATATATACGTATGTATTACATTATCCGTTTGAAGAACTGGAAGGTCTCTTTAAATCGGTCGGCTATTTGCGGTTTGGGGCAACTATGATCTTGCGGCTAGAGCCAGTTAGAGCCGCGGATAAGTTACGACTGCATTTTTGGGATAACTTACAGCGGTGTTAAGTTGCCAGGGTTGACTAGTGTATTTGTTTGTGGTCATTCATCGTAATTAGGTGTGAAGTATTGCGTTTTGGATATTTAGAAATTGGTAGTTGGTTACTAATTTAATATTCTTTGTGGTTTGTAATTTAATCGGTATCGAATAGTTGAATTTAGTGTGCTATGGCTATGGCTTATGACTAAGAATACTAAGGATCGGTTTTTCAATCATCAGATAAAGATATAATAAAGACCTGACTGAATGTAAAATTGAAACAGCTCAACGGTTTTATTCACGCAACTGTAATTTTTAATTTATTCATGTTATATTTTATTCGTTGAATAACTTTTATCTGACGATTTAAAATCGGCCCTAAGAATAATAAATACATAGTTTAGTTAAAAATGTTAATCGTGAAAGCTCCTACTTACCCTACTATCTATAGTATTATAAAATTCTAGTCTGTACATTGAAGCTATTTAAAGAAAACCACCGGAATAGACTATATAAATAATGAAGAACACGATACAATTTTTTTATATTTTTTTGTCTGTTTGTCGGTTTGTCTGTTTGTTCAGGATTTACGTAAAAACTACTGGGTCGATTTCGATGCGGTTTTCACTGTTCTACAGCTAATTGTTAGATTGAAACTCTACGTTACTTTTTATCCCGGGAATCCCGCGAGAATTTTCCCGGGAGTGGTTTGAAGTTGTTCGGATGCATAAAAATGAGCTTATTCCGATGCAGTTTCCACTAAAACAATAGCTAACATTATTTTTTTAAATGCTGCGATACTTTGCGTCCCGGGAATCTCGCAAGAATTTCAAGTCAAGCGTGGACGAAGTCGCGGGTATATCCTAGTATAATATATTGCTCCTAATAGCTAGATGGCGTCACAGCGTTATCGCTTATTTGACAATTTATTTTTTGTTTTATTTATTTTTAAATTGGCAAACAAACACACGCTTTGTAAATCAAGCTTAACAAGTAACGCTTGTGTTATATGAAATATGACATACAAGGACCACTCTGAAGCTAATCCCAAACAAGCTGCCGGCCGTTGCAATTCATAACAATCACAACCAAATAAGTGGTAATGACAACGCGAACGAAGTGTCACTGGCACCGATCTATGCAACTACGCAACATTTGGTTGAAAATATATTTTAGTACAACTTTTGTTGTGTTTGTTTTAAAGCGAATTGTAAATTCTGTTAAGAAAATACAAATGGTATTTTGAAATGCTCTTACCATAAATTACACTTACTTTTACTTGAGGACATTATAGGTTAGTTGTTCAGCTATAAAAAGATTAACTTCTTTGGTGTGTAAAGGTGTCTGATATTTTATGCTTGATCGATGCCCTGTCAGCCCTACAAGAGCCCTATTTATAGAAAAACGGCTCGAGTTCACTTGCGCTATAAGTGGACCTCTGTATCCAATAAACAGGTTAGTTTATTTTATATTTGAAGAGTTTAAAATAGATTATGTCTAGAACTTTTTACAAGTCTTCGCTTGCTTAAACTGTAAACTTTGCATACCTATACAGATCGGGATTTTATCCCGTGTTTCGGGATAAGAAATATCCTAACATGCCTATATTGATCATCCTTAACAAAAATACACATAAGTAGGGTAAACTATATGTATAGATTAATTCCCACACACAATGATTGATACTTTGTGAATTTATTTAAGAAACATAATAAAGAATTGTAATATTTTTATTTTAATAATATTATTATTGTTGTATGGCTAAAAAATAATCTTATGATTTCTTACATTTTCTTAATGCTGGAGTACAGCAGAAAGTGGTTACCGTCGCCTATAAACATTTGCAACACTAAAGGTACCCCTATGTGCTGGACTCCTAATGCCGGAAAACAACTCAAGGTTGTTATGGCGGCAAGCTTTAGACCAGGGTTGGTAGCCATCTAGAAGGGCAAATGCCCTACCATCTGGCTGTGGGTTGTTAAGTCGCCTCTTACGACAGGCCGCCCGGCCGCAGGAAATTGTATTCTTTCTCCGTTCCCGCACGGATAATTGCCATGACAAACCTATATGTTTTTTCATTTATCTCTTACATGAAATAATAAACAATTTCCACGCCATTAAAGCGTTTTCTATTCTTATCATGGGATTCATAGTACTTTTTCTTCCATAATAAAGTTGGGATTTAAGAGTCAAGTAATTTAATGAAAATGATGGTAAGAATTAATTAGATGTAGTAATATAATAGTAATTAGATGTAGTGTAGATATTTATCTGGTGAACTGACCTGCCTAATATCTTGGAGACGCAGCCGTTGGAGACCTGGAGTATCCGGCTGATGTCGCAGGGCCTCGCCCCCGAGTGGGCCAGCTCGACGATCTTCTGCCTCGTGGAGTCCGGCAACGGTCGCCCTCCTACAAACACGCCCCCGAGCTGGTTAACTCCGCTGTGACCTGCCGCACCATAACTCTGCTTACTCCAATTAATCATCCGCTTTAAAGTTTTCCCTTAATTTTATTTATTTTTGTATTCTGGCAATCCTGAGGATTAGAGGATGAATAGACACGTGATATAATTTTTAGGGTTCCGTAGCCATTTTGACCAGAACGGAACTCTTATGTTTTCCCCATGATTATTCGTTCGGCTGTCTGTATGTCACAGTAATTTTTCTAGGAAACTACTAAGTGTACCTATATAGATAAAATTTGACAAAGCTTAGTCTGTATGACTTTACAGTTATGTAGTGAAATCACAAAAAAGTAAAGGCCTGAAAAAAGTTAAGAAAGGGGTAGTCGCAATATATATTAATGTGTAGAATATTGTTAATCTGATCTTGTGAAATCATAACAATATACTTTAATTAATCCTTTATTTAAATGAATATAGGGGAGATAACATGTTAACTTTAAAATTACCATCTTAACATTTTTGTCCCTTCATTCTATAATAACTTATAAACTATGTTGTAGAAAATTCTGGAAATCACGGTGGTAGCGCTTGAAATATACTTGCAACGCAAATATCCGTTACGATATGTGATTCGTTTTAAGATATGAGATATTTTCAATTATATGTTTTTATGGTTCCGTAGCTACATAAACTTTCAAATTATACCTATTACAAATACAATACCATTGTAACTAAATGCAAATAATAACTATTTTATTATTTGTATTTATTGTTTTTTTTTTGTTGATGTTGATAATCCTCACGATCTTGAACATTTTTATTAAACACCACTTATTTATAAACTGCACCACCGTCAGCATTAAAAATCTCTCAATCCTAGCTTGGGATTGCCTGGTAGATATCGCTTTTTAGCGATAAGGCCGCCCGTTGTTCTATCTTTGTATCTTTTAAAGTTTTAATGGCCGGTTCCTATATCTTACTATACATTCACTTATCCTGTTGTTACGAGTTACGCGACTTGAATTAAAATGGCGTTGGAATTACTATAGAATTTATTAGAACTATACAAACACGTATAACACAGGTACAAATATAACTGAACACAATCAGTCCAAATGTAATGCGCGATTCAATAATACGCGCAAAGTCCGTCACTATATTGATTATCAAACGTCTTGTCTCGCTAGTGGTTATCGCTTGACTGACGATCTCTCCATTTGGCCATTGCTTTATACTGCACCAATACGATGTGGCTGCCCGCCGGCGCATATAGAATTTCTTAGAATCAGTGCGACACACCTGTCTAATGACTACCATAAAAGATTACAATACACAATGGACTGTTTTTCTAATTACAATTTTTAAACACAAAGTAAACAAAAGAAGATAGTCATAAATAGTTTCAATGTTAGTAGCTCAAACGCCGGCAGGTAATAAATGTGCTGTTTACAATTATGCAGGTGGCCCAAATTGTAACACTATCATCGGTAAATTTTTTGCATTACTTGTCCATATAAGCTCCATAGCTTATGTCACTGATAATAAGTCGTCGGTAAGATATAGGCACCGGCCAGTCTTTTGTTTGTCTATGTTATAGTGTACAATAAAGAGTTATCCATCTAACTTTTATTGATAGTTTAAATCTAATTAAAATACATAATAAAAAAGAAGGTTTAGTAATTTCCCACATCTCAAAATTAAAATTGTTTAGGCAAGCAGTCCGAATACTCAAGAAATTTACACGCAGCCACTTGCCAAAATAGAAGACAAGCTTGCTCTAGAAATTAAGTAACGGGGTTTGAGGCATATCTATTAATCAAAGTAATAAGTGTAGAAAATTATGGCAGTCACCATTACCTTTACCTTTGTGCGCCAAGTCGTCCATCCTGTCGAGCATACCGTCCGGCGGCCACGGGCTGATCGGCGGCAGCTGCTGCGCCGGCAGCATCGTGTATACCCCGTAGTCCTCTATGATGGCTGCCTATAAATATAGGGTCATCAAATAATAGAGTAGGTCAAATCAAGTGAGCTACATTTAATCATGGCTAAATGAAGTGAGATACTTTTTATCATCATACAAAACGTCGCAGTTGATGGTTAAATCAAGTGAGATACTTTTTATCATCTTAAAAAATGTCGCAGTTGATGGTGAAATCAGGTGAGATACTTTTTATCATTTTACAAAACGGTGCAGTTGACGGTCAAATCAAGAGATACATTTTTTATCATCTTTTTAGTGCGTAACTGGCAAACAGGCAGACGACCCAGTTCACGGAAAGTGGTTTCCGTCCCCTACGGATGTTTGCAACACCAATGGCGGAGCTAACGCGTTGCCAACCTTTAAAATGGGATAAAGAAGGGGATGAGATAGAATCAGACAGGAGGGATGGGATAAGGAATTGGGGATGGGTAGGGAGAAGTGGGGCATCGGAACTTTCGCTTATCGCACGACACACTTTTCGCTTATCGCAGCCTTAAGCTAATCGTTTCACGATGTTCTGTGAGAGCGTGGTATTACACCGATCGAGCCGGCTCTAAGAGCTGTGATCAAGATAATGAGTCCAGTACGGCTCTACCACCTAACGTCATCTTATACAACGTCGCAGCCTCATAGATTTTGTACGAGCGCACATAGTTAGGACGTCATAAGTATAAGTGAAAGGAATCAAATAGCACAATCATTATTTATTGTTTATAATATATCATGGTATTTTAAAAGTAAGATGACAAGGTGTTATTTTAACGCCTGATCTTTTATATGTAAATAACCTTAGAATTTTTAAGTTCCAGTTTGAATCTCATTCTTTTAGTATTTTCTTCTTAATAGTTCAAAAGTGATAAGAGACGAATTTGGAAGTTATTATTATCTCCCCATATAATAACTTAAATAAAGAAGACGACTGTTATAGACTATCATCATTAATGAATATCATCATGGTTTTACAAGATCTGAGTAACGATATCCCACACGAGTGTATCCACACATTGAAATAACTTTTTTCAACCTTAATTTACATATTTACTATATAGCAGCCACCCTTAAACACTTCTTTCGCGGTTTAACTAAAAGTAAATTTATGCACCACCTACATCCCCAGATTAGCAAAGAATATCCTATAGGTTAGGTTGCTTGGAAAAGATCGCGCTAAGCTGTAAGTCCGCCTATTGTTTTACCTAAAAATATTGTTGGTGAGCAATAAAGTGTTTCTGTCTATCTAACTACAGAATTGTCTAGGACCATATGTAACATAGGTACATAAATCTTTGTTATGGTCCTGTCAAACGACGAAGTGAAAACCACGTACTACAAATTGCTCTAGACATACCAGCAGAAAGGAACGATAGAGATCGCCTGCCATTGATCTGGTTATAGAACGCTGAAAGAGACCTCAAGAAAGTCTAATGGCCCGAACCGACAACCTAAGACCATGTGTATAGCTTGGCGCAGGAATGTCAGGAGACCCGACCCCAAATAATGGGATAAGAATTGGATGAAGAAGATTTTGTAGCGCCATAATATAAACTATACATTTTTGTGAAATTGTATAAATATAGGCCTAGCAATTTCTGAGAAAAACGACTCTGATATACAGACATATGTATATGCTAGATGATAGACATGATGGAACATGTGCAATACCAAGGGTGCTACCAATATGGTGCCGGCTTCGAAGGGGACCGGAACCTAGGCATTGATCCCAGAGAACAACTCAAGGTTGTTATCGCGGCATACTCAAGACTACGGGTGGTAGTCATCCAGAGGGACAAATGCGCTACCACTTGGCTGTGGGTCGATTTTGGATCCTCTTACTCCAGGCCTCCTAGACCCAGGCATTAGTATTCTTTCTCCGTTCCTTTTTTTCCAAAATGCACATAGTACTAACAATTTCCGATTAATTCGTGATTACAAAAATATAGCTAAAAGTAATCATACTGATTTGTAAGTTCCATACTTATTACTGCCATGCTATGATTAAACTTAGGTCAACCGTTGCGTTAGATAAAACATTTTTAATTTAGTTCAAGTTTGTACTAACCATGTATAAACGCGTAAAATGTATTTTTGCTACAAAATAGTCAAATATTGTTTGTGCATTTTGTTTATACTTATATGTATATACGCGGAGGATATCCCTGATGATATCATACCAGTTTTATACTCGAAGTACATAGAGGCAATTAAAAACGGTTTGTGTCTTATAGTGCATACATACTGCAGTTGCTTTTTGTGGAGCAACATATTGCAACACGATAACATTAGGTGTCATTATATAATTTTTGCTGCCACTTGTTGCTATTTGTTGAATATTGCTTATCGTATCCATATCGCCAATTACATTTTTTATGTCGCTAGGAGATATGCTTTTTACCCCGGCGACGTTCCTGGAGTCCAAGGAGGGTATGTAGGGCTCTTGGGGGTTGGCTCGCACCTTCAGTGAGGAAGGAGTTATGAGATGCCGCCAGATTACCTACTTAACCTATCAGGGTCCCTCCGCGTCTTGTGAGGTGTTAACACGATATAGCAAACAGTAAATAACTTTCAGCAACAAAAGACTTGCACGGCATAATAATGTTCACAAACTTCTGCAGGCAACGGACGTGTACCGCTCTCTGTAGAAAGATTACGTATTTAAAAGGATGGCAGAAGTGATTATTGTTACGACATGTTTTCTCATAATATTTAGATTCAAAGAAGAAACAACGAAACTTAATTTGGATGCATTTTGTAGGAAACATTCTGTAACAAGTGTTATCGATTTTGACCACATGATGACCGTTTTCGAAAGTTAGGCAATGTTCCTTAACACGGCAATATATAATACAACAAATACCTAACTCTTTGATATCGGCTGTTGCCCATCAATACCTGGAAATGTTGCTTCATCTAGTAACTGTAGTGTAGATGCACCTTTATATTACAGGAACGTAATTTTTATTTTAAAAGAAGGTGGTTATTTTGTGTTAATTTTCCGGCGTTTTTCCAGTGTATACTTGTATTTCATTTAATAAAATACTCTTACTTAACGCTCAAGATGTGAATGAAAGGTTTTTGAAGTTGAAGACTAATCAATTTTCATGTTTCAGCGAATATAAATACTTTAAAATATAATGTGATGAGTAATAACCACCAGGACTTGATGGAAAGTCGTTATTGTCGCCTATGGACATTTGCAATACTAGATATGTTACCAACCTTTACCTACTTACTTTCAGACGTATATTGTAAGTTGTGTATGAAATTGCTGTTTACCCTCTACCGACAAGAGGTACTAAAAATCGTCATAGTGTGTTTATTAATTAAATTATTAATTCGGGGTACAAAATTGAGTAGTTATATTTAATAAAAATTAGCTGCTGAGTCTGAAAAACTAGAGTAGGTATAAGTCTGTGGTACACTCTAAATTAGAATACATAAGCTTTAAAGTAAACTAACAAACTACTCTTTTGCTTTCTATGTGCCTTCGTTTCGTAAACTTTATTCAATCGCCGAGCCAAAAAGTATTATGAAAGTATTAAAGGCACCAGGAAAAAGCAAATATCTAACAACAAACTCACTAACATTTATACCTATTTAAATATTTACGTTAGTAAAGCTATAAATACTTTCAACTTTCACGCCAATACCTTCTACACAATTTTCTCAGAAGTTTTCTACTGTGCAGGTTGTAAGGTTGTAGAATTCATTACCACGGAGCATCAGAAGTGCAAAGTTTTTTAATAAACTCGTGAAAATCAGTATCTAAATTTGTAAAAAGTAATTTTGTTTGTGTATGTAAGTTTTAAAATATGTGCGCTCAATACCAACCCACTATTTGATATGTAAATTATCTCCAGAAGGTTGTCTGGAAGACATAGCTATTAGTCATAAGACCCCCGATTGTACTATTTGGAATATTATTAATTCTGATGTGTACTATTTTCTTGTGTGCAATAAAGAATATTCTATTCTATAAATACTTTTTGAAACTTTAATTATACATACATACATATCTTCACGCCAGTTCCCTTGCGGGATAGGCACGAACAACAGAGCGCCATTCAGGCTTATTCTTAGACACCTCACTCGCTTCTTTGACATTCATAGCTCTTGTCATGCACGCTCGTCTGTTCTTAAGGCTCCTGACATCACCTTCTACTAGTATACGATCAATTTGATCATGGAAGGTGTGTCGTGGCCTTCCACGACTTCTGCATCCATCCACTTTTGTATTGTATATCTGTTTAGTCATTCTTTCATCATGCATTCTTTCCACATGCCCGAACCACCGGAGCATTCCTTTCCTTACCTTCACCCCGACACTCTCTTTCAGACCAACTCCCTTTCTTACTTCGGTATTACGAACGCGGTCCGCGAGCGTCACTCCACAGATTTTGCGCAGTGCTCGCATCTCGACCGCGTTTACTCTACTTTCATGCTCTTTCTTCCATACCCAACTCTCGCTTTGATACGTGAGCGTAGGTACCAGCACCGCGTTGTGTATGGCAAGCTGGGCCTTCTGGCTGAGGTTCTTAGCGCCTAGAAGTTTACCTAACGCTCCATTCACACTAATCCCCAAATTCACTTTTCTTTCTATATCAGCGGTGTACCTTCCATCCCTGCTAAAAGCACATACAAGATATACAAACTCATTCACTTGCTCTAGCATAATATCATCGACCATTATCCGTGCATTCGTTCTGGTTTCTTCTCTTTCAAACACCATAACTTTAATTATGAAACATTTATTATATTATAAAGTATTTTAAAAACCATTATAGACTTAATGCATATGTAAATTAAATATTTCAGTCTCACAGATGAATTTTGAGTCTCAACGCCGCTTATTTAGACACGAACGAGAATACAGGATTCACGTGAAAAGACTAAGAGAAGTTAACGGATTCAAAACCCACAACTTGCTCATAAAAGAAGAAAACAAGAAAGGAAATCCAATAATATACATAAACAATCCTGTTGAAACTAAAATACCTCACGCCTTTTTAACTCTGGAAGAATTTAAAAAAGTTCTAACTAACAGAGTTAAAAAAGGGACACCTGCACTCATAACAAGACATGATAAGGGAAATAATAATATAGCTCGTATTGGTACTTTTAGATTTACAACTAAAGCAGTCAAATTTAAAGCAACCAATAATACAACTATTAATATAAAAACCAATAAGACTGTTATTAAACCAGCTGATGTTTTAGCTAATCTAGTAAAGGAAAAAGAAGAGACTATTCCTAACATACATATAACTAGAGAAAGCACTTCAATGAGAAATTTAAAAGAAAACACTAATCGTTCAAATAAAACGGATGAACTTACTACTTCAGTTCAGTTAAGTAAATCGACAATCAATACTGTTAGAGCAACAAGTACAACAAAATTAGTTACAAAAGAAACTGACACTATGATACTTTTAACGCAACCAGGTAAAGAAAAGAATCTTTCCAATTTAATAGAAGGAGCGACAACGATTCCTAATAAGCTAGGCTTAAATGAAGAACTTACAACTATACCTTTAATAACAATGAAAATTGTTGGGGAATCAGCTGTTCCTAAAGAAAGAAAGAAAGCAAGTACTACTGAAACTATAACCGCAATAGACAAAGTCTCTATTAATGATAATTTAGAACAAGAAAAGTCT
The DNA here is from genome assembly GCA_019925095.2 of Dendrolimus kikuchii. Classification (NCBI taxonomy): domain Eukaryota; kingdom Metazoa; phylum Arthropoda; class Insecta; order Lepidoptera; family Lasiocampidae; genus Dendrolimus; species Dendrolimus kikuchii. The sequence continues at coordinate 8,454,787 of CM034407.1, forward strand.
ACAGATTCTGTAAAAATAGTTAAAAGTTCTACTTCAATTACTACTAAAACGACCAGGCCTAAACCCTCAGTAAGTTTATCCTTAACTATACTATAAATATATTGTACTTAGATTATATATGTATACCTACTTGTATATTGTGATATAGCAGATAAAATGCAAGAGAGTCAGGTAATTGACATGTTTTATGGAAAGTGGAAAGTTTATTTCATTTTCATTTTTACCGTGCGTAGTATTAGGCAGACTTCGGATTTGTTGATGCAGTAGAGCTACAGAGTCGGTATACTAGGTATACGCGGTACCGAATGCTTACCGAGAGCCTATATTTATATGAGCATTTCCTGATTCACTCGGTATCGGTGCGGGAGTGGCATATATTTAATTGTAATCGACGGTGACCTAGGCAGAATTCTACGTATATTCTTAAGGAATTATAGGTAGACTACGCTATAACTAAGTTTTAACTTTAATTGTACTCGTTTATAACATTATCGTGCCCAGACAGCTGGTCTATACCTCTGGCAATGTATTAGCGTTGCCATTCAAAGCAGGAATGCCGCCAGTCGTTTGGCAACGTTCCCAACTGATAGCGGACTATTACTGGATTTTCAAAATTAATGTTTATTTGTATGTATAGTTTATTTTTAGTATTTAATTTATTGTATTATTATAGTAATTATATTTTTGTTTAATACAGTAAAAATTATATTAAAAATCGATTCGTAAAAAATTTGAACAAATTTCCTTGAATAATTTTTGACATAGGTAAAAGGTATTCTCGAACAAAAATATTGTTTAGTGTTCCATAGCGAAATTATAGAAATATGGGGGGGGGGATTGTCACCTGTGATTAACCCTTCGTTATGTATGGATTGACATGCATTGCCATATTTTATTGATAAAGTTGAAAAGCGGACCACGGGCTTTGAAGCGGATGTTTAGAACTCATCGATTATTTGAATATTTCTACAAAATATCCTTGTGACCACTATTTAGTTATTTTATTACTCTAATTATTATTTTTAATTTTGTTTCAGAGACCCTATGTTTTTATGGGTGGATTCGAATGAAGCACATCGTACAACTTTTGTAATTTGATATATATATATAGTACCAAACATTAAAATTTCGAAGTCATCTCAGTATTAATTCCGACTGTATCTAAATAAAAAAGACGTGATGTTCTCCGTTCTCTGAAGTAAAAATAAGATTTCTAATTTTTTCCTTAAATATAAATTTTCTTATACGTTTATGTATAAGTACCTTAATTTATTTCCTATAAAAAATCCAAGTTATTGCCAGAAGCAATAACTAAAACAATCTTCAACTTGCCGCTCTAAACATCACTGTTATTATTTTTTTATATAAAAATTAAAAAGTTCACTTGATCTAATTAATTAATAGTTTTTTTTTGTGCAGAAACAAGACGCAAACAATTTCCCGCCAAACGAAACGTCAAACTGTCAAACGCGACAACATAGCGCCTCTACTCCTGAATAAAGGCACCACTTCACTGATTACAAAACTCACGTGGAACAAGCCATCTGTGTAAACTTTCATAAGTACGAAAATAGAGCGAGACAACTGCAAATAGGCACATTAATGCCAAACAGAGATAGCGTTACTTTCGTGTCAACACCCATTGTAAGCCGCTTACTGCATTTAGGACTGCTCATTTGTAAGACAGAGACACATAGCATTTTATTATATAGCCTTTAATACAGACCACGCCTCCTCATTTAACCCCCCAAAAGGAGTGGGGTTGAACTTGGGCAGTTTTAAATTATCTATTATAATAAAATTATTTCGCAAAATAAGGGTTTGGTTTTGGTAATGATGTGTTCCAATTCATTTTTGTGCATTTAAAACTGCTTTGACAGTTACTAAAGTTTCAAATTTTATTCTATGAATGTTTTATTTAATAAATAGAATTCTATTAACTAATGCTATTTACTATAAATAATTTATTTAGAATTTAGAATTAAATCCAATTTAAAATGAACTTTTTATTAATATTTTTATGTTCGGCTTTGATTAAATTTAGATTTTTAAGTTTACAGTGAAAATTTACCTACTAGGTCTTTGTGAATGAAATACTGATTTCAATTTACATATATATTAAAACCAGATAAGTTGTCTCGTAATAAGTAATTTTATTATTGTTTTGTCTTTTGACATTTTAATTTAAGTAATATATTTTAGTTTAAAAAAAACATTGAATCATTAATTAGGATTAAATCAGACAAAAACAAAAATCTTACTAGTTTTTGATTTATAATTATCTACTATGAATTATTTAATATATATAAAAAAATATTCTATACTATTTGATTACTTTTTTCTATTCAGTGACATATAAAGAACTCGTAATCTGGTCTTTATATTTGATGCTTTGATATCCTATCTCTCGATTCTACTCTCGAGCCTTGACCACACGCATCAAATCTTTAACAATCTATACATTGTTTCACCTTAAAAGATAATTTTGGTGCTTTATAAACAGGATGTTTGCAATAAATTACACTATTTAATGATGTTTAAATGTTTTATGGCCGAATTTTCAAACACCAAGTAAAAGTTATTAATAAGAATGAAATGCAACATGGGAAATTTAAAAATGTCAGTTGCATGAATAAAACAGTTGAATTGTTTCACTTTTGAATCCGGTCAGGTTATAATTTATTTGACTGATGACTTTTCTCTGATGATTGAAAAATCGGCTTTTAGTCAACTAAAAGCACATTTAAATTTAGATAAAACAGTAACTGTTTTATATTAATCATCGAAAGACGCGATTTAACAAAAATTGTGTCCAACGATTTATCTAGTAAGAAAAAACAAGGTATATATAATCATATTTCTATGCGGAATTAATTCCGTGGTGCGCGCGCTTCTATGGCGTTCCATAGGTTACCTAGAGCAAATTATGCGGGAAAAAATCGCATGAAAATATTGGTAGTGAATACACGGCCTAAAATACTGCATTGTAACAAAGATATGATTTTTTTCTTTCCGTAGTGCCGTTTTTTTATTTTTTTTATGTGAAGGCCGAAAGCCCACACGCCTAACATAGCACACCTATCTCACTTTACCGAAGCCGTTATATTAGTCACCTTTAAATAAAAAGCATTTTGAACCCTTACTCATTGAAATAGAAGCAGTTTTCCTTTACATTTCCATTTTAAGCCTTTGTCAACATTTGTGGTCGAGCTTCGGTGTAAATCACCCCCGCAAACTGTTTGTACTTAATACAAACATTATTTTTGACCAATCGTACCTAACCACATACCTTTTTCAGCCAATCATTGTTAATGATTTTTCCGTTAAGGAACTTTGCTACTTTAAATTTTTTGTTATTATTTTAATAATCGCGTATCTATTGTTTCTTTCGTTTACTGAGTTTATAGTTCCTTAAAAGTTAGTAAATTATATTTAGTTTTGAGTTGTTTTTTTGGGGAACGTATAGGGTGATGTTTTGTAATGCAGTTTGGTTTTCAAGTAACATATTAATTCGGTTAGATAAAGCTAGTTATCAGATCAGGATTGCACAGTTGACTTTCGTGTTCAAATTAGTTTCATACCGTTTCCTTACAGGCTAGACTATAATTTGGTATAATAATACAAAATGTATTTATTTTTTCAAAATCAACCGGTTCAAATCCTGCTAAGGGTATTGATTTTTCCACCACTTTAGTTTTCGTCAAAATTGGCCGCGAGTATCCTTTGAGTTTTTTTCGTTATTTCGTAGTTTAAGATTTGACCCTGAAGGTCCACTTGAGAAAATTAATCTGTATATTAAGAATACAAATATTTAAAATCATTGAACGCCTTCTAAAACAAACGTAAACAGTAGTGTATAATTCCTTAAGGGCCATTTGCATGAAGAGAGTTTATCGCACGTTTTGAGGCGAGAAGTCGTCGTATACTAAGTATTTTGGTAGGCTATAGTTTTTAGTCAATAATCTCATTAACATGTTTACATTTAACCAGAAACCAAAAACTCGCCTACCAGTATACGATAATCGTAAGTTAATTATCATCAAAAGTTTACACTACGACAAAATCGTATTGAGATATTTGCCTACGATTTCCCGATTTGTCTAAACATGATCTCGTGTGACATTTTTTCAAGTTCATGCGAGTATTGTACAAATCAGTTTAAACTGATATGAATACGAGACTTGCCATTCGAGCTCGATGCTCATTTTGTAATAAATATAAAAACTGTGGTTTAGTAACACGAAATATATTTTCAAATGTCTCTTCATCTTTTAGCTGCAATTCAAGACACAACGTATTTGAGGCTCCTAAAGTTTTTCTTCTTTCTAGCCACTTTTTAACCCAATATCTTTTTTTCGCTTTCGTTTAATTAATTCTTGTCTTAGAAGAGCAGAGATACCTTAAACACACTCTTGCTAGAAACTGATGACTATTGACTAGCTGAACTCGAAATACAATTCTTGCTTTCAAATTTTGTTTACACAGAGGCGTCCATGTTCAATGGCCAGGCGTTTATCGCTGTTCCACGTACGATATCGTATGTTTAGTTTACACGGTCATAATTTTTATTGTGTTCGACAATCGTATCTTCGAGGCAAGAAACTCTTTCCATGTAAATGACCCTTCAGATGTGAAGCATGTACAATTGTCTATGAAGAAAATGTAAATTTATCATACTCTGAACCAGTTTCTCATTTGCAATCACAAGATCCCGGTCAGCTCGAATCCCAGACTGACGCCACAGTACCTAGGCATTTTACTTTTTCCATGCTATTTTAATATTCCAAATTAGTCAACTAACCTTCGTCGTTTTCAAATGACCATTCAGTGACTGCCATAGGTACTTGTATTATGTACCTATATTACACATACTTAAATTATCTCAAGGCATAACATAGGTATCTACATTAAAAATCTAACGATGTCTATTTTGCGAATACAATGCTGGGTAGATACATATGTTGCATTATCTATTTGTAAATCCGTTTAGCATGACGAAATATGCTCGACCGACGCAATGCAGGCATTCGGCGAACATCCTGTACATGCAACAATGCAACATGATGCACATATCGCGATTGTTATGCAAATTACTGATGGTCTCTTATTTCTACTTAATGTTTACCGGTATCTGTGGTTAAATGGTCTAAGCCCGCCTAGCTTAGCTTTGGTAAAGAGCAAGGTTTCTAAGTAAAAACTACCCCCGCGTAGTTTTCTACTTTTACTATGGGGATCGTTTTGATATCAAATAAAAGTAATTCACCCAAATTTTCAGCTTTTTATCTTAAGTATTCTACGAATTTTTTTGAAAAACCTAATTTTCCGTTTTTTTTCAATAGTAAAAATTACGAATTAAATCATGGCGAATTTTTTACTAATACTTGGGAGAAAAAAGCATAAAAAATATTTTTGTTGTAATTCACGGATAAAAAGCCGATTTTTTTTAAATAAAATAAAACTAAAATATTTTTATATCGAGTTTTTGAAAACTATCTATGCCCGTTTTTTTTCTTCAAAATATGTGTTTTATAATCCTTTCGATTCTTTAATTTTTAAATTTTTTTTTAGTGGTGGAACAGTGTCTAAAAAAGAAAAACTGATTTTTCTTCATAACGTTGTGTTCTATCGAACAGATTATTTTTTGATTTTTAACTCAAAACACATACCTCTTTGAAACGACGTTAAAATAATAACATTCTTTACTTTTGTTCAAAAAATAATACAATATAAATTACATAATTTTTCTATATGGTTAAGAATAATTTTATGGTGTTACATACATACATAACTTTATGCCAGTTCCCTTGCGGGGTAGGCACGAACAACAGAGCGCCATTTAGGCTTATTCTTAGACACCTCACTTGCTTCTTTGACATTCATAACTCTTCTCGTGCACGCTCGTCTGTTCTTAAGGCTCCTCACATCACCTTCTGCTAGAACACGATCAATTTGATCATGGAAGGTGTGTCGTGGCTTTCCACGACTTCTGCATCCATCCACTTTTGCATTGTATGTCTGTTTAGTCAGTCTTTTATGGTGTTAATATATTAGATAGAAATGACTGATTATGACATAAATTCCCAATTCTGTAAATACTGTGTAGTGCCTCAATATAGATGTATTACTATTAAAACTTCTAACCAACTGACTGCTGCGGCTCAGCGACCCAAAATGAGTCCTGATCTTCGAAACGAGACTACTCATTACTAAAGAAGTGCTTTCTGATCAGCGCCAATCGCGCCAAAAATCCATTAACCTTGTAAAGAGTAACTGATTTTTTTAAAATCTAATGATACCACTTTAATTTTTGTCAACATCGGCCTCGAGAGTTTTTTAAGTGTTTTTCACTATTTCGTATAGTTTAGGATTTGGCCCTGAAGGCCCACTTGAAAAATTCACCTGTATATGAAATATGGCGTATAGTGTGCATTTGGAACCGTTCTACTTGTTCCTTATTATTTCATCTTGAGGCATATAAATAAATAATTTGTCTGAAGTTTGTACGGATGGGATGCTTGCTTGAGGAACCTAACACTTAAGGAGGAAAACAAGCTGTTGGTGGCTGAAAGAAAGGTCCTAATAAAGATCCTGGGTCCTAAACGGGGAAGCGATATCAACTGATGGATCTCAAAAAATCTGAAATTGAAGAGCTGGTGGATGAGCTTAATATGATAGGCGAGAACAAGGAACATGGCTTGCGCTGGCTTGGCCACCTACATAGAATGGGGGAAGATTACGCAGTGAAAAGAGCCTATCTGGGCAGACCAACGGAACGGCGACAGTTCGACTCGGCTCAGATATTGCTGGAGTGACGTAGTGGATGGAGGTTGATTTGAGCGAGCTTCAATCCTAAGACTGGCAGGAGACAACGCTGAACAGAAAGGAGTGGAATATTCTCGTTTCGAAGGCCAGGACTTATTTTGGGTCGCTGAGCTGCAGCAGTTAGTTAAAAGTTTTAATGGTAGTACATTCACATTTAGGCACTACACAGTATTTATAGAATTCGGAATTAATTTTAGAATTCGTAATTTCTATCTAATATATTAACAGCATATTCTTAACCGTATAGAAAAATTATATAAATTATAATATAATGTAATATTATTTTAGGAACAAAAGTAAAGAATGTTATTATTTTAATGTCGTTTCAAAGAGGTATGTGTATTGAGTTAAAAATCAAAAGAATAATCAGTACGATAGAACACAAGGTTATGAAAAAAAACAGTTTTTATTTTTATTGACACTGTTCCACCACTATAAAAAAATGAAAAAAATCATGAGTAGAAAGGATTGTAAAACACATATTAAAAAAAAATACTGACAGATAATTTCAAAAACTCGAGATAATAAATATTTTAGTTTTATTTTATTTTTATAAAATCGGCTTTTCATCCGGGAATTAAAAAAAAAATACTGTTTTATGCCTTTTGCTCCCAATTATTGGTAAAAAATTCGCCATGAGTTATTTTTTAATTTTGCTATTGGAAAAAAACACAAAAATTGGTTTTTCAAAGAAACTCGAAAAATACTTAAGATAAAAAACTGAAAATTTGGGTGAATTGTTTTTGTTTGATAACAAAACGACTTTCACCAACGTCCTGAAGTCGGTGGCAAATAAAATATAAAAATTTCTATATCTATAGATAGTACTCTTACTACGACAGCAAAATAATGAAAAGTATAATAATTTTCATGCTTTACTTCGCACCGACTTTAAGTGATTGTTTTTTACTTTTTAGTTCCTCTTGAAGTTATTTTTTATTTTGCTAGACACTTTTTATTTGGAAGATGTTTTCAGGACTTGCTAAAATCAGCCCCCCCTCCCTCCTTCCAGTAACAAAAAATAAAATTAATTAAACTATATTTTTTATTGCTGGAGCACAGTAAATAGGCTGACGGCCCAACTGTGATGGAAAGAGAACCTGCCAATGTGCTGCCGGCCTTGAAGGAGAAACTGGAACTTGGCCACTGATACCGGAACACAACTCAAAGTTGTTATGGCGGCATACTCTAAACCAGGGGTGGTAGCCATCGAGACGGGAAAATGCCCTACCACCTGGCAATAATAATTGTACTATATAGTTAATAAGTTTCAATGTGTTTCCGAGTCATTATGTTTTCAGTGATCGAGTGGAGGAATTTGCTTGCGCCCCCTAGATCTCTACGCCCGGATGCTACGCCTCCTTGCGCCCCCAGGTAAAGACGGCCCTGCACATTTTAAACCAAATGGGTGAAAAACTTTCTGTCTAATAAAATTACTTTTAGAAGAGAAAGAATGCAGACCAGTGACACCATCTAATTATGTAAGATCTAACAGTTTTTCAGAAATACGTTTTTTCTCGGCGATTATTGTTCCTATTAGTATGGTTCTTTCAAAATGGGCAATATGTTATTACCCATAACCATAAGCAACTCTGGTACTGATTCCAGACACCCAGACCAAAGCAAATGATAGCAATACTAATTTCGACATTGGACTTGCCGGAAATTGAACCTCGAACCTTTTCAGGAATTAGGTGGGTCAACGCTTAGACCACAAGAAATTAGAGATACGGTTATTATAGATGGCGCTTATGGTAGTAGTTACCCTTGCAAGAACCCCATGCATTTCAAGCGCCACAAACGACTAGTGCTGACCTCTACAACAAACACATGTATTAATTAGAACAGCTAAACCACCTTATAATAGATGTCGCTATAAAAGCTTCCTTCGTTTAATAGATGGCACTACATGTATAAAAGTTGTGATTTCAGTTTATTCTTTAAATAACAGATTGCGACACAGACACGTAACATTATATCAACTGGTTCTTAATTTCTTGAAAACCAACATGAGACGAAGACAGTAGAACAATATTACTATTGTTTATATATAGATGGCGGTTATTGATTTTAGGATTAGTGAGAGGAAGTCAGATGTCAAAGATGTATTTTGTTGTTGTGTTCAGTTAATTTAGATTTTTCAGGGTTCCGAAGCGAAAAAACATGTCATCTAATAGCGATCATAGGTATTTTTTTTATCCGCTGAAGCTGGCAGGAACAAGCAGACGGCCCACTTACCAAGGGAAGTGGTTACGGTTGCTTATAAACGTTTGCAGTTTTAAGGTGGGATAGAGGAAATGAAATAGGGATTGGCTTGACGTTGTGAAGGATGACATGCGTGCCGATGGTCTCAAAACGGGGGATGCTGAAGACCGCGCGAAGTGGAGTAGAAAGCGGGGGTTTAGGTAGTAAAGATGACATAGAGGGGATGGGATAGGAGGAACGGAATAATAAGGGAGATGCGATAGAGGAGATGAGATAGGAGGAACGGAATAACAAGGGAGATGGGGTAGAGGGGATGAGATATGAGGAACGGTATATTAAGGGAGATGAGATAGAGGAGATGAGATAGGAGGAACGGAATAATAAGGGAGATGAGATAAAGGGGATGAGATACGAGGAACGGTATATTAAGGGAGATGAGATAGAGGAGATGAGATAGGAGGAACGGAATAATAAGGGAGATGAGATAAAGGGGATGAGATATGAGGAACGGTATATTAAGGGAGATAAGATAGAGGAGATGAGATAGGAGGAACGGAATAATAAGGGAGATGAGATAAAGGGGATGAGATATGAGGAACGGTATATTAAGGGAGATGAGATAGAGGAGATGAGATAGGAGGAACGGAATAATAAGGGAGATGAGATAAAGGGGATGAGATATGAGGAACGGTATATTAAGGGAGATGAGATAGAGAAGATGAGATAGGAGGAACGGAATAATAAGGGAGATGAGATAAAGGGGATGAGATATGAGGAACGGTATATTAAGGGAGATGAGATAGAGGAGATGAGGTAGGAGGAACGGAATAATAAGGGAGATGAGATAAAGGGGATGAGATATGAGGAACGGTATAATAAGGGAGATGAGATAGAGGGGATGAGAGGCATGAGTAGGTTACCATAAAGTACCGTACAAAACATGATTAGCTCAAAGCTAACCATTTCACGCCAATATTCTGTGTGAGCGAAGTATCGCACCGATCGAGCAAGCCTTAGAGCTGAAATCAAGATTTTAATCTCAACAGAGCTTCCACGTCTATCGTCTTCAGCTAAAATGATTATGATGTATAAATATGTTCTTAATAAAACTACGTTTTAATGGTTTTTAGCACGGTAATTTACTGGCTGTTATTATGCCCACGTTTCAGTAGCCGTGATCACGGATGAATTAGATAAGGCTCCCATAGAATAAATAATAACCATAAAAAATTAAAACTAAATAATTAAATGAACAAGTAGGCGGTAGGCTAAATAAAACTAACAATACTCATTGACACTGAACATCTTTGTCTTCCGTTTTCACGGCTATTGAAAAGTGGCGGAAACGTCGGAATAACAAAAAACGAATAAATTACCGCACTTAAAACCGTTAAATCCAGTTTTATTATGTATACTCGCGAGAGTATACATAATAAAACTCGTTTTTACAAAACCGTCATATGGCCCATCCTGATGTACGGTTGCGAAGCCTGGACGCTTACCCGAAAGGAAAAGAGCTTTTAGTGGCAGAACGAAAGGTTCTCCGTAAGATTTTGGGTCCAACGAGGAGAAAAGATGGCAGCTGGGGGTCCGAACCAACGTCGAAATTGAATACCTCGTGGCCTAGCCTAACATAATAGGAGAGATAAAATCTCAGCGCCTCCGTTGGCTCGGTCAAGTGGAATGGATGGTAGAAAATCGAAGCGTAAAGAGGGCCTATTTGGGACGATCGGATGGACGACGTCCGGTCGGTCGCCTCAAATACCGGTGGAGGCTGACCTGTGCGAGCTTCAAGCACAGGGCAGAAACAGGTGGCGTCGTCTCGTTTCGGAGGCCAAGACACATTTTGGGTCGCTGAGCCAACGGTGTTAGTTAGTTAGTTAGTTATACTCGCGAGAACTTAAGACTTAAGACGACGAAAAAGTCACGTCTCCTTGATTTTGAATGAGAATACTAGCTTATGACATCACAATTTTAACGAGTCAAACAGCTTATTAATGATTGTTTATACCATAATTAAAATTATTCCTACATTGAATTGTTGAAAATAACATGATATTGTGCCTTGTGGTCTATTTTAGCCAAAATATTAATATTTCAGTAAAAAAACAACATGAACATATTTTATTTAGGAATTTTATAAATATTTTGACATTTCGTAACGAAAACGCGTCAAGCTGTCATGGCGTCTCGCATGACGTCACGGTGTGCAAAACAAACATCTGTTTGGTTGAAGTGTTATCAAAAGTTTAAAAAATACATAATAATAAATGAATACTAATTATTACAAACACTGTACAGTACCGCAGTGTATCAGTACAACGATAAAAACACCACAGAAACTGTTTTTTTACGTGTCTAAGGGGTAAACAAATGAGGAGAAAGTGGCCACATTTTTGTGAAGATCATTTTGATGTAAGTGTTTATCAGCCCTATTTATAATTCTACGTTACCAAATGATATGGAAAATTACGTATAATATCAAATAATGGGATCTGTATCACACTTACGTTTGAAACCAAGCTGTTTACCTAGTAAATTTGATTGTAAGACAGATAGAAGAAAGCGAACTTGTAGCAGTCTAAATCGACCTTATAATTATATACAATAAAAAAGAAAAGATGATGCTATTAAGAAAGTGTGTAAATAAATCAGTTGAAAGTAGTACTGTATTAGCCAGTACCAGTGGTGCTAGTTTAATTCTTGAAAATACTTCTAACACAACCACAGGTTCTTACATTAATAGTATGTAGTCCTAATATTAATTTTCTTGAAACAATCTAATAATAATATTGTCAATTTATTTTCAGTTTTACCCCAGGAAGAAGGTTTACAAGGTCTTAGAACAGCAAATAAATCTGTTTAAGTACTGATGACACATAAATATAGAAGCTACTCAATCCAGTATTAAGCTAAGCCAGACTGTGGACCAGGCAGGATCACTAGTAGTCTTCACAAAAATCAGTTTCTTCATTTCCATTTTAAGTGAAATATTCTGTGAAATCATTAAGGCCATCTGGATCCAGTATAAGCAAAGTTTCAAAGAAATTAATAATGGAAGAAGTCACTGTGACACTCTGTCTTTATATACTTCATCCGTTACTCACACGAGTCCTCACTGTCACCATTCCACTCAACACATCTAGATCAAATCTTTCATACAAATAAAAAATATGTAAATAAATACTCTTTCCATGAACAATTTTACTTTATTCATGATAAGTCCACTAATGGCTGGTTCCTATATCTTATAGAGTTCATTTACCTTACCATAGCTTAAAATTTGACATAAGCTCCATACAAATAATGTCACAATTCAACTGACGGTTGGGTGAGTGAATAGTAAGATATAGGAACCGGCCTTAAGTAGTCATGAACTAATCTAGTTACCCTAGCCCTAGAGCATGGTAGTTTAGTTAATTTATAAGATTGCCTCATTAAATGAAACTCCAAAATCATTTTGTTTTATTTTATTATAAAATGATGAGATCAGAACCTACCTAGTGGTTACTTTATATGCTTTGATAAAGTAATGGATACACATGGCATTTCCAAAATGGTAACAAACTGTCAGTAATAAGATCATTAACATATTCATAACTGATTGCTACACAGAAAGTTTAAATTTTTTACTATTAGAAAAATCTAGATCCGCTACACAAAATATACATGTTTCCACAGCAGTCAAATACATTTATATTTGTAATTGAGCATATTTGTTTGTAGTCTTCCCATCTTTAATATAATTTGAATATGGTTTGTACTGTAGACACACTTAATTTCTACTATGCAATTTTCACATGTACCATCCGGTGAACCAGCAGTCATTGGATATTGTTGACTTAATATGAGACCACATTTCTTAATTTTTTTAATGAAGTTTCAGCTCCAAATTTTCTCTAACTGTGGGTCCTGCATCTACTTACTTCAAAAGCCTGTGATGCTGTTATCCATCCATATCTTAATTCATGCTAGACTGCTTTTAAATTGCTCCCTTGTTTCCACTTAAAGTTTTTAATGACAGCATCTGATATTACTGCATTTCTTAAAAATATCATTTTTCATTATATTTTAAAACAATTTGATATATTAAAGCGCTGGCTGTATCACTGAGAACAGAATTATGTTGATATTTAAACAATGCACAATCCTCAAGTTTCATTTTTTGTCCTTCTTCTAAAAACTTATGAGCACATTTGATGGTAAACTAGGGTTACTACTACATATTTTAAACTGGTTCACAGTTGTGATAGCTTCGATTTTTTCCAATAACAATCCGCAGAATTGCATACTGGTTCTTCACTCCTGCGATGACGATAATTTCGATAGCACTTTATGATCTGGGCATATTTTACACTTTACAATACAGGAGTTTGCCATCACGTTTCAATTGCACATAACTTATGGCGTCATCTCAATAACATACTGGCGATGATCTACAAAAGAAATTTCACCATTAGCATCAACATTTACGAATATTAAAATTATCATAACCTCAAAATTAATTATTAAAAAATAATACTTTGCCATATCTTAATCACAATTTTAACATTAGGTGCTATTGTTTAATGTTATATACTTACACAGAAGTTTTAATATGGAATTCTGCAAAGCACAAATTCGTGTTAGTTGCGAAAAAGGCACCCAGCATAACAACATCGATTTTTGGCAAATTATTGGCATTTGCTTTTATACAACTTGCCTTTATTATAACTGGTTGTTGTAGTCGTATGAACACAGTGTATAACAATGGAAATACTATTATTTTACAGCAAAATTACTGGAAAACGATGAATTTTCACTGAGAATTCATTATCAACTTGCTATGTTTTGCACACTATGACGTCACGCGCTCTGATTGGCGTTCATTGTCACGTGACTAATGGCTGCAATGTAACAATTTTATTTCTCAAAAATATAAATTAGTATTTATTATTTTAATTAAAACAATTTATTTATGACATGTTTAGATCGTAATCTACGATATATATAAAAATCTGCCTATATTTTTCATACTGTCAACTACCGGATTGGGAAATACAATTGGAAAATTACTTCAGGTGTTTTATTATTCTTGTTAGAAAGACTTGGAATATATTGGCCAAATTGGCTGCTTGAATTGCCAAATGCTGCTGATTAACATCTTCATAAGTAAAAAATGTATGCAGAAATGATCAGTATAAAATGAGAACCAATAGTATCTACGTTTACGAACTTAACTGCAATAGAAAACCTTGAGCGTTCTTTTTGCCTATACAGAAAGATGAAGTACACAACTAGTAACAAAGTGTACTTAGAGCTAGGGCCGCCAGCGAGTGAAACATAGTAACTCCATATTACTTCCTAATTACTCGAATGTTGTAGTAAAACGTCATTATTTATGTCGCATAATAATATGTAAAATTATGAAGTGTAATGGTAAGATTGTCTACATTATTATTTATATAAAACATGTTGAAAAGCTTTAAGTAAGCATTAATTAAATAAGATTAAATGCTAACGAAAAAGTTCTTACGAATGTTCAAACATTAATATATTTAGTTTTACATTCGGTTCGACCGAATTTCGGCAGCTTGAGCCTAATTTCGGCATTCGGCCGAAATTCGGTTTAAATGCCGAACATTCGGTGCAAGAAAAAAGTAAAATAACTACTTGCACTATTTTGACTGAAGTTAATAAGAAATCATATCTATCATAACCATAATATAAAAATTAGCATCTATGTACTCATGGTCATGTATTTTAGTTAGGTACATGTAAACCTTAACGTGCAATGTGATAAAAAACTGGACATTAAATTAAAAAAAAAAAACTTATTACTACTTATTATTCCTCTAAGAAACATCAGTAAGTAGTGCAACTGCTTAATTATGATCGTCTTCTTTTGTTTACTTATTTATTGGCATACGTTTCTAGAGAACAGCCCCTTGTTTTATTGCAGTCGTTTATGGCCGCTTGCGGCCGAATCATTAGCCAGGTGTTTCGGACAACCACGATCGAGGCGTGACGTGTGGACAATCGGGAATCTAGTAGTGACGGACTTTGCGCGTTTTGTTGAATTACAACCTTCTGCATTACGTTTGGATTTGTTGTGTTCGGTTATATTTGTACCTGTGTTATACGTGTTTGTACAAGTTCTAATAAACTCTATAATAATTCCAACGGCATTTTAATTCGAGTCTCGCAACTCGTAACAATGTAAAAAACATTAGCTTCCCTTGTATTATATTATACAGGGTTATAAGCTTGCCCTGTACTAAGTTGAAAATATGTATAAGCACCAATAATTCTGAACAATTTTTGTTCTTACAGTTTTCTAAAAAAAGCCATCAAGGTTCAAAGATTTCATTAAAAATTGGTCGCGCAACTCTGGCAAACAACTGTGAGGTTATTTGGAGTCACGAAAACAGTAGGCGCGTTAATGTCGTTAAACACTACATCATTCTATCGAGTCATGTCACGCAATAATTACAGTCGATAAATTATTAAATCGATCAGATCCTGATCTGCACCAATTGGGAAGGCTAATTGAGTGTAAATGTTTATCGATATCGATCAATATTCGGTTCGTAACGATCAAAATTGACGGTATCGACATTCGATTGATATCGATAATTTGCTGACCATAGTATTCAAACATTTTGAGCCCTTTGGTAGCTACTACTGTTCCAAATTTCCAAAGACAAAAAAAGTCATACATAATAGGACAGAGCGAGGAGGTGTATCAACGCTCTAGTTGATTATGCGGACGCGCACTATTAGGCACTGGCATGTGTGTAAGACGTAGGAATACATGTGCGCGCGCGTTGTGCTAGCGGTGTACGCTCCAAAAACGGATAACCAATTTTTGATTTTTGTATGAATAACAAAATATACTTTTTTAACGAAGCTTTCAGTATACAATGGTCATTGCTCATACTACATGATAGCCCGGCTTAGTACAGGCCAAGCGTATAACCCTGTATTTATAATAAAACATATAGTACTCTTTTCCATGACATTACTATAGAACTCATTGCCCGAAAACAAGACAGACAAAGTCACTCCCCACTTTCAAAAAACTGGTAAGAGAATACTATCTCTCACTTTAATAAATATTTAATACCAAATTGTATGTATATTAATTTGTTAATATATTCATTAATATTGTATATATTATATTAATTTATATAATATTGATATATTGTGTTATTGCTAATATTAATATTGTATAGCTATTGTTGTTGCTACACACATATTAATAATGTATATATTTGGATATTTTTTTTATTGCAGAAGTTCAGCAGACAGGCAGACGGCCCACTTGATGGTAAGCGGTTACCATCGCCTATGGACATTTGCAATATCAAAGGTACTACAAATGCGCTGCTGTTCTCTTAAGGGAGATTGGAACCTGGTCGTCACTAATGCCGGAACACAACTCAAGGTTGTTATAGCGGCATACTCTAGACCAGAGCTGGTAGCCATGCAGACGGGCAAATGCCCTACCACCTGGCTGTGGGTTGTTTAGTCGCCTCTTACGACAGCCCGCCCGGCCGCAGGAATTGTATTCTTTCTCCGTTCCTGCACGGATAATGGATACATATAATATGAATATGTGTTATTGTCTATTTTAGTTTTCTTAATTATATGTATTGTGTAATATCTATTTATCCGATTAATTACATGTATTTGATTTGCACACCACCGTTATACACTCTCGATTCCTTTCACACAATCCACAGCCCGGGTTGTCTGGAAGAGATCGCTCTATAAGGTCGGCCTTGACACGAAATGACTGTTAATGATTTACTTTATGTGATGTGGTGAACAATAAAATATTATCTATCTTTCTATCTATCTACTAATAAAGTCGTCTCTATCTACACACATATTACTACTACTACACATACTACTACTAATATTTAAGTAATTGTGTTTTGTGTTGTGTAATATTACAATAAATAGCTTTCAATCGCATATTGTGAATACTACGGGTATATATTTAGGAACTATATTTCAGTAATTTGTTTCTTTTCCTTTTATTTTCATGTTTGGTATACAAGAAGGAGTTATCCATCTATTTCTTTATATAGCCAATACAGAATGAATAACAAACACTACATATACTTAGTTGATTAATACAATTTTTGAAATTTAGTCTAATGATAATTTAGGAACTGCAGATCAACAGAGGATAAGATTGAATACAAAAGTTTTCCTGGGATATGGAGCCAAATTCAACTCGAGGTCACGTGGCAGTCACAGTACAGTGGATCAAGTATCAAGACTGTTCGTAATATGTAAATTCCGCCTTAATATGATCACGTATCGCATCACACTCACTCTTAATTTGTCTCAGACGCGTCCTAAGCATCTGTCTAAATAATTCATGGGTATCCCACCATGCCCTCATGTTTCATCTATCCAGAAATGTAAGCACACTAGTAGATCAAATCTCCTGCTTTGGGAAATGAGTTTCCTAACTTTGATCTGTTTGGAAGGTTGAAATATACTGAAAAAAAGAATACTTCAGAAGTATTTTCGGTTTACGAGGTATTCTTCTATTACGGTAGGTTAGCAGGTGGATTTGATACGAGTGCTGTTGCTATTTCCTAGTCGGTACTTATACAGCTACTCCTAGGTGGTACGGCGTCCATTGTGTGCGCAGTTCGTCGCACATATAATAAGTATTTGGTACACGCTGATGGTGGTGGGCCTAAAATACCCAGGTCGATGTAATCGTAGAACTTAAAGACTGTTAGTTGGTGAAAACTTGTAATAAATCACTTTACAAACGAAAGCGTCTGCCTTCGGCTACAACCCAAACGGAAGAAGACAGAAATGCAACAACAATGTTGCAAGTTTTAAAAATGGAATTCTTTTATGTTGGTGTTGCCAATACATTGCAGATTACATTTCGAATACAAAAACAGATGTAGGATGGAAAATAGAGACGGGTGGGAAGGAGTTTTGTAGCTAACCCCTTTTTATAATGATCAGATGACTTTGTTCGTTTCTTCATCGTGGTCTTAGGAATGTACTAAATTTACAAAATATATGCTTTGACCTCATTTTTTAACGCATTATACATCCTCGAACCAGTTACAGATTTATTATAGTATAGTCAAGGTGGGGGGAAATCCGTCAGTGAAGTAAGTTCGTATACGTCTCGTTTTTTAAACGGAATACGTCATGGTTAACGTCAGTTAACTACAATATGAAGTCAGAATTAAGGTAAGACAACATGTCTCAGTTTTACTGCCCGATTTTTGTCGTCTTGGCTATTGAAACACAGAACTAAAGAGAGGTGTATGGGTTTCCCCGCTGACGGACTTATACAGTCGGCAGTTGTGCGACCGCGACCTGCGGCTTGGCTCGCGATATATAAAATCTAATTAAGGTTTTTTGTAATGAAAATAGAGCTACTGATTAGGTTTGACCCGCGGGTAAAACTCTGGTTAATTATAAAATAAAATTGCATTAATATTTACACAAAACCACAAAAAATTGTAGTTTGTAAGGATCAATTTCTGTAATGTAAATCGTAAAACTTTTATTTCGTTGTTTCTTATAGGAAACTATTCTATTTCTATGGCAAAACCAAAACTACAGTTTCGGATTTGTTATAGAGGCCTTCAAAAATTCGCACTGTAAGTGATATATAGATATTATTATTATTATTATTATTTTTTAATCGGCAGACAAATACACATATTGTATATCCTCAAATTAAGCAAGTTACGCTTGTGTTATGGGTAATATGCAACTGACTACTCTGGGGCCGATCCCAGACATCCAGACCATATAGTAAATAAAGGAGATAAAACGTTTCCGAAATTTACTAAACCAGGAATCGAACCCAGACCCCCTGCGTTGCATTGAGGTAGGCCGGCAAAGGCTTAGTCCTCTCAACCACAGAGGCTGTCGTTATTTATATTATGAAGAGATTGATGAAAGTAGATGAGGCAAAAGTTGTGTATGAATGCCAAGATTGTTGTAGCGGTTGGATTTACATATCGCAATGTTAAATACTTAGTCGAGTTAGTATGTAAAATGTTTAATTAAAACTTTGCCTAAAAATATTTCAAATTTTTATGCAAACTTTAATGATTAAATACAAGACTTTTCCCCAATTCAAAAGTCTCAAATAAGGAACTCTAAATTAAATGTTCGAATTTAAAACGAGTCTTGAATTTGAACATTATTAATCCTTTTAAATCTAACATTTCGAAAGAGTTTTGTTCGATTGATCAAATTATTAAATTAGAACACTGGGAGATTCTTAAAAAATAGAAAGGCATGATCAGCATTTAAAGTTAGGTATGAAATTAATTGGCGCGATTTTTACCTACAGGAAGTTTGGACAGAATGAATTAATGATTTGGTGTTTAAGCAAAAATACTTTACGGCTAAGGACTTTCCTGTGACGTCGTTCCTTATTAAGATCGACACACAGAAATCACTGATTTTTAATATCGACCTGTTAATACGTTTTAATAACGTCAATAATTTTAATGTAAATTATAATTAATAATATTGTCATGCTCGGGAGTAGAACGATTTAGCAACTTAAACTGGTTTTAAATGGTTTAGAAAAAATATGGAAGATCCAAGATGAAAGATATAAGCATATGTATGTAAATATACATTTTAGGAAATAGACGACGAACAAAGGATTAACGAAACGAAGATTGAAATTTTGGAACAGAAGATTCGGGAAGCAAGTGATAGAGATATATTTTTAGAGAGGGATAGACAAACAAAATGAGTTACAGAAGATTCTATCGGATATATATTTTTTTTTTAATCGGCAGACAAACACACACATTGTATATCCCCAAATTAAGCAAGTTACGCTTGTTTTATGGGTAATATACAACGGACTACTCTGGAGCCAATCCCAGACACCCAGACCATAGTAAATAACGGAGAAAATACGTTTCCGAAATTTACTATACCAGGAATCGAACCCGGAGCCTCTGCGTTGAAGTGAGGTAGGCCGGCTTAGCCCGCTCAACCACAGAGGCCGCCATATTACACAGCGCAGGGCGCGCTTATCGGGAAGTTCAGTTTAAGACAGAGGAACGACATACGATAAGAGTTTGAGAGCAAATAAGAGAAGATTCTGAAAAAGACAGAGTTCAAGGAGACATTGGGATCACCTGCGGAAAACAAGTCCGTGAGCGAGTACCAAGGTAGCAGGAAGTTATCGGCCAGGATCGAACCCGCGCCCTTACGAGCGCAATTACCAAAGAAATATACAAAACAATAACAAAATAAATCATGTACCAAAAAAGAAAGTCAACAATTACAATGGTTCTAGCTGTTTTAGTCTTGATTACACTTAAAAATTGTATCTAAAGACCAAATACAGTCGCCAAATCTTAACGAGCAAATTAATGTGCTATTATTAACCTACATAAAGATTACTATCTAAATTTGTAAACAGTAATTTATGTATGTGTATGTAACTATGTACATATATTTCTATATAAATATGTATGTGTATATTTACTTACTATTAATATGTTATATATATAGATGATTGTACAATTTTAAACTATGCGCACTGAATACCGACCCATTTTACAAATGTGAAATTATCTCTAGAAGGTTGTCTGAAAGAAATCGCTGTTAGCGATAAGACCGCCGATTGTACTAGTTATACGATTGTTAACTCATGTTATTTTCTTGTGTGCAATAAAGAATATTCTATTCTATTCTACATAAACAACGTTAAATAGGGATTTCAATTTTGGTGATCATTTACTATTTTTGGCAGTATAAAGTTTTTTTTGACGTCATATTTTACAATATCTGGTGATAAGTTAAACATAAGACGAAGTTATCTATGTGATATCGCCGACTGTGTCGTGGGTAAACGCCGTATCGTCGAGATAGTACGGCGTTAGTCGTATGTGAAGAAGTGACCAAACACGACAGGATAGAATCAAGCCCGTTTGTGAAAACCAACAAAGGTGTTTAGTTGGATAAACTCTCACTCATCACACGTTACCTGAAGGCTAACCGTTTCACGCCGATATTGTGTGAGAGCGTGGTAACATTCCGATCGAGCGGGCCCTAAGAGTTTAATAATCAAAATAGTGATACTAATGTACAAGGTGTGCTAAGTGTCACTCGGGAGATTCGTGCAAGCCGTATGCGTTGTGGCTAGTATTGCTAGGTGTCCCGATTTTCCAGGGCCTGGAGGCAAGTCCCGATTTGCGCCTGATCGGGAAATGTCCCGATAAATTTTTTTAAAAGCATTATTATTGGACATTTAATAAAATTATTATTAAAACATCAATAATTACATAATTAGTTTAAGCAATCGAAGCTCAATTAAAATAAACAACTTGTGCTTTGTGTATATTTAAAAAATGTAAGAAATTCTGTTTTATGCAGGAGTTCAGCAGACAGGCAGACCACTTGATGGAATGCGGTTAGCATCACCTATGGACATTTACAACACCAAATTCTACATATGCGCTGCTGCTCTCTTAAGAGAGACTGGAACCTGGCCATTAATGCTGGAATACAACTCAACTCTGTTAAGGCGGCATACTCCAAACCAGGGGTGGTAGCCACCCAGACTGGCAAATACCCTACCACCTGGTTGTGGGTTGTTTTGTCGCCTCTTACGACAGGCCACCCGGCCGCAGGAAGTTGTATTCTTTCTCAGTTCCTGCACGGATAGCACGGATTCATACGGTCATTTTAAATATTCTAATACAATCTAAACATTAACTTCGATTATCTTTTAGGTAGATATTACTAAAGTAACGAAACTATAATCATGAAGAATATAGTTGCAAGATACTGTTTTTTGTTTGTCCCGATATACTCTAAATCCTAATTTCTTTTACCTTCTGCCCCGATATAAAACAAATTAAACCTGGTAACATTCGTTTTGGCTTAGCTGCGCTTCGGGCCTTTTTTTTTTGGCCAGGGCAAATCCGTTTGAGGACTAAGCCGCGACAGGCACAGAAGCCTGGGGGGATGTTCGCGACCCGTGTGAGTGTGGGATTCGCCAGATCGGGGGTGGCACTAGCGTGCCCGGTCAGAACCGGTGCCACGCTATTGCCACGCCCCAGTTAGGGATACCCACTCAAACCCCTGAGTGTTCCGTCCTGTGCCTTATGCCAGGGCTACGTGAATACGGGATTCCCAACTCCGCGTGCCCTGGCAGGCGTGGGCCTCCCTCACTGGGCCTAATCCTATGCCGGAGGACGTATCCCTCGGCTACTGCTAAATCTAGTCCATGCGTGGGGCGGTCTGTAACGCGCCCCACGGGAAGAGAGATGAGCGCGCGCGGAACACTCGCGCTCTCATCTCGACTGCATGTGCGGGTGAGTGAGAACCCCTATACCCCTAGGGTCCCCACCCGCTGCGCTTCGGGCCTCAAACAACATCCGTTGCAATCGCCCACATTCCCCCTTGTAGAACAATCCAGTATTGTTTACGTTTTATTAAGGAAACTAGGTAATTACTGTTACTTAATATTTATTTAGGGAAAACCCCAGGATTTATACAATTTTGATCGGGAAAACCTTGAGGTTATTAGTTTTGTTTCTATATTTACAACAATAGTATTGACGCCAGGGATTTACATAAAACAAGTTTATGATTACCCAATACAAATAAGTTAAGTTCTCTTTTATTGTATTAGATTATTATTACTTATATTAGTTTATAATATTGTATTACATTATTATGATTACCTAATTAAAAACGACTAGTGGTTGGCAGTGGCAGTAAATTCGACCATAATTAATTTACAAAGGTTGAACATTATTAAGGTTCTGTTGTCAAAGACTATATACTTCTATAATCACAGATTTCGCCAAGGCTACACTGTTAATTTGACTTTAACAATAAACAAAAGAGTATATATGCGTGTGTGTCAAATACATGGTAGTGTGTGTAATGTTTTTTCATTGATTTAATATATTTTTAATGCATAATTTTTAAAAAATATTAGCATTCGTCGCTTCTCTATATAAACTACTAGCTGACCCGTGCCCACTTCGTTGGGCATCAGAAAAAAAAAATAATTACTTATTAATCACAATCATACAATATACCTGTCACTCAGGAATAATGTAGCTTTTCACTGGTGAAAGAATCTTAAAAATCGGTTTAGTAGATCCAGAGATTACCCCCTACAACGTCACAAACTCACAAAATTTACCTCTTTATTTTTTGTTCAGTTTAATTACCTACTAAGGGAATTCAAAATATTTCCCCTCCCGTACTGCCCGTACCCCAGTGACGCCTACGTCGCATAAGCCTATGTAGCCGATTAGGGTGTGCGGCGACCACACTTTTTTCTAATACTTACATTTTTAAACTCATGATATCTTTCGAATGGAATGTCCGAATTGAATAATTCAAAAAGTTATATAAAGGTATTGAAGTAGTCTTGAATATGAAGTAATTTATTTTGATAAGGATAATACCAAGAAATAAATAAAGAGCCTTTTCTAGCGGCGGTATTTTAATTAAATTTTTAAAATAAAAAAACACTTATTGTGGCATAACTATAATAGTCAGACATATGCTGTCCCGACACTTTTTGTAAGTAATGATGTGTTCTGCAAAGTCGTAGTACATTATTTTATTCTATCATTAATAGTTTTCGCAGCGCACGCAATTTTAGATAATTTTTTTACACCTTGGGTTACACTATTGGAGTTTTAGTAAGGATCCCTAATTTTTTGAAAATATAATATAGTCTATGTGAACCGGGGATAGTGTAACTTGCCAACGGTGAAAATTTTTTTTAAATCGGTACAGTAGTTTCGGAGATTACCCTCTACAACGTCACAAACTCACAAACTTCACCTCTTTATAATATTAGTATAGATAAGTACGAAATTTCATACTCCTCCGTCCGCGCAGTTTTCGTAAAAAGGGGTGCAAAGTTTTTGCTTCACGTATTAATATAATGATATGCAAATCTGCTAAATGCTCGGCAGTTCAAACACAGCGTAGGTGACAAATATCCACTGCTTTTAACCGACTTCCAAAAGGAAGAGGTTCGCATTTCAACTGTAAATTTTTTGTTATGTTTGTTACCTACGCGGTTTTCCTGTTAATTGTGCACCGATTTTCAATTTTTATTTATTCGAAAGAGCCCGAAGTGTTCCCATTATCACCAAGTCAGGATCTGATGAGTGGATCCCAGCGAAATCGAAAACAGCCCTTGTTTAGAGCCACAAGCGCCTACACTCTTCGAAAGGCAAACCTGTATACGCGTGCCAGTAGTACAATTTCTACAGGCGCTCAATATTATTTCTTAAGCTGTTCAAGTATTTGTGCCACTAAAAAGAAGAATTTTCTTAACAAAAACCGAACCGAATAAAACTTAAAACCGAATTCAAACTAAAACGCAAAGAATTGTAGTGGAACACTTACAAGCCAATAGATGGCGCTGTGCAATAATTGATGTCACAAACGTTTCCCGCAACATATAAACAATATATATAAATTTTCAACTATAACAGATGGGCCTAGGCCTACGAGGTACAACACTAGCTTCGCTGGAAGGTCTTCCTTTGAGACGGAGGAGCATTCCATCTCGCTCCTCCTCGCTCCTCTTCGCTCGCTGCTCCTGTACGGGCACCCCCTTCAGAATAAATATTTTCTACAACATCTTGAAGTTCATGCCAAGTAAAACATAAAAAATAACAAAATTGCAAAATGCACCGACTTCAAGATGTTGTAGAATATATTTTGTAAATATTAAAAAAAAAACTTTTCAGTTTGAAGTCAGTTTTGTTTTTGTTAAAAAAAGTTTTGGTATTTGGAAAGAATTTTATTATCACTTATAGAAATTAAAAGATTCATATTTTCATACCTAAGGCTCGATTCGCACTGTGATGCCGTTCACGGTAAAATCTTGTACCGGTCTCGGCCCGATCAAATCTCGCTATGTGTACACTACTACTAGTTTGCTGTTAGTTTGTGTTGCTTCATGGCCCGTTCCTGTTTTAACAATCGTTCATTTGCCTTAATATTGGTTAATATTACATAAGCTCCATACAAGTAACGTCTAAATTCAACCGACTGTAAGGCAGGTGAATGAGTAAGATATAGGACCTGGCCATCAGTCAAATTTTTTAAAATAATAATCGGCAGAATAAAACACACATTGTATATCCCCAAATTAAACAAGTTACGCTTGTGTTATGGGTAATATACAACGGATTATTCTGGGGCCGATCCCTGACACCCAGAGCATAGTAAATAACGGAGTAAATTCGTTTCCGAAATTTACCATACCAGGAATCGAACCCGGAACCTCTGCGTAGCAGTAAGCTAGGCCGCCAAAGGATTAACCTGCTCACCCACAGAGGCCGTCGTTTTATTTTCAACGAACCGGTACCGGCGTAATATCAGATCGGAACTAGAGCGATACGATAGTGAGAATACTCTGATTTTTTTTGTTAAAGAGTATTTGACTGGACCTAGAACGGACCGATACCGGAGCGAGATAGAACCAAGAACGGCATCATAGTGTGATCGAGCCTTAGGGACCATTAATTAATTACGTAAGGATGATTTTGACGATTTTTGCTGGACGTTCTTCTAACTTCTGGCGTAAGCATATTGTTTTGCCGGTTAAATTTTCTTTCACCGTGATGATCTTCTCATCAGTAAACAGGTTATTTTTTGAATCATATGTCCTGAAAAGGTTTCAACAGCGTTCCAACCGTAATTTATGAAGACGCTCGTTTATATAATGCACTTTTCTTTGACTTTTAGTTTGAGATCGTATGTAAGTATTTTGTTTACAGATATTAGCTAATTTACATAATTTTATTCTGGAATACGTTGAATAAAATGTTTGTTTATGTCGATATTGTATGACGTACAATGACATAAAAAGGAAAATGTCCGTCTTTTTATGTTTTGAAACTGAATGGCTACGGTATTCATATGCATTTCACCAGACGTTGATGACGTCATAGGATTTGGTAAGGTCAAAATTATTTCTTACAAATTACAAGGGCATCGTACGTTTTTTGGAATTTCAGTTATACAAAATGATTAGGAACACTATTCCTCGAAATGGATTTTCCAAAAACTACATTGAAAAATGTGAATAATCCCAATTAACGTTACACGAATAGTCTAACAATAAGACCGCTAAGACTGCATAATAAATTTTGACAAATATTAACAAGTGATATACGAGCCATTCAAGCGCATTGAAAGCTCAACATATAATTCTTCATTTCATTATTATTGGACGAATACCATTAAAACGTACTTACGTCAATCAAAGGTTTTTATTCTAAAAATACGTAAATAAATAAGAACCCTTAATTACATGTATGGCGGCCACTTAATCTATATTTTGTTTATGATTCCGCCACATAACTTTCTAGTGAAATATACAACACCTGCCTATTGAATTTCATCTAATTCTATAATTTTAAGGGTCTAATTCTAATAAAGGGTCAATATACCTTTCTGCAAAAAATAATAACTGTGACATTCAAAGACAGACGGATAGGGAAACGGACGCACATGACTTTTTAATAAATTATAAGGGTTCTGTTTTTGCCAAAATGGCTACGGAACCCTGAAAGCAGATATCAAGGTTGTTTGAATTTCAATATTGTACATGTTCAAATAAAGCAATAGTTAAGGTACATCCCTATTAATATTTAATATTATAAATGCGAAAGTAACTCTGTCTGTCTGTCTATCGGTTCCGTTTTCACGGAAAAACTACAGAACCGATTTGGCTATACCTATATATATTTATTTTTGAACATAGGATACTTTTTAACCCGAAAGATGGGATAGTTTTCGGGATACAAATATATTTGTCTTTTCGTTTGTTATGTTTTTACGAAGACACTACTGGATCGATTTGGCTGAAATTTGGTATATATGTAATTTTAATATCGAGGGTGGACAAGGGATA
This sequence comes from Dendrolimus kikuchii, assembly GCA_019925095.2. Taxonomy (NCBI): domain Eukaryota; kingdom Metazoa; phylum Arthropoda; class Insecta; order Lepidoptera; family Lasiocampidae; genus Dendrolimus; species Dendrolimus kikuchii. Next base: position 8,481,734 of record CM034407.1, read on the forward strand.
CTTTTTAACCCGGATAAGTGGATAGATTTTGGGATAGATTTATGTAAAGGTTATCCCAGAAAGTAGGATGGGTTTTTTTGTGATTTGCCATTTTGGTTAATTTGGCATTTTGATCATTTTTGGCACTTAGCACTTATGGCACTTTGTCATTTTTGGCACTCTTGGCACTCTTGTCATTTTTGACACTTTTTAATTTTAGTCATTTTGGTCATTTTTGGCACTCTTGGCACTCTTGGCACTGGGCATTTTTGGATATTTTTGGCTTTTTTATCATTTATGTAGTTTGCAGATAGATGGCACGGGGGATCGATAAATAAAACTAGAACGGGTTGAAATAGGGGATGAAAGTTTGTATGAGAGATCAATCATTTCTCAAGTTTAGAAGTTATAATAATTCATCATCTATAACACAATGCGATAGTAACTCGATCTGTCTGTCTGATAAGCTTTTACGGAAAACTATTGGAGTACTGAAGGTTTTGGTGTAATTTTGTACATATACCAAAAATGAACGTTGATACTTTCATCCCGGGAGATGGATAGTTTGCGATATAAAATGAAGTGATTTTCAGGGGGCAAATAGTACTGACAGACTGACATTAAGGCCTGCTTTTTAAACAAGAGGTACGCACTAGAGTTTGACGCGCGGCGTAGCCTCTATTTACTATTATACATTCAAAAAAAGAACTTAAATTTAAAATATGCAACATAATTCATAGCATACCTAAATATACAACTTATTAAATAATTGTCTGTTGGGTACGTTCCCAAAACGCCGCCCACGTTACCACGTTAGATGCCAATGCTTATGCGTTACCCTAAGTACAGGCCACTCTCAGTCGCGGTAAATTTGTATCAACCGTGTTGGTGGCCCCAGATTTTCGATAACAAAAACCACAAGTACGTACGGATCCGTTGCCAATGGATGCATATTTGCAAAATCAGTGTTCAAATTGTCTAAATGTCTATTATAAATGATTAAAAGCTATTTGTAAGTTTTATATGTGATACGCATTGATGTAGGGACGGGCGGTCACAGGGCGATACCTAAATGAATTACCTCAACACAGCGGACGTGATTCCGCTACCATCGGAAACTCAGAACAAAGGTACTCAAAGTTTGGATGAATTTCATTTTTACTAGTTGTTGAAATTCAATCAATTATTATTTCAGATCTTTTTATTAAATTAAAATATTATGAACAAATACAATAAAGAAAACTTAGCTGAGCTATATTGTATTTTACGTATAATCCCTCTAGACCAGCTATACTCAAACTTTTATTATAGGGCCCAAGTATTAGATGAGCTGCTCCGAGCAACAATATTAATTTATTTAGGTAGTTTTTTTGTTCCTAAAGTACAACAGATAAGCTAACGGCCCACCTGATGCAATGTGGTTACGTCGTATATGGTATATATTTGCAACACCAGGTGTTACCAATGTAAATCCATTACATTATACAATTATGCTTCACGAGCCACTCACAAAAACTAAGCAGGCCGCAGGTTCAGTATATCATTTATAGACTATAGGTAGACTACTGAGCCTAGGCCACCGTGCTCCATTGGTAGGGTGCCCATAAGGCTGGCTACGTTAACTCGCTGGATTGCCATTCTGATCTGTAGTCTTAAGTAGGCACTAGCCGTCTGGTCACCGATTCGATGAGCCATTTGCAAGGCTCTCTTTAAAGTCTAATTTCACAGCAAACGGCACAAATAAATAACTCTCACTGAGCATTATATATTTGCGTCATTTGGGTGATCAGCTGTTTCCATCGCGGAACTGGCTGATCTTGCCATATATGGTCAATGGGATGCGATCACCTTGTCTATGCAGGTCGCTTCCCATACCAGAGGCTTTTTTTCTAGGCCGGGGAAATACTTTTCGTACACTACCGGGTTCCTCCCCGGGTAGCAGGGTTGACTCATTTCGTCAGCAGGGGTTTGACCTATTGCTCTCCAGATGCTACCCGACTACCGTCGGTACCCGCGGGACGCATGCGCACCTCTCTCCCTCTCTCGTTCAGCGGCCTCCTTTTAAGACATTACTACCTCGCAGAATTTGAATACTCCTTCCCAATGATCGTCGCTGTGCAGCATCGCCTGGACCAGAATACCCAGCGAATCCATCGGATTTACGACGGTCTCGAACTCAAATCTCTGCGGTGCCCATGCTGCTCACTCACCCAGCGTATGGAACGCATAGTCCAGCGCGCCACATAGGCGGCACAGACAACCCACAATATGATTCAGATACTTATCGAAGCACTCATGCCCGCTAAGCATCTGCGTCATCCTGAAGGTCAGGATTCCGTGTTTCCGCGAAACCCATCACAACAGGTGTTAGCGCACTGCCTCCACAGACTCAACGCCAGCTACAGGACTTTCCAGCTCTCTCGACCAGATTTGGATCATGGTCGGGATTCCCGCGTCCCGATCGCCTGAAGCTCGGCCGGGCAATAAACCAGGCCACAGGTGAGGGACCCATAACTGAGGCTTGCCATAACGCCAGGGAACTAGTGTCATTCCGTCAGTTATATTTAAAAAATATAATAATAGATTTAAGGTTTTAAAAGTCCCAGTGATGAGCTTCAGTTCCATATTTTAAGGGGAACTGACGGTATATTAGTAAAGCTTCTCCAAGACGGTTTGATCGATATCATAAATCGATAATACCAACAGGCAGGTTTCTTCACGATTTTTTCATTCACCGTCATCCCTTAAGACGTGGTAATTGTAATTATGTAATAAAGCGATTAGGGGTGAGGAGTTTGTACAATAAATTTAAAAATGAGAAAAAAATTAGGGGACTAATTCGGACCAGCAGGTTTCAAAATGAAACTCAGGATTTTGTCTATCTGTTAGAGCATCACGTGAAAACTACTTAATAGATTTAAATTAAACTCAACACAGAACTAGCTTACATATATCCCGGGTCAATATTGATTGTTATCCCAATCAATGACTTCGTTTCCTTGGGACAGACGCATGTAGCCACACAGTTGTCTGCGGTTGCGTCATTTTGAGATCGCCCTGGCAATTTAATAACAAACACGTCGTCATAGCACTGCAGACAAAGTTTTGCTGTCACTATCTACAACTTAAAATAAATATTTATGTTTAAAAAATTGTATTCTTTTGAAAATACCCGGTCGCATTTTTGATGTCGGTTTACCGCCCAAACTAAAGAGTTACCATATATAATCAGTTCAGTGACGTCAAAGCCATTCATGGTGGGATTTATAGAGAGGTACATTACATGAACTTGAGGAACAATTAAGTGCATAAAGCCGAATTAAGGTAACATTGGGTATTACCGGTCACTTAAGGAAAAATAATCACAGTTCAGCTAATCGTCAATTAGTTTTATTAAATCAAATTTATTAATTTTTTTGCTTATTAAAAGCAAAAAGATTAATAAAGAAACATTGACGATTAGCTGTATTATGATTTCAAAAACATATTGAAATAAATACAAAATCTTCCATAACTTGAGTTGCTTGATAGTTATGCTTTAATAATTATAATTAAAAATTAAAAAAAGGTGAAACAATAAACACTCACTTCGTATTGTTTGACACCTCGAAAATTTACTTTAGGTTCGCGCAAAAACAATTAACATCCGTTTATCCTATATGTCGGCTGGGAATAAGTGCCCGGAGGAAGGTCTAGCCCACTTTGTACGTCGGCTTCCGTGGAAACGCAGTAATATGGGAGTAATTACAGTGACCGCTATTACCTCCTGACCGGCATTACCTGGTTTTACCCTACAAGTATTAGCTAACAAAACTTACGAAACTGACGAGTTAAGTTCAAAAATGTGTTTTCAAACTAAGTTCCACCGGAGAACATTTGAAGGTTATACACATAACATATAAGTTATAAATTAAGAATACTACCTATTCTATGTAGTTAGTTAAGCCCTGCTAGTCGTTTGGACAGCCATCCACTTAATCTACAACTTATAACGTAACTGATCTCAAGCGCTCACACTTTCATACTATAAATATGTATTGAATGTTTCATTTAATGTATATATATATAAATTATATGATTCCTGCGATACAGGCTTTGCCTAGTGCAGGGTTCTTTAGGAGCCTTATCTCGCTCAGAATGTGACAACCAGGATAACGTACCTTAACAAAATATTTTGTTATAACTTTGTCATGTAATGAGAAGTTTGGTTAAATAAATTATCGAAATTAATTTTATCGAAACGACTCATTGACTCTTCGGGTGATCAGAGGGCTGGTGCTTACCTCGGCCAACGGATCAGTATGGCGATCCAGCGAGGAAACGTAGCCAGCCTTCTGGGCACCTTACCCATAGAAGACGGTGATCTGGGCTCAATATTCTACTTATAGTCTTGAGGGACTATGAGTAGAATACAATACAAATAAGTTAAGTTTTCTTGCATTGTATAACAATAGAATAAATAAATTTGAATTTGAATTTGAGATCCTAAGTCGCCTCGTTGACTGAAGACTTAAAGGATGAGGCCTTAAGTAGTAAGGGCATGTTATAAGAAGGTATGAAAGTCATATGACAAAAAGTGGAAGAATGAAGTAAATGTAGGTCGACAATGAGATTAATGGAGTTTATGAAGGTTGATATGATGATTTGTGTGTTGACTTATATATACTGGAATAGAAGAGTTTAAAAGAAATACTTTCCGTTTCAATTCTAAATGATTTAGGTAAAAGGTGAAACTAAAAAAGAAATACACTATTTAAAAATGTTTTGCAATTAAAGTTATTGTTAGGCTATTGAAATACATTACTACGTGGGAGGGCAGGATCTATTACATTTGCCAACACACGGTTTTCAATCGAGAACTTAAACATGAAATCAAAATCGTCAATTCAAAATATACTGTGAAATGCTCTTCATCTACTACTACTCACTCTCAGCTCTATCATCAGCGATGGATTGTGAGATATTGATAAGAAAAATGTATTCTGTTTCTGTTCTTCTTTTATGTTTGCAAAAAAGTTACATATTAGAACTGTTTAGAATATGCACAAAGGGGCCGGCTTTATCGCCAGATAAATTATGTCTGAAGAGAAAACTGAATGAAATTTAGTAAAAGAGAGATTGTTCACTTATTTCACACTCACCTGATATGGTAATAAAGAATTTAGAACCGGTCATGCAAATCCCGACCTAACGTTACCTAAGAAAAACTATGGTACCACGGCATACATATGGCACCCCCTATTTAAATTGGATATAAATGTAGTATCCAGTGAATTATACATTGTTGTTAAAATGTTAGATAATGATTTATCAATAAATTGTAAGATATTAAAGTGATATGAATATGACAACCAGTGTCAGAGTGTATCTCCAAATTTTCTATACTTATATACTAAGTATACTCATACATCTATAAATGAAACTGAATGTTTGTTTCTTTACATTTTGAAGAGCTTGTATTGGAGATGAACATAGTGTTACGAGTTGCAGGACTCGAATTAAGATACATTCATACATAACTTCACGCCAGTTCCCTTGCGGGGTAGGCACGAACAATAGAGCGCCATTTAGGCTTATTCTTACACACCTCACTCGCTTCTTTGACATTCATAACTCTTGTCATGCACGCTCGTCTGTTCTTAAGTTTCCTGACATCGTCTTCTGCTAGTACACGATCAATTTGGACGATCATGGAAGGTGTGTCGTGGCCTTCCACGTCTTCTGCATCCATCCACTTTCGCATTGTATATCTGTTTAGTCATTCTTTCCACATGCCCGAACCACCGGAGCATTCCTTTCCTTACCTTCACCCCGGCTCTCTCTTTCAGACCAACTCTCTTTCTTACTTCGGTATTACGAACTAATTAAAATGCCGTTGGAATTACTATAGAATTTATTAGAACTATATAAACATGTATAACACAGGTATAAATATATCTGAACACAATCAGTCCAAACGTAATGCACGATTCAATAACACACGCTAAGTCCGGCACTAAAAAACCATCGAATGTACACAAGTCTTGCTTCGCGGCTGGTTATCGTTGGACTGCGATCTCTCCATTGAGGCATTGCTTTATACTTCACAAATACAATATGTCTCTCGACCGCGTAGACCGAATTTCTTAGAATCTGGCTGGCACCTGGCTAATGAATGCCATAAAATATTACAATACACAATGGGCTGTTTTTCTAATTAAAAATTGTAAACACAAAGTAAACAAAAGAAGTTCAAACGCAGGAAGGTAATAAAGTGTGTTTTTATGGTATGCAGGTGTGAATCCACTTTTGTCGGTCGTAATAATAGAATGTTTTTTATTGATATGAACGAAGCTATCTGAGGAGTTATTCAAATTCAATATCATTTAGATAAGTCAACTAGTATTACTTATTTTTTTAAATGTGTAATTTGTAATGTGTTTTAAATATTTTTCTAAATATGGCTTCTGTACTATTTGTGTATATATATAATTTCAAGTATTTATGAATATTCAGGTTTTAGGATTATCTCCAAGCAAAAGTCTCAGCCAAATTGTAGGTCATTTACTGATGTGATACTGATAGTTAAAAAAATACATTACGCTAAATAGTTTAGTATTTCAACACAAGCTGTTAATTCTTCGCTAAAACAGTCAACATCCCACAACTATTGCCAATCTTTAAACACACTTTCTTAAAATAAAACTACAGCAAAACGTCACTGTCCAAGTTGCCATGAAAAGTTATAAATAAACTCATTTTTAATTATGGAACATGGAACAAACTTTGAGTACCAGCGCGGGCGGAGTTTCCCGACCTATAAAAGCCGGGGGTAACAGTTCCCGGCACAGCATTCCAACCGTGCAACAAGTGGCCTGAGGTCTAAGGTAAGTCTTTCAGCGGAACTTATTGCGGCGTGTGTATATAAAAAAAATATTTCTTATAAAATGTATTACGTATTTTTTTACATTTTCATGTGTATTTCTAAAAAATATACAATTTACATATTTCGGTAAATATTCGTAAAATAACTTAAATAAGTGTTTAAAAAATAATTAATTAATGATGTGTAACCTAATATAAAACGACGTAGATGTCCAGACATATATTTAAAATTTATCTTTAATTATATTTTAAAAACTCGGTAACTTATATGTTTTTTAATATTTTTATAGGAAATAATAATTCATTGAAACGCACATAATTAATATAACGTGATTATGAGTTATTCCATAAAATCCTGCCTTTTTTAGATTCAATTTTGCAAATTATTAAGGTTTTCAAATAAATAGTCTTATTTGTTCTTGTTGTCTTTTCCCAAAAATTTTATATTACTTGTCCCTGAATTGTGTTTATTTTATTAAACAAGAATCTTGAGTGGTTTCCATAATAATGGAGCCTTTATTGCAGTTTTTTAAATAAATAAGGATAAATGTAAATTATATTAATATAACATAAAAATTTACTACAAATTGTATATAAAATAATTTATCTTTCGTGTTTCATATATTTATTAATAATACATTACATTTTGTACTTATTATTTTTTAATACATAATCAGTGTGATTTAAATATCTTTGTCTAAATATCCTTAAACGTTTTAAACATAGCTTCTATGTCTACGAGTAGACATAAACCCTAGTCCAGGGGTCACCAATTAGTTTCGCTCGGGGTCGATTTTAAGAAATAAAATGACCATCGCGGTCCGCACAACATTTTATAGAAAAAATATATTTATTAAACAAATGTAATTACGGAAATAACAAAGGTATTTTTTTACATATCAATGAGAAAATTATATTTCTTCGTGGTCCGCACAAAATGGGTCGGCGGTCCGGATCCGGACCGCCGGTCCGCCATTTGTCGACCACCCTTGGCCATAAAAATAATACATTGATTATAAAATTCGACATTATGTCTAATTTTAATTATTAATTTAATGCCACATTGTAATGTCCCTGCTCCATCTGGGATAATGTTAGTTTTAGTGACTGTGTCTTAATGCGTCTTTTATATAGCGTTAAAAATAACGCCGTCTAGCTACATTACGTATACATACGTTATCTATTATTATTTAACGTCTGTAGTATATCGATATAGATAATGTTAGTGTTAAAATTACACCGTTAATGATTAGCTATATTATTGTATATGCATACGTTATATTTAATTAATAATAATGTCCAATCGCAAGTAACGTATTACACCAATCGCTATATCTGCGTGAAACGTTCACTAAAACTAACATTTATCCCAGATGGAGCAGGGATATAAGAAATACACTTTTTAGGAAGTTAACTGATTGATTTGGTCTAAAAATATGTTTTAAGTTAGTAATGAGATTGTGATAATTAATTTTGGAAGGTTTTTCTACTTACATATATTAAAATGCAAGCGGACAAAACATTAGTGTCCACAACCGTGTTGCAAATAGATTTTCAAAGTTGCGTATTTTTAACCGACTTCCAATAGGAGGTGGTCCTCAATTCGACTATATGTTTGTACGCGACTGCTACGTCGATTGAGAACTGATTTTCAAAATTTTTTCTTTATTCGAAAGTGTACTATATTCCTGAGGTGGTCCATTATCAGGAAATCAGAGTCTGATTACTGGATCCCGGGGAAATCGAGAGCAACCCTCGAATATTAAAGACACGTACAACGTGTTTCATATATGTTTTTCTAAAACTATTCAAGTGTTTGCGTAACTAAAAAGTAGAAAACAAAAAATATTTTAACAAAAATCAAAACCGACTTCAAACTAGAAAGCCAAAATATTTTTTTTCTGTATCTTGAAGTCGTTGTAAAGTAAAAGATAAAAACAACAACCAATTTGCAAAATATAGTAATTTTTATGTTTTGATTTGCACGACTTGCCGACTTCAAGATGTAAAAAAACAAAATACTTTTTAGGTTGAAGTGGTTTTGATTTTTGTTAAAATATTTTTAAAGCGGTGATTTTCATTCTTTGCGTAGAAAAGCTAAAGCTATATAATTATATTCTGAGAGAAACTTCAGAATATAATTATTTAGCTACAGAAAAATCTCATAAAAATTACAAAAATACTACAAATGTATTCATATTTTTATACTAAAACTTATTTATTTATCTAATTTGTTTGGGACACATACAATAACTATTCTTATATATAAAATACAAAATTTATATAATATAATGTATAAGTTACTACTAAAAAATAATTTATATAATAAAAATAAAAATTGGCTCAAACAATTAATTACAACAAAAAATTAAAGGAGGTCAACATTGAAAAAAATGTAACCACAATAATTACCAACAAAACAGAGATTTAACAAAAAAAGTCTCTTTATCTCATCGTAAAGATGCAGATGCCTTAGGGGCCAAGCTACTACCGCTTGCCATGTGTAAATCTATATTAATTAGTTAGATTAGAAATCGATATTAACGTTTTAAATGTAGATTTCTACAGCCAGACAGAACACGAGATACAATCTGGTATCTGACCCATAGTTGTCCGATGTACATTATATTACTCATAATACATACGTAACTTGCTTACCTTAGGGATATATACGAGTACAATACGTATATATCCTATATATAGTGTGTTTGTCTGCAGATTATTTATTTATAATATTAGTAATAACAACACATAGCTATAGCCCATGAAAACAGTACCTATGTCCCACTTTTTTTGGTAACTTTTATTGCGAAGCTGGCAAACAGTCAGTACGCCCACCTGATGGAAAGCGGTTACCGTTGCCTATAGACGTTTACAATACAAGATGCAAAATCAACGCGTTGTTAGCTTTTATGAAATGAAAGAAGGGTGGGAGAGGAACAGTAGGATATGAAATAGTGGAATGAGATAGGGCGAGGAGTGGGCCATCGGAACTCTCACTCATCGCATGAAACACGAGCCTAACCGTTTCATGTCGATATTCTGTGAGAGCGTGGAATCACACCGACTGAGCCGGCCCTAAGAGCTGAAATCGTGATGATGATTCCAGCAAGGCTCTATCATATCGAAAATTATTGAACTTGGGTCTGCATCTGCAGGAGAACGGGGACCGTATACCGCCAAGCTTTTCCAAGGCGGATTGACGGGTTTGGTATGGTTTCATCGCGTTTTCCTTCCGCGTTACTCCTTGGTATTTGTAACAATATGCACATTAGGTTATAGAGCGGTGCATAATTCCCGGTATGCATTAGTATTTAACTCCATATCTGACATCGTTTCAAACGAGAGTTTAAAATGCCAATGTGTTAGCTACTGCTTTCCTTGTTATTATTATATACATCGATGTATTGTCACTCACACTGTAATCTATTAAAATTTCAATAGTAAGTGATCCCAGAACGCTGGTAATACTATGCACATTACTATGGTGTCTCAAAAGCAAATGTTCATAAGTTTAATTTTGCGAACGTTTTCCAAATTAAATTAAAATTTCCTAATTAAATCCTTTTACACCTGTTCACACAAGACACGGTCATAATTAAAATCGTGCTGCGAGTCACTTGGTTTGTACAACCTGTTATGGAGGCACGCAGATATTCCGAGTGCGCCCTCCTCATTCTATAAGCGAAACGAAGCTTATTAGGGGGACTTATCCTCTCGGTAATGTGGAAGAGACCTATCTGCGAGCATCTTGTGGTGCTGGCTAAGCTGTCACGCGACTTTTTGTTCTCTTTTTAACTTGGAGAAATTCATTTATGAACTTGCCGGTTCAAAGCCAGAAAATCTACTAAAAGTCCTCCGTGTTCCTTTCTTTGCCTTTTGCTGGAGGGAATAACTCAAAAGGCTCTTCCAAGGTATAAAATCCTTGGCATATTCTTTCACAAAAGGGTGTGTATTAATATTTCACATCCCGCGGACAGTGAGATAGAGCACCTGAAACACTTTCGCGTGCCTTCATTGAAAAGTCTAGAAATACAGGCAGCTTTCCCCGGTCCGAAGAGCTTTTTTTCGAGGTGCAATCAGTCATGGACACTCCACCGCTCGGGGAGCTAGCAGTAGGGTAGTTTTTTTTTAATTTTTTTTATTGCAGGAGTTCAGCAGACAGACAGACGGCCCACTTAATGGAAAGCGGTTACCATCGCCTATGGACATTTGCAACACCAAAGGTGCTACAAATGCGCTGCTGCTCTCTTAAGGGTCACTAAACCTGGTCACTAATGCCGGAAAACAACTCAAGGTTGTTATGGCGACATGCTTTAGACCAGGGGTGGTAGCCATCCAGTCGGGCAAATGCCCTACCACCTGGCAAAGTTGGACTCCCAAGGGCATGTTTTGACCTACCAAATAAAACAACCCCTATATTATATCTTATTGCCGTATGTGAGGACTTCGGGAACCAGAAACACACCCGACGGTCCTGACGGCGCCGGCTCAAAGAGCCTAGCTCCCACATAAGGGGAGCATCTAAACCCTCTCGTAAGTCCAAATTGGACGCGCGTTCGGGAATATAACGCAACTTTACCTCTAGACCATTGTATTAAACGATGATAACCCCTTGTAATTGTAAAGTTATTTGGGCGATAAGAACTGGTGATAGTTCGTTCTTCTTTCAGCGACCTATTCTACGGCTACGGATTGATGTTAAGGCTCCTCCCGTTCTCTTCCCGCGGCCTCTTTTTGCGATATCACCACTTCTCAGAACGTTTCCGGTCCAAAGACCCTTGCCTGATGTGATAGGAGAAATATCCTGGTGCTTTTAGTGCACCTAGCAGTTGCCGCAGGCCCACGAGCAGTGAATTGTGGATAAAGCATTTTCACCTCGTATGAAAAATCCTGTTATAACGCATGAACACATTGCGCCGTCATATAGCGGTGTTTGATGTCCTTTCTATGAGTAATATTAGACGGTGAAAGCAATAAAACAGAATTGTTCGAATAATAGCTTGCATACATTACTCTATGGATTTCGTGATCTGGCTTTCATGCAAGGTAGACAATTTCATTTCATTCACAAATATTCCTCTTTAAAACGGCTCGAAAAAATCCAAGTTCAGTAATTGATTCGTAAGTAATTTTACAGCTGACCAAAAAATAATTATGATATAAACTATAACGGCATGCTATTTCAATAATTATGAAAATAAATTGAAACGGAAAAAATACCACGTAAATAAGTTTGAATAATATCTGTTTAGTAGATTCTAGGATATACTACGTCTGTCTCAGTACATATTTTACGGTACGTGCGTTATATATGTGGAAATCCTACATTAGGTTTAATCGATGCTAGTGACATCTGACGGCATAGCGAAACTAACCGACAAGACAACATTACAGTAGGTACCGAGATTGTCTTTCCTAGAAATCTGCTATACCTTGAGCGAGATCTATTTGCAACACAAAAGAGCTATTAAGTAACTATGTTACAACACTTTCATACCTCTTTACGAGTAATGTATGAACAATATTTCCTCCCGTATCCCTATTATCAGATTTTAAGTTCATAATATAATTTCAAATCTATTGTTGTTCAATAGATTTGAGGACCAAAAGTTACACAGATTAACTTGTTTGCAAGAATTGTTATTAAGATAAGTGTTATAGGAAATTAATGTAGTAACGTAGCCAGCCTTCTAGGCTTACCGTATCGATTTATTTACAGTCTTAAGTATTTATAGTCTTAAATTATAGGGAGAATATAATATAAGCTAAGTTTTCTTCACTGTACTAGTTCATAGCATATGAATTACATATTTAATGTTCAAATTTCTACATATTACATTTAATGCTTTCATTAAAATAAAACTTGAAAAGCTTGACAATACTAACAAAGTGAAGGTAGAACTTAAAACATTTGAACGGGTTATCCTGGACAAGACATTGAGTAGTTTTTGAGATATGCGATATTTTTTATTACAAGCTTCAATAGAGTTCCGTAGTCAGCTGACAACAATTGTAGATTTTTGTAACTATTAACTGTATGTGGACCGATTCGCACTCGGCTGCTATACTAGATATATAATAAAATAACAATTGTAACTAATATTAAAACTTATAGTCTATCATACTAGCCATAATAATAGTAATCAGCAGATAAACACACATATTGTATATCACCAAATTAAGCAAGTTACGCTTGTGTTATGGGTAATATACAACGGATTACTTTGGGGCTGATCGCAGACACCCAGACCATAGAATCTAACAGAGAAAATTCGTTTCTAAAATTTGCTATGACAGGAATCGAACCCGGAACCTCTGCGTTAGGCTAGTAAGGGCTTGACCCGCTCAACCACAGAAGCCGTCTGCCTATGCCTATGCTATGCCTGTCATTTCGTTCGTCATTATTTAAATAATATTTTTACCTATAATTTATCCTTACAATGTATCCTGTATCTCACAAATTTAGTTCCTTTATCTTACTGTTCATTCACTTGCCTTACCGTTGGTTAAATGTCTAGCCATGCCGCCTCCGCCAGGTCCCGGTCGAAGGGGTAGGCCCAAGAAATGCTGGCTTGACGTTGTGAGGGATGACATGCGTACCAATGGTCTCAATACAAGGGATGCCGAAGATCGCGCGAAGTGGAGAAGAAAAAGTAGGAAAGCGGACCCTGGGCGTCGAAGTGATCGCTCCGAACGCAACCGGGATTTAACGCTCGGATGATGATGATAACCCTTGTTTAAATTCTGACGTTACTTATATGGAGCCTATATCAAATTTTAACCGATACTAAGCCAGGTGAACAATTGGTAAGATTGGTAAGATAGGATCTGGCTATATGTCATTTTCGTGAAAACATCCATGCATTCTCACAAGCTTGCTAGTTTATAATATTAATAGGAATCAAACAGAATATGTATGTTTTATTGAAATAATATATTTACCTTTGTTATAGGAATCATGCATTCAATCTTGAAGATCGTTGTCTCAATGTTTCTGCTATCTTCTGTGGTCGCTAGCACATACCGTAAGTATTTTTGAAGTGAAACTTCTTTAGAATCATTGTGATTTGAAATTCGATGAAACGAAAAGGCGACACTAAAAATAGATAAACACATAAATCTATAGGACTTAGCCTGCGAGAGGATGAGATACGTGTTTTACATTTTGTAGCACAGATTAGAGAGTCAATAAAACAGTTGATTAAACATAGGTCCAATTTGGACCGAAACAAAACTGATAATAATATTTTTTAGATTAAAAAAGTGAAAAATTGAAAGTGACACTTAAAAAGTTTATTTTGAATTATAATATGTCGACGGATGTAGGCTAAAGGAATTATATTTATATTAACAAAAGTCTCTAAAGTTTCACTTTTACTGCGTGTGAAGTGCACACACATTTTTTTTTAAATATGATTTACCTTCTTTCTTCTTTTTTTGGCATTACGACTCCAACACTTTTAGCATTGATTTTAATAACGTAAATATATGACTACTACCATAAACATAAATAGAACTAAAGTTTAGTGTTGTCGCTATTGACGAAGAACATATTAACAAAGACAAATCGCCCTAATTTATATTTGAATTACTTATTAGCAGGGCGGATTTAGACATTTGCCGCCTGCAGGCTATTCAAATTTTTCCGCCCCTACCGACCTCTACAAATCAATATCCTAGTTCACAATCATATTCATTATATTATTTTTATCAATAAAATTGTAACTTTATGATTTGTGCACTATCATCTTAATTACACCACCTTTTTCTCGTAATTAGTAGATTGTGACCTAAGAGATCGATGTGTTTGTTCTTGCCATAGCCAAACGCTACTACTCAAATTATAGAAAAATTACCTAGTTGGTGAAATTTGAATTCATTGTTAAATAATTAATTGTTTAGGTGGAGTCCGCGGATCTACTCAAGTTAGGTCCATTTAGGGTGATCCTAATAAAATTTTAAATTTATTCCTCTGAGGTTGAATAAATAATATAAATGGAATAATTTAAGATGTCTTATGTGATTAATCAAGAACATTTATGTATATAAATATGACTTTCTTAATTTCTGTATGACAAAAAATATTTGGCACCAACTATACTAGGCTCCGGCCTCAGCCTTTTGGTAAACCCGCCACTGCTTATTAGTCTTTTTAAATTAGGTTGGATTATTATTGTGGTATTTTTAAACTTCATTTATAAATAAATATTCCAATAAAGTAGAATATACTTTATTGTGCGAAAATGGTACACAAAATAAAAAATAATAATATTCAAGATAATCAGCGGTCTTCTGACCCATGGGGATTTCTTACAGACAACAAGAAAACAAAAGCCGGTAGTTGCTAAAATAGCACTCGTACTATAAAATAATAAATAGTAGTATTAATTTTGTATCAATTTGTGGATCAACTTTCTTCATTCTGCTTTACAAATATGTATTATTTAAATTCAGTGTTTAAAACGGATGATATACGCTTGTGGGCAGCTAATCGCCTAAAGAGATTACTGTTTAAACTTTTAACTGTTTAAATTAATAAACGTCCGCACCCACATCCGGTTTTTAGATTTAGGTAAAGGTTAGTGTAATATGATAAACTAGGACATGCCCGCGACTTCGTCCACGCTTGACTTGAAATTCCTGCGGGACTCCCAGGACACAAAGTATCTACTATTTAACAAAATAATGTAAGTTATCGTTTTAATGCAAACTGTCGGCTAATATGAAGCTAGTTTTTATGCACCCCAACAACTATAAACCGCTCCCGGGAAATTCCCGCAGGTTCCCGGAATAAAAAATATCCACAAATTTTATTACATAACATTTGCTATCGATTAATGAACAAATCACACTGTAATTCGATTTATATTATTCTGGCCATTTGAATTAATTCCCGGAGAAAGTCCCGCGCGATCGCTGTTGATAAGCGAAAACCGCATCGAAATCGGCCCAATAGTTTTTACGAGAACCCGAACAAACAGAGAAACCAACAAACAGACAAGAAATGTAAAAAAATTGCCTCGTGTTCTTTATCATTGATGTAGTCTATTCCATTTGTTTTTTTAATAGCTTTCATGTACAGACACGGCATGCTCAGAATTTAATAACATTATAGAAGA
This sequence comes from Dendrolimus kikuchii, assembly GCA_019925095.2. Classification (NCBI taxonomy): domain Eukaryota; kingdom Metazoa; phylum Arthropoda; class Insecta; order Lepidoptera; family Lasiocampidae; genus Dendrolimus; species Dendrolimus kikuchii. Next base: position 8,497,699 of record CM034407.1, read on the forward strand.
CTAGCCTATACCCGCCTGCTTCGCGTGCCATAAAATCCGTTCTTTGCTGACTTCTACTTGGCGAAAGGAAGGTCCATGTCAAATTTCAAGTCTATAGGTATTTTATAGTTCCTGAGATATCGTGATGAGTATATACGTGGATTTCAATTATATATATAGATTATGCATATATTAAGGCGTTTCATCACACATAAACTTTCAATCATATTTATAAGTATATTTAATATAGTCAATAAACAATATGTTCGCAATTCATTATGTTTTCGGTGTTCGATTTGAGACGATGTTAAATAATTTTCAAAATTACTACACGTGTGCAGAAGGTTTGCCGATAGCCTCATGATGTCACGCGTCGATAGTCAGTAAGAAAGAAGGTAAAAAATATTTGAAGAAATAGCGACGTAATTACATCCCTTATACATTTTTATACACAGAGCATATTTTGAGAATTCGTACGCCGCATTTTCAGCAAACAAGGTTTGCACTCAGCATATTGCTGTGCCGGAATTATATCCGACACAACGCTGATTTTTAGTGCAAACCTTCCTTTGGGCGTAAGACCAAAATGACCAAATTTTGTTAATTAAATAATAATATAAAACTAACTAACAGTACTAAAGTAACAATAGGGTTGACAAAAAAGGTTACATAATAAGTTGTTGTAAGAAATTTATTATTTTACATAAGTATATACAATAATAGTAAGTATTACAATACAATAATAGTAAGTAATCATCGGCAAACCTGCGTGCGACTTATAGCAGACTATGCAAGATGTGTAGGTAGATAATAGTCCATCGGTTTGCATGCTAGTCTTTATGGCTGGGTGCCACGTATCTCTTGCATCCCCGGGTTATGAAAATAAAGAATTAGAGCCGTGTAATTCCCATTGGAAGACAGAATATCCACATTTACTTTATCTCTCCCAGGGGAAAAGACCTGTTCGGAAAATGAGATTGCAACCACGTGTAGGTTGTGTGTATTAAAATAAAGTTTCTAATTGATTGATATTGAAACTGAACTATTCTCGGTCAATTAGTTGTTACGTGGTTTTGTGCGAACTTCGGATATCGAAATAGTTTCATTAATTCAACTAACAAGGGTTATATGTCAGACGACAATATGTCAAGTTTCAAACTATTCGGAGTTTATATTTTAATTATCTAATTATAATAAATATGTTATTATTTATTTATCGTCAACCTCTGTCCCTGAAAGCAGAGCTTTTCTTGTTAACTTTATACAGATACTTTTTCTAAATAAGTATATATACAAATTAAAATTAAACTATAAAATCTAGTCCCAGACCGCTGTCAGTTGGAAACGTGCCCAAAAGACTGGCCACATTACCTCGCTGTATCGCAACGCTAATGCGTTGTCCGAGGTACAGACCAGTCTTTTGGTCGCGTGAGACGTCTACCAGGCGTTTCGCTATGTCTCGATAAACCCGTCGCAATAAAAATCAGATAAAATAACGCTCTTAAACCGTTAAAACGTAGTTTTATTCAAATATATATATAAAGAATTGAAATAACCCTCGATCCAAAAAACTAGTATTTTCATTCAAGCGTCGTCAAATAGGGGGACATTTTTCATAATTTCCACTCTATAGTTCAATATACTAATAAAAAAAATCATACTTTAAAATACTTATATCCGTTCAATTTAATTCTAAACAAAAAAGCTTCAATATATACAAGCAATTTCATTCAATGTGTTTGCATCAACCTTAAATTATAGTGGGGCGAAAAACTTTTATTAGAATGTATGGGTGGGTTTAGTGTAGTTATTTATAGTTCACGGTTCAAAGTGTACAGTATACGTCATTCAATTTACTCGATACAATTGTTTTGATTGTATTGAATCGATTAAAACTATGTAATCGAATGATAGAAGCACGTGTTTGCTATAATCACACAATCAACTAAAAGCCGTGCAACCGAGCGTTTAATATGACAGTTTGAATTCGATTTAGTTTGATTCGATTGAAACGATATCGTAGTAGCTTAGTCATTGACACATCCGTGTCTTATTCTGACGCGAATTCGAATCCTGACCAAAAATTATGTGTCTTTCATCAAGTTTTTCTGATAATTATACATACTCTTATCGCTTGCTAATGGTAAAAGAAAACATCGCGACTACCGATGTGTGAAATCTGTTAACACGCCTTAGATAAGAGTGGTGTGTATTTATAATACTGTCCGTTCTCCGAAATGGCGTAGCAAAAGTCTTTTCAGTCATTTAGGAGCTGCAATTTTAGTAGTAGATAATATTTTATCGCTATGACTATGAGTAGTTTCTTACAACAGTTGTATTTAAAATGGCTCAATTGTTTGAGCAGTCTCATTTGTATTGCAACCATGGTTGAAAGAAGTGAAATATCGGTGCCAACCGGGTGGTTACTAGCTGCTGAATCGAATGAATGAATGAATACACATACATATACAATAGGAGGTCTCATCGCCGCCGACGATATCTTCCAGACCACCCTTACGATGTTTAAAACTAATTTAAATAAAATATACTTAACATAGATTATAAAGGAAGAAAAAAATCTAATATTGATACGCATGTGTTTATTTGTTTTGCTATAAATATTTTAAATTGTTTATAGTTATACTAGCGTTCGCCCGCGGCTACGCTCGCGTTAATATAACTTTTGTACCGGAGAGTGAAGTACCGGTGCTTTGGAATCCACACGCTCTCCTTAAAAATGTCAAACAAGTCTCTAATTCAATATACCCGTAATGCCATCAAGCGAAGATGGAATTAACCATGAGAGAGAGCAACTCATTAAAGCCGCATTGACACTGTTGTTGCCATGACGATATATTTGTTAGTGAATTGTAAGGGTGCCTTTCCACTGGAGATAGGCTGTGGAGCTATACCTATGAGACTATGTGACCGTTTCTACTGATGCTAAAGGGCCCTCCATAAATTATTTCACATGCTATGGTTCAACGATGACGAACGACAAAATATATGATGTCATAATAGGGAGGGAGGAATCTCACGAATATGACCAATTGTGACAATTACGTAATTTTTGAATAGCCACTAAGCTATGTAGCGGAGTGAGTTAGATATGCTATGAAAATGCATTTTTATGGCCCGTTGTTTTGAGAGATATACAAGTATAATAATAATAGCGCAACAGCACTAAAACCTTTGCCTCAGACCGTAACGGAGGAAGTGAAAATTAAAAAATATATACAACTGACAACTTTGGGTCTCAGTTTCTTTAATAATTGTCCCTTTGCAGAGGGCAGCGCCAAGTTACGCCGGGACGGAATCCTCAACCTGTACCCCTTTCCGAGGGTAGGCAGAGCTACACACAGAACATGGCAGTTGCCTTTTAATGACGCTTATCTAGGTAAGGAAATAATGTTTGATATCTTATGTAATAGTTATTTATTATACTAGTGTGGTAAGTTGGGTTATACAAACGAGTAGACGGATGTAAGGCATACCATAGTTACAAGTTTGTAAAAACCAACAACCGCACGTGTGCCATACAACGTTTTTCAACACATTTGCGAGAAAACAATACAATAGGTAATTAAACAAAAATAAATATCAGTCGGAAAGTCGCAACAATCTTTGACGTTTCTAATATGAAAATGGCGCCACATGCGCGTGGTGAATATTAGAACTACATCTAACGTCTCATTTTCTCTATAGTATAAAGTGAGACAAATGTATTGATCAAAAGCGCTTCCAAGGAAGTTCGATTATTCACCTTATTTATTTTCGTAATGTGAAAGTCCTTAGTAGAATTTTTATATATCTTTTTTCACCTAAATACTTATCTTACCGTATATTAAGGGAAAATATGCGGTCGCGATGAATACAACCTATTTGCAGAATGTTGGTGGAGTATACAGAAACAGATTTGCTTACAGTTTTTCCTTTGAATAGCACTTACACCATATCAGTCTGGAATTCTCTCCAGTTTGAAAATTCACAGTAGTTATATTTAGTACTTGGTTAGTAATCGATATCTTCAGCTCTGACGAAATTTCTCTTTTCCTTTTCGCCTTTTCGTAATCATTTGGAATCAGAACATTAGCTTGCTCTTAGAGCATATAATACCTCTATGCCTATACATTTGCCTTTCATACTCCTCTATTCTGCTAACGTGTTCTTTCACACCACAAATCTTCATATTATCCACCTTCATTCATCCATCTGTTCTTCGCCTGCTTGTTTTTACTACCTACTTTATTTATTACTCTTATTTTTATCAATCTCCCAGTCTCTTCGTCACACGACTGTCCAGCATCGTTATAAACATACACCGTATTAATCATCTTGCTCTTTTTTCATACACTTACAGCTTAGATGTCCTCCTATGTACTCATTTTTGACCTTTCTATTCCTGTAACTAGATTTCAGTCAACATTTTTCGGTCATTAAACAATTTATAGATAGCGTTGTCCATTAATGAGAGTAATTGTACGGCATCTGGTAGGCGGTGATGGATATCCCACGGTGTAAAAATATTTAAGTACTTTATTGTGTCTTCCTTAATTATTTTTTAATTACGATCAGCGTATCCATAATAAATAATAATACTGGCTAAACAGATTTCAATTACATTGACCGATATATATGCTGAAAGTATTTTTGAAACAATCTTATGCTTGTTTCCAAAATTCTGAAATTTTGTTTCTAAAAGAATTCTACTCCTCTCTTTCAGTTATTTGAGGTTGGCATAATATGTCTTTCCCTTCCATGCTCCTCTGTTCTGGCATAAGCCCTCTGTCACACTACAAATCATCATGTCATCCTTCACACGATCTATCCAGACCTTTACTCTGAACAGCGACAATCAAATTTTGGCAACAGTTGATTGACTTCAATAGTTTGGCTATAATATTTCAGTGCTATTTGATTTAGGATTTTATAAAAAAAAATTATATACGTAAATGGTTATTTATGGATGTTTCCCTTTGCCAATGCATAGGGAACACTTCGATGCTATGCTCCTTCCAAACGAATGGTGGGGTTGTAAAAATGAAACGTTGTCATCAGATCTTATTTTGTATACTCTAATTATAAGCTTAACCTGAGATTTATGCCGCTATTCCTTCAATAATTTGTAAGATTGGATGAACAGGATATTAAATAAGAAAAAGAAATTTTAGCGTTTTTTTTTAGTTTGTTTGATGAATGGTTTTGTTTCACAACTGGGTCAGGTATGTGGCGTTACAATGGAGTTCTACATTTTAGTTTTTTCCGGGCAGGTAATGTCTGTCTTATACCACCATTTTCATTTCAAAAATTGCAAGATCTAAAAAAGCGAATTGTTATCAGAAAATTAATACGAACCGCTCATTTTAAAAGTACACTTTTTCATACAGATTCTGATCAAATAAAAAGAAGTTCACTAGTTCCTTTTCCACGGATCGGTCGAAGAGATTTATCAATGCTACGTCCAGAACCACTGCACACAGACCAAAACCCGCCGACAGGAGTACGGCGTACCGGAGACAGTCCCGGAATGTGGTTCGGTCCAAGATTGGGAAGGTCTTTTCAGAGCGAAGAGGATGGTAAGTAATGTTCTTTATAAATACTTTTAGAAAGCTTTATTTTCTATACGTCAATTATAAATATAGAATAAAATAGAATATTCTTTATTACACACAAGAAAATAATACACATTATAACTAGTACAATCGCCGAGCTTATCGCTAACAACGATTTCTTCCAGATAACCTTCTGGGGATAATTTCACATTTCTAATAATGGGTCGGTATTCAGTGCGCATAGTTTAAAATATATAAAATCATATATACATATATTAATAGTAAATAAAAATACACATACATATTATATTTATATACAAATATAGATTAATAGATAAAACTTTATTGCTTACCAAGATTAGCAATTACAAAAAACTGCATAAATACAATATTTCTTGGCAAAACAACAGGCAGCCTTATAAGCAATTTCTTCCAGGCAACCTAGCTTAAAAGTAATTCTTAACTAATCTGAATGCCCGTAGGTAAATTTTATTTGTGCACATAAGATAATAAACTACTAGTTCGATAGGAAATTGTAATAAGGAACCACGTCTGTAGCTGACTGATAAAGAATATCTAACATGAAATGTTAGTTAATATGGCGAATTTTGATAAATTAAACAATGAGCATTTAAAATTAAAAGTTTCATATTGTAAAACCTACCACTGCATCCCATTTTTTTTTTACATTACAGCTCAAACAGAAATCATGAACTTAAAGATGTAGCACAAATATTAACTTATAAACAATATTAGTTACTAGCTTCAATATGGCTGATTTATATATCGAGCAAAATGCTTTATAATTTTATGGTTTCATCTACTTATATCTGTTTTTTATAATATTACATAGATGTTTACAGCTTGATATAAACTCAGTCAAAACAATAGTATTTGACAGTCTTCTGACTTTTCTTAATTAAAATGTTTGCACTCTAAAATGTGTACTACGCAAAGGTCGGTCTGTCGATACAATCGGAGACCGGAAGGCTGGAGCTTACCTCGCTCCAAGGATTAGCCTCTGTATCCAGCGAGGTAATGCTGCTGGTAATGCTAGGTACAATGCCCAGCGACAGTACTCTGGTGGAGCTAGACGGGATTTAATATAAGTTTTTATTTTTACCATTGTATATATATTTTAATAGTTTAATTTTGAGTATTACAATTAATATTAATAATAAAAATAATAAATGGAAAAGCCAAAGGTTGATGGTTTTAATAGTTTCAATAGTAGATAGCTATTAATTATTATACACCAGAACAAATATTTTCCTAAATCCTGCATGATCAGATTGCGACATAGTTATTTCGCAATGCTTACATTACTTTGGAAATTATCTCAAATACCTTTGAAGTACTTCGGTACATCAAAATACTATATTTCAATTTAAAATATTTAATAAAAAAAATTGAGATACTTTGGGAATTAATGTTAGAGATTCCTACTTTCTTTTAATCAAAATAATTGAATGCTTTGGGAAAAAGCCATTACTACTATAGTTTTTGATTTTTTTTAAATTAAAACATTTTTTGACCACAGATATCACGGTGCAGACTGACAACAATTACCACAGCGATCCCGAGCTAATGGAGCCAATCCATGAAGAGCGAGTGAAACGGCAAGCGACATAAGACAGAAACAACATAAAATCTCTAGACGTTCCATAGCAGATCAAAACATTATGTCCATTTGAATAAAGACCTATAAGACGGAATTATTACTTATTAAAATAAAAAATAATGCCAAATTGTTAAATGTTAAAGTAAACGTATTCCAAGTTAGCGGTGGTTTAGGCTTCAGAGACTGGAACCTCCTCACAATGCGGGCCGTGTCCAGCAAAGCAGCCTTCAGTACCGATAATTTCAACCAGTCACAAACCAAGCTTTATATTATACATTTAAGTCGACGAAATTAAATAAAAAAAATCAGCGATGGCATTGCAGCTTAATGATAGTATTGATATTTATTAGTAATATTAATCTAATTACACCAGCCGACGACTGCAATTAAATGTAAATTAATATTGAAACTGTCAAAGTTTATATAAGTATTAGATAAGTTATAAGTGTACTACGTGAGTGCGCAGTAGCTATTGAAATGTTACTATAGTAATAATGTTAAAATATTGTCAAACTTACTTCGGTGGCTGGGTGGATTTTTTAATGTACAACTAATTAATAAATCCATGAAATAAATTTGACAGTAAATTGTTAAGGTTAATAGTTAATTTAATTTATTTATTTGAAATAAAGAATATTCTAAAACACTAATGTCTGTCTTTTTTTCATTTGTTTTGAAAACAGAGTACCAAAAGTTGAACCAAGTAAAATAATATGGCAGCGCGCCATATCACCTTGGGGTCACCTGTTTGTGGCGTAAGCCCCGGTAGTCGCTCGTCGTGGGTCACGAGTGCTTGGTGACCCTCCACAAAACAACAACCCACTAACAACTGGTGACCTACCACATGATAAAGCACGACGCCATAATATCTCCAAGGAGGTGTGATTTGGTAGGAGTCATTTATCAGTGACTGCTTATTTTATAATCTTATATTAATATATAAAGCTGAAGAGTTTGTTTGTTTGCTTGAACGCGCTAATCTCAGGAACTACTGGCCTGATTTGAAAATTCTTTCAGTATTAGATAGCCCATTAATGAAGGAAGGCTATAGACTATATATCATCACGCTAAGACCAGTAGGAGCGGAACACCAATGAAGAATGTGTCAAAATCGGGGGTATTTTGGACTTTTTTTTTAACTATTCCACGCGGACGAAGTTCTGCCCGTGAAGCTAGTACTCTATAAGTAGAGTGGGACAACATAGAGTTGACGTGTTCTTGTGAACAAACAGCCTATCCCCCAGAAAATAAGTAAAACAGTTGAACTTATTTTAGACGTAGACGTATATACATACTACTTAAAAATATAATAATATCATATGCAATAATGCAATATAAAAAACTTAACTCATTTATATTGTATTCTACCCATAGTGCCTCAAGACTGTAAGTAGAATACTGAGCCTAGATCTCCGTCTTTTATGGGTAAGGTGCCTAGAAGGCTGGCTACGTTTCCTCGCTGAATCGCCATACTGTTCCGTTATCCGAGGTAGGCACCAGCCCTCTGATCACCTGAGGAGTTAATGAGTCGTTTTGATCAATTTTGGCATAGAGGCTCATGGCCTCACTATTTTAAAACACTTTTAAGCTTTTGTATTGACAAATGTCTCTATTATTATAATTATTTGAAGGATATAAATCAATTCATAGATCTATAAAAGCCGTGGTAGCTTGGTGGTTAATCCACACGTCCCAAATCCAAAGGGCGTGGCTTCGAATACTGGCCGAAAAGCATGCAAGTTTTCTGACCTAATGTGTATTTTGTTACAATTACCAAGTGCTAACGGTGAAGGAACATATCGTGATGAAAACTGTACAACGAGATAACTGAAGTGCCAAACCCGCCAAGTCGCCTCGGACAAGCGTGGCGGGTATACTGTCCGTTCCCCTATAATAGGAGGCCTGAGACCAGGAGCCTAAACTTACACACTTATATTCTCCATTTATCCTTAGTACGATGCATTGGTCCGACCAGATCTCTCTCAGATCAGATTCCGATCAGACTCAGATTCCGTGTATGATGTACTGCATATTGCCGCTGATCGTCTCCAAATGGAATAGTCCAAGAAAAAGTAGACTCAAAAAGGACGAGAAGCTCAGGTGTGCGACGTTTACGGGCTGTTATTATATTATACTCATATATTCATAAATACAAATATATAAATGTGCTAATGACTTTATCTGGATGTTTGTTCTTACCTCATGATATTAGGACACTGGCAAATTCAGGCTGGCTGTCGCCCTGGGCTCCGTTTGAAATTCCTCCCTTTTGAGGGTTACGTAGACATTTCAGCAGAAACGGAACACTTATATAATTCCTATCACCAGCTTTTGGTCTTTTTATACATTCGTAACCAACTAATTCAATTAAATTTTTAAATCAAATTGCCCTAATGGCGCATATGGGATAAAGTTGAAGGTATAGACCGTTTCACGTAGATGTGGCGATGGGTGTAATGCGCAATTTGAGATGCAACATTCTTAATGACGTTAAATAATAACAGATAACGTATGTATACGTTCTCGTATGTAAATTTGGCTATGCGTCAACGACGCTATTTTTTTACTCTTTGAATAAGACACATTCGGCTACGGCTTAAATCTTGAGCACTAACGCAGATGAAGTCCTAGCATTTCATTTTTAGACTTTAAAACTTTGGCGTTCGGAAAATTATAATGCCGCCCTAGGCCCCGGCCTATACGTAAATCCAGCGCTGTGTTTGGGACCAACCCGACCAACCGATAAATAAATTTACTTAGAATAACGGAGATGAACGTAGAGAACAATTTATTCCGGAAAATGGCATGGTTTCAGCGATACAGTAACGCATAGGAATGTATTAGTATAGTATAATAGAATAGTTTTTATCCCGAATGATGGGATAATTTTTATGAGATATGCAATCAATATTTTTTTATTCTGTTGCATGAGTTCAGCAGACTTGCAGACGGCCCACCTGATGTAAAGCGGTTACCATCGCCTATGGACATTTGCAACACCAAAGTACAAATACGCTGCTGCTCTCTTAAGGGAGACTGGAACCTGGCCACTAATACCGGACCACAACGAACCGTCAGCCTATGTGCTAAACTCATACAATAAAAAATAATACAGTATACTCTATATAACGACACTAAAGGGATTGTGCATTTTATGACGTTATAGAGAGTTATCGTTAAATGGAGAGAAGTCTGCTATTTTCATCTGACGTATTTTGCTGCGCCATTAATTTGGTTGTTTTTTTTACTTCTTCTATTAATATCTTGCGTTATTGAGGCATCTTGGTGATAAAGGAAGTAATTAGAAAATTTTGGTAATTCGGAATTTCTTAGAAATTTCGGTATGCATGATGTGGAAAGTCGAGTTTATTACGGGCTAGGATAATAAAAAGATAAAAGAACGTACACACCTGCGCAGCTTTTACTAATTTTGGCAACTTAAAAGGTACTTTTTATTACTTAATTGTTGTCGTTAATGAGAATGGGTGCAATGCTATATAGAGTGTACCATAGTATGGAAGACAAACTAAACCAACCAAAGCCAAGTGATTTTCGACGCTTAACGGAGTTTGTCGTTAAATCGAATCACGTTACATGGAGTTTACACTGTATAATATTAGGTAATTGGTTGAATACACACGATTCCTTGAAACGCGTATATTAACTACTTCTTTTCTATATAAATACTGTATTGTTTGACCAAGGTAACGAGATGTCAGCGGATTATCCTGCCTGAGGGTTTAGTCGCTAAATTAAAAATAAAACTTGGCCTCATCCCACACCTGGTCCGGCGTACATTTAGAGGATTAAAAACTCTAATACAAATATAGACATTGTACTGTGGTTTGCGTTGTATTCACACGGGAAGGAAAGCCACACAAATCTCAGTATTAAATGAATTTTTAATAATTTGTTCACATAAGAGAGGGGTTTTTTATTGCTTGAAGCAGACAAACAGGCAGACGGCCCACCTCATAGAGAGCGGTTACTGTTGCCTATGCACATTTGCAACACTAGGGCCGTCGCTAACGCGTTGCGGACTTCTAAGTTTTGTTGTTTTTAAAACTCCCATTTCGTAGCGTGGTAAAGCCATGGTGGAATCATTACTTGATTATAGCTCTTAGAGCCGGTTCGGTCGATATAGTTTCTCGCTTTCATGCCAAAACAGGCAACAAAATAACCTAAAACCAGGTGGTAGGGCATTTGCCCGTCTGGATGGCTACCACTCCTGGTCTAGAGTATGCCGCCATAACAACCTTGAGTTGTGTTTCGATATTAGTGGCCAAGTTCCAGCCTACCTTTAGAGAGCGGCAGCACATTGGTATCACTTAGGGTGTTACTAATGTCCATAGGCGACGCTAACTGCTTTCCATTAGGTGGGCCGTCTGCCTGTCTGCTGAACACATGCAATAAAAAATATAAATAACATACATACATAACTTCACGCCGGTTCCCTTGCGGGGTAGGCACGAACAACAGAGCGCCATTTAGGCTTATTCTTACACACCTCACTTGCTTCTTTGACATTCATAACTCTTGCCATGCAAGCTCGTCTGTTCTTAAGGCTCCTGACATCACCTTCTGCTAGTACACGATCAATTTGATCATGGAAGGTGTGTCATGGCCTTCCACGACTTCTGCATCCATCCAATATAAATAACGCTGTCACAAAATATAGTCGTCAAACGTTTCTTGATCTAATCGTGTTTCGTGCGATGAGTGAGAGTTCCGATGACCCATTACTCCCTCCTCTTTTCTATCTCCATTATCTATTCAATTCCTCCTGTCTTAATCTTTCTATGCCACTTCTCCTATCCCACCACTCTTATTCCACCTGATTTATTCCATACCCCTCTACCCCATTCTAAAGGCTGGCAACGCGTTGGTATAGCCTCTGCTGTTGCAAACGTCTATAGATCAAATGAATCGTCTGACTAGTTGTTAGCTTCGCAACAAATATGAAATAAATTTCTTTTTTTTATTTTTATTGCAGGAGTTCAGCAGACAGGCAGACGGCCCACTTGATAGAAAGCGGTTACCATCGCCTATGGACATTTGCAACACCAAAGGTGCTACAAATGCGCTGCTGCTCTCTTAAAAGAGACTGGAACCTAGTTACTAATGCCGGAACACAACACAAGGTTGTTATGCGGCATACTCTAGACCAGGGGTGGTCGCCATCCAGTCGAGCAAATACTCTACCACCTGGCTGTGGGTTGTTTAGTCGCCTCCTACGACAGGCCGCCGGGCCGCAGGAAATTGTATTCTTTCTCCGTTCCTGCACAGATAAATTCTCAAGTATCACTTTCAATCTTTCACTGTTTTAGTCTTAAAAATATTATTATCAGTTTTATTTCGGTCCAAATTCAACCTATGTCTAATCATCGGTCTTATTGACTCTCTAATCTGTGCTGCACAATGTAAAACTCGTATCTCATTCTTTCGCAGGCTTAGATTTACCTATGTGTTTATCACTTTTTAATGTCGCTTTTTCGTTTCATCGAGTTTCAAATCACGATTCTAAAGAAGTTTCTTATGAAAAATGTCTTGCACCTACCGATATATTTAGACTTGTCAATTCTATTAAGCGATCCTCCAAAAGTGGCCACATAAGGCTCACAGAGCTATATTTGGGAAAACAAGAAGAATAAACAAAATTATTGCCAACGTAACATTCATTATTGATCTATACAAACGTATACCTGCTCGTGCTTCATTTGCGTCACATCTGTTTACATTTGGCTGCAATATTGGTATTTGGCGCATAATCCAGTTTACTTTAACCCTATCTCTTAAATCAATGTTGCGTGGTCCGAATGTAAGAGATTAATCGAATGTGTCCAACTGCGGAGATTACTTGCAGGAGCGCAACCCACCACTAAGAAGCTTACAGCTCCAAAGCCTGCAAGATACAATTTTTCTTCCCAGAGAGTAAAATTCAAAACCTGCATTGGGCAGTTTGACTTTAATTGTGACATTGGTTTAGAGTCTAAACTCTAGGTATTATATAGTATATATTGTCTAATTCCAAATTTAGATTTTGAAGTAGGTAGGTACTTTCATAAATAGTAGTAGTTCACTGTCTGAAACTTTGAAAACTTTTGGCAGTTCCATTTTGGTAAAGCAGTTTTAAGCAGATAACATGCATCACTTAGGGTTTTCTGACCTATATCATTACAATTATCACGTGTGATGAAGAAATGTCATGAGGTAACTTACATAACGAGAATTTCGATTCCGTAACTTGTTTTGATTGATAGTCCGTTAATAATGTTTAATATACACAATATGCTGGTGTAGCAAACGGCCATAGACGCGGTTTTCAGATTTTGTCTGCAGAACCACCTGCTCGGCTGTATGTTTTAGAAAAATTAAATTGACAAATGTTTTAATTATAAATCGCGCAACTTATGCGTTTTTCTATCTTTACTAATTGAAACATCTGTGTATAATTTAAAAATAATTGTCAACTTTAAGTAAAACCTATTATTTTGCGATGCCAAATCACAAATTGTTCTTTTTGAAAGTTTGTCTTGAATAGGAATTGAAAATGCTTAATAGATTTTAATGAAAAAGTTTGTGACTATATTAGACATTTTATCTTAAATTATTATCTTATGTGTTTTATTGCGTCCAGAAGAAATTAATACAACGTCGAAGGACGTATGTAACAAAATAAATACGGTATTAAGTTAGCGATTTTAAAAATATTATCGGCAAATACAGATAAATTAAAATTTTGACGTGGTTCTCACTGCTACTAGGATTCGATTTCTACCATGGGCAATTTCGTAAACGAATTTTCCGATTTTGCTCTAGTCTGGATGTTTTAGATCAGCCCCAGAGTGATCTATTGTATGTCACGCATAACACAAGCGTAACATGCTTAGCAGTGTGCTGAATATTATTATTATTTAGTTAAATTCAGAAAAGGCGAATTGTATTTTGCTTACCTGTATTTATTTAATGCAATAAATCGCTGGCAGTAGCACCCCTCAACGAGGTTTACTAAATAAGTAATAACCAAACATCACTCCGTGTGCAGGTTACCCTCGAAGGGCTTTTGCGTACCTCGCTCGTGTTGCAAGCTACCTACCCTATTTCATTGTGCTCGTGTTATGAAGTGTTACGAATATTTAAATGTCATGAGAAAAATACGAGATACAACAATCGTCAAATCAATAAAAGTTTTCTAGCAAAACTCAGCCGACTTTAAGAGTAACCCAAGTCAATGATGACTAATGCTCGGTTTCTAAGGTACTTTTAACTGTAGTTTATCTGTTCGTTAGCGCTATTAGTTCAATAACTTATAAAATTGCGTTTTTGAACAATCAGCGTACGATAGTTAAACTACGTTCAACTTAATTGGCCAATATTAGGCGTTTAGCAATTCCATATCTTTTGTTTGACGTTTTGTTGTTGACGTTGTTGTTTGATGTAAATAAATATTAGATATTCCTTCTTAAATAAATCCATCTAGTGGCCATTTTTGGTACTAGTTGTAAGTTAACAGTTAATCTAAGTTTATCTACTACATAACTTTATGGAATCAATTGTTATTGAAATCATAACTAGTAACCTCAGAAACCGGGCATCAGCGACTACCTCACGTCCCATTGTCACCAAGTCAGAACCTGACGACTGGGTCCCAGGGAAATCGAAAACATCCCACGAATATGATAGGCAAGTATAACGTGTTGCATATATTTTTATTTTTAACCGACTTCAAAAAAGGTTCTCAATTCGTCGGAATCTTTTTTTTGTTTTTATTAAATGTATGTTCACCGATTACTCTGAGATTTATGATCCGATTTACGTGATTCTTTTTTTGTTTGACGCGGAATAGCTTCCATTTGGTCCCCTAAAAATTTAACATAGTTTGGCCCAGTAGTTATCATTTTACGAACATTTTTTTGTTCCCGTTTCTTGGGACCTATATTTTTTAAGGAGCGCGGCACCTTTCGTAGGTCTACCCATGCATAGCTAGACACTAAAAACAAATAAAATTAAAAAACTTCGTTTAAAAAAATCGACTTCGAAAAACTAAAAAACTAAAAAGTATAAAATAACTTATTTCTAAAGCTATTATTATTAATATATATTATCTAAAACATATCAAAGTCGGTGCTTAGTAATTTTCAAAAAGTTATTTTATACTTTTTAGTTTTTGAAGTCGGTTTTTTTAAACGAAGTTTTTTAATTTTTATAAAGTTTTTTAAGCGTTTGCGTAGCTAAAAGTAGAAAAGAAAAAAAAAGAAAAAAAACCGTCTTCAAAATAATATCGGGGCCAATTTAACATTAAAAACAAGAACAACTGTCAAAATATAGTGATTTTTATGTTTTACTTCGTACCGAATCCAAGATATTGTAGATATTAATGCAGCCAGCCTTCTGGGCACGCTCCCATCTAGCAGCGATTTGTTACACAGTCTATAATCGCTTGTACTGTGTATTAGATATTATTTATGTTTTGTATTTTAGTTGCTTTGAAGTCGGTTTCTTTTTTGTTAGAATCATCATCTGTTCAGGAACCGAGAAGGAATACAATTTCCTGCGACCGGGCGGCCTGTCGTAAGAGGCAACAAAATAACCCACAGCCAGGTGGTAGGGCATTCGCCCGACTGGATGGCTACCAACCCCTGGTCTAGAGTATGCCGCCATAACAACCTTGAGTTGTGTTACGGCATCAGTGACCACGTTCCAGTCTCCCTTAAGAGAGCAGCAGCGCATTTGTAGCACCTTTGGTGTTACAAATGTCTATAGGCGATAGTGACCGCTTTCCATCAGGTGGGCCGTCTGCCTATCTGCTGAACTCTGCAATAAAAATAAAATAAAAATGTTTTTATATAGTATAGTCTTGCTTTTTAGCTACACTTGCAGTCTGCGTCTTTTGTGCTAGAAAGTCTATATTGTAATACTAGCTTCTGCCCGCGATTTCGTCCGCGTGGAACAATAAAAAAAAGGAAGTAAAAGAAAACCCCGATTTTAAAATCTTCTTCATTGGTATTCCGCTCCTATTGATCTTAGCGTGATGATATATAGCCTATAGGCTTCAATCAAACGAACAAACTCTTTAGCTTTATATATTAGTATAAGATAAGTGCACAAGAAAACATCGCCTGTCAAGCTCTCTCCAAAAACTTATATCAAAGTTCTTCATACAGATTAGAGAAGAACTAAACAGGTGATAGTCGGCTTACAGAGCAACCCCCCCTATATACACCACGTCTTTTGCCACTCATAATAAAATATGTATTGCCGCAATTTTAGGCCGACAGGGAGCGGTCAACGTATACGTGTGGGATGTAATTAACGTTAATTAATAAAACAATCAACTTCCAAATTGGATTACTTCAAGTTTTATTTGGCTACTTGGATGATCCCTGCGGTTTTGTTTGAGTAATCGTGTCTAAACCGATTTCGGTTATAGCCACAGCTTTATATCACGGTCGTCGTTGGGGGGCGGGGAGGGGGGAGCATTGTGGGGCAATGCTACCTACCTTAAAAATACCAAAAACAAAGATAAATTATTATTGTTAAATCGTTTGTTCATAATTTGAAAAAAAAAAATTGTAGCGATTCTAAACTCGAATCTAAACTTTTCCGAACATACCACAGTTTGTGACATTCATTATTTAATTTCACATTATAAACATTCTTTGTTCTCTGTATAGATGGCATTTGAAGCGCCATTACATGAAGCGATGGGTAATTATAATATTTGTGATGCAGAGGGGATTCCCCGTACCATAGATTACAATAGGGGGGCTATATTCCAATCTGTGGTACGGGGAATCCCCTTTTAAACTATAATAAACATTAACTAGAGATTGATTATGATTCTTTGTAGTTTGTTTAAGTGAAGTGTACGGTAGAGAGTGTTTTAGTAAAAAAATCATACAATTGTTTTTTTACTTCCACCTTACCTGTAACCAATGCTGTCCTACTTGAAATTCGACTCTAGCTACAGCCCTGCTTTGTATTGTCCATTGAAGAAGAATATTGGTATTATGATTCGGCTGCCTGACTTCCAAAACGTATAATGGGAACCTGGTTTAGGTATGACGAGGAAAGAGAAAAGGATAAGTAGAGTAAAAAAGAAGTAAAGAATAGAAAACTTAGGAAAAGATGAAGAAGTACACCACTGTTTTGGACAACTAACTAACAATATCAGACAGATAATTGACATTGTCTGAGATGGGCCCTCGGCGTCCTGGGTGTGGATTACCGAGGAGGTGGTTCCACAACTTCCCGCACAGTCGCATAGCGACGCCTCCGAACAGGATTCGCTAGCTCGTCCTCCTCCTATTGTCTTTCGGCCGCCACCTTCTGCGACATAACGTCCTCACAGAAGGAGGCGAGCGCCAGCCATCCTCCCTCGCTACGCAGCATCTCACTTACTACCTTGCGTAGCGAGAGGTCCTACCAAGAGTGTGTCTGAGGTCCCCAGGCTGGGCATTTCTCTATTGTGTGACGCGACGCGTTTACTAGCGCGCCACATTGTATTTGATCTAAGCATACTTGGATCCAATCAACAGCAAGAAGGAAAGTGACGTAGGACGTGGACAATGCGAGTAGGTACGCCATGTTCGCATATGTTGTGTTTACATGCTCACGCTGCCCATTTCGCTCGCCACTTTTCTATTTCCTATCGTGGAAGTGGGCATAATGCAAAAAAGGCAGTAGAAATCTAAAAATAAATAAAGACGTCAATGTCCTGCATTGGGCAGAAAATAGCAATTTGTTTCAGAAAAACTTATTAAATACGGTTTATTTTAAAGTTCCAATCAAACGAGTCAAGTTTGAAATTAGAACAATAATGTTGTACACAATAGGTTGGTTATAAATAAAATAAGAATTGTCAAGGAATTCAAGGAATTAGAGTAACTCTTAAAGGCTTTTTGTAAATTAATAAGAAAAAATTATTAACGAAAGTTACATCGAGATGTTCAAAGGAAAGTTATATGAAGGGGCGTTACAATTAATTTTTTTTTGCTTGTTCCTCTACTATCTATAACTGCTTCTGTTGCTTAATGGCCGGGTACTATATCTTCCCGACCGTTCAGTTGCCTTACTATCTATATAAAACTTAACTCGGAATTCGAGTTACAGTAAAAACTAATTCTGGTTACTAATTTTCATTTAATTGTAATGAATTTCAATTACGGTTTGATTTCTTTTGCATTAAGACATTGTACCTAGTAAAGGATAAAGTTTTTTTATAAGCTTTTTATTAACTTGCAATGGACGTACCTATGTATGTATATGTAAGTTCGGTTGAAATCTTGCAAGTTAAATTTGACCAACTTCCCGGTTTCCGATTGAGTTGAAATTTTGCACGCTTTTTTCCAAAGTCACGTCATTTCTTCACGCCAAAAAGGTAAATTTTTGGCGTGAAGTTTTTCGTTAAAAATTATTATAAGTACGTCTTTCTTCCACTTTGAAGTATGTCTTTCTTTTATTATGTTCGTAAATTACTGGTGTAAATTGTTGCTATTATTTAAAATTAGAGAGAGAGATAACCCTTTATTGCACACCAAAATATACAATTACAAAAACAAACCCTATTTACAATATTTTCTAAGCAATACAATAATCGGCCTTATCGTTCAAAGCGATCTCTTCCAGGCAACCTAAATCAAAGAAATTTGAATTGGGCGATATAGGTGGTGCAAGAAAAAGGCAATAAATAGATAAATTAATTATTACAATTAATAACGACAAAAATATTATATTCATTATTTATGAATGGATTATTGAATGAATTCTTGACATTAGTTATACTTACAAATCATAGAGAGCCATATTTAAAACAAGAATCAGTTGTGACAGGGTGTTTAGTATATTAAAGTATTATAAAGTAATAAGTTCTGGTTATTGCTAACGATAAAAGTGTAACACAGCAGAGAGTAGGAGGAACAATGCGACCCCACTGCTGGGACTGAAAGTATCGGCGCTATTACAGCGATCGGTGAAGCATTGGCAGACCGTTTCGAGGTGATCGCTGTTGTCCGCACGGTAGCATTCTCTAGGGGGGTTGTTGGGCACCCAGCCGCAACCACGTGTCACACGGAGCTCTGAATCGCGGTCGCTGTGGAAAACTGGAAGAAGCAAAATATTTTTTTATTTAATATATCCAATGTAATATATTAAATAAAAAAATGTAGATATTTAGTATAGCTCACAGATCTTGAGTGGCCGGCGAAGTATTAGGGATAGTTTTGCGCTAGTTGTGGGTAGCTATTGTAAAAGCCAGCTAATTAGCGGCAATTTACAAAATAGCCACGGTTAAGTTGTCAACCTTTTCGCCATCAACTCGCTAACTAATTAAAGTTTGTCGAATAAATAAATAAAAAAATAACCTACAAGTTTACAATTACGTCTTTAGCCGTCAGTTGGCAAGTCGTATACTCATTAGCCAAAAAGCCATTAGGTGGCTTATGAGCCGGCTAGTAAACTGCCATTAGCCGAATGGCTAAGTGTTTACTTTTTATCCCGGGAATTTTACCGGGAGTGGTTTGTAGTTGTTCGGTTGCATAAAAATTTGCTTATTCCGACACAGTTTTCACAAAAGCGATAGCTTATATTCTTTTTAAATGCTATGTCCCGAAAATCCCGTGGGAATTTCAAGTCAAGCGTGGAGGAAGTCGCGAGCATATCCTAGTAATAAATACAGTTAGCTATATTTCAAAAGCAGTTAAGTGAAAATTACTATTTATGCGACGACTTTTTTTATTGCAGACAGTCTGATGGAGAGTGGTCGCCGTTGCCTATGGACATAACACCAGAGATGCTACAAATGTCCGGCCGATGATGAAGGGATTCTACAACACCTTTTTTTTAAACCAATGTTGTAGTGTTATTTGAAAACCGCGGTGGAAAGCTCATTCCAAATTCCAAAAGTACGTAAGAGACTTCGAGATGTTCTTCAAACGTACAGGACTGAAGCGGCTCAAGGATGTGGGGGTGGACACCTATCCGATGGCGAGTGGTGCGCTTTTAGAAGGCATCCTGTGGTGAGGATAATCGATCATAAATGACCGTTTTAGATGTTTTTTGCGGTCTGAAAGTTTTGCCAAATAACTTGCGGAGTGGCTCCACGGATTGCAATGAAAATGATAGGGATTAAATTAAGAATAGATATTGTATGTTTCATTTCTCTTCGCTTTCCTCGATTATCCGTCTAGGAAAGGAGAGACTGCCGTAAGAGGCGACGAAACAATGTGGTAAGGCATTTGCCTGTGTGGATGGCTATTGGATAATCCACTTGGTCTAGAATATCCCACCATAACAACCTTGAGTTGTGTTTCGGCATTAGTGACCAGGTTCCAGCCTTCTCTTCGAGGCCGGCAGCACAGTGGAACCTTTCCGAACTAAATGGTTGTTTAAGCTTCGAGGGTTAACAGTGGAAATTAAGATAGGCGCTAATTCAATTGAAAATAACTAACACCTGCCCCCAAAAAATAAAAAATAGTCTGTACTTTTGACCAGACCCATCCTTTCTTATATTTCGATGCGGTGAATCCGAATTTGGAGTCAGTTTGGTCCATACACCCTTAACAATTTGAGGGTCTATCGACCAAACTGACTCCAGATTCGGATTCAGCGCACTATTTTTTTTGTGGGTCCGTGTTATTTATAGGTTAGTCGATTGTAGTTGTATTTGAAGAAGTGGTGGTTTGATGTAACGTTTTTCTCTCGATATCACGTTGGCGTTCACAAGTTGATGGTGACATTTGATGGTTAAAGTAAAGCACAGAGTAGATTAATATAATAAGAGAATGTGGGCCTTTTCAAGAAGTGGAGGCACTGGCGAGTGCGTACCAATTTCGGGGAGCTTGAAAGAATAAAGTGTGAAAAATTGGAAGATGTTAGTGTAAGGAGTATTAATGCGCGCCTAGTCGAAGAAAGGCTTGCAAAAGCGGACTTCTCCGACTTAGATGTGGATAATGACTGGGATAGTATGAAAGAAAGTATAGTGGAAAGCGCAAAAGAAGCATGTGGATGCGCGAAGAGGCACATAACAACGAAAGGTGATGAATGGTGGGACGCGGATGTTAAATCCAGCGTAGAGAGAAAGAGAAAAGCCTGGCTGGATTATGTTGCTTCCTTGCAACAGAATGACAGTATGAAAGAGATGAAGAAAGAAATTTATCGCCTCTGCAAGAATGAAACCAAAGCTTTAGTGAAAGAGAAGCGTGAAAGAATAAAATTGAAAGAAGAAGAGAAGCTGACGGAGAACTTCGAGGCGAATACCAAACTCTTTTGGAGAGAGGTTAAGAAGTCTCGGGGTTGTTCGTCAGCTTCCAGAATGGAAAGAATAAAATCTAAAGCAGGGGACGTTCTTGCTAACCCACAAGAGGTATTAGCGCGATGGAGTGAATATTTTAGAGAAATGTATGATAATATCCCGGATGCTGGCACCACGAGTGAGTCTGTGACCGACTCCGAGGAGTCAGCATCCGAGATCACTTTGGAAGAGATCGAATGGTCGATAAGAAGTCTGAAAAATGGAAAGGCAGTAGGAATCGATAGTGTGTCTGCTGAAATGATCAAATATGGTGGAACCTGCGTCCGGGACGCTTTCCTGTCCTTATATATGCTTACATAATGAGTTTGTATATCTTGGATGTGCTTTTAGCAGGGATGGAAGGTACACCGCTGATATAGAAAGAAGAGTGAATTTGGGGAATAGTTTAAATGGAGCGTTAGGTAAACTTCTAGGCGCTAAGAACCTCAGCCAGAAGGCCCAGCTCGCCGTACACAACGCGGTGCTGGTACCTACGCTCGCGTATGGAAGCGAGAGTTGGGTATGGAAGAAAGAGCATGAAAGTAGAGTAAACGCGGTCGAGATGCGAGCACTGCGCAAAATCTGCGGAGTGACGCTCGCGGACCGCGTTCGTAATACCGAAGTAAGAAAGAGAGTTGGTCTGAAAGAGAGTGTCGGGGTGAAGGTAAGGAAAGGAATGCTCCGGTGGTTCGGGCATGTGGAAAGAATGCATGATGAAAGAATGACTAAACAGATATACAATGCAAAAGTGGATGGACGCAGAAGTCGTGGAAGGCCACGACACACCTTCCATGATCAAATTGATCGTGTACTAGCAGAAGGTGATGTCAGGAGCCTTAAGAACAGACGAGCTTGCATGACAAGAGTTATGAATGTCAAAGAGGCAAGTGAGGTGTGTAAGAATAAGCCTAAATGGCACTCTGTTGTTCGTGCCTACCCCGCAAGGGAACTGGCGTGAAGTTATGTATGTATGTATGTATGTAAGTGACGGTCGCCTTCGCGACAGTGGCGTGCACGTCTAGTAATTAAGAAAACCACTCACTCGTTTGGACAATTTTCCTGCAGAAGAAGTTCTGTGCAACAGGACTGGGTATAGCAGTTTCACAGTTGACAACAGGTATCAATCTTGCTAACACCTCATCGTCGATTTTTGTGAAGTCAATACACGCTGAATTGTTCGCGCTGTTGCAGTAAAAGCAGTGGATACAGGCACCTGGAAAAAAATTCGTTCGGAATTAGAATTATGTATACATTAGGAGTTTTTGACGGGTACTAAAAGTGGCCGTTGTGCTGTGCAGTTTTATTTTCTAAAAATGTGTAAAATTACTCTAAAATCAACAATACTTGTAGTATTGATAGTTTTTGAGTAGTAATTATGTGTTTTTGTGAGAAATGTGAACTTTATAGTCAAATGTGGTCTTTCGTGTTTCCCAAGAACTGCGTTGAATGGTGTCAGTTGAATACCTACAATTCAGCTGAGCAATACGAAGACTTATAATTATTATTATTACTGCCATTGTTTGTGGCATATACTACTATTATTTATGGAGTAGCGATTACATTACGTACATTACGTTTTTTTGATTGATCAGTCTAAAGAGTCCCATTCACTATCCTGTAGTGCAGTCCTGCAGTGTGCGGAGTTTAAAGGACTCAAGAGGCATTTTACTCGTTGTTGCAGAATGCAATACAACAACATTCACAATCCTGCATTATGCAGCGGATTGCCATGCAGGATACTGAATGGTGGCCCCATTAAGAATTTTCCCATCTAACGCAGAGATTCCGGGTTCGAATTTTGCTATGACAAATTTCGTAATTTGATCTCTCCTGACTTACTTATCGCTGGGTGTTTGGGATGGAGATGTACATTATTCTACATTATTCATAACACAAGCGTAACTTGCTTAGCTTGAGAATACAGGTAATGGGTGTTTATCTGCCAATTCACAAAAAAAAGCGTTTTCTTTTAAAAAAGAAAGTAATGTATTCACTCCGTTTAATGCTATTTTGGCTATGGTTTCGAATTTGTATATGTTTTATTGTGGCATTTAGTTTCCGAAAACGTGTAAATTAAAAATTAAAAAAACTTCAAGATCTGAGAATAATAACCAAATCTTACAATGGATGCTGTTCAATTATGGAACATGCTTCCACTAGAAGTAAGACGAGCCCAATCAGTATCCTCCTTCAATAGACTTATTGAGGATTACTATCATAAAGTATTAAATATATATCTATGTTTATATTTATGTATGAATATAGTAATAAGTATTGATATGTATTTTAAATATTTTAAACCGTGCCCTAGCTTTTGTGCCATTTTCTCTCTCCATCCCAATGTTGTCTGGAAGTGATCGCTGCCAGGGATAAGGCCGCCATTTGTACTTAATTTTTGTGTTGTGTTTCATAAATGTTATTGTATAATAAAGTATATTCTATTCTATTCTAAATAATCTTTACCAACCATTGTGAATAATAGACAATATAATTGTCAATCCCAAGGCTAGCCTGAAGTTACGCGCCATTTTCACTGCAAACAAGCAAAAAAATTTCAATAGTAAGCTATAATTAAAAACTTTAACCAAGTTAGTGTCGATCCATATACAGCAAAGAATTTCCCAGGAAACGTCTACTTTATTAATAAACGAATTATTTGTATGGCGACCAGTCCTAATGTTTTTTGTAGGGAGCTCTTGCCCAGCCTCCCCTGGTCAAGGATCTTGTCTTTCTTTTCCATGTATATCTTTAGATTTGCATGCATTGATTTGTACAGTGCTTTTTTATATGTAATGTGACCAACCTAAGTTTCTTTCATTAATTATCGAAAAGTAAGTAAAGAGAAATTAGACAGAAATATGTACAGTCAGCGTCTTATAGAAAGAAGCAGCCAAGATGATCAAATAGATAAGAACATCGAAAGTGATCATTAGTATCGGTACAACCATTGTCGTCTAATAGATCGAATCACCCGTCTTGACCAAATACATCAGTACACCGACAACGCCAAATACATGAGTACATTCTAGTCACCATTATTATGTTAACAACCATCTCGCCAAAACAAAGAGACACACTAGAAAAATGAACTCTATTCTAAATGTGATTAGTGTCAAATCGAGATGATTTCATACTAAATCAAAATTCTAATAGTATTATTACTGTTATAAAAATCTTTTTCATTTTTATAACGTAACTAGTATTTGCCTTCGACTTCATTTTCATTACTTAGATAGCAAAGATTAAAGTTATTTTATCAATATGTAAAATTGAATAAATATTTAATATGACAATACATGAATCCTGGATATATTCATAAACTCCCGATATTTGTAATTTACTAAAGACTTATTCAACTACAGATGTTTCTTCACTAAGGATTTCTAATAATTACAGACAGTGTCTTGTGATTTGCGAACATTGCGTCAAAGTTGATCTAGTGGTTTGCAAGTGGAAGGAAATCCCGGGAAATCTCAAGAGTCCCAATATGGTCATGTATAAAAATGTCATAAAGTATTAAACTATGCTGTAATAAGAGTAACACGAATAGTTTTCATGCTATATCTAGGCGCATTATTCCCAAGAAAATTTTGGAACTTTCCGTCACTAAAGTATAGGAGTAAAAACATGAAAAAGTGAATCCGGTTTCCTGAAAAATTCCACTAGAATTCCCATGATATTAGCTTTTTCAGCATTTAAGTAAAAAATGTCTGTATAATAGTGAAAACCTCATAGAAATTAACATATTTATGAAAAAAAAACATTAATTGTTTCAATTTTCCATCAATCAAACAATTGGATCCCAATTGGTTTTTTTAATAGCTTCAATGTACAGACAAAGCTATTTTACAATATTAACTTAATTTTAACATTTCATTTGACATAATACACTATGTATATGTGAGTATATTTTCTATGTATATGTGAGTTTGTTGAAATATCTACTAAAGAGTTTCAATACATAAGAAATTTAGAATTCGAGATAAACCTTTTTTTATCAGTAATGAATAATTGATGTTTCTTGGATACTATTTTAATGTCTAATACGTATATGAATTCTCATGATCTATACTGAGATCATACTATACATATATATAATATACCCCAGTCATTGAAAAAAGCTTAATCTAACGTTCTGGTGAAATCGTATCGGAATCAGCCAATTTTTAAGCAGTATAACGACTTTAAACCACTCCAAGGAAGTTTTCGCGGGGTTCCCGGAATATAAACTAACAAAGCATTCGGAAAAGAACGTAAACCATCGTTTTAGTATCAATTGAATCTGAATCAACTAATTGTTATGCAAATAAATAATTTATACTTTTTCTATTTTTACTTATTTGAAAAAGAAAGTGCATTGTGTTTTAGTATAAGCTAATTTATATGCATACTAACCACTAGAAACCACCCTCGGGAAAATTTCCGTGAGATGCCCAGGGCACAAAGTATTGCTGTATTTAAAAAATAATGTATCGTGTCTAAAATCGTGTAAGAATAAATAAACTAATTTGTAAGCGTCCTAACAACTTTAACCAGCTCCTGAGAAAATTCGCGGGATTCCCAGGATAAAAAGTATCACAGATTTAATTTCAGAAAATTTGCTATCAATGAGTAAAAACATCGCATCGAAATAAGAAAGCTTTTTTTTTATTCTGGCCTCTTTAAACCGTTCCCGGAAAATTTCCCGTGCGATTCCGGAATAAAAGGTAGTGCAGAATTTAAGTGTGAGAATTTGCTCACGATCAGCGAAAATCGAATCGCAATTGCCCTAGTAGTTTTTACGTAAATTCCGAACAAACAGAAAAACCGACTAACAGACAAGAAATCTAAAAAAAATCATCGTGTCTTCATCGTTTATATAGTCTATTCCAATTGTGTTTTTTTTTAATAACTTCAATGTAGAGAGACGACATATTTAGCATATTATAATATTATAGACTATCGTCTGCCCGCGAAACTTCCTTCGCGTTTCCATGATGATGATACATTTGATAGTCAAGTATGTTTAAACACTTCTTTATGGTGGTTAAAGAAGCGTTCAAACTTACTCTAACTCTCTATGAATAAGACAGTTAGTATTCAGTAAAAACGAAAACTCAAAGCTGAAAAGCAGTGTCATCAAGTATTAAAGAATGTAAACAAAAGTATGAAAAACCTGATTTAATTAAGAGAACTGAAATATCTGGTTAGAAACAGGAACTTGAGACTATTTATAAAATTTGTAGGTTAATAATATATCTTTAGTTAGCTGGGCTCGGCTAATATCTCTGTTCCATCTGAAATAATATTATAGTTAGGTACTGTGAACCTCGATTAAACGTAATTAATATTATTATGCACATATCATCCTCTTCGTCAATCACACTGCTGTGATCAGGAGTTTTTTTTAAGTTTCAAACGTCTTCAGAATTGATTTCATTAATTTCACATTAGGAAAGAAAGGTGCTTTTCATTCAATGCAAATTTAGCAATAAGTAATTCAATTTGAAATACATAATTCGAAATACAATTTTGGTTTAGTATGAAATCATCTCGATTTGACACTAATCACATTTAGAATAGAGTTCATTTTTCTAGTGTGTCTCTTTGTTTTGGCGAGATGGTTGTTAACATAATAATGGTGACTAGAATGTACTCATGTATTAATACCGCGATCAGTGGATTATCGGTGGTCCAGATTAACAAAAGGCCCTACTGTAGTTCAATTTTATAATTATCAAACTTATTTCAAACGCTTACACTTCTATACTTGTCGAGAATAATGGTTGCGACATAATTATATAGACGAACTAGCGGTTCCGGCAGACGTTGTCCTGCCCTGAAACAATAAAAATCTAAAACCCGATTCCAGCTCCACCTACCGGGTCTAATTGTGAATCTAAACCAACCCCGGACCCACTCAAACACTTTTTTTACATCTCGAGATACATTATTAAAGTTTTAGTAGGGATCCCTAATTTTTTTAATAATAAATATAGCCTATATTAATCTGGCATAATGTAGCATTCTAAAGGTGAAAGAATTTTTGAAATCGGTCCAGTTGTTTTTGAGTTTATTCGTTACGAACATACAAAAATATAAAAATACAAATCTTTCCTCTTTATAATATTAGCTAGATAAGACGATATTATAAGAATTAGTTAGTTTTGTAAATCGGCTGCGTAACGCCAAATTAATAAACAATGTATTGTATTCTGGGTTGGTACTGGTTTTAATGCCAAATTTAAATTATGATTAATATCTTATGGGAAAATATAAAAATTGTTTATTCCGAAGTAAATGAATCATGTAAAAGGAAACTTTTCGGTTTTTTTCTTTTGTTAAATTTACAATAGGAATAGCTGAGTAAGTGCCCTATATTTAAGATAATAAGGTAATGGTAATTCCTTTGAAATAAATCTAAATACGTAAGTAGGTACAGGTCACGCTTGTCCGTAACAATACAAATTGTTACTTACTAATTTAGGAAGATATATAACGTTAATTAGACTTTGTTTCTATACTTGTCCGCTATTCAGTCTTTTTGAATATAAATATATCCGTGCAGGAACGAAGAAAGAATACAATTTCCTGCCATCGGGCGGCATGTCGTAAGAGGCGACAAAACAACCCACAGCCAGATGGTGCCCGACTGGATGGCTACCACCCCTGATCTAGAGTATGCCGCCAAAACAACCTTGAGTTGTGTTCCAGCATTAGTGACCAGGTTCCAGTCTCCCTTAAAAGAGCAGTAGCGAATTTGTAGTACCTTTAGTGTTGCAAAAGTCCATAGTCGAGGGTAACCGCTTTCCATCAAGTGGGCTGTCTGCCTGTCTGCTAAACTCATGTAATAAAAAAAAATGTTTTTGTGTAATATCTAATTCAATGACATTGCTCAATTTTTATTTCGATATTTAAATTTATCAAAATATTTTGGAAAATTAACACTACATTACTTCTAATTGTACCTAAATATTTTAAATTTCTAATTTCTAACCACACTAGTTTCTGAGACCGTTCTCTATGACACACAGTAGACAATGAGGCATAAGACCCTGCCATGTTAGCTTCTTTAGGTAGCGGATTTATTTAGAACCCTAAAAAGAGTGTAAACCGTGAAAGATAATTATGAAAATACTACACACATATATGTGGACAAAAAGATATAGGTTGAATATATGTCAATGAACGATTGACACAATGGACTCACTTCCATCTCCTATATTAATTTTCAGTTTAAATGGATACATACCTATATGCTAGAACTCGTCCTAGTATAATAAATATTCGTGAACTTTAATGAACCTTTAATTATCACTAATTAGGCAACAATAACACTAATTCCAACACAAAACTATACCCCTTTTGATTAGAACGTCAACTGAACCGTATGTAGTCTTTGTATGGCGATATGTACGTTGATATTATGAAGATGTTTTGTTTAATAACAGGACCGAATAATCTTGATCGTTTTGAATATTTTAGTAATTCCGATCGCATTTTTATGAGTATTCCATGGTTTTTACTAAACATTGTAAACTTTTAAAAAGTAGTCTTTAATCATTATTAGATATAATCGTTTGAAAATAAGTTAATCTTATATTATAATCATGGGTTGTTAGATAGAATTAGTGGAGGGTTTTAGTATTTTAGTTCAGATTTTTTGTTTTTTTTGTATATGTTTTTGAATTAGTAAATTCATTTTTTAATGTAGTTCAAATTATAAACTTGTTTATTTTGGATAATTTTAAATATTTTAAAGTTTTTATTTTATTTTATATTATATCGTAAGTATAAATCGCAAAATTGCAAAATCTAGAACATTTAAGTTTAGGAAATGGCTATCTGTACACCTAAATTTTTAAATCTCTGTAGTTCGTTTGTGTAAAATAGATTAAAAGTAATAGAAATAAGAAACAAAACAGAAAAGTATAAATACAGAATAATAGATTACAAGTAGAAAATGGATATAAAGACTGCAATAAAAGCAAAGAAAACGTAATAGTTTTAAGTTTTGTTAAAAATAAAGAAAGAAAATAAAAAGAAATAAATAAAATAAAATAATCCCCCCCCCCCCCCCCCGCTTTATTTATCCCATGAAAATAAAAATTAAGGAAAGACAAAAAATAATCTCCATTTTACCCTATAATGGAGGAGAAAGCAAAAAAAACATGACGATTTTATAAACCATTTATGCGTTTTTGTCTACGGAACTCTAAAAGTAAATAAATTTATTATCTTATTTCCATGAACAATATTATTACGTAGCTTATCTCACAAATTGACCCTTGACATAACTTCTGATTACACATTTGATCGTGACTAGGGAGGGCATTCTCTGCATGTTTGTCCATATATTTTTGATAACAACGTACAAGAAAAAATACTACTCTGACAAGTTTATACATCCTCCATGGCTAGAGGGCGCCACATATGCTTCTTCTCTTTGACATGTTGGTTATTAAAATATTTTTAGAGCTAGTCAATAAACCTGAGAGTATTAACAGGTTTTTTTAAAATAAATACCTTTTTTTTAATATATGGGGTAAATAACAACAATTAAGATTTTAGTGAAGGATAACCTAAAGCACCATTTAATTTTACAAGATTTAGGGGACTTCTCTCAGAGACGGTTAACGCCCAATCTTTATCCTCTTGAACGGCATACACGACCAAAACATTATTGATAGTAAGTGTTATTTAGTTAATCTTACGAGAATGTATAGCAGCACAGCAAGTGAAGTACTGCAAAATGAACGAGGTGCGTGAATCTATACGAGGACAAAAAATCATTTTCTAACTTCATAATAATAAATCTGCTAAACCGTTGAACTTATAAATGCTGCAATCAAAATGATAGTAAAGATCTTCCCTTCTAGGTAATTAAGTTGTATGTTTTAATGTTGTCGTGACACATAATAAATTTTAATTGTTTTCAAATTCAGCTGAAAAACACACTATTGTATGTTGCTTATTTTTAATTTATTTATTTAGGCGTATAAAACAGAGTACAACACAAAATTGCCATTACGTCTATATGATTACAATATGAGCATACATATTACAATCTAAAATGACACAGCGAAGTGTTAAAAGAACGTTCTAGCATTTATGAATGCTAGAACGTTAAATAACAACATTAAGTAAAAATGCATCTAAAAAATATGATGATATAAGTTATGATAAAAGTAGATATAAAACGGTTAAAAAAAGAAGAGAGTTATAAAATAAAAAAGTACAAGAAGTCCCGAGAAACACGATTACAGGAAGGTACAGTTAAAATATACAATATGAAAATCCCCAATTGAGATATTTGAAACACGACTCTTGTCATTATAATTATATTTTATAATAAAATACTACTTATTTAATAGTGACGATGGGTAGAGCAATGAAAGCAGCCTTGCGTATATCGTAGTCCTGAAATACGACACCTCCCTCCCACTCAATGGTTTCAGGCCATTGTCCAATTCTCGATTTACCGGTTTTGATACTTTACTATTTACAATTTTTACTCCTACTATTTTTCATCCATCATAAAATATTTGTCTATTGAATGTAATAATATGTATATCTTTTAATATTTTTTTTTTTCTATTTAAATAACTCTTCTAGGATTTAAAATATCACTTTAAACTGATTTAAAATAAAAATAAACTAGACTATAAATATATTGTGTTTTGTATTTGTATGAAGTAGTATTTATTTATATTAATTCATTAACAAAAAACATTTGTGTCTGAAATATAAATAGGTAGTCATAATTACAATTATAAAAAAAAAAATTATAATAAACATTATTAATTTTACAAAAATATGTCACTAGGAAGGCATTTTTATATAATCATATTATTATTTAAGCACAAAAATAATCGTCAACTGAATAATATAATATAGTAAGTTATATAGAAGACATGTTAATTAAGTAGTTATTTTATCAGGTAAATTCTCAGTCCACGAACTATAAAAGCTTCCACAGATGTAACATTCCTGTTTTCACGATGTGACAACAGAACCGTTAAAAACATGTAACCCAAACATCATAATAAAAAAACTACCCAAAGTTTTTTCTATTCAAACTAATTTTCATTTAAAGTATTTTTTGTGTATCAAACTCTATTTTTCACAATTTCCCATCTCGTAATTCAAACGTTCGAGGAAAGGGAGGGAAGAGCGAACTTGAATAAATCCTCAATTTAAAAAAAATCTAACATTAAACATTCAGTAAAGATTAGGAACAATGCGATGTCTTCTTAAATACTTACCAATACAAATAGGGGAGCGGACAGTGAAACCAATTTTTTTGTACTAAATGCGTCTTAAAGATACAACATTAAAGTTACAATCTAATGTAAGAAACAAGACTAATAAGTAATTTAAATATGATCTAAAATACTATATATAATTATTTATATTACGTTAGCTACACCAAAGGTGAAGCCAACGCATTATCAGCCTTCAGGGTGGGATGGGGAATGAGATAGAACTCTACCAATCACCACCATTTTTCATCAACTCCTCCCGCCTTAACAGCCTTGGGCGGTGAGTCGGGGGATTTCACTGCTCCTCTGAAAAGCCCTGAGATGGAGCTGCAATGTCTTCCTGCACGCGGGTCTAGTGAAGTACGCCGAGAGGGCACAATATCTAGTCTACACGAAAAGGGACTCAATGAGCCGACGCCGTCAAGGTTATAGGAAGTATCTTTGGTTCCCGAGACTCTGACATTACGGCTTTGCGATGGAACACCGAGGTGGTTTAGTTGATAGGTGCGAGCATACCATCGAGAGTCCAACACTACCTTCGTGCAATCCCTGGGCGGTAGGATGTCCATGACGGATTACACCTCATTAAATAAAAAAGGGAATGACATAGAGAATGGATGGGATATGGGATTGGAATAGGAAGATGGGGTTGAGAAGGTTGAGAAGGGAAGTAGGGAGTCCTAGTTACAGGGCGTAGGGTCATGGTGCAGTTACTCTGTACAAGATCCCATGACGCCCCGTAAAAGCGCTATAAATGGGGTGCAGGTTTAGGTTTAGTGGGTAGTTTGGCGGCCGTTTCTCGCGACAACTTCGTTTTAGAAGCGAGCGTGGAGGACCGGTCGCTGAGAGTCCCACACACCCTCGATGCAGGCCTTATGCCTGCATTTTGGCCCTTCCCCCGAAGGACCCGAGGATGGTGTCCAAAGACATTCCCCCTGCGTTATCAAAAAAAAAAGGGGGAAGTAGAGAGTGAACCTTTGGAACTCTCACTCATCGCACGAAACACTATTAGCACGAGGCTAACTATTACACGCCGATATTCTGTGAGAGCGTGGTATTACACCAATAGAGCGCATCCTAAGAGCTATAATCAAGGAAATAGTTCCGGAATGGCTCTGCGTCGATATTCTATTTTAGGTATATATCAATAATATTAATTTTGTTACAACAAATACTGTACGCATTCCTATTGAAAAACTTACAAATTTTGAAATATACTTTCTCGAAACATTTTCTATCAAT
Source organism: Dendrolimus kikuchii (assembly GCA_019925095.2). Taxonomy (NCBI): domain Eukaryota; kingdom Metazoa; phylum Arthropoda; class Insecta; order Lepidoptera; family Lasiocampidae; genus Dendrolimus; species Dendrolimus kikuchii. Next base: position 8,530,624 of record CM034407.1, read on the forward strand.
TTCTTTTATTTTACCTTAGAAAACTATTGGAATTATTATTTGTATCGAAAAAATCAAAGACCGAAAATATAAATAAGATGGCTGTCGCCTCCAGCAAAGAATCGCAAAGTTACGAGTATAAACAAAAAGTTTTTATATATATTTCCAAAGTAAGATACCTTTTTCGGTAAAATTCTAAATAGGCTATTTTTCCGTATAATGGTTAGGGCTGCCTTTTTTTTATCCCGATGTAGCGATGTGTTTTATGTATTATTTGTGATGCGCCATTGTTATTAATTGTTAAAGACGTTAAACATTGACAGATAACGTACCCAATAATGTAGCTAATCATAAACAGCGCTTTTATCGCTGTTAACAAGACGCATTTGGCCACAGTCACTAACATTAACGTAGATGGAGCAGAGGCATAAGATTATAGAGCTTGTTTTTTTAACAAAAACATACACTTCACTCTAAAAACCAAAAAATTAATATTTATTTATTTATTCAATTTGTGGGCATCAAATTAAAATTGTCAGTAATATTATGATAAAAAGTAAAAAAAAATAGACGTATTTTTTTTAAATTTGGCCAATGCCGCCTCGACGTGCGCGTTTTGTTTATTACCAGCCAGGACTTTATAGAAGCGAATTGCGTTAAAACTTTTTAATCAGAATAATGTTCCAAATTCGAAAGTCATTTCGTCACTGTTATTAAGTGCGCTGGAATGACCCATTTTGGTCGCACTTATCGAGGAAGCCTTCGTCTCTTTTCAAATAGATGGGTGTTAAATATATTAAATCACCATCGTTGTCTAACGCATTATTTGATATCCCTTTAAACTCATACAGTCCGTATCAGAGGTCAGACATATTTCATCGTTCGTTTTTGATTTAGGACTGCTCTCGCTTTTTTTCATATTTATGTACATTTTATACTGTACTTTCCATTTATTTTTGTATTATATAAACTTTGTTGTCGAAGTTCCAAATAAATCTTTGTTCTTTCTTACTACTTTCCAAAATTGCATTGAATTTTTTAGGCGGATCGGACGAAAATGAACAACGAAAGGCGTTTTATTTATTTATTTAGGTTTATGGCTTGGCAGCTAGGCCTTTAAGCCAGATCTTAGTTTACAATATGTATAGTTTCTTCATTTTCTTAAGCCTATGTGTAGCACAGCTGAACTGTAGGTAATTAGCTAGTGTCATTCAACGGAGTTCTTGTGACAACTCAAAAGGCCACATTTGACTATACAGTTCACATTTCTCACAAAACACATAATTACTACTCAAAAACTATCAATATCCTACAACTATTGTTCATTTTAGAGTAATTTTACACATTTTTAGAAAATAAAACTGCACAGCACAACATCTCCTTTCAGTTCCCGCCAAAAACTCCACGAAAGGCGTTTGTGAGTAAGGCCCACAGATTACATTAATATAATAGGAGAGTGAGTTTTCAGTGCCGTACCCAAATGACACTAACAAGAAAGAACAAAAAATAAAAACATTTTTCTTATTGCGAACCTGATAAACCAGCAGATGGGACAGCCCACGTAATAGAAAGTTGTTTCCGCCGCCCGCAGACGTTTACAACACCAGGGGCAATGCCAAGGCGTTGCCTTTATGATGGGATAGAGCAGAGGTTCCCAACATTTGATGGACTACCGCCCCCTTGACAAGAAAAAAAATTCAACGCCCCCTTTTAGACAATATTAAATTATAGCATTTTTATATAGACATGAAATTGGTATAATTGACAATTAATATTTACGGCGTAAATAAACATTAAAACAGGCGTAAATTTTACGCCATTGTAATAAGATAAACTATGGCGAGATAATTTTTTTTCATAAAAATAGACATATTTTCAAAGTATTTATATATATTATATCTAATTAGGTAGGTACTCCGCGACCGACCTCTTGACTGTGATAATCCCCCCCCCCCCCCCCGCGGGCGCGAAAAGCTCCAGCGCCCACTAAGGGAGGTAATAATAGGCAAATATGTTTACGACCGGCTATCTGAGTTATTATTGCTTTCTAAAAATGTGCCTCTTTCCTGAAGGCTTGCGTTTAAACAATGAATCCCCGTCTCTTGGGGCGCTTTTAGTGCCATGCGGATTTGTTCACACACGCGGGATTGTATACATGCAACACAACTGTAACTAACACCCCCAAAGAACTTTTTCATATCTATGTGAATGTGTATTTATTGTAAAGTGTGACATACGCACGCGGGACGGTTGTAAAATTTTCGGGCCGATCCCGCGTAAGTGAGCAAATCCGTGTGACACTGAAAGCGCCATTACAAGGCAAGATAATAAGCAATATTCCGTGCCACTACTAAACATTTCGTGAAAGAGCCGCAGCCAGAGAGTCAAGGAACCGCAGTTTACCGACCACTAGGATAGGAGAATACAAAAGAATTAAGATGGGAGATGGCGGAGAAGAGAAGGCGAAGTCGGCCATCGGACTCATCATACGAAACACAATTAGCTCAAGGCTCACGCTGATATTCTGTGAGAGCCTGGTACCCGACCAAGGCGGGCCTAAAAGCTGTAATCAACATAATGACTTCAACATGGCTGTACCACATCCACAAATAAATAAATAAAACAAAAAATGACACTAATATCCTGACGATGTTGTATGGTCAGGAAGAAGATAAAACATGGCGAAGACAATGAAAGTTTGTCACCTCTACTTCTGTATGAAAGATTCTTCCTTCATATAGACGTAGAAGGTGGCTGGTGGCTTCGCGGATGCCACGTACCTGCTTGATTTTTCCTCTTGGATAGGTCTGAATTACACCCACAAAAAATAAAAAATTGTCTATACTCTTGACCATACCCATCTATTCTTATGTATTTCGATACGCTAAATCCGAATCCGAAGGTCACTTTGGCCACCATTACAATTTTTAGGGTGTAGGGACCGAAGTCACCCGAGATTCCGTCTTTATGTATGGTTATGGTTATTTATGTATCGGAAAGCAAAGGTTTATGAGTAACCCTGAGATTGTCTAAGCTGTACAACGTTCGGAAAATAATATTGTTTACAATATCAAAAGATTTGAGGGAGTAAACTTTTTAATATAATTTCCCTCGTCTTACCCCTAATTGTGTTTTAACTAATTCGAAATGAAATTATTAATTCTCGAATTTATCTTTTATGTACATAATTTTAAAACAATTTGGTATGAAGAGGTTATATTTTCTTAAGTTTTCGCGACTTGTATACATAATAAAACTACGTTTTAACGGTTTTAAGCGCGGTAATTTTATTTGATTTTGGTTTTTTCCGACGTTTCGGCCACTTTTCAGTGGCCGTGATCACGGAAGACAAAGATGTCAAGTGTCAACGAGTATTGTTAAAGTTTTATTTAGCCTACCGCCAACTTATTAATTTTAATTATTTAATTTTTAATTTTGTTTATGGTTATTATTTAATCTATGGGAGCCTAATCTAATTTACTACCGCTTCGCAACATGTTATGGCTTGAAGAGAAGAAGCGGCGCAAGAAACTCTTCAGCAAACATGCCTAGCTCTAATAATTTTATATAATATTAAAATGGGTGGAAGGAAAAATAAAAGTAATTATCAGTCAAGTTGGTTTGTGTTCCGTTGTACGCAGAAAGAGCTCACAGTGTCTTGAGGTCTGGCAGGTGGTTTTTGCTGGGTTTGGGTCTTAATAGTTTTGATAATTGGATCCCAAACAGGTGGTACTTGCCAACCATCTTCTCTATTGAAATTTGGGTGTTTTTTGATTTCAATAGCCTCACGCATCATTCTAGGTATGAAACGATTCTCTTTCGCGAGGATTTGTGGGTTATCGAATCTGATGTAGTGGTTGGGTTTATCCAGCGTGTGTTCACTGATCGCAGACTTCGTAGACCTTGTGTGCATTGCTGACATGAAACACACAAGGTCTACGAAGTCTGCGATCAGTGAACACACGCTGGATAAACCCAACCACTACATCAGATTCGATAACCCACAAATCCTCGCGAAAGAGAATCGTTTCATACCTAGAATGATGCGTGAGGCTATTGAAATCAAAAAACACCCAAATTTCAATAGAGAAGATGGTTGGCAAGTACCACCTGTTTGGGATCCAATTATCAAAACTATTAAGACCCAAACCCAGCAAAAACCAGCTGCCAGACCTCAAGACACTGTGAGCTCTTTCTGCGTACAACGGAACACAAACCAACTTGACTGATAATTACTTTTATTTTTCCTTCCACCCATTTTAATATTATATAAAATTATTAGAGCTAGGCATGTTTGCTGAAGAGTTTCTTGCGCCGCTTCTTCTCTTCAAGCCATAACATGTTGCGAAGCGGTAGTAAATTAGATTAGGCTCCCATAGATTAAATAATAACCATAAACAAAATTAAAAATTAAATAATTAAAATTAATAAGTTGGCGGTAGGCTAAATAAAACTTTAACAATACTCGTTGACACTTGACATCTTTGTCTTCCGTGATCACGGCCACTGAAAAGTGGCCGAAACGTCGGAAAAAACCAAAATCAAATAAAATTACCGCGCTTAAAACCGTTAAAACGTAGTTTTATTATGAAGAGGTTAATTTAATTAATATAGTCTGCGGTTCAGAAGATATTAATGAATGTAAGTCGCGCGCGAACGGAATCACAGATACAGTAGTTATCTGATATAGAAAATGAAAAAGTAGTTTCTCGAGATAAAAGATACCACAAAGAATTAGCCAAAAGATAGATACATAACACTTTATAGATAGCTCACCAAGTAATTCACAATGACAAAAGTGCATGGGTATGCATAATATATATGCATAATATTATCTTGGTAAAAACTGAGACGTCGTCCCGACTAGATGGAATAGCGAGATGGAATGCTCCTCCGTCTCAAAGGAAGATCTTCCAGCGAGGCTATTGCTGTCCCTCGCAGGCCTAGGCCCATCCGTTACTGTTCAAAATTCGTATATATTCTTTGTACGTTTCGGGAATCGCTTGCGACCTCAATTATTGTACAGCGCCATCTATTGCTTTTAAGCGTTCAACTACATAGGCGACCTTATGGCTTACAGCAATCTCTTCCAGGCAACCTAACTTAAAGAATAATTTAAATAGAACTGTCGATGTAGGTGGTACAGAAGATAGAACATATCTGAAATACATATACAATACATAAACGATTTTATAAATTAACATACATACAATACTTAAACTTAAACTTTCGAGACTCAAGAAAAACATTTTTCGCAAGGAATAAGGAAGTTAGAAACCCGTTATTCTAAATGCATTGTATTGGAGGGGGATTATGTAGAAAACTAAAATATTTTTATTTAAATTGTTGCATTTTTTAATATTGATTCCCAGAACTTTTTGATTCACCCTCCTGTACAAAAATTATTTGCTTAATGTCAAAAACGTCGTTGTCATAACATAAGATTTCCTTAATAATTTACAAGTGTTTTATATAATAATTCGCGATTTATAGTAGAAATTATGAACAGCAATGAACATTACCTGGGTTGTGAATACAGTCTGGATAGTCTGAGATCTTTAAACGACAGACTGAACTCAAAAGTGGTTGAACAATTGAATGAAACACAAGAATTGGTTATGTTGAACAATTTCGAACATGAAAGCAATGAATATTTATTTAGGAAGTGTTTGCAGGAAAGGTTAGTTTGTTGTCTATAGATTTGCTTTTAACCATATATTCGCCTAATTATAAGCTGAGTATAGTTTAGATAGAACATGCTTACCTAGAAGATACCACTCACAGTCTTAAGACATCTAAGTTAAGGCTTTTAATTTTTTCCTCTGCTTGATCGACATTGCAACCAGGATAAAATGTCATGACTGGACATTTATGAATATTTTAGAGACCAGAGGCAGTATCAAAACAAATACGTCTCTACACCAACATGGCAGAATGGATTTTAACAACCTTATTTATTAATTCAAACACTCATATGAATAGAAGCATTATTGTTTATGGCTTGTTATAAAGAATTTCAGATATAGCTTCATGGCGTTGGGTATTTGAAGACCTTACAAAGAGGTTGGAAGAAGCTATCAGCTCATTAGAACACGAACACAACGCACTTCGAGTTGTTATCCAAAGGTTGAAAGATGAAATTAATGGACATTCTAAAGAAGATTCCAAGCCTGGGGCTTTATGTCCCTTATCTGATATCGTTGAAGAGGCAATAATGCAGGTACTATGATAGAATTACAATATAAAGCGACGACTAACAGTATGTTGTTACTATTATAAATTACACAAGATTGAAATTTTTTCTTCAATAAAGCTAATCGAATATATCCCTGACTAGTTTTAGTTGACGATATCAGAAAGGTGTCATGCATGATTCAATATTAAAGTTGTATAGGTACAATGGATAATATAGCTTCGTGGGGTATTTTAATTAAAGAGCAATAATAGGAAATTATATTAATAAGGAGTTGAAGCAATTCTTTCTTTTTACGAAACTTGATGAATTATTTGTAAGACAATGGGAACAAAACACTGAAATGTCTACTATTTAAAGTTTCATATTATAATTAAAATAATGAACATAATTAATCATATACAAAAGCAGGACAATATTAATTGGTATCCTTTTATCAGGAGTTCAACTTTTTACAAGACGAAAAGAAAAAGTTTGAAAATAAGATCACAGAACTTGACAAACAAATAGTAGGCCTAAGGAAGACAAAGAAGCGCATTGATGTCGATATCTTGAAGAAACAAAAGGCGTTAGACGTAGAAGAATCGTGTATTAACGTTGATTTGGAGTTTGTCAGTCGTATAAGCTGCGAAAAGAAGAAAAAAAGACGGTAGTCTAATTTGATATATATTTATTTAGCACTATGGGGTTATGTTAATAGATTCATGACTAGATTAGGTAGGTACCTAGTAGGTATGTGATACGAACTTAGAAAAAATTATATACCCCGGTAAACTAGCTTCTGTAAAGATGCAATTCTGGCGGAAACGGCAGGCAATAGACGACAGCAGCAAACGGCCGACAACAAATGCTATCGGGCTTCATTTGCCGTCGTATGGATTCCGAAGACGCAGCAGGCCTAGTTTCATTGCGACATTACTTGCTTTTCGGTCGTGTTTTCGCAATACTAAACAACCTACAGCCAGGTGGAAGGGTATTTGCCCGACTGGATGGTTACCACCTCTGGTCTAGGGTATGCCACCATAACAACCTTGAGTTGTGTTCTGGCATTAGTGACCAAGTTCCAGTCTCCCTTAAGAGAGCAGCAGCGCATTAGTAGCACCTTTGGTGTTCCAAACGTTCATAGGCGATGGTAACCGCTTTCCGTCAAGTGGGCCGTCTGCCTGTCTCCTGAACTCCTGCAATAAAAAAAATACACTTCGTAATGAATAATCAACTGCTGAAAGTTATATTGCTAGATGAAAAAGCAGACGATGACGACGTATTATTGTATTATTACTTAAGCAGAAAACCTATTATGCCATCGTACTTAAACAGTGTGGAAGAAGGCTCTTATGAATCTTTGATGAAAAGAAATTTGATTGATGATGAAACTTTCAGGAGTTAATGCCAATTATATAAAATCAGTTTAGTTTTTTAACCTCTTTAATTTGTAATGCTCTTGCACCAAAAACATCGTGGGACACAATTTCAGTGCAAGAAAATTTATCTTTGACCTTATTCGTTTTCCAACACGTCCATAATATCAAACTTCCACAACGGCAAAACTATGATAAGTTACAGATGTAAGGCCTGTAAGTGCTCGGAATTATATACGAGTATATAATTCATCCTTCGGACCCAATCAATTAGTGGTTGATTGCAAGATGCAACTTTTTAAAGTTTGGTTTATTAGAAGAGATTACTTAATCTGTTTGAAATTTGCAACTGAGTAAAGGTTTACCTGAATTATTATTACTCGTTTGGACGTCGACTTCTAACTACCTAATATCTTTAACAGGGGCTCTCCAATAAGTCACTGGGAACATCGGTGCGCCACCCTTAAAAAAGCAGGTCTTAAGGCGTTGACAAATGCAGTGATCGTAAGGCAACAAGTATGTATGGAAAATTTGTCTGAGATTTTGTGATTTATTACACCATGGAATTAGATTATAATTATTGCCAAATATTTTGTAAATTTTAGGTGCGGGGTGCAAGGGTTCATTTATCTATAGCCGCTCAAGCATATTCAGCTAGAGTCGATGCTGCACTGAAGAGACGTCTACATGCAAATAGAGCAAAGCTAGAAGATTTGAAATGGCAACGTGCAGAAGTATGTAATAATTAGCAAATTGCGAGAATGAACGTAGTGTTCTCGTATTCATATTTAGAAAATGTTATTATTGACCCAATGTTTCAGGCAGTAAAAGACTACAAGTCTTTAGAAGAGGAATTGGTGACAACAGAACATAATCTGATAGACATAATGGACCAAGAACGTTTAACAGAAGCAAGGATAGCTGACCGCGCTCAAAGACCGGTCGGAGAGTTGACGAAAGATGATGTGGATCGGAAGTTAAGAGATGATTTGGCGAGAGTTAGGCGTTTTTGCAATCAATTGAGGACTAATTATGAAAGGATTACGTAAGTGAACGAATTTTCATCAATACTGCATATTTTAATTTTGATTATTGCTTATAAACTGCTAGACCAAAAAGTAAAAAATACACCTACGTGTAGGTATATTAACTATTATAATTGACAATCGCTACGTACCAATGTTGTAGTATTGCAGAAATATCGCTGATTTTTATGTTTTAAGAAACTTAATATCTACTAGCTGTTCCGGCAGACGTTCTTCTGCCCTGAAAAAATAAAATTTAGAACCCGATTGCAGCGCCACTTACTGGGTCCAATTGTGAATCTAAACCATCCTCGAATCCACTTGAACACACACAAAAAAATTCATTCAAATCGGTCCAGCCGTTTAGGAGGAATTCACTGTCAACACACGTACAGAAGAATTATATATATAAAGATATAGAAAGATGTGGTAGCTTATTGGCTAACGCGCCTGTGTCTTAATCTAAAGACATGAATTCGAATCCTATTCAGAAAGCATATACTACTTAGTTATCTATGGGCTAATTATTCAGAGATGCTACACATCCCTTCGTGTCTAATACAATAATGCGTTTAGGGCTGTGTTGGACCTGCCCCGCGATACATCTATTTGTAATTGTAGACACCTAGTTGTATCAATCATAAAAGAATAGTATTTTTTCTTATGGTTCCAATGTAAATTTTATGTATTGCAAGTATGGGAAATATTTTCCTAAAATAAATATATTACCATAATACCTAATTTGGTTTATTATAATTACCTACCATTTGCTGATGGTAAAGGAAAAAATCTTAAGAAAAATTGCACATAAAGATAACTGGTAGTTGTCACCACTAGTTGGTTGTTGTCATGCTAATTCATCTTGGACAAGCATGACGGGTAGGTCGGTATATTGTTTATTCCTCTAAAATAAGGAAGCCCATGCCCACGAGCGGAACGTTTATGAGCTAATATTATATTAAATGGAGGAGAGACATTATACAAAGGGTTATAAGAACACTACGGAAATGGCCGTAGGATTACGTTGAAATAATGGTAAACAAATCAATAAACTCTAGTGTATCAAAGTACGATACAAATGTCCGAGAAATAGAAACAGTGTAAATTTTTCGGCTTATAACGTTTATGTAATAGCTAAGCTTCATTCTTTATAGAGGACTCCAGAACAGCGTAACAGAGAGCATAACTCATATCGACTGCTGTGGGTCTGACCTTATGCAAGTTATCAACTTAGACGAAGAAAGACTGCAATCACGTCTTGGAGACCAGCCTGAAACCCCATCAGCGCCGAGCTTGCCATCTTTAGATAGAAAACCGTCACACCCCTCTGATGGCTCTTTAATGACGATTAAAGAAGAAGACGAAGATGATTATCCTTTTAATGATTGACAAAGAATGCGATTGTTCTAGAAAAAAAATGTTTATTGTGTGAAACGTGTATGTAAATTAAATACAGGTAAGTTGGTAGTGAATTGGTTTTGTTCATATCGAATACAGTTACAGGATTGTAAGGAATGAAAAGTATAATAAAAAGCACTATTAAAATACAACGTTATGTAAAAATGTCAAATCAATCCATTGACTGCTCTTCGCGGCCACAAACAGGGCTTCTTAAGCATTTTTCGGTATTGATTTTTCGCGCGATAGCGGGTATTCCATATACACGGTCATTTTTCAGATTTATTATTGTGAATAAAATTAATTATCATTTAAAAAACGAATAAAACCACATTATTTATCTTTCTCTTATAAAGATGTAGATATTTTTTTTCATCTTTTTCTGTTGTGATAAAAATCGAAGGAGTAAAATGTTTTCATATCTATTATTTGAAGGGCTTTGGCGATTTTTTTCTTAACTTAAAATAAGTATAGAAAAATTACGACAAACCCACGTTACGTCCCATATCGTATAGATTTGTGATGTTTTTCGGTAAATTATAATTTACCAAAAAAATTGATTCGTAATTACCATTGAAAAGTTGTTTCGTTTGTAACCCACTTTTGAAACAAAGGCTTTGAGCATATAGTGCAACGGGGTGCGAAAATCGGCTTGCGGAATCGTTGTGCAATCGTTGTCCGCCCGTCGCGTCTGTCTGTTCGTCTATTTATATGTCACAGACATTTTTGTGAGAAAATACTGGGTAATAATGAATGAAATTTGACGGTTAAAGACGGCTCTCGCCACAAACATCGAAAGCTGAACTTCTATAAAAATAATTGACCCACAATTTTACTGTTCGGTTTCCCACCCAGTGTCCATGCAGTTTTATATTTTAATAATAAAATACAATTGGTAATTTGATAGTATTTATTTGGGGATATACCAACTGGAAATATTAAGCAATTATGAAAAATACAGAATTGTTTTCCATAGTTTATGACATTAGGATATTTATAATCGTACATAGCTAATTTAAACGGGTGTTTAACAATTCTGAAAGGTTTGTGATCTTAAAATTATGTTTTCTAGTAAATGTAAGTGCTGTAGTTTAGAATTAATCAACCCTATATATATATATATATATATATGTATATAAGCTACTGGAACTGATCCCAGTTACACCCAGAAAAGTATAAAGATTCATTTATAAATTTTGCTTTGCCAGGAATCGAACCTAAGGCCTCTCTTAAACGTCTTTCGTCGTTCCTTTTAGAACATCTTTTGCTTCTTTTCTATACTTATATATGCGCATTTTGCATTTTATGTATTATTTTATAACAAAGTCTAGAACACGAAAAGTAAATGGACTGAGTGTTCTAGACTTTGTTGTAATTTGTAATTATTAATTTTCTTCTTTCTAATATTTTATTGAATTTTGGGCCTCTCCGTATAAGAGATCGAACAAGAACGAACGATGAAAAGCATTTGCGAGTAATCCCTCTGGAGATATTAACGAATCAAGGTTCAGACGACCAAATCGGACATCAAGCCTCTATTAAAATTGAAAAGATAACAAAATATCATAGACTATAAAAGTATACAGGGCCTCAATTCTGTTATTACTATCACATCAAAATCGCTGGACACTACTCAATCGTAGGTTTGCCTGATTTCGGTATTCTGTTAATTCCAATAGCGTGCCTGTGGCAAGCCACAATATTTTTACAGATATTTATAAGCGAAAATTCGTGACATAAATAAACGTCATTTCTGCTTATGACAATACCATTTTTTTCTACTATTATTCCGCCGCGACAATATGGAAAATATATTGTGGGTTTAGTCAAATATGATCTTGGCAATGGAATCTTACTTCGAATATCTTTGCAACGCCAGATATTGAAATAGCAGAATTGGACCCTGGAATATACATTGCGATATTTTTCATTAAATACATATTGCAACTAAAATCTTCACATTGCGCTAATAGTGTCTTTTAAAGGATTAGTTAGTAAAGTATATAAAATCAACAATACTCAGTTGCACCTATACATCTTGCCTTAATGACAAACTAGGTAGATAGGTAGACCAAGACAAATTTTTTGGTCTCGTATTAGCAGAAGTAATTGATTTTGGGTGAAAAACCGTTTATAGGACAGCAATCTGTTTTTATCTACAAGCGACAATTAATTTAGGTCTTATTTTTCAACCACCGGATAAAATTTATTCAGAATAAAAGACAAAATGGAAAAATTAAAAATAACAATTGTAGGAAAAAAACAGTTAAATTGTTTCACTTTGGATTCAGTCAGGTTGTGATGTATTCGATTAATAACTTTTATCTGATGATTGGAAAATCGACCCTTAACTAACGTACTAGGGATATTCATGTGTTATTTTTATATTTTAATCAATTATTTACATTATTAAATAGGCCTAAAAATATAATAAATTTATGAGTGATACAAGAAGTCCAACCGTCCCAATTTATGGTTAATGAGTTTTTATCTGAATATAATGCTATGAACATTATTTATTTTACACATTACTTCACTGTGAAATTACAATACTTCCCTCATTAATATTTCCCTTCATTCTAATTGTTTGATATTTTGCTTAATGATAATATTTATTGGTGCAAGCTTTTAAGAGAGGATGTAAGGTACATCTGCTTTCACTAGATGGCGTTGTAATCAGGAAAGTCTTATTTAATTCTGTCTTTTAACCAACATAATATAAAAATATTTTTCGATAATTTCAATGAACTAACGTTTTTGACAGAAACTACACAAAGAAAACTTCGCATTCAAGAGTATATATAGGCAAAATATCCAAATGCAATGAGAGCTGGTATCCACTGTTGTGACAAGTTTCAGCAGCTATACTCCCAATTATCAGCTGGTAGTTACAGACATAAAAATAAGAGCAAAGTTCACCTGTAAGGCCAAAAGCTATAATGATTATCTAAAAAGAAAAGCTCATAGTTTCAAAATGAATTAATTACTTTACTACTAATTCTATCAAAATAATTACTGGGCCCAACACTATAGTGAAAGCAGTTTTACCTTTAAACCCCCTCATATTTTTTTTTTACTAAAATCAATTATATTTAAATAATAGCATTTGCCCGCGACTTTGTCCACGTTGGACAAGTAACAAAGATTACAGTTATTTTGCTAAATATAAAATCAAAGATTATTTTCAGCAGGGTAATGGTTTTTTAGTATGAAAAATAATGAATCCCGGAACTTCCCGTAAAAACTCGAGATAAGTAATGTTACTATAGGCATACACAACTACAACTGTTTTACTAAAAAAAAGAAATACTTTTGACCTGACCACTTTTAAGTCTCCCAAGAAATTCCCATACGTTTCCTGGGATATAAAGTACAGGAATTAACTATCGATCAGTGAAAACCACATCGAAATCGGTGTCAAAGATTTTACGTGAGTCCCAAACAAACATAGAAACACAAAAAATAAGTAAGAAACAAAAGACTACTACACTTTATAATTTAATAATATTATAGATACTCTATTTTCAGGCCACAAATAATATTTACATTAAAAAAAGTGAATTCTTTACACATGCATTATGATAAGACTCAAAATCATATACAATTTCAAACCTAAATTAACCATTATTTAAATAACTTGTAGCAAATGGCTTACTGACCACAGCCACCACTGGACAGAGACATGCAGTTATCACGCTTTTTTTGTATGTTCTATATGTCCGCACACATTGGCCAGCAGCGGCCACATGCTACTGCCACTTCTTCGCATGGAGATGCATGGCCACCACCGGTGGTGTTTATTGTCCCATTAGCGCCCAGCCTTACACGTCCATTCTTTACCATATATTTTATGCTTTTTATATATTTTTTAAATTATAACTCCAATTAAATTAACGAACATTACAACACAAGAAACAACCAAATCATTTGCTTATGGAACAGTTTTTGATCATGGTATTAGGACCCAGAAAAAAAAAACATATAATGTTGAATATGAATTATGTATTTTTGTGGCCTGTTTCTATATAATACTATTCATTCAGTTGCTCTACTATAACTTGAATTTCAACATTACTTATATGGAGCTTATATCAAATTTTATATGATAGTAAGGCAAATGAATAGTCAGCAAGATGTAAAAACCAATGATTAATGAGAAGCAGCATTATCGATGCTAGGTCAAGGTGCATTTAGAACTATGCAACTTCAGTGATGATCATTTTCAGTAGCACTGAATAGAGGTGAATTGAACGAATACAGAGTTTTATGGCCCGTTCATATAAAAGAGATTATTTTTTAATTGAGAATAGATAATACCAAGGATATTCTGTAAAGTCTATAAATATTCCACTTTAAAGTAGCAAATTTATAAAATTATTTGAACACAACATGGTATTTAACTTAATAAATGAAGTAAAACTCTACATTCTCAGAATATAGTGTCTAGCATTGCTGGATGAGCAAAATTGAGTAAAATGCATACATATACAGTAGAATCTCACTTTCCGCCTGTAACTCCCTCGTCCCTTCCTACACCACGTTCAGCATGTGCTCTGTCATCGTCAAGCAGTCTAACCTCAAAACTTATCATGTGCAAGTTGCACAAAAACAGACGTTAATTAAGGACTATTTTAAAAGTATGCAATTAGTTAATTGTGAGATATATTACAGTTAAAAAAATGTTTAGAACATTAATACAAATATATCATATTCTCTTTATGAAATGCTTTATTTTATTTATTATGATTCTTTCTATATAATCCAATAAATCGACACATTCTGGTTTTTAATAGTGCCGGATTAGTGAGATTCTACTGAATATATATATATATATATATATATATATATATATATATATATATATATATATATATATATATATATATATATATATATATATATATATATATATATATATATATATATATATATATATATATATATATATATATATATATATATATTAATAATCAATTTTTTTGAGGAAGTCACATTGACCTCATGAAACTAAGATACAATATCCATCAATATGTAATCCAACTTAACAGTTGAATAGTAGAAATGTATTTTAATATAACATCAACAGGGATTAAGTAAAATTCTAACATAAAAATATCTTATTTATATAGTTCGCTCAATGTTGCATAGTCAGCATGATTAAACAATTATAAATTTATGCATGCTCTTTTAGATTACACAACAAAATTACTTTTTATAAATTCTCAGATTATGACTAAATTTTCTATGTTTTCATTTTATAGTAACAAAAACAAGTGTATAAAAAAAAATCTTAGGGACTAATAATCAGATCATAAATTTAGATAATACAAGTTGTTTATTACAGTTTTTAGAGAGCAATAAGGTTATTACAATACAATTTAATTGTATTACTTTACATAATATAGTTTAATTTATTATTTTCATATAAATACAATTTAACAAATAAGCAAATTTAAGTCATAAATTTATAGTGTTTAGTCAAATTATTTTGCTGAATAGTGTAATGTAACAAAATTTAAAAAAAATTATACCTTAAATAATATTGATGACTGGGAGAATTTAATTTATAGTCTTGGTGTTTAAATGTAATTGGAAAGTTCAACAAAACCATACTAGCTACAACAGTAAGTACGGTAATAGGTATACCTAAACTATAAATCAAATTGACTTAGATGGGCATCACTGTTTACATGATTTTCAATAGCTTGTGCATTGCATGTTACCTGCATTTGACATTTATTACAAAAAGCATAGGTATCATGCTCATTTGCTAGATAGCTCTTGATTGATACTTCATGATTATCAATAAGGTCTTCTATCTCCATAAGCCAGTCCATGTGTCGCTCATCATCATCCATGTGGCTGAGTATACTCTGTACATTATTATCTATATAAACATCACAAACTTTACACCAAACCTCATCTTCGTTTTCCACAGAGAAAATTCCGTTTAATGGCTTAAGATGTTCAACTACATTCTGGCGGTGAGACAAACTGTTTACATGTTCTTCAATCTTTTCTAAAGAGGCATTTACGTTTATGAAACAAACCTCGCAATATACATCATCACTTTCGGAAGACAAGTACCTGTCCAATGATATGTATTCACCATCAACCAGATCGTCTAAAGCTGCCATCCAGTTCCCATGGTCGTCGCCTTCGATGTGATCTATACCAGACTGTTCATCAGGCAAGTTCAAATTGCAAGGTCTGCAGTGCAAAATGTTGTTAGCGAAACTTATACCGTTTTCAGACATCAGTTCTATGTTTCCCTTATGTTGTGCACCATTTGTGTGTTGCTCGATACATTTAGTTGCCTTTGGTATGAACACACCGCAAAACACGCAGCGCACCCGTGTCTTCGAATTGGCGACAATGCCGTAAATCAAACCTGTCTGCATTTCAATGGTTCGTTTCTAGTATCGTTTGTTAAAACATAGATTCGTTGTATAAATTTTTCGTTGAGAGAAATCTACAAAGAATTTCGCGAAAATTTTGACGGTTGACAAAAATTATAGACAGTTTAGAATTTTAACCGCAATCTATGGTAAACTATATACGTACTCTTTGTAACTATGGTTAAAGGGGCCCTATAGACGACTGCATTGCAGGTCTGCAGTGGGCTGGGATTGCAGAACTGCGAATCACGACGTAGCTTACTCACGGTAGGTACGCATTGTAGTCCGTCTTAAGTATTGTTTCGTTTTTCACTCAAGTCAGTATTCTTACAAAATATGTTTCTTGCAGTTTAAAAAAGAAGAAAATTGCTATTCTGCTTTCTTGTTTGTAGCAAAGAAGAATATTAACTTTAGAAGATCTAAAAAGCAAAAAGTAAGTGTTTCGCATCTTGAAGTGGATGCCAATTAAAACATTAAAATTACTACGTACATTTATAAAACCAAAAGGTATTGAAAATTATAGTAATTTTCATACTCATTACTGTTATGACAGACCTTAGTGTGTCTATTATTTTTATTAAAGGCTTCATGCATTTTTGTTGTTTGCTTAATTTAAATGACTTGTCCTTGTAGTAGCCTAAGAAGTCCAGACTTCTAGATTTTTCATCGTCAATTCTCACTTTGAGCAAATCGGCTACGTTGACTACACTGATGCAGTCCGGAATTCGGTAGTTGACACTTTTTGAGAAACAGGTTTATATTGTGCCTTATGGTCTATTTTAGTCAAAATAATATTTCAGTAAAAAAACAACATGAACACATTTTATTTAGGAATTTTATAAACATTTTGACATTTCGTAACGAAAACGCGTCAAGCTGTCATGGCGTCTCGCATGACGTCACGGTGTGCAAAACAAACATCTGTTTGGTTGAAGTGTTATCAAAAGTTTAAAACATACATAATAAAAAATGAATAATAATTGTTACAAGAACTGTAAAATACCGCAATGTATCAGTACAACGATAAAAACACCACAGAAACTGTTTTTTTACGTGTCTAAGGGGTAAACAAATAAGGAGAAAGTGGCCACATTTTTGTGAAGATCATTTTGATGTAAGTGTTTATCAGCCCTATTTATAATTCTATGTTACCAAATGATATGGAAAATTACGTATAATATCAAATAATGGGATCTGTATCACACTTAGGTTTGAAACCAAGCTGTTTACCTAGTAAATTTGATTGTAAGCCAGATAGAAGAAAGCGAACTTTAGCAGTCTAAATCGACCATATATAACAATAAAGAACAAAAGATGATGCTATTAAGAAAGTGTGTAAATAAATCAGTGTCTGCGATGACGATAATTTCGATATCACTTTATGATCTGGGTATATTTTACACTTTACAATACAGGAGTTTGCAATCACGTTTCAAATGCACATAACTTATGGCGTCATCTCCATAACATACTCGCGATGATCTACAAAGGAAATTTCACCATTAGCATCAACATTTACGGATATTAAAATTATCATAACCTCAAAAATAATTATTACAAAAATTAATACTTTGCCAAATCTTAATCACAATTTTAACACTAGGTGCTATTGTTTAATGTTATAATACGTAGTATCCATAGTAGTTTGTGATGTTATATACTTACACAGAAGTTTTAAGAGCACAAATTGGTGTTAGTTGCGAAAAAGGCACCTAGCATAACAACGTCGATTTTTGGCAAATTATTGGTTTTTGTTTTTATAAAACTTGCGTTTATTGTAACTGATTGTTGTAGTCGTATGAACACAGTGTATAACAATGGAAATACTATTATTTTACAGCAAAATTAAATTGTGTGTGTCGGGGTGAAGGTAAGGAAAGGAATGCTCCGGTGGTTCGGGCATGTGGAAAGAATGCATGATGAAAGAATGACTAAACAGATATACAATGCAAAATTGGATGGATGCAGAAGTCGTGGAAGGCCACGACACACCTTCCATGATCAAATTGATCGTGTACTAGCGGAGGGTGATGTCAGAAGCCTTAAGAACAGACGAGTGTGCATGACAAGAGTTATGAATGTCAAAGAAGCAAGTGAGGTGTGTAAGAATGGGCCTAAATGGCGCTCTGTTGTTCGTGCCTACCCCGCAAGGGAACTGGCGTGAAGTTATGTATGTATGTAAAATTAAATTAACACAGCAAGTGAGGTGTGTAAGAATGGGCCTAAATGGCGCTCTGTTGTTCGTGCCTACCCCGCAAGGGAACTGGCGTGAAGTTATGTATGTATGTATGTATGTAAAATTAATGGAAAACGCTAAATTTACACTGAGAATTCATTAACAACTTGTTGTGTTTTGCACACTATGACGTCACGCGCTCTGATTGGCGTTCATTGTCACGTGACTAATGGCTGCAATGTAACGATTTTATTTCTCAAAAATATAAATTAATATTTATTATTTTAATTAAAACAATTTATTTTTGACACGTTTAGATCGTAATCTACGATATATATAAAAATCTGCCTATATTTTTCATACTGTCAACTACCGGATTGAAATTTACGCTCCTGCTTGTAACAAAGCAGTTAGAAACGCAAGACGCCAACCCACTGATCATCCTGTGCGGCGAACTGCAAACGGCGAGCGGGCTTGCAGACCTCGAGAGCTATCCTGTTTGCTGCTGCAGGCTGCAACAACATTCACAGACCTGCATTACGCGGCGGACAGCAATATAGGTCCATGTAAGGAGGGCCCGTTAAACCTGTTGTTTTTTTTACCTTAATCTATGGTCCACTGAGTTGAGTAGAAGGAAGTGGAGTTTTTGGCGGGAACTGAAAGGAAATGTGCTGTGCAGTTTTATTTTCTAAAAATGTGTAAAATTACTTTAAAATGAACAATAGTTGTAGGATACTGATAGTTTTTGAGTAGTAATTATGTGTTTTGTGAGAAATATGAATTGTAAAGTCAAATGTGGCCTTTTGAGTTGCCATAAGAACTCCGCTGAATGACACTAGCTGATAACCTACAGTTCAGCTGTGCTACACATAGGTTGAATGATGAATCTAAGATCTGGCTTAAAGGCCTAGCTACTAAGCCATAAAATCCAAACAAAAAATAGGAGGAAGTCATTGATACATCAGTGAAGGTTGTATGGACTCAATTCTTTTACCTGCTATATGCTATAAGTTGATTGATTGATTGGTTTTACCTTTATGAAAAAAAAGAGGCGTGTATTTGAACTAAATATTTATTTTATTTAGAGACAAGATTTTCAACACTATTTGATTCACACTTCAGTCTGGAAACAGTTATCAGTTGATAATCTTTATTATAAACATAAACCAGATTTTAGATATTACAACTAACCTAATACCATGGAAAAAGAATATTATTATTCTATAATAATACTTACACTTTACTTACAATTTATAAAATATGATATACATACATATTAGTATTATAGCGTAAAGCTGGTTTATCAAAATAAAATTCGAAACCAAATGTATTAGCTGGTTTTATGTTTCTTCCCTTTGACATGATCTTGAATATTTATAACATTGCAAGAAACTTCTATGTTACACCTTCTGCACAGTGCTTTATCTTCTTTTGGATCAGTCAAGTATTTCTCAATAGTTATATCCTGACCTTTAATTAAGTGTAATATTTTTTTAAGCCTAGCCAAGTGTTCTTTATTTTCATCGACATGCTCAAATATTAATTCTATATAATTTTCAAAGTATATCTGACATATTTTACACCACAGATCATCATCACTGTCTTCTACAGAAAATATTCCATTGTATGGTTGCACTGCAATTGATCGTGCGCGTCTATGTGCAAATGAGTTTAAGTGGTCCTTAACACTTTCATGTGTAAACTCAACATTAAGATTACAAATTGAACAAAATGCAGAAGCATTATCATCTACTTTATCAGGGATTTCCAAAAAAGCACCATCTTCTTCAATGTTTAATTTAATTGAATTCAAAATGTTTTGATGTTTTTCACTGTTTATGTGACTCATTAAACTTGTAACGTCTGCAATATTCAGCTTGCAGATAAGGCAATGATTTATATCAGATGTTATTATTATGTTATTTCGTAAAAATAAACGCTTCAGATACAAAGTTCCGTGTGTTTCACTGCTTAAATGAGTTATAACATATTCGTTATTGTTCGGCATGACTTCTTTACACAATGAACACTTTAAGTCACTATCATTTAATACAATAATATCTTCATAGTGAGCCATATTTACTTACTCCAGACAGCACTTTCAGCCTTTTCACACGAATTATTTCCCCTATATTTGGCCTTTTTATGTCTTTGTTGCTTGAACTACGAACAAGATAAATAGGTTTCTTTTAGCTCTACACAGATTTGCTAAACAAAGTTGACGGCTGAAGTGCAGATAGCTACCGTCGTCCTATAAAATACAGTTTTTACGTAGTTTATGTTAAGTAATTCCACTGAAGTAGGAAACCTAAGGTCCATGAGTAATTCATATTATATTTTGTTTTGAACAATTTAGACTTACTATTTCATCCTTTTTTTAAAAAAACATGGTGCGGTCGGTGCAGCGTTAATTAAAGGTGTAGAAGTGATAGCGGAACGAAAATGTCAGCGATTGTCTTTTCATTCGTAAGTATACTACTGTTTATCAGTTACTAGACATTCAGTAAGATATTTAGGGATGCAAACAAAACATCGATGTTTCCAAACATCGATATATCGTTCCTTAAAATTGATGTTTTAACATCGATGTTCAAACCGAAACATCAACGATACATCGTTGTTCAAGAACGATGTTTTGTGAACGATATTTTATCTTACATAGACATAACGTGCCATCTTGCGCTCTATCTGTGATCTATACATATATCCATTATATTATTTTTTTCATATTTTTTTCTTATTGCCAATAATAATTTATAATGTAAACGTTGATTATTATACCTATTTCTTTCATTTCTTTTAAAAATGACCATTTTTCTTAGATGTACATTTATTTAAAATGGTGATAGGGATGTGTTAGTTTGTGCCCACGCTGTTGAATTGTAAGTAAAGTAGTGAATGTTCGGTAAGGCAAAAGACATATAAATAGAAAATAGTATTTAGTAGGAATGAGATCATTGAGAAGTGTGTGTGGTATTTCTTTGAAAGATGGAGTGACAGTGGTGTAAAAGGATGATGTTAGTGAAAGCAAGAATTAAGAAAGGTTTGCTAGAGTGGTTTGGGCGATACATCGACGTTAAAAAAAACGATATTTCATTTGCATCGCAGGAAGAACCGTCAAAAGTTTATGTAAATGGTGATAAAAAAACCATCGTTCATAAACATCGATATATCGTACATAAATATCGATATTTTTAAAATCGATGTTTCACTTTTGACAACATCGATATCCTAACATCGATGTTTTATATGAACGATGTTGCATCCCTAAAGATATTATAAAGTTCATATATTATGTATAATGTATTCTAAACATAAAAAAACACAAAAATAACAATTATAAATTTTAACCTAAAAACTTTAGTGTGGCCAACTTTTCTATAAATTAATCCCATTATTATAGGAAATATTAATATTTATTCTGCATCGTGTATTAACGATATATCTGAAAAATTTCATGGCTTGTTGCAGTTTTCCTGAACCTGATAATTTACGTCGTAATTGGATTGTAGCTACAGGACGAACAGATTGGACACCAAAACCGTTATTAAAAGTTTGCAGTAGACATTTTGACAATTTCCATGCACTATTTTGAACTGCCCACTTTTTTGTGTTCATTCTGTGAACGTGTCCTGCCCATTTCCATTTGAGACTTTTTACCTTTTTTTTTACTACATAACATCACGGAATAATCACGGAAAAGTGGACAAGGAAAGTGTCAGAATAGATACCTAGAGACGCTAACGGGAAAAGAGGGAGACCAAATAAAAGATGGGAAGACATATTTAAGGAAAGATGCGGCCCACATTGGACAAGACTGGCAAGAAATAGGGATGAATGGAGAAAATTGGGGGAGGCCTACGCCGCTGAGGCGACTTCCGTAGATAAACAATAATGTATTAAATTTTTTAGAAAAAGGACATAGATAGATTTTATTGATTTTATTAATTTGACATATTTTTTATGAATTTAATTATGTTTGTAATATGACGATAGAATAAAGGCTTATTTAATTATTATTTTATTTTGTACTGCGTATGCATCAAACAACAATAGGATTTGAACCTACTCGTAAAGTTAGAAACATTCATACGAAGCTTGTTTTATTCAAATGACAATAACGTGTAAACTAAATAAAAGCTAATCAAAAATAAATATGTGATATTATTTATCCACAAAGCCAGAACCTACTATCACATAAGAAACGGCAGTTATTTAGAACCACATCATCATCATCCATCGGCACTCTCCTGCTCTCATAGAAATTAATTTGAGTTACGCAGTATCTCTTCTCCTCCTCATAGCATGCCTTTACCTACCGATGAAAATCGATTTGTCAGGTTCATTTTACAGGCTTCCTTACATACAAATTTCTAATTATCACACTTATTTTTCCTCACAAGGTAACCCTAAATATAGTGACTTCTTTTTTATCCCTTTCTGCGACACGCTATAGCGGTGTCTATAGGTTTCTCTGTCTACGGTATTTCATTAAAATTTAGTTACAGAATGTCTTAGACCATTCAACCGGAATGTCTACGGTTTAGACACAGCTGGGCGTTAATCTCAGCTAGGTTGTATAAACTTAGTATCTTTGCTTGCTTACTTACACTTGGCACTTAAGAGGCCCATTCATGGCCTGTATCATACATTATACACTGTATTAAAGTCCGCCGCAGAATGCAGGCCTGTGAATATTGTGCAGCCCGCATTACGTCCTTCAATCCCGAAAAGATGTATCTCGAGTCTTGCAAGAGTACACTGCAGGTTCGTGTAGTAGCTGACGGAATGGGTCAACCGCACCAGCGGCACCCTGACCTTCAGGACGACACAGATACTTACCGGACACGGATGTTTCGATAAGTATCTGTGTCGCATTGTGGGCTGCTTGCCTTCCCCGGACTGCCGCCAGTGCGGCGCGCCCGACACGGCGTTACACACGCTTGTCGAGTGCGCCGCATCGGCGCCGCAGCGTTTCGAACTTGAGACGCACGTAGGTCCAGTCGACTCGCTCTGCGACTTGGTCAAGGCCATGCTGCAGAGCAGCGACAATTGGGGGGCTGCGGTTACTTTTTGCGAGACAGTA
This sequence comes from Dendrolimus kikuchii, assembly GCA_019925095.2. Lineage (NCBI taxonomy): Eukaryota > Metazoa > Arthropoda > Insecta > Lepidoptera > Lasiocampidae > Dendrolimus > Dendrolimus kikuchii. The sequence continues at coordinate 8,554,237 of CM034407.1, forward strand.
ATGTCACTCAAGGAGGCCGCAGAACGAGACAAGGAGAGAAGTCCTGCAGCGCGTGCCAATGCGTCTTCTCGAGGTCGCCGGCCTTCAGCTGGCACCCGGAGAGGCAGGTACGCGCATTACTTCCCTCCCTGAGTTAGGTTCCGTTTACCGCGGGGGGCCTTTAGCTTGCTAGGAGAGCAAAGGACCTTCTACCCACGCACAACGAAGTGGGGTGTGTTCTCCCAGGGCACAATCCAGGCACTTTATTGCGCTGGATCGGCTGGGCGTAACTATGTTCTAAATCTCAGCCTTTCCAACCCATACAAAGCGCAGGGTCGTCAGGGAGGAGGGGGTTTTTAGTGGGTATTGGGGTTGCTCGCTCGTGTAGCAACGCTCGAAGTCTTCCACACTATTCTGTGACGTCGATCGCGGACGGAGCGCTGCCAAGAGCATACTATTGCTGCAGTGTTATCGCCCCCGACCGACGCGTGTCGTTCCCCTAGCAACGACCCAGTTTGTGCGTAAATCGGTTAAGCATTTTCCCTCGCCTCAAAAAAAAAAAAAAGGTTCGTGTAGTAACATATCAGATGATTGACACGACGTTTGCAGATCAAAAAAGTTTGGTATATTCACGGTCACGGTAACTTGACGCGTGGGGTTACCAACAATCAAAAATATTAATACTTTAAAGCTACACTCAAAAACCTTAAAATCGCGATAATTGCTGAAAAAATTCCATCAGGAATTAAAGATATTTTACTTTTGTAATGATCTCTATTTATTACCTATTTATATAACACCCGTGACTTCATCTACGCTTGACTTGAAATTCCCGGGGATTCCCGGGACACAAAGTACTGCAGCATCTAAAAAATAATGTAAGCTATCGTTTTAGTGAAAACTGTGTCAGAATAATAATTTTTATGTACCCGGACAACTATAACCCGCTCCTGGGAAAATTCCCCTGGGACTCCCGAGATAAAAATGTCACACATTTTATTATATAAAATTCGCTATCCATTGGTGAAAAATGGCAGAATTTAAATATTTTTTCACCTGGCCATTTTAAATCATGCCCAGAAAAATCCCCACGGGATTCTCGGGCTAATAATTAGTAGATATAGTAAAAGATTTTAAATCTAAGAATTTGCCGTCGAGTAGTGAGAACCGTATTGAAATTGACCCAGTAGTTTTATGTGAATCCTGAACAGACAGACAGATAAAAAATCTAAAAAGAATGGCATCGTGTTCTCCATCGTTTTTAAAGTCTGTTCCAGTTGTTTTTTTAAATAGCTTCAATGTACAGACACGACGTGCTTAGAATTTTATAATATTATAGATGATATTGGCCGCTTTCCACATGAGCTCATAACGACCACGCTCACGACCGCGATTTTTCCCGTTCTACTTGCTTGCAAGCGTTGTAATTATCATCTCAAGTGGAACAGATTATGAAGCGTTGATGTCATTACCGACGAAATACACAAATGTCATTGTTTGATCTATGTTTGATGTGAAAATCACGCTCTGCCAAGGCAGATAGATAGATAACACTTTATTGTACACCAATACAAATATGAACATTAAGACTAAAATTATATCTAGTTATGTACAAAGGGCGGTCTTATCGCTAAAAAACGATCACTTCCAGACAACCCCAGGAATGAATTGAGATGATAATGGCGATGGTGGTATACGTAACATATAGTACGAACTACTTACATTACAAGGTAGGTAGATAAGTAATGGCTTGTGTACTCTGTGGTCGACGCGCACTTCGAACCACTTATTGATATTGGTCGTTGCGAGCGCATCATGACTCTTGATTGAAAATTACTGCGTCATTAGTGACATTTTTGCCACGACCATAACAACCGTGGTCGCTGTGTGGAACGGCTTTAGGAGCATTTTAGGCGTTGTGACTTTTTGAGCCACAAGTGGAATGTAGCCATTAATGATGATTAATGTAAAATGTTAATTTTAGAAACTAGCAACCCTGCTCGCAGTGCGTCAAATTGTCTTGAACGGGAATTATTAAGAAAAAAATGTTTTTATTGTGAATTTGATTGATTATTGCGTTTGTGTTTCAAAAACAAATAGATTGACCTAAAAAATAATTAACCAAATACAATTCAATTGTGATTCACAATGTCAACAGATTCGGACACTGAAGCAGTTATTTTAGAAAATGTGTCCGAAGTTATGGACGGGTTGTCGGTTAGTCGCACCTTCTTATAACATATGTATATTTTTTTCTTTATAGCTTAATTTATAGTGAATTTACAGTTCAAAAAACTAATAAACTTAAACAACCCGTTAATAGTATTTTGAAGTCCTTAATATAACGTGATATCAAATCGAAGTAACAAATGAATTCAACAAATAAGATTTTTATGTACAATGTTTATAAGGGTGGGGTATAGGCCGTATGGGTAAGGTATATATATCTATATATGTGCCCGTTTTGTTTTTATAAATTTAATGATGATAAGTTTTAGGAAAATATTTATGACTTATTTATAACAACTAAAACTGTTTATGATTGTAGAAAAAAGGTTTTTAATTAATGGGGAGGTATAACTTTAGATTAGTGGTCAATGAAGTTTAAATAGTTGTGGGGCGGAGAGGGGAGGATTACTTCTCCCCTCTGTAAACCCCATGTTTAGGAGACATGTAGTTCTTATTATTTATTTTATAACCATCCAAAATTCACTTTATATCTTAAATAATAAATAAGAGTGTACTATACCACACCCAATTTTCCTCCCTCTACTCCCCATCACACTACTAAATAAAATAAAATAAATAATAATAGTCTTTATTGCTGGAAAAAACCTAATCCCCTAATTGGTATTTAGTCTTGCATCCTTCTCAGCTTGTCCTTCGACAAAGGCCTCCCTCAATCTCTTCGCTGCCCATTTTTCCCTGTCTTTGCAGGTTCTGAACCACAATGTCCCTGCTGTTCGTTTAAAATTGTCCTCCCATATCATAGCCTTCCTTGATAAATGGGCTATCCAACACTGAAAGAATTTTTCAAATCAGACCAGTAGTTCCTGAGATTAGTGCGTTCAATCAAACAATATTAGTATATTCGGCTACAACACTAATACTTACATTTTAAATATAGTGATATCTTTTGAATGAAACATCCGAATTGAATAATTCAAAAGTTCTAGAAAGGTATTGAATTCGTCTTGAATATGGAGTAATTTATTTTGATAAGGATTAATACCAAGTTACAAAATAAAGAGTTTTTGAAGCTTTACCTTAGTTTTACTCTGAACTGTGTTTGTTCCACTACACTTGCTTCTCTTAGCAAGGCCCAGCACTGTGTCTATGAAGGCTCTATGAATCATTTTCCAGTGATGCTTTAATTATATTCTTGATGGCAATATATTATACTCCTAATAAGATATGTCTTTACAGAAAGAGGTGCAAGAATTGTACACATTCAGAGATTTGTTCTTTGAGAACCATCCTATAGAATTGGCAGCAGAAAAAAATAAATTTGTGGAGGAGAAAAAAAATAAGTTGGTTGAAAAATTTGAGGAAATTGATGGTGGGTATAAAAATCATGTTGTTAGTATTTCTTTTGAAGTCTACTTTTGGTCAAATTGAACATAAGCTCTTTGAAACAATATGAACAAGAGTTATTTGTCTCTAAGAGATTAAAGTGCATTTTTATATAGTTCTCTAGCCATATAGGCTAAAAAAGGGAATCTGTCCTTTTTAATACAGTGATTTTTCTCAAAAACTATAGGTTCTATAGTGATTAATTGGACAGGAAAGTATTATATATGCTGCTACAGTGTCATAAGAGTAACAAAACTGCACACCGTTAATGGTTGAATATAGATGTAATGACTGATTGTACCACTTCATAAGTTATCTATATTTATAATAAATTATTTGATTTTGCTGTTTGTTATGTTTTTATGGAAAAACTATTGAACCAATTTGGCTGTAATTCAGTATACATGTAATTTTAATCCTGAGGGTGGACAAGGGATACTTTTCATCGCGGATAATGGGATAGATTTATATAAAAGTTATCCCAGAAAGTAGGATAGGTTTGCTTTTTTTGAGATTTGCCATTTTTGTTATTTTGATCATTTTGGTTGTTTTGATCATTTAGGTAATTTTGGTCAGTTTGGCCATTTTTGTAATTTTTTCATTTATGTAGTTCACAGATAGATAGGGGATGAAAGTTTGTATGGGAGACCTATCATTTCTTAAGTTTATAAATATATCTCCTCTCCTCTATTAACATATCTCCTGAAGTAATCGACTGGTTTCATAGTTACCTGTATGGACTCCGGCAGCGCATTTGAGTTGATGATGACTATTCGTCATGGTGTGATCTCTCTGCCGGTGTTCCACAGGGCGGTGTACTGTCTCCTTTATTATTCGCTGTTTTTATAAACTCAATTTCCGATGAACTTACTTCATCCTATCACCTCTATGTAGACGATCTCCAAATTTACACGCAGGCACCGGTTGCTACACTAAATCAAGCAGTCGCAGCAATAAACTCTGACTTTGACCGCATACTGCAATGGAGTAAGTCAAATGGACTTCTTGTGAATCCTGAGAAAACTCAATTAATTATCATCGGCAGCTCACGGATGCTGTGTAAAGTTGACTGTACCTGTATGCCAAGTTTTCTCTTTGATGGGAAGCTTATCCCTATCAGTGATAAGGTCCAAAACCTTGGAGTTATATTTGATCGTGAGCTGTCCTGGAGACCCCATATAACGGAGTTGAGTCGGCGGTTGTTTCTCTCCTCCAGATCACATTGGCGGCTGAAAACTTCCTGTCCATCGCCACCAAAATTAAGCTTGCAGATTCGTTACTTTTGCCCATACTTGATTATGCCGACGCCAGCTATCTAGATTTGACTCAACAGCAACTTAATAAACTTGAGCGCCTCCAAAACTTTTCCATAAGGTTCATATTTGGGTTACGCAAGTATGACCACGTTTCTGAATTTCGAAAAAAACTCAAGTGGTTGCCAATTCGTTTTCGCCGGAATACTCACATTCTTTCACTGCTTTATAGTATTTTATTCATCCCTAATACTCCACAGTACCTTAAAGAACGCTTCGAATTTATTTCTTGCTCTAACAATTTACGCCCTTCCAGTCAACATAGACTTATTACTCCTATTCATAATACAACGTTCTTCAATAATTCTTTCACGGTTAAGGCTGTCCAACTTTGGAATTCATTGCCTGTTGCTGTCAAACAAGCAAAATCCCTAATAACATTTAAGAACTTAGTGAGGAAATTCTATCTGCAATATAATGATATGTAATTTTATATAATTAGTAGATATTATATTGCATATAGTTATATGTTTAAATAGTTGCATATTATCACCATATCTTGTATATGTATATAACTTATGTGTATATTTGTATATATAGTATAGTTATATATTTATTATTAAAATGTAAGTAATCGTACAATAATTATGTATACCACCGTCGCCACTCCTAATCAGAATATTCTTGCCACGGGTTTCCTGGAAGAGATCGCTTTTTAGCGATAAGACCGCCCTTTGTACCCAACTAGACTAATACTAGTTCGTAAGTTTTTTCTGTAATGGTGTACAATAAAGTGTTATCTATCTATCTAAATAGATAAAATCATCTTCTATAAAGAAAGCTATTGTAACTCGGTCTGTCTATCTGGTAAGCTTTCACTGAATAATTACTAAGAGTGCTGTATCGGTTTCACTGTAATTTTGTTTAAATGTAGTTTTTTTTTGATATCCAAAATGGATATAGATACTTTTCATGCCAGGAGATGATATAGTTTGCGATATATAAGTGAATTTTCCGGTGGCAAAAAGCAATAACATAAAAATTTAATTAATTGTAACCTGTATTAACGCCTGCTCTTTAAACAAGAGTCATGCACCAGTTTGACCCGTGACGCAGCCGCGGGGTAATCTCTAGTATAGTATAGTGTATTGTGAAAAAGTACAGGTACTGTGACGTGTCACAACACAACTACAGGCGTGTTCATAATTCTCTGACGCGGCCGCTCCTTCGCCTCCCACGCTTCTCCCACCCCGGCGACACAACAAAAGCCATCAAAACATATTGCGACACGCTAATATAAATCTCGCCATACTAAATGTATGGAACCCACTGTTCTGACGCGTCACTACACGACACAGACAAATATAAATTCGCCTTAAAAATAGTGTTAAGTCTAGATATTGTTAGCTTTATAGGAAATTGAATTCTGAACAAGGATCAATAATCATTTATTAAAAACAAGATCTTTATAATTTGCAGGTGGAATAAATCTTGAAAAAAACATTTTTCAATATTAGATGTATGGGAAAACTTTGACTACAATGAGGGACCTTGTAAAATTAAAACTTTTTAATAATAAACTTTTCTTAGTGAAAATACAAATATAAACATAAATTTGGAAAAAGTATACTTGTTTACTTAACATCCAAATGAACTTTTACGCGTTTTGCCTTAATTTGTATAAGTATTTTGTTTTTACAGTAGATACACAAATTCCTTTTGATCTGAGAGCCCAATTTCTCTTCTGGAAGGGGCGTTGTTATAATATCTCTTCGGAATATGATACTAGGGCAACGCAATGCCTAAGCAAGGCCGTGAAGTTGAATCCGCGTTTAATAGAAGCGTGGAATGAGTTGGGTGAATGCTATTGGAAAAATACGAATGTTAAGGAAGCTAAAGCAAGTTTTGAGGGTGCATTGAAACATGTAAGTATTATTCTTTGCCATTATCCAAAAACTATTTTTACATATACACAAAATTAAAACTATATTTTAAGGGTTTTAAGCGCGGAATTTTATTTATTTTGTTTTTATTTCGATGTTTCGGCCACTTTTCTGTAGCCGTGATCACGGGAGGACAATAATCTCAAGTGTCACTGAGTAGTGTTAAAGTTATTGTTTAACCTACCCCCAACTTGTTCATTTTAATTTTTTTTTGTTCGCAACCTTCGTGACCTTATTGTAAGTGACTACAATTACCATCTGCACTATTACGAGTTTGTTAAAAAACTGGGGCATAAAGTTTTAAGTTTAAAGACCCTGGTGTTGCAACTCTTTAAGACGAATCATATCAATCCTATGAATATAAAAACATAAGTATTTTAAGATTTTAGGCGGTCCTCAGAGTCCTCACTCACTGAATACTGAATGATAATACGCGCCGGTCAGCACACAGTAACTGACGTCCCCTGCATACATCACTTTCATACAAAACGCTAACACGCAACTTTCAAACTTACATGTTTCCAACAAGTATCTCAGTTGTTCGGTTCCTCTATATCTTACTATAAATTCACTTGCCCTACCATCGGTTGAATTTTGGTAATACTTGTATTGACTTTATGTCAAATTTTAACTGATAATAAGGTTTATGATCGGTCGGTAAGATAGGATAGGTACCTGGCATTGATTGTCAGCTTCCCTATAGATTTATGGACTTAGGGAACGTACCCATACTACGTGACCCATTCATAGGTCTTCAAAATACCACTCTTGGTCACACGAGCTGAGGTTTTCGTCACGCAGTCAATATACTCTAAGGAAATCTCGCGCTTTTTCGTGCTATAATCAAATATGGCACGCAACGTTTAACGCTTTTTAAACATCTTGACGACAAGTATGAGCCAAATATTTTTTTTACTTTCTGTTTGCAAAAAAATATTTAAAACAATATTTATTAATTAATTAATACGTGAAAATTGTAGTAGGAGGGAGGTTTTGGCACACACTTGGTGGTGAAGGAGGGGCGTAGGGGAGGAGGGGGTAAAATTGTGTAAAAAAAAGGGACACGTCATATGGGTATGTTTCATTAGTAAGGTCCTGTCCTGTTGGAACTAACTCGACTTTTGTATTTACAGCATCGCAACCGCCTATCGCTCCGCTGCCTCTCAATAATCATTCGCCAGGAATGTGCAAATAAGAAAGGCGCAGATGCGTTTCAGTCTATTCTAAAAAGCGTAGAACTAGCCAAGGAGGCAGTCTCGCAGAACACTAAAGATGGTCAATCTTGGGCTGTTTTGGCCAACGCGTACCTGTGCCAATTCTTTACGATGGCACAAGATCCGGCAATATTAAAGTTGTGCATGAGTGCATTTAAACAGGCGTGGTTAGATCCTGTAACAAAAGGGCAACCGGACTTGTATTATAATAAGGCAACTGTAAGTATTAGTTTAACAGTAGTGTTGATAGACCACTGTAATTACCATCTATAAAAGCAGGCGCGTTGAAGAAGGATAAGAAGCACTTCAAACATTTTTTTACTAGAGTATAGCAGGTAGGTCCATATATTAATGAATACTAAGCATTTCTAAGCATTTGTTTTACTTTTGACAGCTCAATGATGGATTAATTAGTAATGCCCCAATGCGTTACCTACTCGATTTGTTATAATAATCGATTTCATTCATAAATAAATTTTAACTTATCTATATATTTTTCCTAAAAATATTATATCGTGTAAGTAATATACCTACATTTCCATGAACATATTGTTACGAGTTGCAGAACTCGAATTAAAATGCCGTTGGAATTACTATAGAATTTATTAGAACTATACAGACACGTATAATACAGGTGCAAATATAACTGTACACAACCAGTCCAAACGTAATGCACGATTCAATCACACGCCCAAAGTCCGTCACTAACGTCTTGCTTCGCTTGTGGCTATCGCTAGTCTGACGATCTCTCCATTGGGGCATTGCTTTATACTGCACAAATACAATATGTCTCTCGCTCGCGTGGACTGAATCTCTTAGAATCACACCTGGCTAATGACTACCATAAAATATTACAATACGCAATGGGCTGTTTTTCTAATTACAAATTTTAAACACAAAGTAAACAAAAGAAGTCCAAATGCCAAAAAGGTAATAAAATGTGTTTCTACAGACGCAGGTGTGAGTTTGTCTTTTGTCGGCATTCAGGTCGTAACAATATATTGCATAATATTATATTAAACTAACTGATGCCCGCGGCTTCGTCCGCTTGACGATCGTGATGTAGAATACTATCAGCGCCATCTAGTTTATTTATTATGATGATGAAATACTCTATGCTAGGCAGTGTTTACGTAAGGTTTTACTTTTTCGTGGAATCTCGTCTTTTTAATGTATAAATTGTTTTATTGTATGATGATACCGGCAATATCAACACTTAATTAGGTGCATAAGTTGTATAATAAGCTGTTTAAGTAATTAAAGTTTTTTTACTTATCCCACGGGAACTTTTTAATCTTTCGGGATCAAAAGTATCCTATATGTTGACCAGGGATATAAGCTACCACCATATAAAATTTCATTTAAATAAAGTCCAGTCGTTTCGGAGACTAGCCCATACAAGCAGAGAAACAAAAAATTTGAAAAAAAATCTAAATTAGTTCTATTTCACTTCTTACATCCCCCTGACTCGGTTTTTAGCATTTTTTTTCATTCTACAGAAATTCGACCTCTACAGTTTTATTATATGTATAGATAAGCCATTGAAAACGGCACTTATAATGATTGGGGTATATTTTTATTTACAGTAAAACATTTTTTATTTTCAAATCGATTACTTCCGATTTATTTACGTATAGTGTCGATGGTTTAATAGTCTGTGTGTGTTATATGACTCACAACAATAAAGTACGAGAATTAGGTCTTGTATTTCATGTGGGCTGTACTGTCTAGGGATGTGTATCTTGATACACGTGTAAACGTCAAAAGTAAAATAAATGCTTGGAAACAGTATAGATGAAGCGAAAGATGTTTGCCAAAATTGTTTTTTTTAATTGCTGGAGAAGTCCTAGTCATTTTATTTTATAAACAAAACGCAGTCTATATTGCAATTATTAAACCAGCGCATAGTGTACCTTATACGGATCAATTTCTGTGAAGAAATGTCAAACGCCATGCATAGGAAGGAATAAGCTAAAGGGTTAATTTATAATAAACCAATTCATATTATTAGTTTTAGCTTAACAACAACAACAATACTCTTTATTATACACCAACTTAAAACAGTAACACATTTACATATCTTAAAATTAGAAAGTAGTAGTACATTGGGCGGCCTTATATTGCTTAAAGCAATCTGTTCCAGGCAACCTTTGGATGGACAAGGATATTAATCATAATAAATTGTTGGCGTGCAGCTTAAGACTATACTAATGATAATATATATATAGCAATAATATACTTATACTATATACCATATAACCATACAATGGTTATATGGTATATATAAGTAATACAAATAAATACGTACATAAACATACACAACAAGTAATACATGTTATACAGTTACATATTGCTCCCTCACAAGTCTGTTGAAACTATGGATCGATTTAGCAGAGCGCACGTCTGCCGGCAATGCTTAACTTATCAAATTAATAGAAACGGTGCTCAATATCTGTCAAATACTTTAACCACCAAAAATATATTTTGAGACCCTAAGCTCTCTTACCATAAAATATACCAAACACTGAAAATTAAGCATGTATTAAATAAAGAATGTCAGAAATTAAATTAATTATACCTGTTTTTGACTGCACTTCAAAATTGTATACAAATACTAAAATTGGTAAATGGTCACCAAACCTGATAGAACAAATTACTGTGCTATTATTATTACCTAAATAAACAGCTTTAAAGGTGGTGTTATTTTGGTGATCATTAACTATTTTTGGTGGTATAATTTTTTTAAAATGTTATATTTTACTATAACATAAGCCATATCTCTGTTAAAAATACACATCTATTCGAAAATTGTGTAATGAAATTTTTCCAGGCATTAAAATTCGAAGAATTATACGAGGAGGCGTTAGAGAATTTTGAATATGCGTGCAGACTAGATCCCCCATGGGAACTCCCGAAGAAGGAACTTGCCAAATTGAAGCATTATCTCGCTGCAACCGACGAACTGGTGCGAACAAAGGGAAAAATCAAAACAAAAAAATTGACGCAAATGGTACAGGTGTGTACATAATCTGTTTATTATGTCAGCTTCTGTGGTAGAGTGTACTACACCTTTGCGGGTCTAAATCATTGGAACGAAGATGCTGCAGGTTCGATTGCTGTCATGGGAAGTTTCATACACGAACTTTACCTGTTATTTACTACGGTCTGGGTGTTTGGGATCGGCCTCATGGTCAGTTGTATATTACAGATACCACAGATGTAACTTGCTGAGCTTGGCGATATACAAATATGTGTTTGTCTGGTGATTCCTACTAATATAATGTCAGCCCATAAAGATCATAATATGTGGCGTTTTTAGGAGTAAATATGTAAAATTCATTTTAAACCAAATAGTCAGAAAATTTGAGAGATTAATGAGAAACTCACAGGACTTTCTATTATACAATACATCCCTGTTGTCGAAAGTACATTTATACCAAATTTCATAAAGATACTCCACTCCCTAGTTTATTATGGATTTGATCTAAACATATTTTTAAAGAGTAATACATTGATGGAAAATCTTATTGTCAAAAAGTATCAATAACAGTTAATAATGACTTGTAGTGCTCTGTGGACAACAGACCTAACAATTCAAACGAGTGATTCGGCATTGAAAATGTGCATAAAAGATGGCAAAAGGTTGTTGATAATGAGGGTATTTATATCATTGATTGATAAAAATAAAAATTCTTTAAAAATATATGTGTTTGAATTTAACGTAAGAAAACGACATACATACATACATAACTTCACGCCAGTTCCCTTGCGGGGTAGGCACGAACAACAGAGCGCCATTTAGGCCCATTCTTACACACCTCACTTGCTTCTTTGACAACAAAAGAAAGAAAACGACATTCCCCCTAATATTATAATTATCGTTAAATGGCTACAACATTCAAAAATATTAATGTTTTGAATAAAATAATGGGGTGCAATTAGTGTACCGGTATGCCAGCAATGGTGTATAATTTCTCTTATAAATAAAAAAGACTTAAGGATATGGATATATTGAATTTGTATTTTATAGTCAATAGACGAGAGAAACCTTGGTGAGTACAGTCCAGATGCTTTACATACCTTTGGAAAAAGGAAAAATGTAACATTGGAACGGACACAACTTAGTGCTTTGGTAGAAGGCAGTAATGAAGGAAAAGTTGTACTTGGAAGAGTTGTGGGTTCGATACATAATGAGAATTCAGTACCATTGTAAGTATTAAAAGAAATAAATAACACTTAGACATATAGTAGGGTATATTCAGGCCTTTTTTTGGTCACTTCTTTTTTGGGGGCACGCTAATTCTCGGAAGTTGTAAGTCTATATTTTTTCGTTTGTAGGTCCATTCCAAAAAAATCTATTTAACAAAATCCATTTTTTTTGTAAAGGTTACCAAAATTAATTTCTTTTTCAGTTTTTATGGCAATTTTTCGATGTTTTCGAAATCTCCTTTAAGAGGCTATGTACACCTGATTCAAATCGATATTTCCCCAAATCAGCCCCGCGCAGCTGATATTTACTTCGATGGAACAGCGCCTAATAAAACTTCAAGCGTGGCGAAATATTGAAACCGAAAATACCAACGCGCGCCGCGCCCATGTACCTACTCTATTCAATTTATTTCATTCTGGGGCTCAGAGCTCCAGAGCGAGACAAAATATCCTAAAGTGAGATAGATTGCTTATATGCTTAATAGTTATTGAAATTTTGACATCACTGTCTAAGCGGATTTAGCCTAATAGTTTACCAAGAGTAGTAAGTAGGAGTTACAGGGTTCGAATCCTCAGGCTTTGTAACGTTTGTTTTTACTTTTCCAACAATTTTTTAGACAGGTAAACTTTATTAAAATGATGTTATTGTATTATGGAACAACAATGAATCCATATATATTAATATAAATACGAAAGTAACTCTGTCTATGTGTCTGTTCCGTTATCACGGAAAAACTACTGAACCGATTTGGCTGAAACTCAGTGTGTATATATATATATATATATATATATATATATATATATATATATATATATATATATATATGTATATATATATATATATATATATATTCGATGCCAAGAATGCACATAGAATGCTTTTTGTCCCGAAAAATGGGCTAGTTTCCGGGATAAAAATATATTTTTCTCTCTGTTTGTTATGTTATCGGTGTAATAGTTTTTATATGTTATAAAAACTATTACACCCTTTTGGCTGAAATTCGGTATATATGTAATTTTAATAATGACAGTGGACAAAGGATACTTTTCATCCCAGGTAAAGAGATAGATTTATGTAAAGGTGATTCACGTCCAAATATACCGACATTTTATATAATACAGTGGACCCAATTCTACTACCACAATATTTTCAAAATATTCGTTTAATAGCGTCATAATGGCATGATAATGGTTGCTCTTTTATATAAAACTTTTGAAACAATACTAACAATTATGGTATCAACACGTCATAACTGTTTGACCATTTTGACATTATTGTAATAGCAGATTTGGGGCCCAGTTCTTCCATTGTAGCAAGAACAGTGATAGGAGGGTTATAATGTTGCCAAGTCACTAAAGAAAAGCGTCGACGTAATAAAATAAAATTTTCAAACATGTGACATAAGATGTAGAAATCCCTATCCCTATCCCTATTAATATTATAAATGCGAAAGTAACTCTGTCTGTCTGTCTGTCTGTCTGTCTGTCTGTCTGTCTGTCTGTCTGTCTGTCTGTCTGTCTGTCTGTCTGTCTGTCTGTCTGTCTGTCTGTTCCGTTTTCACGTAAAAACTACTGGACCGATTTGGCTGAAACTCAGTATATATATATTTTCGATGCCGAGAATGAACATAGGATACTTTTTATCCCGGAAAATGGCATAGTTTCCGGGATAAAAGTATATTTGTCTTTTTGTTTGTTATCCTTTTATGGAAAGACTATTGGACCGATTTGGCTGAAACTCGGTACATATATAATTTGAATACCGAGAGTGCCCAAGGGATACTTTTTATCCCGGATAATGGGATACATTTTGGGATAGATTTATGTAAAGTTTATCCCGGAAACTAGGACAGGTTTTGTGATTTTGTCCATTTCGTCCACTGGGTCCACTGGGTCCACTGGGTCCACTGGGTCCACTGGGTCCACTGGGTCCACTGGGTCCACTGGGTCCACTGGGTCCACTGGGTCCACTGGGTCCACTGGGTCCACTGGGTCCACTGGGTCCACTGGGTCCACTGGGTCCACTGGGTCCACTGGGTCCACTGGGTCCACTGGGTCCACTGGGTCCACTGGGTCCACTGGGTCCACTGGTCCAGTATCATAGCTGTTAGTGGATACACTGTCATGACTAATATATATAGCGTATAAATTCCTTCAACGAAATTTCAAAATATATTACTTATGGGTGAAAAAAAAACTTGCCATGTAACTTGTTATTGTAGTCTCTAATAGTAATTCTAGCCTAGATAGCTTCTAAAAATTGCAATTTCGGAATCTCCTGGCCCGATTTTTTAGTTTTTATTTTGACATTACAAGCAGACACTTCACATTTATTTATCTGTATAGATAAAAACTTTAAAATGAATAATAATAGATAAAACATAAAAAAGCAGAAAAAAACGAAGTGAGCATTCTGGACTGGACTCCACGAACTCCGATTATACCTGTACTAGTGTCAACCTACTCTGCCACAACAACAGTTATCAAATTGATGAATGTTTTCATTATTTATAATTCTACTTATCCACGTATCAACGTAATTTTCTATTGAGAAACATAGATGACGCTTTCGAATTTTAATGTTACCGGTAAGATTTATTTAAAGACGTTTTATTGTCAATAGTATGAAAGCCCAGATGAAATTAAATATAAAAATATAGAAAAGTATTTTTTATTGCATTTTATAAAATTATTTCAGAAGAGAAAAAGACCATTTTATCAACTTTGATATAAAAATAAAAAAGTCTGCTAGAACAAGTGACTAACGCTAGTAGGGTTCGAATCCACAACCTGTGATTCAGCTCAGACCATTTTACCGTATACGCCAAATAAACACAGTGCGGTCGTTTCGAAATTCTCATTGTTATAGCTCCTTCATTTATTTATAAGCATTTTTTAGTAGCGGAGCTACAAAAAAGCGACGTGACCGTTAAGCACGAAGCCGTCTGGCGTAATGACAAATCCCATACATTGAGACCGGGAGGTGTCATTTTTGAAGTCATTTATAATAAAATAATTAATTACTTCCAAATTCTCTAAGTAACCGAATAAAAGAACTACAATGGTTCAATTTCTTATAATATGATACGTTACTGTTATTTATTTTAGCGATGTACGATTAACAGTAATCATAATATTAAAGATTGAAGAACACGTTTAGATGTCACTTTGCAATTATTTTCTATCGAGAAAATTTACCGAAAATGCGTTTTGAGTACATGGGGTACCTCAGACATATGATCAAGATTGACATATATTTTTTTCACCACAATAAAGTGTGTATAATTATTGTAGCAACGGCTGAGAAATCGATCAAAAAACGCTTTTTGTCTGTTGTCTCGCTGTTAAGGGCACTGCGTGCCCCCGTGTGCTCCCACAAAAAAGCCCTGGGCATATGTACATACATGTACCCTAGTATACGTCTAAGTGTTATTTATTACTTATTTACAAGTTAAGTTTTTTTAAGATAAGTTTTGTTCTTATTTACAACTTAATCTTACTCTTGATGTGTATCAAGAGTAAAATTAAGTTTTAAATAAGAAAAAAACTTAAATTTACTGTAATAATTAAATCAGTGTTAAGAAACTTAAAGCTCTATAGACAGTCGACTCTCGATAATTCTTGATATTTTTCCCAGTGAAAAATAATAACTCGATAAATTGAATAAAATCAATAATAATTAAGCATCAGAACCGACAAAAGTGACGATTTCTTCTCAGCTCTCACCACTATCGACATTTCATGGGACAATGATAGACTGAAGTCGCTCACTCAACAAAAAAATACAGGGAGGAACATTTGTGAATAATTGTACATACATACATACATACATACATACATACATAACTTCACGCCAGTTCCATTGCGGGGTAGGCATGAACAACAGAGCGCCATTTAGGCTTATTGTTACACACCTCACTTGCTTCTTTGACATTCATAACTCGTCTGTATACATGAGTACTTATGAGTACCTCGTGAGTATAATTGTACAACTGTTTAAAAATAAATCATGAATATTGAACAAACCCTTGTTTACTTTAGTATTCTTTCCTCCCTCTTGGTTATAAACTCCTGTTTATTTAAACATGATAATTCCAAAATTTTCTCTGGTCCCCGAGTGTCAAATAATCGCGATTCAATTATATACTTTGCTGCACCATGTATCATATCTTTATGTGTTTTAAATGAACTCTGCGGCAAGAATAAGCCCATGAGGTTTCTGTGCCTTGTGTTTTATGTATATGAATGTAAGCATATTGGAGAAAAATTAAGAACATTGTATTTGCTTTTCAGTACATTCGCTTTAGTAGATGACAGTATGCAATGCGTTTGTGTGAATGTGTACAATTGGGCGGATGGCCGCGGCACCATTATAGGCGACTGTGTTGCCATACCGGAGCCATATCTAACAATACACAAACACGGCTCTACATTACCTGTGAGTATTATTATTAATTATTATGTTCTTGACCGACTTCGAAAAGGAGGAGATTCTGAATTAAAGTGTATATGTTGTTACTATGCGATTTTTCTGTCAGTTGTGGACCAATTTTCATTTTATTTTTTCAAAGAGTACACTCCAGAGGTATTCTCATTGACACTGACATCAGGATCTGACGAGTTGAATATTGTAGGCACATACAACATGTTTCATATAGTTCTTGGTAAAGCTGTCCAAGTATTTGGCGTTACTAAAAAGTATTATTGTTTGCTTTTGAAGCTGTTTTTCTTTTTTGTTATTTTTAATTTATTTATTTGACACTCCCACACGTTCTCCCAGTGTACATATCCGTCCTTTTACA